>CM038682.1:542235-1142235 GCA_021605205.1 Aegilops longissima | reverse complement strand
CGGGCCAAACCCACAGCTACATCACCTCCGTGTAGACCCGACGCGTCCGTTTCCCCCTTCCAGGTGCCACCGGCGGCGCCGTCCGTGAGGGGGGACACACCCTGGAGACGGGTACCGCTTCTTCACACATGCCACCACACCTCCCCGCATGTATGAGGGCCCGGTGCGATTCTTCAGTGGCAATGCTACCCCCAAGGCCCCGTCTCGTCTAACCCTGTAGCGGTTGACCACGAGATCTAGCCCTTTAACTTCCCACGAACGGGCTTTGACCAGTGGACCTCTCCACCCGGTTGTGTCAGGTCAGCCCAGAGGGACACCTGGGAGCAACATCCGAGCCAAACCCACAGCTATATCCCTCCGTGTAGACCCGACGCGCCCGCTTCCACCCTCCAGGTGCCGCCGGCGGCGCCGTCCGTGAGCTGGACACACCCCGAGACGGGTACCGCCTCTTCAAACATGCCACCATACCTCCCTGCATGTATGAGCGCCTGGTGCGACGCTTCGTTGGCAATGCTACCCCCCAGGGCCCCCGTCCCGCCTAACCCTGGAGCGGTTGACCACGAGATCTAGCCCTTTGACTTCCCACAGACGGGCTTTGACCAGCGGACCTCTCCACCCGGTTGTGTTAGGTCAGCCCATAGGAACACCTGGGAGCAACATCCGGGCTAAACCCACAACTAAATCCCCTCCGTGTAGCCCCGACAGGTCCGTTTCCACCCTCCAGGTGCCACCGGCGGCGCCGTCCATGAGCTGGACACACCCCGAGACGGGTACCGCCTCTTCAGACATGCCACCACACCTCCCTTCATGCATGAGGGCCCGATGCGACGCTTTGATGGGAATGCTACCCCTATGGCCCCCGTCCCGCCTAACCCTAGAGCGGTTGGCCACGAGATCTAGCCTTTTGACTTTCCACGGACGTGCTTTGACCAGCGGACCTCTCCACCCGGTTATGTTAGGTCAGCCCATAGGAACACCTAGGAGCAACATCCGGGCCAAACCCACAGCTACATCAACCGCGTGTAGACCCGACGCGGCCGTTTCCCCCCTCCAGGTGCTGCCGGCGGCGCCGTCCGTGAGGGAGGACACACGCCGGAGATGGGTACCGCCTCTTCAGACATGCCATCATACCTCCCTGCATGTAAGAGGGCCCGTTGCGACGCTTCAGTGGCAATGCTACCCCCAGGGCCCCCGTCCCGCCTAACCCTGGAGCGGTTGACCACGAGATCTAGCCCTTTGACTTTCCACGGACGGGCTTTGACCAGTGGACCTCTCCACTCGATTGTGTTAGGTCAGCCCATAGGAACACCTGGGAGAAACATCCGGGCCAAACCCACAGCTACATCAACTCCGTCGACGTCACCGTCTCCGGGGACATCTCCTACTCCAAGTTGTTCCGTGTGGGTCTGGTTGAGTCTGGCAGCCTCGCCGAGATCAACGAGTGTGACGACGCCGTCCGTCCGTCCGTGTGATTGCATGTACTACGTATTCCTCCCGCGCTTAATTTCCCTGCTTGCTTGCTTGCTTGTGTTGTGTTATTTCCTCAGTTGAATAGTATAATTAATAATAAGCGGGAAGATCTTTCATTCGGTAGTTGTTTCTCCCGCCATGTACGGCCGTACTCGGTTGAATTTGTGTCGTCGTTCCTTAGCCTGATGTTATATATATACTTCATTATATGTGGTGTGTCTGATGCGCACCAGAAACGTCCCTACATATGACGAAGTTTGAAAGCTGGTCCTGGGACGCTAACATATATATAGTCCACTATCTACATGTGACCCAGCAAAACAAAATGTTACTCAAAGATGTGCTTGACCCAAGGCAATCACATGCACGGTGTGTGCGTGTGATCCATTGCTTATTTCCTTTCCTCATCACTTGAATAATTAATATCCTTTTTTTGCGGGGAAGTTGAATAATTAATAAGCGGGAAGAGTTTTCTTATTTGTGCATTCCAGATGCAATCTTGCAGATGGATGGCAGGAGTATCTGTTGAATGGATCTCATGTAAGGATATACATTATTTATTTTATGAACTCCCGATGCAATCTTGCAACTGGATGGCAGGAGTGTCTGTTGAATGGATCTCATGTAAAGATATATTTATTTATGCATTGCAGACGCGGTCATATGTATGGGTATGTAGATCCCTATTGGACAAGGTTATGGCGCTGGATCCGCATATCGCTGAGTAGCACATGCATTCGAAGCGTGTGTACGAATTCGGAGATGACTTTCCTTTTTCGGTATCATATTTTCTTTGGAACAGTTTAGTGGAAATGCCAACGAGTGAGTTAATTGTTCTTGTTAGCTGCAGCATCAAATTGTTCTTGTTTTCTGTGATGGCTTGAACATGGGCTGGGGTAGGTTTCCTGGAGGCAGTTTTCTCTTGTGGAATGTATACACATCTGGCTTTTATGGTGGAAACGTAATAATATGTTGTGCCTGATAGGACTTGAACTCCGGCAGTGTGGTCTACTAACCAACTCAACCACAGTTTGGTTGTTGTCCAACTGGCGAACCAAAAACCTCTCCGGTTCACTCAACATTATGGTTTCTAAAATTATATATAGCCTTGGACAGGAGGTGTGTGGTCGAGATCCCATCCGAAGTAGTCCCTCGGGCGTGAATTGATGGATAAGAACACATGGACCTGAAACTGGAGATGTGTTTTAATATGCAAGTAATTGGTTTGTTTGCTCTTTGTTTTGCTGGTATTTGACAGTTGACACCTTGTGAAGCAGTGAAGAGGCTAGTGTAGTGGTGTCCCCGTTATGACAAGATGAGGAACGCCATAGGACTGGTCCAACTTTACAATGAGTAAATTGCAGAAAGTCACCAGTTTGAGGGCTAGGTCATCAGAAAACACTAGGTTACAGTTTCTTGACAAAAAGCACCACCTCTCTCGTAAATATTTTGCAAAAATCACTGATTGGCGGATTAGTCTTTCAGAACGTTTATGACCGGTGGCCCCCCCTTTTTGCTTACGTGGCATCACTGTTTGGGTTTAAAGCATAAAAGCCCTTAACTTTCTTCCCCTCATGCCCCCCTCCCCTCACCTCTCGCGGGCAGCCGCCGCTCCCTTCGCGGGAAGCCGCCGTCGTTCCCTCTGCAGGCAACCGCCGCCATTGCCGCTCCCTACGCAGGCTGCCGCCGCTACCTCCGCAGGCAACGGCCGCCATCGTTCCCTACGCAGGTAACCGCCGCTGTCGCCGCTCCCTCCGCAGACCACTGCCGTCGACGCTCCCTACGCAGGCCGCCGCCGTCGCTCCCTACGCAGGCCGCCGCCGTCGCTCCCTCCGCAGGCAGCCGCCGCTCCATCCGCAGGCCACCGCCGCCGTCGCCGCTCCCTCCACAGACTGATGTCGTCGCCGCTCTCTACACAGGCACCTGCTGTTGTCGCCTGGCACCGGATCTGTAGGTTGCCGCCGCTCCCACTGCAGGCCGAGGCCGCTCCCTCCGCAGGCCGTCCTCGACGAGCTGCAGTTGGCCGGCCAGTGGTGCGCCGCCGCTCCCACTGCAGGCCGAGGCCGCGCCGCCGCTCCCTCCGCAGCCGTCCTCGGCGAGCTGCGGTTGGCGGCCAGTGGTGCGCCGCCGCTCCACTGCAGGCGAGGCCGCCGCCGCCCTCCCTCCGCAGGCCGTCCTCGGCGAGCTGCAGTTGGCGGCCAGTGGTGCGCCGCCGCTCCCACTGCAGGCCGAGGCCGCCGCCGCCGCTCCCTCCGCAGGCCGTCCTCGACGAGCTGCAGTTGGCCGGCCAGTGGTGCGCCGCCGCTCCCTAAGCCCCGATAGTGCACCCTCTCGCCGGCGACGAGACCCATGGTCCGCCCCATCCACCTTCCTTCTGCTCGCGTGAGCCATGGGCGCCGTGCAACCGGTTTTGTGCACACGAGGGCCTGATTGTTTTTTATTTTTTATTAAGGGGTGTCTATATAAAATTGTTGGGACTAGTTTGTAAATATAGATCAAAACCCATTTGGCATGGAAAGTTATGCCACATAAGCCAAATAGGGGTCCACCTGCCATAAACGCGCTCAAACGAGACTAATCCGCCGATCAATGGTTTTTGCAAAATGTTTACGAGAGAGGTGGTGCTTTTTGTCAAGAAACTGTAACTTATAACCTAGTGTTTTATGATGACCTAACTCTCAAACTGGTGATTTTCTGCAATTTACTCGCTTTATTACAATACATTTTACTATATAGGCTCAACTTCTTGATAAGTCGACAATTACGATCTCCCTAAGAAATGGCTATGCAGAATATATAGAGGGCGCCAAGAAATAAGCCCAGGCAATCAATAGTATAGAGGGTGCGCAGTGTGAAGTGTAAAACTAATAGCGCTGTTAACTCAAGGCTTTGGCGCCATCATCATCATACAAAATTAAAACGGTGCAAGTAAAAGCGAAATTCAAGTAACAGTTCAGCTGCCATCGCACTTGCATTTTCTGAAAGCATCACACTTTCTGTGAGTAAATACATGTCCAACGGCAAAATAAATAAATACGTAAAAAAATTGCGCCTATACACATCGGTTAACTTTACATGCATTGCACTACAACACGGAAGCTAAACAATGAGAGTAGAGGAGTAACGTGGAGGGTAAAAAAAGTAAGGAGTTCATGTATGTTGTGATAATCTCATGAGAGCGTCTTAAAACTCTCCACGGGATCCGACTCCTCGAGCATCACCGCTGCCTGGAAGCAGTCGGCGGCGTCGGAAATCCTCCCGTCGAGCTTGTGCACCTTCCCCAGGTTGAGCCACGCCATCCGGTTCGTCGGCTCGACCCTCAGGGCGTCTGAGAGGAAGGCCCTCGCCGCCGGGAGGTACTTGCCCCCCTGCTTGGAGAGCAGCGCCCCTATGGCCACCTTGGACGACACATGCTCCAGCTCCGTCGCCGAGGCGTTCACGTAGGCCGCCATCGCCTCCTTGCTCTCGTTGCGCACCTCGTGCATGTAACCTGCATTGCATCGAATCGTGCATCGATCGGGTGAAATTTTGTAAGAGTTTGGTGACCTGAACCTTTGGCTCACCTTCGGCTTCGAGTGTCGCGGCGGAGTATGATTTCAGGGCTCTGGCTTTCTGCAAACATACCTCGGCGTCCTTGCAGTGTGAGAGGCTGGAGTACAGATTTGCAAGACCTTGCCAGATTTCGAACTCGGTTACTCCACCAGCCTCTCCCTGAAGCATCAGTACGTGAACTAATGGAGAAAGTGCCAAGAGAAAAATAGTGCACGAATGGTACTCTCTTATTTTTTTTTTTGCTGCAGTTGATTAAGAAAACAAACCTCCACTTTTTTAGGCGAATTCTTCTGGGCATGAACAAGAGCAAGAAGGACCCGGTATGCCTCCACCGCTTCCATGGGCGATGATTGAGCGACCTTCAGCTTAGCCTTTATCCTGAGGAGTGACCCTTGATCCCACTTTGCGGTCTCGTCTAACGCGGCATTGGTCGCCACTTCTGCTTCGGAGTATCTTTGCTGTGCGGAGAGGACTAGTGCTAGAAACCTCCAACCTTTCGAGACCGCTCCACCGGTTGCGTCGACAAACTCTTTGGCACATCTCAACGCGGCATTCATGTTCCGCTGCTCAGTGTATTGAACTCCCATGTCGAATATTAGGTTAGGGTTGTAGCGGTCAAGAGACATCGACTCCGTAAGCGACTTCATAGTTTCTGCGTGCAACATAGCTCTTTGATGATCGGATGAAACAACCTTAGCCTTCTTACTCAGGCAACTCCCCAAGAAATGGAGGCCGGTGCTCTTCAGATGAACATCTAACGATTCCGTGTTTGCAATTGCTCTTCGTGCATACTCGACACCCTCGGAAGCAAGACGGCAGTCCTCGCTACATATCTTGGCGGCTAACAGCAATGCCATTGTATCTTTTGGGTTCTCATGCTTATTCAAGGACTTCCTCAAGAAATTCAGAGCGACTTCTTTCTGACCAACACCATAGTAGCAAAATGCTAGTGTGCTCCATCTCTCCGTCCGAGGATATATCCCGGGTAGAACCTCCTCCAGATGATTTGCAATAAGAGAAGGCTGGCTGCAAATCGACAATGCGTAGGTCAAGTGTTCCATCACCGAGGGATCCCAGTGGGTCTTTCCCTGATAAAAGTTCTTCAATACTACTGTGAGGAGTAGAATAGCTTCCTCAATATTGGTCTTGGGAACAAAAGTGCCTTCAGCTGGTGAACCAGAGCTGGGCGGACTCCACTCCACACAACCATACAACAAGAAAGCAGCAAATCTCTTTTGAATCCTTGCGATGCATTCCTCGTCGAGGTTCCACGGGCTGAGAAGAGCGCGTCTGTACGAAGCAAATGTTTCCTGAAGAGAACCGGCTTTTTTCCAGGCCTCTGGGAGAAGTTCCACAGATTTATTGATAGTTTCTTGTAGCTTCTGTTCGATGTCAGGAGTGCCATTCTTGAACATACTTTCAACAGAATCGATGACGCTTTTGCATTGTTTAGCGGCCTCTGCATGTTCAACAGGTATTTCAATAATTTGTTACAAGTCAAACATAAGCTAAAAACAGAACAACTTCCAAATGCTAATTTATTTTTGTAAAACACAATTAAAGCAATTTGTTTTAAATTTAAACAACGGTATAAAGCAATTTTGCTACCTATTGATTTTCCTAGCTTCTGAAGGGACAATGCTTTCAAGTAAATGGCTTCAAGAACAAGAGTAGCTTCTGTTGTTTTCTTCGAGGATGATGGCTGGAAGCGCTCAATGGCAGCTTGAAGGTCTATTCCATCAAACACACAAAGTGCATCTTCTACATTGCCTTTCTGAAATTCCAGCCTTCCCAAGAGAGCTCTCGCTTCCTGTTATTGATAGATGTATAAACGAACTTGGTGTAATAAACCCGCAAAAAAAAAACTTGGTGTAATAAACCGGAGAAAGCATGACGGTTGGAATTCTCCATGTATTAAGCTAAGTTTGAACTCCATTTTTGGAAATTAATAATTGCAATGGAGATACAATAGCACGGTTCATGGGAATAGAAATATGATCAGTTCTTCGTAATATGGACAAAGAAAATGTCCCTTTCTCCATATGATTACACATTATTCAGTAAAATCTTGCTACCTATACTGGCATTAAGATTATTCACAATTCACTTACCCAAATATTTAAAGAACAAAAAAGGTCCATGTCTTACAAGCTTGCCGAATAATTCACAATTGGATAAACCAATCAATGAAATAGAACCAGAACTGAAATGAAATCACACTTCGGCATTTGACATCCCCAAGAAAGGAAAAAATTTCCACACAAAGCCTCTCGAACAATATTTTTTGAAAAAAAATACGCATGACGCATCTTTACATTTCGGTTCATGTGAGAACAATCAAAGTCATGGCTTAATTGAATTGGCATCATCATCGCCAGCAATACGAAATTTGACATAACATTGGTGGCACTGACCAAAACACTTCAAACATGGCAATTTCTTGTCACCAAATTCACAGCATAGCAGCATTATATAAGACACGCACCGTACTACTCCCTCCGTCCCATAATGTAGGATGTCCTACATTATGGGACGAAGGGAGTATCAAACAAACATTCATAAAAGAATTTCAGATATTTCGGACCTCGTAGTTGAGGGAGACCGCCTCGCCGGAGCTGGCCGGCTTTGCCTCTGCCGCTGCCGCCGGCTCCTCCTTAGCAGGGGGAGACGAATGGGCGGCCGTGCTCGTCGCCGCCGCCGCCGCCTCAGGAGGGGCGACCTGGCCGCCGTCCTCCGGCTCCGCCATGCCAATGCAGCAGAGGGATCGCACCGACGGGCACCCGATCTCGTCGAGCTGGGAGGTGCTCGGTTTCGTCGTCGATGGAGAGAAACAGAGGCGGCAACTTCTTCCACGGTTCACATGTGTACCTTTTTTTCCACTAATTTTTCTGTCTTCTATTTTTAGTCTTTTGCGACTACTCTCTCTACCTATCTCTCTACTGCTTGTTGCCACGTGTAAAGTTCGCCAGGAATACCGAGAGAAATTTAAGGGAGTCCTGCCATTTTCCGGAAAATTTGAGTTAATGATAGTTTATTTTTTAGAGAAAGGTAAAAATAGATTGTCGGATAAGATGGCCGGATAGTCATGCATGCAATTAGAGCAACTTTAACAAAGTCGTAGTAACGCCTTTTGGACAAAAAATCACTATATCAGACACGCCAGCCATACGGCTTTGATAGTTATCATTTATGAAGGCGTTGCATATCAAGCCCACGAGCCTCCATATTTGGGGATTATGGAGCATTGGGTTGAAGGGCGCTCCATCCATCAACTGCTTGCGCAGGAGGAGGTTTTACCTCCGTCCTCAGGGTCACCCGCGTCCCATCTCCTCGCACTACCAATGGCACAGATGATAGATGCCCATGACACGGAGAAACATGTTGATTAAGGCCGGCCGTCGCGTGCCAACTGCTCACGGTCATTACTGCCACGTTAGAGCATCTACAGCCGCATATGACAAATATGGCCCCTCAAACGCCCGCGGACGTACCCGGTCGCGTCCGCGGGCAGTAACCGTGCACGCCTCATTTTGTTGCGTCCATACCCGTGTATCTCAAATTCGGCTCCTCATATCCATGCAACACATGCACATATGAAAATGAACGTAAGTAGATCTTCGGACTAGCAGCAAATCTAGTTAAAATCGGGCAATTGTAGCATAAACGATCACCGGAGAACCAAAAGACCCCATCTTTAGTACCGGTTGGAGCCACGACCCGGTACTAAAGGGGGTGCGTTGGCCCAGGTGCGGTGCGCAAGTTTAGTCCCACCTCACTAGCCGAGGGGCGTCCGCACTGGTTTATAAGCCCCAGTGTGGTAGCTCTCTCGAGCTCCTCTCTAAGTAGACTCTTGTGGGCTAATGAATATGTGCTGACCTGTTGGGCCTACTGGGCTAGCGGGCCTGCATCCTGACCCAACTACAGATTGGGTTTCTAGTCGTATGCAGGTCGCTGTGGCCCAGTAGGCGGGCTTTTTTTCTTTAACTTTTTTTCTTTTCTGCTTTATTTATTTCTGAGTTGTTTTTTACTGTATTTAGAATTTCTTTGTGAATATTTTTGCATTAGGTACAAAAATTACAAACTTTCTGTTAGTGCCAGTAATTTTCAAATTTGAATAGTTTAAAGTGGAATTATTTGAAATTTGTGTGAATCACTAGTTTGGGAATAACTTTACTTTAAAATAGAATATTCAATGATTCTTTTTTTATGTTTAATATTAGTGTGTTTTATCATTATATTCAATTTGGTAATACTTTGGTTATCTAAAAAAATAAAATGCCTTTGTAACAGATGAGTTTTCGTCCGAAATCCTGATACTTCGAAAGAGATTGTTCATTTTGTACACTAAGTGGATCCAGTTTCTGCCATAACCCTCTCTACTTTTTTGCACATGCTATGTGGGTGAAATGATGATACCATGCCAACTTTCAACCTTTTCAGAGTTCATTTGTAGTGCTTTTCAAATTCAGGGTCATTTAGCTCAAAAAATCAGTAAATGCGTAAAAAATAGCAAATAATGTCAGAAAGGGTTGGAAGTTGATGACGTGGCTTGAACGCACAAAAAGTCTGGAGTTGTAATAAGTTTAAAAAAATGAATTGCCTTTGTAACAGATGAGTTTTCGTCCGAAATCCTGATACTTCAAAAGAGATTGTCCATTTTGTACATGAAGTGCATCTAGTTTTTGTCGTAACCCTCTCAACTTTTTTGCACATGCTATGTAGGTGAAATACTGATACCATGCCAACTTTCAACCTTTTCAGAGTTCATTTGTAGTTCTTTTCAATTTCAGGGTCATTTAGCTCAAAAAATCAGTAAATGAGCTGAAAATTAGCAAATGAAGTCAAAAATGATTGAAAGTTGATGACGTGGCTTTGAATGGTGCATATTGAACCCACAAAAAGTCTGGAGTTGTAATGAGTTAAAAAAATGAATTGCCTTTGTAACATATGAGTTTTCGTAAAGAGATTGTCCATTTTTGTACACTAAGTGCATCCAGTTTTTGCCGTAGCCCTCTCAAATTTTTTGCACATGCTCTGTGGGTGAAATGCTGATACTATGCCAACTTTCAACCTTTTCAGAGTTCATTTGTAGTGATTTTCAATTTCAGGGTCATTTAGTGTAAAAAATCTGTAAATGAGCTAAAAATTAGCAAATGAAGTCAGAAAGATACACGTTTGTCCGAAGCACAAAAGTACATGTTTCAAATGCAAAACACATAAGCATCCTAACTATTACAAAGATTCCCTACTGTCTTTGGGTGTGAAACTTTTTCTTCGCATGTGTCCCTTTGCGCCGTAACCATGGACAATCTTCATCATTTAACTGGATGCTCGGGTCAATGTTCACTGTGAAGGGAGCAATTTCATGAAACTTTTCATAATCTTTTGACATGTCTGTCTTGCCATCCACTTCCCATGATGTTTCTTTTCCCTGAAAGAACTATGTGGCGCTTTGGCTCATCATATGATGTATTCGCTTCCTTATCTTTTCTTTTTCTCGGCTTAGTAGACATGTCCTTCACATAGAAAACCTGCGCCACATCATTATGTAGGACAAATGGTCTGTATGCGTATGCAAGATTGTTGAGATACACTGTTGTCATTATGTACTGCGGGTCTTCTGTTACCCCGCCTCGTGTCAGATTGACCCATTTGCACCGAAACAAAGGGACCTTCAAACCACGTCCATAGTCAAGTTCCCATATCTCCTCTGTGTAACCATAATATGTGTCCACTCCCCTCTTGGTTGCTGCATCAAAGCGGACACCACTGTTTTGGTTGGTGCTCTTCAAATCTTGGGCGATCGTGTAAAATGTATTATCATTTATCTCGTACCCTTTGAAAGTCATTATATTCGAAGATGGTAACTGGGACAGCAAGTACAAGTCATCTTCAACAGCGGCGTCATGCAATACTGAACACTAGTAGGGAAAAGGCTAGCAGCAGCGCGGGTTTTAGGTGTATCAGTAGCGCGGGGAGGGGCGCTACTAATAAGGCGCTACAGCTAACATATAGCAGTAGCGCGTGGTCACCGGCACTACTGCTACACAAGTGTAGCAGCAGCGCGGTTACTGGGAGCACGCTACTGCTAGTAGCTGTGGCGCCCTTTGCAGCAACGCTATTGCTATAAGCTACGCTGCTGCTAACTTCTATACACTCGCTACTGCTAATTTAACAGGTTTTTTGTTTTTTTGGGCATATTTGTTTTGTATTTGAACAGGCTTTATAGAAGAATCTTTAGCACATAGAAATGTCATCATGATACACATACAAATGCCTACGAGACCACGGATATAATCATAGCATATACATACAAATAGTCTCATCATAATCATCATCCAACACAAAGTGGTCTCTCGTCATCATCTCGAAAATAGCGATACAAGTCCTTGATTACTTGCAAATACATCGTCATCCATCTAAACAATGGTATACGCGAGAAGAGCTATCACTTTGAGTACATGAGTTCGTATCCCTCTCTCGCATTAGCGTGAATCTAAACTAACTACTGCCCATCGCTCGAAAACCAGAAACCGGCAACACCTGGGCCTGACACTCCGGCCACTCATCGTATATATACTCCTGGCGTAGCACTTCTTCGCCATCGATGATCTATGCACCTGCATCGTCACATGAGTCGATGATATGCAACATATATAGTTGAGCAACAGAAAGAGACAGACTTGACAAAAATAGAAACAACATATCATAAGCATAAATAACAAAGTTCATCGTACCCAAAATGCCCTAACTAGAGTGATCTTCGCTAGTCGAGGAGGAGGACGGTTTAATTACATCACATATAAAGTTTCACTGCGCATAACTCAAAGTTTTGTCATACAGAAAGTATGGACTAAACAGACACATTGTCATATATCGACAATCACTCCAACATGCCGTGCCATCCATCGAGGTGAGGGAGATAGTCCCCGAGCTTAGTGAAAGGCTTCATGTCGAGACGCTGGGAGGCTATCCATGTTCGGACGTCTTCCCGCGACATTTGTCCTTCTCCGTAGAACATCCCTGTTTTTTCGACGACCTCTTTCATGATGATTTGGGAAAGTTCGCGCTGGATGTTATAGAACTCAGCTCGAAGTTGATGATCCTCGATATCTCCTATGTCCTTTGCCCATTGCAGAATATGGGCATCGCCAAATGTAGGTGACATTTGAAGGTTCTGGTGATCCCGTCTGTACTTCAGCATGTGGTGTAGGACATAGAATCCATCATTAAGAGAATCGCTCGGTTGCTGGATGCAGCAGAAGTTGGTCTTATGGCCGAAGGCGGCCCTGCCGCCCCTTCTCTTCTTGTCCCTAACCTCTCCACCCCTTGCTTGGTAGTAAAACATAGCACTGTCTAGAACATCTTTGATGTGGGTGTAATCCTTTTTGTGAATGTTCTTCGACGAGTCCAAATAAAAGCGTGGGAGAATCGGGGTAGAGGATGATGAGGACGGCGCCGCCCATGCATAAAATAAGTACACCTCAAATTAATTAGCCTCCACCGTGCAAATGAATTATTGAAATCGAAGGAAGGATAGCAGCGCGGATGACTTACACGGGATGATAAGGCACGAGAATCGCCTCCTTGTCCTTATTGGCGAGCATGAAACTGACGATGTAATCCCTCGCGTATTCACGCTGCTCGCATGAGACTCCCAAGAAGCTCTCGTGCATGTAATGCGGGTCAGCGACACAGATATGACGTATCTGCTCAACCCCAATGATGTAGTTCATGCGCAAGGCATAAAGGCGGACAAACGTAAAATCCAGCTTCTTCACGTGAAACATGTCGAATATGTAATCGAATCGGAGGAAGAACTTATCCGTAGGGAAGCTGTCGACGTACGGCATTTGCCGCGGAATGTTAACCACGTACAGTGGGTATCCTGGATCTTTCGAGGCGATGAGACATTTCTCTACCCGCAGCACATCGTCATGAAGTCTCCTTAGATCGCCGAATCTGGCCCGTAGAGCTGTTGCAGGTAGGATTGGTTGACCGGGGATATGCCATTTATCCGCATCGGGGATATCTATACGGTCCTGAAGCCGAGGCTGCTGAGGCGGCTGGATCATAGAATCAGCTTTTTTGCATTTCCTCGCTCTCTTCCTAGACTTCTTTACTACCGGAAGGTCGTCAATAATACGTTGAGACGGTAATTCAGGCACCGACTCATGACGCTCAAACCCTGAGGAGGCACCAGTATAGACATACTGTTCAGCACCATCGTCATCCTCATCCTCAGCCATGGCGACGTCATCAGCGACTCATGGAGCCTCCTCCTTACCCCATCCGCTATCACCCAACCCGACACCCGACGCTAATTGGGTAGGTGGGGTGTTGATGTTCATACCTTGCTGAGGCTGCGTGCTCGTGGGTGTGCTCGGCCGCCTCGGGCGAAGTAGACTCTTTGGCCACAACAGGACCCACCCATTGCAACAATCACCAAGCCGCCGCGGTGTCTCCTCGTCATCCACCAGTAGTGTTGGAGGAGGCAAATTCTCGTGGCCCGGTTCGACACTGGCCATGGAAACCTTGAAGACGTTCGGGGGGATCGGCTGGCTGTGGAACAATGGTTCCTTCGGCTTCATTATTGTCGCCTTCCCCACGGCCACCTTCTGGTCGCCGATGGTGTACAATATGGTGCACGGGGTTTCGTTGGCCTGCAAAGAAAAGTCTGCGACGTGAGACATTGAAAGGCAACAGCGGGAGATTATACATTTATATTGAAGGGGCGGTGTGACAGATACCGTGAGGCGTCGAGCTCAGCCAAAGACGAAGCACCGCCGAAACACGTCCGGTCGCGGGGAGCAGTCGGAGCAGGTGCTCCCAAGAAGTCAGCAAGGGAAAGTCCTTTGCATTTTTTCTGGATTTTCCTTGTCCAAGTGATAACGCCCGTCACCAAGGAAGTAGACAAATCTGCAACCACCTGTTTTGCGGCAGCTACTGCTGTTGCGATATGCGAGATGATTTCTTCTCAACCGCAATCTCAACCTTCTTGTCGATGTTTTCTTCAGTTAACCTCCGCCTTTCCTTTCTCTCCTCCGTGGTCTCACGGTAGTACTTCTTCCACGTGGCGCCGTCTCCGACACCGTGCACGCGTCCATACGACGGTCGAGTATCCACCGGTTGTCGTTTCAATATGTTCAACGCATGGTTGAATGGAGTGTCCCACTTGGGCCTCGCCAATGCCTCAGACGGCGAGTCGCTTTCAGCCGCAATCCGGTGCTGCTCTCTCTGCAAAAGGCACAAGATCGTTTACAAATATGACTAACGTGTGCAGTCGAATTGATCAGAAACTAAAATTACCAGCAGTCTCATGAACTCCGTAATGACCGGTGTTGTCTCGTAAACCTTCTTCAGTGGGTCCCAACGGTGCCGGGCCCTCAGGACGTCACGCTCCTGCGGAACGGTGAAATCCACCAAGGGGTCTGGGATGCCCAGACTCGCGGCTTCTGCGTCCTCCTTGGCCCATTTGGACCTCTTTCCGCCGTAACCACGGCCTCCGAGGTGGTGGCTCCCAATGTTCCTCTTTTGAAGCCCCTTCATGTACTTAGACTTTTTTTGGCAGCTTCGGCCTTGCAAGCCTCCTTGAATATTTGAAACTGCTCTTCCGTGATTGTCGGATTATCCTTTACAATCTCGGAGTAGGGTTCCCCGTCGTTGATCTTTGCTTTCACTCGATTTTTCCAGGCGGCCAATGCGTCGCTAAACTTGGTCATGGCATGTTTGTTTATCTTCTTCATTGCCGGGTCCTCGTCTGGATCTTCATAATCCTTCTCATTCCGGCCCGGGAACAAGAATATCTGGTGAAACTTCTTTAGGAGGGAGCTCCTCATATTTTCTATCTTCTGTAGTTTCTCATCATTGATGGTGGCGGTTGTCCGTACGATGCAGCCAATTTGATTGCCGTAGCACGCGCGCGCTTCCTCGGGCGCCTTTGGCTCAAAATTGCCGTCGTCCACCTCCGTGACCACCAGTCTAGTAGTCCTGAGTTTGTTAGGAACCCGTTGCCTCTTTTCTTTCGGTTCTACACCGGCTCCGCTCTCCGAGGCAGCACCAGTCTCAGCGCCGGTCTCGATGCCGGTCTGAATCTCAGCGCCGGTCTCAGTCTCAGCACCGGTCTGCGTGTCGGTCTCAGTCCCCAATGCCACCGGTGGGCCCAGCAACAACATCGGTTGATCGTCGTCACGCTAAAATATTAAATCGCCGCCCGTAGAGCGTCGTCTAATCACCGTAACCCTGTCCTTCATCGTTGCTAGCCATGTTTCCTATGATTAAATCTAGTCAATTAATTCTAGACCTAATAAAATGAATAATGACATAAAAAGGACTATTGTTTTGCAGGAATGTTGACTCCTTCCTGGTGCGGCAAATCCCGGGCACTCGATATGTCCTAGTTTGTAGCACAAGTCATGCCGAAATTCACGGAAAATTTCGGCATGACCTTTGCTAAAAAGTGGACAAATCGAGAACCTGAAATTTCCGGAATAGAAATGAATCAACATTCCGGCAAAACATAGGCCACTCAGCATCATTCCCTGGAAACAACAAAGCCACTTGGGCACAATCGAACAACTTCAATGAAAAGATATAACATGACCACTTCAATGAAAAGTAAAATTTGCCTAAATTCTTTTCCTTGAAAAATAGTGGTCTTTTCAAAAATCAAAAACCTTTCAAAATGACCTCACTAAACACTTCTCTGCCTAGGACAGAACCCAAATTATGTTGATCTAGCTATTCCTCTCTCTCACACAAACACACATTATTATCTCTAACCCTTCTCTACCTAGGACAGAACCCAATTAAATTGCAAAGAAACTCCATTTCTCTAACCCTTCTGACATAATGCTCTAAATTAAAATTTTCCTCTAACCTAGCCAACCTACTGAACCTAGCTTGTTAATCCAACGAACCTAATTAACCTACATATTTAACCTAGTTAGTTAATCTAGTTTACCTAGATAATTAACCCTAATTAAACAAGTTAACGCAGCTAGTTCTCTGTCAAAGCCCAAAATAAATTTTTGCACTAATTAACATAGATAATTAACCTAATTAAACTAGTTAACCTGACTAGTTCTCTGTCAAAGCCCTAACTAAATTTTTGCACTAACCTAGATAATTAACCTAATTAAACTAGTTAACCTAACTACTTCTCTGTCAAAGCCCTAACTAAATTTTTGCCCTAACCTAGATAATTAACCTAATTAAACTAGCTAACCTATGCATGAGAGAGAGAGAGGAGGGGTGGGGGCTTACAGAGGATGGCTCGGTGGTGGCGGCGGAGGCAGGTGGCGAGCGAGGCAGGCGTCTCGGTGACGGCGAGGAGGCAGGCGTCTCGGTGACGGCGAGGGAGGCAGTTGTGGCGAGGAAGGATCCGGTGGCGTCGGCAGCGGCTCGGTGGCGTTGAGCGAGCAGCAGCTCTCCGTGGCGTTGGGGGCGGCTCCGATGGCGTCGACGGCGCACGGCTCTGGTGGCGTCGACGTCGGCAGGAGACGGTGGCGAAGTGGGGCGACGGCGAATCGGGGAGACGGCGGCGCGCGGGGTGGGTTGAGGGATTTGGGGGAGAAGTGGTGGTCGGGGGGAAACGGTTTTTTGGTTAAGTCAAACTTAGCGGTAGCATGTTTGGTAAAACGCGCTATAGCTAAGATAGCTATAGCGGTTTTTACAAAACGCGCTGCTGCTATAGCTATGTAATTTTCTTCCATTTTTTAATTTCCTTTTCTGTTTCTATAGCGGGGGTCTAGGACACGCGCTGCAGCTACGTTAGCTATAGCGCCTCTTACAAACACAAGCTACTGCTATGCCTTCCTCCGTTTCTTCGCTTTTTCATTTATTTTGCTTTACATTTTATTTTTTCCTTTCTCCCTTTTCTATTTCTTTCATTTTCATTTACTTTTCTATTTGTTTTTCATCTTATTTTATTTCCGTTAGTAGTAGCGCTCTTCCTAGGAAACGCGCTGCTACTTATTCCCTAGCAGTAGCGCGTTTCCTACAAGCCCGCTACTGCTATGCGTAGCCTATCATTCTAGCAATGGAAATATTAGTAGTAGCGCTTTTGCCACTACACGCGCTACTGCTAAAGTTGTATCTGTAGTGCGGTTTTTCTACAGTCGCTACTGCTATCTAGCACTAGCGCCCTTTTTTGACCCGCGCTGTTGCTAAATTTCTCTGTATAAGGTTTTCCCTAGTAGTGGAAATCTGGCATTTTGCCATCTGCCACCTCTTTGCCGTCTGCCAGCTGACCGCAAGAGGCTCTTTGCCGTCCGCTTCCACAAACCTGAAGGCAAAGAGAGTGCAGATGGCAAAAAATGCTATTTGCCGTCAGCTGCATCTTTTCCGTCAGCCAGCTGATGGCAAAGAGATAGAAGGCAGACGACAAAGAGCCAGGTGGGCCCCAGAGGGCACGGCGTGGCTAGGTCAGATTCTTTGCCGTCTTCTTGCGGACGGCAAAGAGGAGTCGTGGACCAGCCCTAATGGTCGCCCTCTTTGCCGTCTGCTAGGCGCACTTAACGGGCCGAGCCGTCTCCCCTCTCTCTCTTTCTCTCTCTCCCTCCCGCGCGCCCGCCTCTCTCCTCTATCGCCGCTGTCACCGCCGCCGGCCAGCCCTGCCCCTAGGACCCAGCCCCCGCCACCGGCCAGCCCCGCGGCCGTCCAACCCTCCCGCCCCCCCTTCCACCCCGCTGTCGTCCTCCTCTCCGCGGCCCCTGCGTCGCCCCATCGCGGAGAGGCCTGCAGGAGGGCACCCACCACGGCCGACCCTCCCCGAGGCCCCCTGTGCCGCCTCAAGACTGCCGCCGTCCTCCTCCACGCTGCCCATGCGCCACCCCGCCGCCCCGTCGCCGGAGAGGCCTGCGCTAGGCTGCCCTTGCCGCCGAACCCCTCCCTGAGGCCCTTGCGCCGCCCACCCCGCTGTCGTCCTCCTCCCCGCGTCCCCTGCGCCGCCCTGCCCCACCGGCCGACCTCGCCGGAGCAAGCGGTAATTTTTTTTTTCTGTTTTTTCCCTGTTTTTTTGTTCTCTATTTTCCTGTTCTGTTTTAGGTTAGTGCTAGGTTTAATTAGGTGTACTTTTGAGTTTTTAGGTTTAGGTTAGTGCTAGGTTTAGTTGTAGTTTTAAGTTTTTAGGATTAAGTTAGTGCTAGGTTTAGGTGTAGTTTTTCCTGTTTTGTTTTAGGTTGGTGCTAGGTTTAAGAAGAAGAAGAAGAAGAAGAAGAAGAAGAAGAAGAAGAAGAAGAAGAAGAAGAAGAAGAAGAAGAAGAAGAAGAAGAAGAAGAAGAAGAGGAGGAGGAGGAGGAGGAGGAGGAGGAGGAGGAGGAGGAGGAGGAGGAGAAGAAGAAGAAGAAGAAGAAGAAGAAGAAGAAGAAGAAGAAGAAGAAGAAGAGGAAAAAGAGAAAGAAGAAGAAGAAGAAGAAGAAGAAGAAGAAGAAGAAGAAGAAGAAGAAGAAGAAGAAGAAGAAGAAGAAGAAGAAGAAGAAGAAGAAGAAGAAGAAGAAAAGACACCCCGACGCGACACCCCGACCCCAAGCCCCCCCTCCCCCACCATTACCCCCACCCCGACACCTGACACCACACCCCGACCCGACCCGACCCGACCCCGACCCGACACCCCGACCCGACACGACACCCGCACGACACCCGACCCGACACCCGACATCCGGACACCACACCCCGACCCGACCCGACCATCGACACCCGACACCTGACACCCCGACCACCGACACCCCGACCCTGACCCTGACCCTGACCACCGACACCCCGACCCTGACCCCGACACCCCGACACCTTGAGACCCGACAATCGACACCCCACCCCCCACACCCCGACCCCGACCCCCGACACCCTGACACCACACCCTGACACCCTGACACCCTGACAGCACACCCCTACCCCGACCCCGACACCCTGACACCCCGATCGACCCCGGACATATGATGATACAAAAACATCATATATGTTTGTGTTGATCGGGTGTATTTTTATTATGTTCATGATGATGATACACTTAAATTATATACATATAATTATGTTCATGTCAGGAATCCAATTTTTTTATGTTGTACTAATTTTGTTTACTTTTTGTCATTGCAGGGGTTGACAGGATGGTGGGCAAGGGTCGAGCGCTTGAGCCTCCTGCGGCGCCACCGGGAGGGGTGGTTCCAATATTCCAGCCCAGCCCCTCCGAGAGCGCTGCTAGACAGTATCGATAACTGCGCGGCGCGCTTCTTCTTCGGTGGGAGAGGTCGGGGAGGACGAAGAAGGCTGGTAGAGGTGGACGTGGCAGCGGGAGAGGTAGGAAGGCTGCTACGCCTTCCTCGCCGCCACCCTCAGCTAATTCACCCGACCACAGGACTGCTCCGTCTGACGTGGACCTGTCTCAGACTCAGGTCCACGAGACTCCGGTAGCTGATCCTTCGCCCCACCAGACTCGGGTCGCCGATCCTTCGCCCCACGTGAGTCCGGTCCCAGAGTCTTCGTCCCAGAAGACTCCGGTCACGGGGTCTTCGTCCCAGAAGACTCCGATCCCGCAGTCTTCTTCCCACGAGACTCCGGAGGCTAGTGGCCCAGAGGATGGTAGCGAGGAAACCTTTTCAGATGATAGCTATAGCGACGACGAGTTGGCTGAGAAGGGCAAGAAGGTCTACAAGCGTGGCTGTACAAAGCTCCCTCCCGTGCCGACGGCCCCCGACCAGAGGTGGTTGATTGCGCCTAAAGGGTTGAAGTAAGGCATTTACTATTTTTAACCTTTTGCCTTCATGTTCCTTCAAATTAATATCTAATGCGTTGGCCTTGTCATACTGTAGGGGCTGGGTATACCCCCGTGGCCCTGGTGTCTGCATGCCCAACCAGGTCCTTTGTGTGCTTTGCCGACAGCACTTCCTGTTGGGGAACGTAGCAGAAATTCAAAATTTTCTACGCATCACCAAGATCAATCTATGAAGAAACTAGCAACGAGGGAAGGAGAGTGCATCTACATACCCTTGTAGATCGCTAAGCGGAAGCGTTCATGAGAACGGGGTTGAAGGAGTCGTACTCGTCGTGATCCAAATCACCGGAGATCCTAGTGCGAGCGGACGGCACCTCCGCGTTCAACACACGTACAGCCGGTGGCGTCTCCCACGCCTTGATCCAGCAAGGAGAGAGGAGAGGTTGAGGAAGACTCCATCCATCAGCAACACAACGGCATGGTGGTGCTGGAGGAGCGTGGCAATCCCGCAGGCTTCGCCAAGCACCAAGGGAGAGGAGGAGGAGGAGGCAGGGCTGCACCAAGAGGAGAGAACTCATGTGTGTTGGGCAGCCCAAAACCTCAAGTATATATAGGGGGAAAGGGGGGCTGCGCCCCCTTTAGGGTTTCCCACCCCAAGGGGTGCGGCCAGCCCTAGATGGGACTTGGGGGGCGGCCAAGAGGGGAGGAGTGCCTCCCAAGTCAAGTGGAGGCCCTCCCCCTTAGGGTTTCCCCCCTCCCATGCGCATGGGCCTTGGGGGGGCTGGTGCCCCTGGCCCATTAAGGCTAGGGCGCCCCCCTACAGCCCATGCTACTGTATCGGACGTGGTGGAACAATTTCCGGACCTCCGGACCCCTCCGAATCCTCCGGAACCTTCAGAAGCTTCCGGTACAATACCAAAAACCCGAACTTTTTCCTAACCCAACAACAACTTTCCATATATAAATCTTTACCTCCGGACCATTCCGGAACTCCTCGTGACGTCCGGGATCTCATCCGGACTCAACAACATTCGGTAACCACATACAAACTTCCTTTATAACCCTAGCGCCATCGAACCTTATGTGTAGACCCTACGGGTTCGGAGACATGTAGACATGACCGAGACGTTCTCCGGTCAATAACCAACAGCGGGATCTGGATACCCATGTTGGCTCCCACATGTTCCACGATGATCTCATCGGATGAACCACGATGTCAAGGACTCAATCGATCCCGTATACAATTCCCTTTGTCTAGCGGTATTGTACTTGCCCGAGATCCGATCGTCGGTATCCCGATACCTTGTTCAATCTCGTTACCGGCAAGTCTCTTTACTCCTTCTGTAACACATCATCCCGTGATCAACCCCTTGGTCACATTGTGCACATTATGATGATGTCCTACCGAGTGGGCCCAGAGATACCTCTCCGTTTACACGGAGTGACAAATCCCAGTCTTGATTCGTACCAACCCAATGACACTTTCGGAGATACCTGTAGTGCACCTTTATAGTCACTCGATTCGTTGTGACGTTTGGTACACCCAAAGCATTCCTACGGTATCCGGAGTTGCACAATCTCATGGTCTAAGGAAATGATACTTGACATTAGAAAAGCTTTAGCATACTAACTACGATCTTTGTGCTAGGCTTAGGATTGGGTCTTGTCCATCACATCATTCTCCTAATGATGTGATCCCGTTATCAACGACATCCAATGTCCATGGTCAGGAAACCGTAACCATCTATTGATCAACGAGCTAGTCAACTAGAGGCTTACTAGGGACATGGTGTTGTCTATGTACCCACACATGTATCTGAGTTTCCTGTCAATACAATTATAGCATGGATAATAAACGATTATCATGAACAAGGAAATATAATAATAACTAATTTATTATTGCCTCTAGGGCATATTTCCAACAGTCTCCCACTTGCACTAGAGTCAATAATCTAGTTCACATCGTCATGTGATTAACGCTGATAGGTCACATCGCCATGTGACCAACATCCAAAGAGTTTACTAGTGTCTGTAAACTAGTTCACATCATCATGTGATTAAGACTCAATGAGTTCTGGGGTTTGATCATGTTTTGCTTGTGAGAGAGGTTCTAGTCAACGGGTCTGAACCTTTCAGATCCGTGTGTGCTTTGCAATTCTCTATGTCATATTGTAAATGCTGCTTCCACGCTCCACTTGGAGCTATTCCAAATGGTTGCTCCACTATACGTATCCGGTTTGCTACTCAGAGTCACTCGGATAGGTGTTAAAGCTTGCACCGACGTAACCCTTTACGCCGAACTCTTTATCACCTCCATAATCGAGAAACATGTCCTTATTTACTCCAAGGACAATTTTGACCGATGTCCAATGATCCATTCCTGGATCATTTTTGTACCCCTTGACTGACTCATGGCAAGGCACACTTCCGGTGCGGTACACAGCATAGCATACTGTAGAGCCTATGTCTAAGGCATAGGGGACGACCTTCGTCCTTTCTCTCTGTTCTGCTGTGGTCGAGCTTTAACTATTAACTTCATACCTTACATCTCAGGCAAGAACTCCTTCTTTGACTGATCCATCTTGAACACCTTCAAGATCATGTCAAGGTATGTGCTCATTCGAAAGTATTATTAAACATTTTGATCTATCTTATAGATCTTGATGCTTATTGTTCAAGTAGCCTAATCCAGGTTTTTCATTGATAAACACTTTTCAAACAACCCTAAATGCTTTCTAGAAATTCTACATCATTTCTGATCATCAATATGTCAACAACATATACTCATCAGAAATTCTATAGTGCACCCACTCACTTCTTTGGAAATACAAGTTTCTCATAAACTTTGTATAAACCTAAAATCTTTGATCATCTCATCAAAGTGCACATTCCAACTCCGAGATGCTTACTCCAGTCCTTAGAAGGATCGCTGGTGCTAGCATACCTTTTAGCATCCTTAGGATCGACAAAACCTTTCTGATTGTATCACATACAACCTTTCCTTACGAAAACAGGTAAGGAAACTTGTTTTGACATCCATCTGCCAGATTTCATAAATGCAGCTAATGCTAACATGATTCCGACGGACTTAAGCATCGCTACGGATGAGAAAATCTCATCGTAGTCAACTCCTTGAACTTGTGAAAAACTCTTCGCCACAAGTCGAGCTTCATAGACGGTGATGTTACCGTCCACGTCCGTCTTCTTCTTAAAGATCCATTCATCTCAATGTCTTGCCGATCATCGGGCAAGTCCACCAAAGTCCATGCTTTGTTCTGATACATGGATCCTATCTCGGATTTCATGGCTTCTAACCATTTGTCAGAATTTGGGCCCACCATTGCTTCTCCATAGCTCGTAGGTTCATTGTTGTCTAGCAACATGACCTTCAAGACAGGATTGCGTACCACTCTGAAGTAGTACGCATCCTTGTCACCCTACGAGGTACGTTAGTGACTTGATCCGAAACTTCATGATCACTATCATAAGCTTCTACTTCAATTGGTGTAGGCGCCACAGGAACAACTTCCTGTGCCCTGCTACACACTAGTTGAAATGACGGTTCAATAACCTCATCAAGTCTCCACCATCCTCCCACTCAACTTTTCGAGACAAACTTTTCCTCGAGAAAGGACCCGATTCAAGAAACAATCCCTATTGCTTGCGGATCTGAATTAGGAGGTATACCCAACTGTTTTGGGTGTCCTATGAAGATGCATTTTATCCGCTTTGGGTTCGAGCTTATCAACCTGAAACTTTTTCACATAAACTTCGCAGCCCCAAACTTTTAAGAAATGACAGCTTAGGTTTCTCTAAACCATAGTTCATACGGTGTCATCCCAAAGGAATTACGTGGTGCCCTATTTAAAGTGAATGTGGTTGTCTCTAATGCCTAACCCATGAACGATAGTGGTAATTCGATAAGAGACATCATGGTACGCACCATATCCAATAGGGTGCAACTATGATGTTCGGACACACCATCAAACTATGGTGTTCCAGGCGGTATTAGTTGTGAAACAATTTCCACAATGTCTTAATTGTGTGCCAAAACTCGTAACTCAGATATTCATCTCTATGATCATATCATAGACATTCTATCATCTTGTCACGAAGATCTTAAACTTCACTCTGAAATTACTTGAACCATTCAATAATTCAGACTTGTGTTTCATCAAGTAAATATACTCAATATCCACTCGAATCATTTGTGAAGTAAGAACATAACGATATTCACTGCATGCCTCAACACTCATTGGACTGCACACATCAAAATGTGTTACTTCCAACAAGTTGCTATCTTGTTCCATCTTACTGAAACCGAGGCTTTTCAGTCATCTTGCCCATGTGGTATGATTTGCATATCTCAAGTGATTCAAAATCAAGTGAGTCCAAACGATCCATCTGCATGGAGTTTCTTCATGCGTATACACCAATAGACATGGTTCGCATGTCTCAAACTTTCCAAAACGAGTGAGTCCAAAGATCCATCAACATGGAGCTTCTTCATGCTTTTTATACCAATATGACTTACATGGCAGTGCCACAAGTAAGTGGTACTATCATTACTATCTTATATCTTTTGGCATGAAAATGTGTATCACTACGATCGAGATTCAATAAACCATTCCTTTAGGTGCAAGACCATTGAAGGCATTATTCAAATAAATAGAGTAACCATTATTCTCCTTAAATGAATAACCGTATTGCGATAGACATAATCCAATCATGTCTATGCTCAACGCAAACACCAAATGACAATTATTCAGGTTTAATACTAATCTTGATGGTAGAGGGAGCGTGCGATGTTTGATCACATCAAACTTGGAAACACTTCCAACACATATCGTCAGCTCACCTTTAGCTAGTCTCCGTTTATTCCGTAGCTTTTATTTCGAGTTACTAACACTTAGTAACCGAACCGGTATCTTAATACCCTGGTGCTACTAGGAGTGCTAGTAAAGTACACATTAACATAATGCATATCCAATATACTTCTATCGACCTTGCCAGCCTTCTCATCTACCAAGCATCTAGGGTAAATCTGCTCCAATGGTTGTTCCCCTTATTACAGAAGCACTTAGTCTCGGGTTTGGGATTCAACCTCGGGTTTCTTCATTAAAGCGGCAGCTGATTTGCTGTTTCACGAAGTATCCCTTCTTGCCCTTGCCCTTCTTGAAACTAGTGGTTTCACCAACCATCAACAGTTGATGCTCCTTCTTGATTTCTACTTTCACGGTGTCAAACAACGCGAATACCTCAAGGATCATCATCTCTATCCTTGACATGTTATAGTTCATCACGAAGCTCTAGCAGCTTGGTGGCAATGACTTTGGAGAAACATCACTATCTCATCTGGAAGATCAACTCCCACTCGATTCAAGTGATTGTTGTACTCAGACAATCTGAGCACAAGCTCAACGATTGAGCTTTTCTCCCTTAGTTTGTAGGCTTAGAAAATCGTCGGAGGTCTCATACCTCTTGACGTGGGCACGAGCCTGGAATCCTAATTTCAGCCCTTGAAACATCTCATATGTTCCGCAACATTTCGAAAACGTCTTTCGTGCCTCAACTCTAAACCGTTTAACTGAACTATCACGTAGTTATCAAAACGTGTATGTCCGATGTTCGCAACATCCACAAATGACGTTTGGGGTTCATCACACTGAGCGGTGCATTAAGGACATAAGCTTTCTACTGTCCGCATAATCGCTACTTTCAACTTTCAACTATATTTTCTCTAGGAACATATCTAAACAGTGGAACTAAAGCGCGAGCTTATTTACATAATTTGCAAAAGGTCTTTTGACTATGTTCAAGATAATTAAGTTCATCTTATGAACTCCCACTCAGATAGACATCCCTCTGGTCATCTAAGTGATTACATGATCCGAGTCAACTAGGCCGTGTCCGATCATCACGTGAGACGGACTAGTCATCATCGGTGAACATCTTCATGTTGATCGTATCTACTATACGACTCATGCTCGACCTTTCGGTCTCTGTGTTCCGAGGCCATGTCTGTACATGCTAGGCTCGTCAAGTCTACCCTAAGTGTATTGCGTGTGTTCCGAGGCCATGTCTGTACATGCTAGGCTCGTCAACACCCGTTGTATGTGAACGTAAGAATCCATCACACCCGATCATCACGTGGTGCTTAGAAGCGACGAACTTTAGCAACGGTGCACAGTTAGGGGAGAACACTTCTTGAAATTGTTGTAAGGGATCATCTTATTTACTACCGTCATTCTAAGTAAACAAGATGCATAAACATAATAAACATCACATGCAATTATATAGTAGTGACATGGTATGGCCAATATCATATAGCTCCATTGATATCCATCTTCGGGGCTCCATGATCATCATCGTTACCGGCATGACACCATGATCTCCATCATCGTGTCTTCATGAAGTTGTCTCGCCAACTATTACTTCTACTACTATGGCTACCGGTTAGCAATAACGTAAAGTAATTACATGGCGTTGTTCAATGACACGCAGGTCATACAATAAATAAAGACAACTCCTATGGCTCCTGCCGGTTGTCATACTTATCGACATGCAAGTCGTGAATCCTATTACAAGAACATGATCAATCTCATACATCACATATCATTCATCACATTCTTCTTGGCCATATCACATCACATAGCATACCCTGCAAAAACAAGTTAGACGTCCTCTAATTGTTGTTTGCATGTTTTACGTGGCTGCTATGGGTTTCTAGCAAGAACGTTTCTTACCTACGCAAAACCACAACGTGATATGCCAATTGCTATTTACCCTTCATAAGGACCCTTTTCATCGAATCCGTTCCGACTAAAGTGGGAGACGGCACCGCTAGCCACCTTATGCACCAAGTGCATGTCAGCCGGTGGAACCTGTCTCACGTGAGAGTACGTGTAAGGTCGGTCCGGGCCGCTTCATCCCACAATACCGTCGAAACAAGATTGGACTAGTAACGGTAAGCATATTGAACAACATCAACGCCCACAAACTACTTTGTGTTCTACTCGTGCAAAGAATCTACGCAATAGACCTAGCTCATGATGCCACTGTTGGGGAACGTAGCAGAAATTCAAAATTTTCTACGCATCACCAAGATCAATCTATGAAGAAACTAGCAACGAGGGAAGGAGAGTGCATCTACATACCCTTGTAGATCGCTAAGCGGAAGCGTTCATGAGAACGGGGTTGAAGGAGTCGTACTCGTCGTGATCCAAATCACCGGAGATCCTAGTGCCGAACGGACGGCACCTCCGCGTTCAACACACGTACAGCCCGGTGACGTCTCCCACGCCTTGATCCAGCAAGGAGAGAGGGAGAGGTTGAGGAAGACTCCATCCATCAGCAACACAACGGCATGGTGGTGCTGGAGGAGCGTGGCAATCCCGCAGGGCTTCGCCAAGCACCAAGGGAGAGGAGGAGGAGGAGAGGCAGGGCTGCACCAAGAGGGAGAGAACTCATGTGTGTTGGGCAGCCCAAAACCTCAAGTATATATAGGGGGAAAGGGGGGCTGCGCCCCCTTTAGGGTTTCCCACCCCAAGGGTGCGGCCAGCCCTAGATGGGACTTGGGGCGGCCAAGAGGGGGAGGAGTGCCTCCCAAGTCAAGTGGAGGCCCTCCCCCTTAGGGTTTCCCCCCTCCCATGCGCATGGGCCTTGGGGGGGCTGGTGCCCCTGGCCCATTAAGGCTAGGGCGCCCCCTACAGCCCATGCTACTGTATCGGACGTGGTGGAACAATTTCCGGACCTCCGGACCCCTCCGAATCCTCCGAACCTTCCGAAGCTTCCGGTACAATACCGAAAAACCCGAACTTTTTCCTAACCCAACAACAACTTTCCATATATAAATCTTTACCTCCGGACCATTCCGAACTCCTCGTGACGTCCGGGATCTCATCCGGACTCAACAACATTCGTAACCACATACAAACTTCCTTTATAACCCTAGCGCCATCGAACCTTAAGTGTAGACCCTACGGGTTCGGGAGACATGTAGACATGACCGAGACGTTCTCCGGTCAATAACCAACAGCGGATCTGGATACCCATGTTGGCTCCCACATGTTCCACGATGATCTCATCGGATGAACCACGATGTCAAGGACTCAATCGAACCCGTATACAATTCCCTTTGTCTAGCGGTATTGTACTTGCCCGAGATCCGATCGTCGGTATCCCGATACCTTGTTCAATCTCGTTACGGCAAGTCTCTTTACTCGCTCTGTAACACATCATCCCGTGATCAACCCCTTGGTCACATTGTGCACATTATGATGATGTCCTACCGAGTGGGCCCAGAGATACCTCTCCGCTTACACGGAGTGACAAATCCAGTCTTGATTCGTACCAACCCAATGACACTTTCGGAGATACCTGTAGTGCACCTTTATAGTCACCCGCCACGCTCGACGCTTGGTACACCCAAAGCATTCCTACGGTATCCGGAGTTGCACAATCTCATGGTCTAAGGAAATGATACTTGACATTAGAAAAGCTTTAGCATACTAACTACGATCTTTGTGCTAGGCTTAGGATTGGGTCTTGTCCATCACATCATTCTCCTAATGATGTGATCCCGTTATCAACGACATCCAATGTCCATGGTCAGGAAACTGTAACCATCTATTGATCAACGAGCTAGTCAACTAGAGGCTTACTAGGGACATGGTGTTGTCTATGTACCCACACATGTATCTGAGTTTCCTGTCAATACAATTATAGCATGGATAATAAACGATTATCATGAACAAGGAAATATAATAATAACTAATTTATTATTGCCTCTAGGGCATATTTCCAACACTTCCCTGGGTGGGTCACGATGCCCGGTGAGGGTCAGGTTGCACAGCTAGCACTGACCTGGGAGCTGTACTCGGTTGCCCCGGCCCCGCCAGAGGAGAGGGTCGACGGTGTCTTGTGTGAGACGGTGGCCGACATTGTGTTCCGTCGGTTTTGGGTAATTTCTCCTTTACAGAATTAAAAATCAACACTACCTAGTGATTGTACTAATCAGTGTTGTCTTGTTTGATTGCAAACCTTCTACAGAGTTTCAGTGGGAGAGCAGGAGGCCGCGTGTATGGTCGTCGAAACCGAGTGCAAGCGCCTGCTTCAGAACTTATGGCACGAGGCTCGGGTGCAGGCCGTTCGAGACTACTACGCCTCGAAGGGTATTAGGAGGGGCAAGAAGAAGTGTCACGGCAAGTTTCTGAGTAAGGAGAATTACATGCTGGTAATTACCTATTCTTAAGGCCTTGAACTTAGTTTTCTTGATTTGATTCGTAGCGCTGAAATTTCTCTTGACTTACTTAGGTGCCCCAGAGATGGTGTGTGGATACACTAGTAGAAAAAGGTTCAAACGTGAAGCACATTAGTGCCGGTTTGCATTAGAGCCGGCACTAATGTGTATATTAGTGCCGGTTCGTGGCGGCGATCAATAGTACCGGTTCGTGGCGAACCTGTAGTACCGGTTCGTACCACGAACCGGTACTAAAGAGGCTGTGTCAGCCTGCTGTCAGGCTATGGCCCCACCATCACCATTTAGTGCCGGTTCAACCACGAACCGGTACTAATGACGTTAATGGCAGGCTGTTTTAGTCCCACCTCGCTCCCTAACAAGCCTTTTACCACCTTAAATATGTTACTTCTCAAACTATCACAAGCAGTTGGTCTTCATTGAACTCTATGTGTAGGATCTGTGGCTGCAATAGGAGTCTTCGCCGGTTCTAAATCGGTGGTAGATTCCTATTGACGATGTAGATTCTATACAAAAAGATCATTTATGATCAATGTATTTTTTATATGTACTAGATTCCTATTGACGATGTAGATTCTATACAAAAGATCATTGATGCTCAATGTATTTTTATATGTACTTCTCTGTAGCAGTAGCGCTTTGGCTGAAAGGCGGTACTGACCAATGTATTTTTCTCCGCTCAGATGCACAATTTAAATATGTCAATTTGGACATGTTATTTTTAAAACTATCACAAGCAGGAAGAGGAAGAGGAAGAAGAAGAAGAAGAGGAAGAGGAAGAAGAAGAAGAGGAAGAAGAAGAAGATGAAGACGAAGAAGAAGAAGAAGAAGAAGAAGAAGAAGAAAAAGAAGAAGAAGAAGAAGCGTTCAGTATGCACCATTCAAAGCGACGCCATCAACTTTCAACCATTTCTGCCTTCATTTGCTATTTTTCATGCATTCAATGATTTGTTTTGAGAACAAATGACCTGGAAATTGAAAAGCACTACAAACTGAACAATCTCTTTCAAAGTAGTCAGGTTTCTGACGAAATTAAACTCATCTGGTACAAAGGCATTTTATTTTTTTAAACTTATTACAACACCAGAATTTCTTTTTTTAAAACTTTGGTTATAACTCCAGACTTTGACCATCAAGTTTTGCAGAAAAGAAAAAATAGCAGAAAAGAAAAAAATTATATAAAAAAACTACTCAGAAAAATTATATTTGCTATTTTTCAATCGTTCATAAAATGACCGTGAAATTGAAAGTCACTACAAAATGAACTGTGAAAATGTTGAATTTTGGCAAACTAGATGAAAAACTACTCACAAATAAATATAACAGAAAAGAAAAAACTATACAAAAAACTACGAAGAAATAAATAGAAGAAACAGAAAAGAAAAAAATATATAAAAAATTGGGGCGCTGCCCTGTGGGCCTGCTACGCCACAGGCGTGCAATTACAGGCCCTAAAGGCCCAGCAGACTCACAGGGCAGCGCGCAGAAATTAGGCCCACAAGCCTGCTATATAGAGGAGTTCAAAGAGGCAGCCGCGACTGGGCTTATAAACCAGTGTGGCTGCCCTTCGCCCGGCGAGGTGGGACTAAACTTTGCGAACTGCAGGGTGGCAGGCGAGCCTTTAGTACCGGTTGGTGGCTCCAACCGGTACTAAAGGTGATTTTAGTACCGTTGGAGCCACCAACCGGTACTAAAGGCCTGCTCTTCCGCCTCTTGGCCTGGTTAAAGTTGGCCATTAGTATCGGTTGGTGGCTCCAACCGGTACTAAAGGCCCATTCTATATATATAGCACTTACGAAAATTTCAGTTACATCTCCCCACTTCGTCTCCAACCTCTCGCGACATCGCCGCTGCCCGATCCGTCGTGCCGCCAGACGTCGCCTGTCGTCTGTCGTCGTCGTCGTCGCTGTCCCGCCGCCGCCATCATCGTTCGTCGTCTCGCGCCGCCGCCGTCGTCCGTCGTCGCCGCCCCCCAGTCGTCTCTCACCAGCAGGCCAAGCGCCTGCCCCAGACGCCGCCACCCTCAAGATCAGACACGGCGCCCCTTTCATCAGACAAGATGGGCGGCGGCATGGACGACGGACGGCGTACACACACACACACACATATATACACACATACACACACTACACACATACACACACACACACATTTTTTTACTTATTTTCTGTTTTCTGTTTTCTGTTTTTAGAAAATTTAATTAGATATTAAATAGCTAGGTATGTGAGATTTGAACTAGTTGAATAATTAATGTAACTAGTTTATTTTTAGTAAGAAAATTGTCGAACTAGTTTATTTATTTAGGTATATGAGATTTGAACTAGTTGAATAATTAATATAACTAGTTTATTTTAGTTTGTTAATGAGTTTTTTGTTTATTTAATTTTTTATATATTTTGAGTTTATATAAATTATTCTATTTTGAGTAAGTACTACATTATGCTATTTATAGTAAGTGCTTAGTAGTTGAACTAGTTGAAGTAGTTTATTTTTAGCAAGAAAATTAATAGAACTAGTTTCTTTTTTAGTCAAATTGGAGAGCACTATATGCAAGGCATATGCATATGATTAGTTGAATAATAATGATCTAATTTAGTCTTTGAATTATGAACGTATAGGAAATGTCATCATCGGACGACGAAAGTCTCCCGGGGTGCGACTGGTGCCACGACGATCGAGGTGAGTGCGACATGCCTCACCTGGACGATGGTCGGCGCTTCAGCATTAAGCTCGAGGAGACTTTCGAAGTTGAAACGGTAATTTTCATCTTTTACAATTCGAGTATAGTTTTTTTCATAATTAAGCATGACTTCAACTATTTCAACGTGTAATTTTCATCTTTTACAATTCGAGTATAGTTGATCCCATGCCATGCAAGACGCTATGTCTTGGAGAGGATGGATTTTGAAGACCATGAAAATTTTGAAACGAAGAAAATTCACCTAAGGACCCATCATGATGTGGATTTTGAAGTAAACTTGTATAATGCTGAGAGCGTAACCCATTTTGGTTGCAAAAATTGGGAAGCATTTTGCAAATTGTATGGTTTTGATGAGGGTATGCTTGTCACCATGGATCTTGGTGATCCTGAAATCGAGCAAGACAATATGGACATTTGGGTCCTTGTTGATACTCCTCCAGTTCTACCGCTATGTGAGTTTCTCAAACATAGTTAATTATTAATAGAACTTATATTGTTCATTTCAAAATAGTTGACAGCTTATTTCCATTGACAGCTTATTTTGAAGTATCAAAGAATGTGCAGAATATGGTAGATAGAACTTACTACACCGATGGATCTGAGTTAACTTACAAGGAGAAAACTCATCTGGTTGGATTTTGTAATGATATTGAGAATTACAATATCTACAATCGAACTCCTCAACATTATGGTCAATACGCGCCACTAGTGCACGTGTTGAACTACGGTAACTACCATGGAGATACCCTGGTAAGTTTTTTTACTATTACGACATCCGTGCATCTTTTTGCATTTCTAAAACTAGTACATCATTTCTAATTACGGTTATTACTATGTTTTTCAACAGCTTATCCCAGAGAATTGTGTGCCTCATTTGATGTATTAGAATGGCGGCAGCGTTAGTGTTTTGAACATATATCCAGGTCATCCTACTGAATCTCAACTGTCCATACCGGATTTCTAAAAGAAGTGGAGACATGACAATCAAAGGATGGAAAAATGTATGGACAGTCGTAAGGAGCTTCTTGGAAGCAAAAGGAAGCGAGGCGCAAGAATTGGAGACAGGATGATCTCCATTCTTCATAATGGAGAGTCAGGGTCTATATTGTTTTATGCTATTTTACCTTAAGTGTGTTTAGGTCCGATCCTACCTGATACTGATGATCATGCGCTAAGAACAATTATGTAGGGTTGGGTTCGATGACTATGAGGATGATGATCGTATGACTTATTATTAATAACGAGTAGAAGTTGTATGATGATGCTTGATTAATTCGATAATAGGACTTGCTATTATATATGATGATGTATGATGCGAGCATGCATGAGTTATTATATATATATCTGCGGGTGAAACGAAAAAGAATTAAAATGGAAAACACAAAATTAAATGAAAAAGAAATCATAAAACCAAAAACCCCCCCAAACATTTTAGTACCGGTTGGTGTTACCAACTGGTACTAAAAGGCTCCCGGCCCCTGGAGCTGGCTCGTGCCACGTGGTGGCCCTTTAGCACCGGTTCGTGCTGAACCGGTACTAAAGGGGGGGCTTTAGTGCCCACACTTTAGTGCCGGTTCCTAAACCGGCACTAAAGGGCCTTACGAACCGGTGCTATTGCCCGGTTCTGCACTAGTGATAAGATGGACTGTTGGGAGGCATTGGTGGATGCGTGGTGCTCTCCCCAATGGTTAGTGGAACATGCTACGTCTTGAGCTTGCGTTGGTTTTCCTTGAAGAGGAAAGGGTGATGCAGCAATAGTAGCGTAAGTATTTCCCTCAGTTTTTGAGAACCAAGGTATCAATCCAATAGGAGGCTCCTCAAAAGTCCCACGCACCTACACAAACAAACAAAGAACTCGCAACCAACGCATTAAAGGGGTTGTCAATCCCTTCACGGCCACTTGCGAAAGTGAGATCTGATAGAGATAGTATGATAAGATAAATATATTTTTCGTATTTTATATTATAGATGCAAAAAGTAAAGATGCAAATAAAAGTAGATTGAAAGCAAATACGATAAAAGATAGACCCGAGGCCATAGGTTTCACTAGAGGCTTCTCTCAAGATAGCATAAGTATTACGGTGGGTGAACAAATTACTGTCGAGCAATTGATAGAAAAGCGAATAATTATGAGATTATCTAGGCATGATCATGTATATAGGCATCCCGTCCGCAACAAGTAAACCGACTCCTGCCTGCATCTACTACTATTACTCCACACATCGACCGACTCCTGCCTGCATCTAGAGTATTAAGTTTATAAAGAACAGAGTAACGCATTAAGCAAGATGACATGATGTAGAGGGATAAACTCATGCAATATGATATAAACCCCATCTTTTTATCCTCGATAGCAACAATACAATATGTGCCTTGCAACCCTTTCTGTCACTGGGAAGGACACCGCAAGATTGAACCCAAAGCTAAGCACTTCTCCCATGGCAAGAAAGATCAATCTAGTAGGCCAATCCAAATTGATAGTTCGAAGAGACTTGCAAAGATAACTCAATCATACATAAAAGAATTCAGATTAGATTCAAATATTTCTCATCGATAAACTTGATCATAAACCCACAATACATCGGATCTCGACAAACACACCGCAAAAAGAGTTTACATCGAATAGATCTCCACAAGAGAGGGGGAGAACATTGTATTCAGATCCAAAAAGAGAGAAGAAGCCATCTAGCTAATAACTATGGACCCGAAGGTCTATGGTAAACTACTCACAACTCATCGGAGGGGCTATGGTGTTGATGTAGAAGCCCTCTGTGGTCGATTCCCCCTCAGACGGAGCGCCAGTGAAGGCTCCAAGATGGGATCTCGCGGATACAGAAGGTTACGGTGGTGGAAATTGTGTTTCGTTGGCTCCTTGGATGTTTTCGCGTAATGTAGGCTTATATAGGAGGAAGAAGTACGTCGGTGGCTGCTCGAGGGGCCCACGAGATAGGGGGCGTGCCCAGGAGGGGTGGGCGCGCCCTCCTATCTCGTGGCCGCCTCGGCTGCTTCTTGGCTTGCACACCAAGCTCTCCGGATCACGTTCGTTCCAAAAATCACACTCCCGAAGGTTTCATTCCGTTTGGACTCCGTTTGATATAATCCTTTTCTTTGAAATACTGAAATAGGCAAAAAAAAATAGCAATACGAGTTGCGCCTCCGGTTAGTAGGTTAGTCCTAAAAATGATATAAATGTGTAAAATAAAGCCCATAAACATGCAAAACAGGTAATATAATAGCATGGAACAATCAAAAATTATAGATACGTTGGACACGTATCATAACACCAAAGGGCCAAGGATAAGCGCGACCAAATGGAAGGTGTGCCACACCATCAAGGGAGCTCCAACCTGTTTGAGTACGGGGATAACTGGGTATCTGGTTTGCTACATGATTCATGCAATTTCAATCTTCATGGTAGCATTTATTCTTTCCAAAATGACTTAATATGCTTAGTTAGTTAAAAAAAAGGCATAACTACCTTAGATAGTTTATTTATGACATATTTAGCTCTAAAATGACATAATAACCTTTAGATAGCTCTATAAAAAAATGGCATAACTACCTTTGATAGCTCAATAACGACCTAAACTAATCTTAGCTAGTTCATTCATGACATAATTAGCTCTAAAATGACATAATAACCTTAGATAGCTCTATAGAATGCCTAAATATGTTATAGTTAGCTAAAAAATAGCATAACTACCTTGGATAACTCAATAATGACATAATTAGCATATTTTGGTAAAAAAAATGGCATAATAATCTTGGTTACCTCGAAAATGACCTAAACTTAGCTTATTTCCTCGAAAATGACATAATAACCTTTCTTAGCTCCAAAATGACCTATTTACATAGCAATATCATTCTTCATGCTAGCTTGAGCCCTTAACTAATATTTTGTTCCTCTCTCTCAGGCGCACCACCACAAGAAGCATGTGCCAAGTCTGTTCGACCTCTATGGCATGGCCCATATGGCCCCGTACAAGAAGGCCAAGCCATTCACGGAGTCTGACCTAGATCATCCAGAGAGCTTCACCAACATCTCCTCCCACCACAAGCTTGTGAAGTACAGATACGAGGGGAAGGCGAGAAAAGGGGAGGACTTTAACCCGAGCCAGGATCCTTTTGATACAGAGCTGGTGACGATATCTGGTGCCGGGAGGTCCCATGGCTCTCAAGCCATTGGTGACGGACTGATACGTTGTCCTAAGACTCTCTCGCAGATCAAGAAGCACCCGAGTAGCTCTGATCCTGAGATAACGCCTCGTGCACGGCCCGCGGAGCTCGCCATGGCGGTTAGTTATACAGACTCTCTCACCTTTCCTCCATTACATTGTGTGTGCGTCCGTTGATGATTACAATGCTAACGAGGAGTGTTGTGTTGCAGGCAGCGGTTGAAAAACAGAGATTGAAGACCCAGGAGCTTTTGGAGGAGGCAAAAAGGGAGGCAACAGAGAGGGAGAGAGAGAGAGAGGGAGGAGAGGACGGCTAAGCTGTTGGAGCAGGAGAGGAACCGGAACGAGGCGTCCCACCGGGCCCTATATGAACTCATCGTGGCACGTTTCTCGTGCATATTAGCCCAATCATGCACGTAGTGTTCACATTACTAACTAATATGACTGACTCGTGAGAACCAAATGTGCAGACCATGTGCGAGAAAAATGGTCAGGCCCCTCCGCCGATGCCCCAGATTGCTCCGGCGACCACGGTGAGTTTGATTTGAATGGTCCTTAGTTACTACTATTCACATTTCAGTTTGCATCATGCTAACGAGACATTATTGGAAATGATCTTTGGTTCAGCATGACTCCCGACAAGCATCGACCAATCCTTCCGCGTCTGCCAATGCCGAAACCCCGACCGGTCCTTCACCTCCGTCTGCCACTGGCGCAGCCCCGACCATTCCTACACCTCCGTGATAACGGTATTTTTCTTCTTATTTAGCCTGTTTAGTCCAGTTATGACATAATTTATCCTATTTAGTCCACAAATGACATAATAAGATGAAGAAAATTAAGAAAGAGGAAGAAAAGAAGGAATATGAAGAAAAGAAGAAGAAAAAGTTCTTCTTCTTCTTCTTCTTCTTCTTCTTCTTCTTCTTCTTCTTCTTCTTCTTCTTCTTCTTCTTCTTCTTCTTCTTCTTCTTCTTCTTCTTCTTCTTCTAAATTATTCAAGTGATGAGGAAATAAGCAATGGATCACACGCGCGCACACCGTGCATTTGATTGCCTTGGGTCAAGCACATCCTTGAGTACTGAAAGCTCCTAAACTAGTCTAGATCGCTACGGCTCTCCATCAAGAGACGGCCTAGCCAGCGACCGCCTACCCAAAAAGTTAGGGTTCCTCTGCCGGTCTGCCCCGTCTCTCGTGGCCTTAGGGTCATGGAGGCGGAGTGGATCCGGACCCTTGCCGGCAGGAGGGCCCCGTTTTTAGATCTTTTTTGAGACTTGTTAGGGTTTGTGTCCTATTCAGGAAGGCGAGACGGCGGCGACTCCTTGAAGATGGAAAAAAGGTCTTCCCGCCTAGCCCCGTTCTGGTGATGCGCCTAGCATCATCGGTGGGCTTGTGGAGGTGCTCCGTTGGATCTATCTTTGATGGATTTGCTCGGATTTGTTCGTCGTTCGTCTTTGTTCGTGTGTCTTCAGGTTGGATCCTTCTTATCTACACTCTTCATCAGCGGCGATTACTGTTCTGGTGCGTTGGTTCTACGGGGCCTTAGCACGACGACTCCCCGACTGTCTACTACAACAAGGTTCGCCCGGCTCCAGCGAGGGAGGGGCGATAACAGCGGCGCGCCTTCGGCTCGCTTCAGTGCTTATAATCGTCGTTAGATGGTCTACGGATCTAGATGTAATTTCTATTATTTCTAGTATTTGTTGCACTACCATGATTGAAGATGAATAAATCGAAAGTTTATCTCCCAAAAAAAAAAGCACATCCTTGAGTAACATTTTGCTTTGCTGGGTCACATGCAGATAGTGGAGTACTCAACCGAGGAACGACGGATGGCATGCAGATAGTTGAGCCGAGGAACGACGGACGATACAACTCAACCGAGCATGCACGTACATACTCCCTCCGTTTTAATACAGATGACTCAACTTTATACTAACTAAGACCTTTTACAGGACATCTAACTATTTTGGCCCGTTCATTTTTGTGATCCAACGGTGGAGATAGGGCAATACTACATCCTAATATGGGTAGTATATTGAGGCGAAAAGGACACTTTGGGCATTATTATTCTATTATTATAGATTCCTGCAGCCAGTTTTTCCTTGGTTAGTCGAACAGCTCTCGCCGGAGCTGACATTCAAGTTGCGCTCCATGGTCGCCGACCCGGCCAACTTGGAAACCGCGGCGCGGCCAGTGCTAGCTTGAACACCCTGCAGATAACCAGCCCAGACCTGAAATACGAGTCGATTTCGAGCGGCTCACGAGCCTCGAGCTTTTCTTGCATCCCTAGCCCCTAGATTACCACGTTTAGTATACTGACTGTACATATTAATCCAACTGCTAACCAAGCCCGTACAGAGAGCCCACTCAGCAGCAAAGCGAGCCCATGAGGCCTCCTTGTACACACAACACGCCACCGGTGAAAAAAAAAACACGCCACCTGTGGCTGCCTTTCGGCGATCGCAGAACCTCGACGCCACCTCCATGGCGCCCTCCAATCCTCCACTACTAGTGTACGAGGTATCACTATCGGGTCTTCTTAATTTCGTCCTTGTCTTAGATTACTAGTGTTTGATTAAATTTGATGTCCCCGATGCTAAGTTAGGAGTAGCAGTGTAGGCCAATATTACCTGTCCATGGGGGTAGATATTTTTTTTTTTGCGAGGGTAAAGGGAGTTTTTATTGCAAATTCACAGAGTTACAGTCGAGAGGCCATACATCCTCAATACATGGAGGAATCGAGCCTAGCCACACATCAGTGGCACGCTCCGTACGGCTATAGTATGCCAGCCGATCGGCAACTCTATTCTGAACACGACTAAGTTTCTAAGGAACAAACTCCCTAATACCAGATAAGTGCTTGATCTCCATTACTAGCTGACCATACGCTGACCGTTGGAGAGCATCCGTCGCGAGACATGATAAAGCTTCGGATGAATCTGATTGAAGGACCACCGGGGCCTCAGAGTGCTCAATGGCCAACGCCATACCTTGCATCATCGCATGTAGTTCCGCCTCCAAGGGGTCGTTGCAGTGAAAAACGTATCTATAAGCTGCAAAGAGGATGACCCCCTCGCGGTTCCTGAGTATCATCCCGATCAGCGGACAGGGCCACAGACCCTGGCGGTGGTGCCGGCCATGGTAGGGCAGGAGACACCCTTGTGTGGCGCGGTGCCACCGGGGCTGCCGAGGACATTTTACCTTTGAGAATCTCCTCCACAGTGAACTTGCCAGCCAAGTTGATAGATTTGTAGTAACTGTCCAAGAACTCAACGGAGGCCAATACTGGGGGTGCTTCCTTGCCATGATACAGATCATTCCGAACCTGCCATGGGGGTAGATATTGGTATTCCTGGCTGGGTGGGGCGGAATTATAGGACCAGATTGAGTTTGTCCACGGATTATTTGTCATGAATTTATTTGTCAATGGAGATAGGTTAGGAATAGTATGAAATTAAATTTGTTCCTACTCAATGGTAATAAAGTGGGAGTATATTTTATTTATATTAGTTCTTCTGTATATGAAATATTTTGAATTTTTGGGCCCTTGTTTGATTTTTGTCCCGGGGACCTGAATTTCTGGAGACGACCCTGCAGATGACCTACCTGTCCTCCCAAACCGATGACTAGTCGTCGGAACTGACACTTGCGTTGCTGAAGAAGCTGGGAATGGTGGGGGTACGGGGATGGAGATGAGCGTGAGACTCCGCAGGTGTACGGTCTGGGAATACGCTGCTCTCCTACGGCGGTAAGCCAATGCCCACTAGGTACTGACTAGCCAAACCCGTGCTGCAGCACGCCGCGCCCCGTCAATACATGGTGTTTATAGATTATGTCTATGCATCGCCCAGATGCAGAGGCTGGGGGTCTTGCTCCTTTTACAAAAATGTAGTTAAGTTTTGAATTAAAGTAAGAATACTATGTGGATAAAGTTGTATTCTCAAAATAGAAACTAATAAACTGGAAAAGATACATTTATTGCCACCATGTATGGTGCTTTATCCATAACCTACACCATTCAACTTTCATCTTTGGTCTACATCATTCTAGTTGACACCAGTGCGGGATTGGGGCCCGTAATGAAGTCGTAGAGGGCATTTGCAATTAGTTGCATGTGTATGTAATGAGTGGATCATTCACCCGTAACAAAATGATTGGACAATTAATATGTACACAGTGAGGATACATGCAGAATAAAATTATTTCTAGGTTACATATTTTTGCCAGAACTCTAGTCTCCCTTGTGAACTCATTTTGTTGGGCACTATTTGCTGACGGCCAAGTTGAATTTACTATCGTCCGGTGCCTGCATTCTCTTGTGTTGAGAGTAGACTTTGCTTTGTGACCCCTAGTGCATGGCAGTTGTGAGAGTACATGGGAGTTGTGATCATCCTTAGCGATGGTGTAGTGAGAAAACTGTATTCCAAGGCTACCAGGGATGTTTTTTATTTGGCTGCGTCCAAAATTTTAGTTAGCTGACCTGTGAATGCAGCCTGCTTCATGTCAAAGTCGCCAAGTTGATGTGGGAGTGTGATGAAGCTGAATTGCAAACTAAGTTTTTGCGCTCCAAAATATGAATGGTAGATAACGGAAGTCTTTGAAGAACATGCACGGAGAAAAATTGTAAGCTCCTTATAGAGGTAGTCTGCTGTAGAAAATATTGGATACTGGAAATGACAACTTACACCAACATCCTGCATCATTATGTTGACATAGCAAGTATTTTAACATGGCTAGAACATGGCAGTACAAACTTTAGAACCTTCATACAAATAAAATCCGGCCAACATGCACAAAAAGACAGCTCAACAAATGGAATGTCCCAAATCCCATGCAAAATTGCTGGGCGCACCAAAGATCGTACCCAGCCAGATCCCCCACTAACTACATGTGTCAATACCTCATTGACCAGTTTTCGGATGTATTTTTTTTTTGAAAAAACCCCACAAAAAAATCCTAGTGAGAAATAGATAACTTAATCATTGACATGCATGCATCTGCCACGACATGGATTAAATTGAATAACAAAAAGATAAAAATCTGAAGAAATAGCTACAAACAGGGAACACAAGCAAAACAGTTGGGCGACCCTCCTTCACCGCCTCCTCCTTCTCCTTCAAGAAAGAAAGTTAGGGTTCGTGCCTCTCGTCGGTGCCGGCGCAGGTCCGCCTCGTCTCCGGTGGCCCTAGGGCCATGGAGGCGCGGTGGATCCTGGCAAGGGCCGGCGGGAGGGCTCCGTTTTTAGTCATTTTTTTCAATCTTGTTAGGGTTTGTGTCCTACTCAGGAAGGCGAGACGGCGGCGGCTCCCTGAAGATGGAATAAAGGTCTCCCCGCCTAGCCCCGCTCGGCGGTGCGCCTAGCATCGTTGGTGGGCGGTGGAGGTGTGTCTCCGGCAGATCTATCTTTGGTGGATTTGCTCGGATCTCGTCGTTGTTCGTCTACGTTCGTGTGTCTTCGGTTTGGATCCTTCCGATCTACGTTATTTTTTATCAGCGGCGGTTGCTGTTCTGGGGTGCTGGTCCTATGGGGCCTTAGCACGACGACTTCCCGACTGTCTACTACAACAAGTTGTGCCCGGCTCCGGCGATGGAGGGGCGATGACGGCGGCGCGCCTTCGGCTCGCTTCGGTGCTTGTAGTCGTCGCTAGGTGGTCTACGAATCTAGATGTAATTTTTATTTCTGGTATTCGTTGTACTGCCATGATTGAAGATGAATAGATTGGAAGTTTTTCCGCAAAAAAAAAGATACAAACAGGGAACAACATAAAACATAAAACCTAATGTGAATATGTCTCAAACATTCAAACATCTGAGAGTAGCGGCACCTTTCTGATCAATATTCTCTATCAAAGTTCTGGAGAGAATGCCGTGTCAGATTTGCTTCTAAACCGCCACAACACCTAGTAAAAATTTATAATCTTCTCTAATATCCGTTGGCTACATTTCTTCCTTCTTCGTGCACAACTTCAACACCTCGGATATAAAAATATGAAATACCATACAATAAACACAAGATTGAATAAAATAACATTATTCATTATATCGTGCCCCGATGAAGATACATAATTTGAAATACAATGTCGGAAACATAACAGTGAGGCATCACTTTTAAAAAAATTCAAAGAAGGGAACACATAACCAGATATTTGAAAATAATATCATACTAACAATAAATCCTTATACACAATTGTTTACAATATTATTTTCTATTTCGATTAAAACTGGTTGCTTTTTCGCATTCATTCATTATGCTTAACAAACTTATAAATATACAAAATTAGTAGCACAAGAACTTGTCTGTATTATATGACCTGTAGTTAACGCAAGCGTATGTCTGCAAATGGAAATCTGGCCAGACAAATAAAATGAATTAGCTGATAAAAATCAGAAGATGTAGTACGTAATGAAAGGAGAAAGAGGAGGCGTCCTATCAGTCTATCATATACGAACAGGAGATCTCCATAAGACACGAACGCACAGAAAAGGAAATATTACAGGAATCAAAGTAAGGAGATGAACTTTCATTATACGTGCCTGGGAGAGGAAGATAGTAGCAGCATGGCAGCATGTGAGACGAACGCCGGCGCATGGCGGCACTTGTTCCGTCAGGTCGTTGAGGGAGGCACGCGGGTGTCCGTGGGCAGCAAAGCATGGAGGTGGGGCCTGGAGATGGCACCACGAAGTAGCTCCCCGGCGAGGCGGCGACGGTTTTTCTCGGTGGAGCAGCTTGAAGGACGCAGCCGGCTCCGCCGTGGTGGCGGCTGCTGCTCCTTCGTCGTAGATGCCCAACGGCGGCACTAGCGCCACTCCCGCTCAAACGGCGAGAGAGCGGCGATGCAAGTTCTTCTTGCTCTGCAGAGCAGCAGCGGCATCGGCTCGACGCGGCTCCTGCCCAGTACAGGCCCCTGATGGCGGCAACAGAGTCCCGCTTTGCAGCCACTGACTGCACACCCATCGGCCTGTTCTCGATGTCCCCGACGGCTTCCAGTCTTTCCATGGCCCGCCCGCAGCAATAGGGCACCACGAACTGCAGCCTGAAAAAGAAAGAAAAATGATGAGATCGGAAGAGATGGGCAGGCAGCGACAGCGAGTGAGCGAGAACACCAAGAACAGCCACAGAACGACGCGCTCCGAGACGTCCGCTCGTCCCCCTCATTCCGCCGCGGCTTTCACGACCTCCACCAAGCCCCGCTCCTGGGCGTCTTCGTCGACATGTATGACTCCGACATGCCTGCCTCCGCGCCTAACCGCCACTGGTCCGATCCAGACCACACCGCCACCGTCCATGGCAACGACGTCTTCCTCGCCCGCGTCCCCGACGTTGAAGACGAAGGGTCCGACCCGGATCACATATCGCTGCTGTCCGCGGCGACTCTCTAGATTGAACGATCGAAGCGAGGCCGACCCGGCCGATACACAGAGCAAAGCAGCGGAACGGCCCGAAACACCACGCCGGCCAATCACAACCAATATTTTAAATAGCACGCTATTTCGCCGTTATAACGCGGTTATAGCATATTTGGAAGGGAGACGTTACGTTTTGGCAAAATCGAACGCTACGGTGCTAATCGCGTAATTAGCGCGCTACACACGCTATAACATTGTAACGTTGTAACGTTATAACGTGCAGACCATGCAAAACTGAAATAAACACAGCCCAGCAGGCCCAACAGGCCAAAACCAATCCACGATCACTAGCTTTCTCACTCCTTTTATCAGATTCTCCCACTAGCTTTCTCACTCCTTTTATCAGATGCATATATTGCTTGCTCCTATGAAAAATTTAGTTGCTTAAATACTTTATTTCTAGATATATTTGATTTTTTTTTGCAAACGCTATTTTGAAATATAGCACGCTATTAGCGCGCTATAACTTGTGTAGCATTTAAAGAAGGGCCTCGCTATATTTTGTAGCGCGCTATTTAAAATATTGATCACAACCCAACACAGCCGAGGAGGTCGACCCGGACGCCGCGGGCCATTACGGCTAGACGAAGAACCAACCATGGAGCTAACGTAGATGAAACAAAAGCAAAGGAAACAGTCGACAAACCACGGGAAAAAGGGCCTATTTATAAGCCTAGAAAAGAAAGAAGGAAAAGCGAAAAGAAACACGAAGAATCTGGCGACGACGTCGCTAGATTGAACGATCAAAGCGGCACCGATTAGCGAGAGGAAAGCGGCACAAAAGCAGACGCATCTAGACGTGTGGCCCGGCGAAGCAAACATGCACGCAATCGAACAACCATGCTAAAAGAAGAACGGAGCCAACCTAATGTCAGCCCACCACGTACACCAATGCACGCAGAAGAACAGGTGCGACGAGGTCAACGGGCCGAGTAGGGCCCACACACCTCGTAAACAGCTAGACGTACACAGGAAAGGGCAAGTCACGTTAACAAAATTTACGATGGAAACCTACAGTCACACATGACTTCTACCCTTCAGCCTCCCACATTAATACAGACACTGCATAGGCACTCCTCTCAAATCGCAATCGACCAAGTGGTGAAACGTGAGGGCAAAAACTTTGCAAGATATAGTGGCTTGGGTATTAGATCCGAATGACCAGACAACAGTACATCAGCGGCGTTGTGAGGACGATTGATTAATGTCTCGTAGCGCAGTTTTGCATGGCATGCTTCCGGCTGAAAAGTTTCTTCATTAATGGAGACTCTTGAGCAGGAGCAGCGGTCGTGGCGTCGTCCTCTTCGTCGACCTTCCCCATCAGCGGCGGTGCAACAGCGGGCGAGGGGCGTGCTGCGGCGCTGATACATGCAACATGCAATTGAGGTACGACGGTGATCCATTAATTTTTGTTTTCCTACTACTCAGATTGATCCCTATCAACTACATGCATGCATGTAAGGGCATCTACAATGCAGGCGCTAACGCCAGGAGCTAGGCTTAGAATCCTGGCCATTTCCCACTAATCCCGTCCAAATCCTCAAATTTGGTTGGCATCGATGCCACACAAGTCGTCTGGCGCTAGCCGAGTTGCCAGTTCAATTTTCTACGCGTAGCGCTCGTATGCTAAGCTCTCAACGTTGCATGTATGGACTCCAAGCCCAGGCGCTAGTGTTAGCCAAGCTAGTTATGGAGTCTGTACTCTTGTACTTGTATACGGCTTAGGTAGCTTTGACCGTGCAGCAGTTTTGTTGAGTAGTGCTGCATGTCACTCGGTAGTTGCACCCCCACGATCCTGCTCGGCTGCGGCCAGCGCCTTGTATAACTCTGCAGCCTCGAGCATAATCCAAGTGTGTTGAATCCCATTCTCTTCCTCCCTCGCAACATGGTATCAGACGCCTCGGACCTACTCAATCCCTCCTCGCAGGCTCCCGATCCAGCTTCCGCTTCCACCATGGATGACAACCCTGTCCTCTCTCTCCGCTCCTCTGTCGACGGCGCCGCCAGTGTTCTCGGTGCGGCCGCTGGCGTCCTCAACGCCGAACCACTCCAGCAGGCTGCTCCTGTCGCCCAGCCCGTCGCCCCACCTATCCTTCCTCCTCCCCCGTCGGTTCCCTCCGCCATCCTCCAAACCGTCGATATTCGCCGCCACGTTCCTGTCGCCCTGGATCTTCTCGCCGGCAACTACTCTCAGTGGAGGCGCCACTTCGATACGGTGCTCGGCATGTTCGGGCTCGGCGCGCACGTCGACGCCGCCGCGGCGGTCCCTCGCCCCCGTGATCCTGAGTGGCAGATGGCGGACCACACCGTTGTCCACTGGCTGTACTCCATTATCTCGCCGGAGCTCCAGGAGGCGGTCATGCAGCCCGAGGACACCGCCTTGACCGTGTGGCGCACCCTTGACGACATCTTTCGCAACAATCAGCTGGCGCGCGCCGTGTACATCGACGCCGAGTATCACGCCGTCGTCCAGGGGGACATGACCTTGATGCAATACTGCACCCGGCTCAAGAGCTTCGCCGATCAGCTCCGCGACCTCGGCCAGCCGGTGACGGATCCTCGTCAGGTTTTCCATCTCCTCCACGGTCTCAACCGCCAGTATCACTCCGTGAACCCCCATATCACCTCCCAGGATCCGCTGCCTCGTTCCTACAGGTGCGCTCGTTCCTTCTCTTAGAGGAACACCGCGCTGCGCAGACCGCTCGTCTGCAGTTTGCCCACGCCCTCTGGGCTGGTCGTGGCTCTCCTTTGTCGCCGGCCCCAACTCCGGCTCCAGCCCACCCACCTCCCGGCAACGACAACAGCGCGCGCGGGCGCGCGCGTGGTCGCCCCCGCTGCCGTGGCAACGGCGCCGCTCCTGCTTCACCAGCCGCACCGGCACCTCGCGCGCCCGTCTGCCCCGCTCAGGCGCCGGGTGCCAACTCCTGGACGGGTCTCGTCCAAGCCTGGCCAATGCAGTGGCGCGCCCCGGGCACCGGTGTCCTCGGACTCCGGCCGGGCACGCCGCACCAACAGGCGATGTTCGCCGCTCCCTACGGCGCTCCGACTGGCTCACCTGCTGGCTACGGCGCTCCGGGCGGCGCGCCTCCTGGCTATGGCGCTCCCGGCAGGCCTCCGCCTGTCTACGGCCCGTCTCCCTCCTACGGGTCTCCAGGCGCCAGTTCGTCCACCGCGCCATCACCGGCGTGGGACATGCAGTCGTTGCAGGCAGCGCTCCACAGCGCCACCGCGGGGTCGTCCTCGTCAGGCGCTGCCAGCGAGTGCTACCTCGATTCCGGCGCCTCCGCCCACATGTCTTCAAACCCTGGTAATCTTCACTGTCTTCGTCCCTTTCATTCGCCTTCTCAAATCATTGTGGGAAGCGGCGCTCACCTCCTCGTCATTCACATCGGCGACGGTGCTCTCATCGAGGGTACCTCTCCTGTTCAACTACGCAATGTCCTCGTCTCACCTTCTCTCATTACGAACCTGCTTTCTGTTCGTCAAATTTGTCGCGATAACCCTGTCTCTGTCGAGTTTGACAAGTTTGGTTTCTCTGTCAAGGATCTTCGAACCAATGAGGTGATTCTCCGATGTGACTCGGATGGTGATCTCTATCCCGTTCGGCGTCCCTCGCTCACTCCTCGTCATGCCTTTGCCGGCCTCGCCGACTCCAACTTGTGGCACCAGCGTCTTGGACATGCTTCACTTCGTCTCGTCGCCGACACTAGTAGAAAAAGGGTCAAACATGAAGCACATTAGTGCCGGTTTGTATTAGAGCCGGCACAAATGTATACATTAGTGCCGGTTCCAACGGCTAGCCTTTAGCACCGGTTCGTGGCTAACCTTTAGCACCGGTTCGTGCTACGAACAGGTACTAATGAGGGTGGTGGCAGGATGTTGTCGGCCTGGGCCCCTCCAGCATTTTAGTACCGGTTCGTGCTACTAACCGGTACTATAGGTCCTCCTGCATATAAACCCTTCGTCCAGCTCGCTCTATTCTTCCCCTTTCCCTCTCCTCTCTCTCTGTTCTTCCTCTTCTCCCCTCGAGCTCATCACACATTTTGCCCAAAATTTGTCAAGATTTGAAGGCCCCCATCCATTCAAGTGATCACAAAGGTTAGCAACTTTCTCCTTTCATCTCTCATTGCTAGATTAGCTCTTGCATTGGTTTATATAGTTATTAATTTGTGAGTTTAGTAATTTGGGAGGAAATATATATATGTGCTAGTATTTGATTTATATGCAATTTGAGGTCAAAATAACACTTAGTTTGCATATGTAGGTGTGGTTTACTTAGTGCCTTCTAAATCTCTGTCAGAACCACCGCCGATCGCCTCGCACCGTCTCGTCACGGCACCACCTTGTGGTGAGCCTCTTGTTCATGAAATTTTATATAAAAATTGATGTTTGTGTGATTTGGATATATAGTTACTCGTATAATAATTATCTTACCCGACGTTGTTTGTTATACATAGTGCCATGGTTTTGATATCCGTCCCCGCCGGCCCTCGCCCTTGTTATGATTCGGATGTGGTATATTCTCTTTTAAAACTATTTGTTGCATTTCGTGTTTATGACAAATTATGCCCATCAAGTTGACATAGATATTTTTATCTAGGAGGTATGTGAACCGAAATTCCAACCGACCCTATTGTCGAGAGGTTAAATTTAGTTGAAAGAGAAAACGAGTACTTGAAAGAAAAATTGAAAAGAATTGAGGGGAGAAGATGGAATTGAGTTGCATGTTGCCGATGTCGCCGATGATCACAAGATCAAGATGGACAAAATGCGCTTGAAGATTAGAAAGATTAGAAAATATGCCATCGATAGTGAGGCTTGGTATCATTATGCTGTTGGATCAATTGTTACCTTAGTTGCGATCTTGATCGCATTTGTTGTTGCATTTAAATGCTTTAGCTAGAGAGTTATTTGTTTGTTGCATTTAAGTGTTGTATGAACTTTATGTATGAACTTGTATTAATTTGGTCTATTCGGTGTTGTGTAATGAAGATGAGCCGGCAATGGATGTACGATGACCGATGCTCTCCCCAGTTCGTTGAGGGCGTGCATACTTTTCTGCTTGTGGCTGAGGCAAACAAGCGGGCGGATGGTTTTATGCCTTGTGCATGTGCTGGCTGTAAGAATGGTCGCAATTACTCTACGTCAAGAACCATTCACGTCCACCTGTTTGAGTCCGGTTTCATGCCCCACTATAATGTTTGGACCAAGCACGGAGAAAGAGGGGTTATGATGGAAGACAATGAAGAAGAAGAGGACGACGACAGCTATCCCGCCATGGGTTCCCTGAATACGATGATACAACAATGGGGAAGAAGCTGAGCCGGTAATGCGGAAGAAGCTGGGCCGGCAATGCGGGAAGAAGTTGAAGAAGAGGCATCGATGAGCCCGTTGATGACCTAGGTCGGGCCATTGCCGATGCAAATAGAAACTGCGCAAGTGATTTGGAGAAGAAGAAGTTGCAGCGCATGTTAGAGGATCACAAAAATTGTTGTACCCGAATTGCGTGAGGTGACAAGAAAAGCTGGGCACCACACCGGAATTGCTGCAATGGAAGGCAGAGAATGGTGTATCCGACAAGGAATTTGGAAAGTTGCTGGTAATGATAAAGGATATGCTTCCAAAGGACAACGAATTGCCCGAGAGTACGTCGGCAAAGAAGGCTGTCTGCCCTCTAGGGTTAGAGGTGCGAAGATACATGCATGCCCTAATGATTGCATCCTCTACCGCGGTGAGTACGAGGATTTGAACGCTGCCGGTATGTGGTGCATTGCGCTATAAGATCAGCCACGATGAGCATGGTGATGTCGAGGGCGAGCGCCCAGAAGAAGATTCCTGCCAAGGTGATGTGGTATTCTCCTATAATACCACGGTTGAAACGCTTGTTCCAAAACAAAGAGCATGCCAAGGCGATGCGATGGCACGAGAAGACCGTAAGAAAGACGGAAAGTTGAGAGTACCAGCCGACGGGTCGCAGTGGAGAAAATCGAAAGAAAGTACGGGAAGGAGTTTGCGATGACGCAAGGAGCATATGGTTTGGTCTAAGCGCAGATGGCATTAATCCTTTTGGGGAGCAGAGCAGCAACCATAGCACCTGGCCTGTGACTCTATGTTTGTATAACCTTCCTCCTTGGTTGTGCATGAAGCGGAAGTTCATTATGATGCCGTGCTCATCCAAGGCCCTAAGCAACCCGGCAACGACATTGATGTGTACCTAAGGCCATTAGTTGAAGAACTCTTACAACTGTGGAATGGAACAGGTGTACGTCGCGGGATGAGCACATGGGGAAGAATTTGACCTAAAGGCGTTGCTGTTCGTGACCATCAATGATTGGCCTGCTCTCAAGAACCTTTCGTGACAGACAAACAAGGGATACCGCGGATGCACGCACTGTTTGGATGATACCGACAGATATATTTGAATAGTTGTATGAAGAATGTGTACCGGGACATCGCCGATTTCTTCCGAGCAGGCATCCCGAAGAAAGAAAGGCAAGCATTTCAAAGGTGAGGCGGATCATCGGACGAAGCCTCGCCACCGCATCGATGCTGATGTACATGCTATGGTCAAGGATTTGAAGGTGATATTTGGAAAGGTCCCGGCGGACAACCTGTTCCAAAGGACGCCGACGGACGCGCACCCATGTGGAAGAAGAAATCTATATTTTGGGACCTGCCATATTGAAAGACCTAGAGGTCCGCCCGCAATCGACGTGATGCACGTGGCGAAGAATCTTTGCGTGACCCTGCTTGGCTTCTTGGGCGTGTATGGGAAGACAAAAGATACACCGAGGCACGGAGGACCAGCAACGTATGCACGGAGAAGACGGCATATATCGGGTCATGCAAGCTACGCCTACCAAAGAAGAGAAGGAAATCTTCTTTGAATGCCTGCTCAAGATAAGGTACCGTCTCGCTTCGTCAATATAAAGGGAATAATAAACATGGCAGAGAAAAGTTCCGAACCTAAAGTCTCATGACTGCCACGTGATTATGACGCAATCGCTTCGGGTTGCATTGAGGGGCTTCTACCGAAAACGCTCGATTAGCCATTGTGAAGCTATGTGCATTTCTCAATGCAATCTCTCGTAAGGTAATCGCTCCGAAATCATACCAAGGTTACAGAATGATTTGGTGCAATGTCTTGTCAGCTTTCGAGTTGGTGTTCCCACCATCCTTCCTCAACATCATGACACACGCCCTAGTTCACCTATGCGAAGAGATTAACATTTTGGGTCCTGTATTTCTACACAATATGTTCCCTTTGAGAGGTTCCCGGAGTCTTAAAGAAATATGTTCATAACCGTATAAGCCGTAAGGAAGCATCTCCAAGGGCCATCAAAATGAGGAGATCATTGAGTTTTGTATTGACTTTATTCCTGACCTTAAGCCGATTGGTGTTCCTGAATCGCGGCATAAGGGCAGATCGGATGAAAAGGCACGCTAGGAGGGGAACAAATAATATGTATGGACGGACATTCTCTCACCAAGCACACTACACAGCTTCTACAGAATTCCGCCTTGGTGGCTCCGTATATGGATGAACACAAGAATTTGCTACGCCCAAACACCCGGAGTGGTCTCGATGACTGGATTACACGTGAACAAACCAGGAGTTTCGCCACTGGTTGCGCACACGCACCATGCATGACACCTCTATTGAAGATGACCTGTACTTGCTGTCCCAGCTACCATCTTCAATATAATGACTTTCAAAGGGTACGAGATAAATGGTAATACATTTTACACGATCGCTAAAGATAAGAAGAGCACCAACCAAAACAGTGGTGTCCGCTTTGATGCGTAAACCAACACGGAAAGGAAACATATTATGGTTATATACAGGACATATGGGAACTTGACTATCGACGTGGTTTAAAGGTCCCTTTGTTTCGGTGCAAATGGGTCAATATTGTTGGAAATATGCCCTAGAGGCAATAATAAAAGTGTTATTATTATATTTCTTTGTTCATGATGATTGTCTTTTATTCATGCTATAACTGTATTATCCGGAAATCGTGATACACGTGTGAATACATAGACCATAACATGTCCCTAGTGAGCCTCTAGTTGACTAGCTCGTTGGTCAACAGATAGTCATGGTTTCCTGACTATGGACATTGGATGTCATTGATAACGGGATCACATCATTAGGAGAATGATGTGATGGACAAGACCCAATCCTAAGCATAGCACAAGATCGTAGTAGTTCGCTTTTGCTAGAGCTTTTCCAATGTCAAGTATCTCTTCCTTAGACCATGAGATCGTGTAACTCCGGATACCGTAAGAGTGCTTTGGTGTACCAAACGCCACAACGTAATCGGGTGACTATAAAGGTGCACTATGTATCTCCGAAAGTGTCTGCTGGTTGACACGGATCGAGATCGGATTTGTCACTCCGCATGACGGAGAGGTATCTCTGGGCCCACTCGGTAATGCATCATCATAATGAGCTCAAAGTGACTAAGTGGTTAGTCACGGATCATGCATTACGGTATTAGTAAAGTGATTTGCCGGTAACGAGACCGAACAAGGTATTGGGATACCGACGATCGAGTCTCGCAAGTAACGATCGATTGACAAAGGGAATTGTATACGGGTTTGATTGAATCTCGACATCGTGGTTCATCCGATGAGATCATCGAGGAGTATGTGGAGCCAACATGGGTATCCAGATCCCGCTGTTGGTTATTGACCGAGAGGCATCTCGGTCATGTCTCAGATATCTCCGAACCCGTAGGGTCTACACACTTAAGGTTCAAAGGACGCTTAGGGTTGTAGAGATATTAGTATGCAGTAACCCGAAAGTTGTTCGGAGTCCCGGATGAGATCCCGGACGTCACGAGGAGTTCCGGAATGGTCCGGAGGTAAAGATTTATATATAGGAAGTCCAGTTTCGGCCACCGGGAAAGTTTTGGGGGTCACTGGTATTGTACCGGGACCACCGGAAGGGTCTCGGGGGTCCACCGGGTGGGGCCACCTATCCCGGAGGGCCCCATGGGCTGAAGTGGCGTGGGAACCAGCCCCTGGTGGGCTGGTGCGCCCACCCAAGGGCCCAAGGCGCCTAGGGTTGAAACCCTAGGGGCGTTGCCCCGAGGGGCATGCGCCTGGTTGAAACCCTAAGGGGGCCGTTGCCCAGGGGCCGCCGCCCCCCATCTAGATGGGATCTCCAAGGGGCATGCGCCTCAGCCCCTATATATAGTGGAGGGAGGAAGGCAGCAAGACCCCGCATCTTGGCACCTCCCTTCCCTTGCTACACCTCCTCCTCCCGCAGACGCTAAGGCCCTGCCGGATCTCGCTGCATCCACCACCACGCCGTCGTGCTGCTGGATCTTCATCAACCTCTCCTTCCCCTTGCTGGATCAAGAAGGAGGAGACGCCACGCTGACCGTATGTGTGTTGAACGCGAGGTGCCGTCTGCTCGGCGCTAGGATCTCCGGTGATTGGATCACGACGTACAACTACCTCAACCCCGTTCTTTTGAACGCTTCCGCCGCGATCTACAAAGTGATATGTAGATGCATCTCCCATGACTCGTTGTTTAGATGAACTCATAGATGGATCTTGGTGAAACCGTAGGAAAAATTTTAATTTTCTGCAACGCTCCCCAACAAAGGGCATCATGAGCTAGGTCTATGCGTAGTTCTCTTTGCACGAGTAGAACACAATTTAGTTGTGGGCGTGGATCTTGTAAACTTACTTGCCGCTACTAATCTTATCTTGCTTCCGCGGTATTGTGGGATGAAGCGCCCGACCAACCTTACACGCACGCTTATGTGAGACCGGTTCCACCGACTAACATGCACTAGTTGCATAAGGTGGCTGGCGGTGTCCGCTCTCCTACTTTAGTTGGAGCGGATTCGATGAAAAGGGTCCTTATGAAGGGTAAATAGAAGTTGACAAGATCACGCTGTGGTTATTCGTAGGTAAGAAAACGCTTCTTGCTAGAACCCAATTGCAGCCACGTAAAAGATGCAACAACAATTAGAGGACGCCTAACTTGTTTTTGCAGCAATTGACATGTGATGTGATATGGCCAAGTTGTGATGAATGATGAATGACATATTGTGATGTATGAGATCATGTTCTTGTAATAGGAATCACGACTTGCATGTCGATGAGTATGACAACCGCAGGAGCCATAGGAGTTGTCTTTATTTTTATGACCATGCGTGTCATTCAAGAACGCCATGTAATTTACTTTACTTTATTGCTAAACGCGTTAGCCATAGAAGTAGAAGTAGTCGCTGGCGTGACAACTTCATGGAGGCACAATGATGGAGATCATGATGATGGAGATCATGGTGTCATGGCGGTGACAAGATGATCATGGAGCCCCGAAGATGGAGATCAATGGAGTTTTATGATATTGGCCATATCATGTCACTACTATATAATTGCATGTGATGTTTATTATGTTTATACATCTTGTTGACTTAGAACGACGGTAGTAAATAAGATGATCCCTTACAGCAATTTCAAGAAGTGTTCTCCCCTAACTGTGCACCGCTGCTAAAGTTCGTCGCTTCTAAGCACCACGTGATGATCGGGTGTGATGGATTCTTACGCTCACATACAACGGTGTAAGACAGATTTACACACGCAAAACACTTAGGGTTAACTTGACGAGCCTAGCATGTACAGACATGGCCTCGAACACGGAGACCGAAAAGTCGAACACGAGTCGATAGAAGATACGATCAACATGAGAATGTTCACCGACGATGACTAGTCCGTCTCACGTGATGATCGGACACGGCCTAGTCGACTCGGATCGTATCACTTAGATGACTAGAGGATGTCTAATCTGAGTGGGAGTTCATTGTAATAATTTGATTAGATGAACTTAATTATCATGAACTTAGTCTAAAACTTTTGAATGATATGTCTTGTAGATCAAATGGCCAACGCCATGTCAACTTGAACTTCAACGCTCCTAGAGAAAACCAAGCTGAAAGATGACGGCAGCAACTATACGGATGGGTCCGAACTTGAGGATCATCCTCATAGCTGCCAGAAACAATATGTCCTAGAAGGACCGCTAGGTGACGCCCCGTCTCTGCAGAACCAAGACATTATGAATGCTTGGCAGTCTCGTGCTGATGATTACTCCCTCGCTCAAAGGCGGCATGCTTTACAGCTTAGAACCGGGCTCCAAAAGCGCTTTTGAGCATCACGGAGCATATGAGATGTTCGAGGAGCTGAAACTTGTTTTCCAAGCTCACGCCTCGGTCGAGAGATATGACATCTCCGACAAGTTCTACGGTTGTAAGATGGAGGAAAATAGTTCTGTCAGTGAGCACATTCTCAAGATGTCTGGGTTGCACAACCGTATGACCCAGCTGAATATTAACCTCCCTGATGAGGCGGTCATTGACAGAATCCTCCAGCCGCTTCCACCAAGCTACAAGAGCTTTGTGATGAACTACAATATGCAGGGATGGTAAAGACCATTCCTGAAGTATTCTCTATGCTGAAGTCAGCCGAGGTTGAAATCAAGAAAGAACATCAAGTGTTGATGGTCAATAAGACCACTAAGTTTAAGAAGGGCAAGGGCAAGAAGAACTTCAAGAAGGACGGCAAGGAGGTTGCCGCTACCGCAAGCAAGTTGCCGAGAAGAAGTCAAAGAATGGACCCAAGCCTGAGACTGAGTGCTTTTATTGCAAGGGAAGGGTCATCGAAGCGGAACTGCCCCAAATACTTAGCGGACAAGAAGGCCGGCAACACGAAAGGTATATTTGATATACATGTAATTGATGTGTACCTTACCAAGTACTGTAGTAACTCCTGGGTATTTGATACCGTGCCGTTGTTGATATTTGTAACTCACAGCAGGAGCTGCGGAATAAGCGGAGACCGGCGAAGGACGAGGTGACGATGCGCGCCGGGAATGGTTCCAGAGTCGATGTGATCGCCGTCGGCACGCTACCTCTTCATTTACCCACGGGATTAGTTATAAACCTTAATAATTGTTATTTGGTGCCAAGTTTGAGCATGAATATTGTATCCGGATCTCGCTTAATGCGAGATGGCTACTCATTTAAACCGAGAATAATGGTTGTTCTATTTTTATGAGAGATATGTTTTATGGTCATGTCCGATGGTCAATGGTTTATTCTTAATGAATCTCGAGCGTAGTATTACACATGTTCATAGCGTGAATACCAAAAGATGTAAAGTTGATAACGATAGTCCCACATACTTGTGGCATCGCCGCCTTGGTCACATTGGTGTCAAGCGCATGAAGAAGCTCCATGCTGATGGACTTTGGAGTCTCTTGATTATGAATCATTTGACACATGCGAACCATGCCTCATGGGCAAGATGACCAAGACTCCATTCTCTGGAACAATGGAGCGAGCAACCAACTTGTTGGAAATCATACATACCGATGTGTGCGGTCCAATGAGCGTTGAGGCTCGCGGAGGAGATCGTTATGTTCTCACTCTCACAGATGACTTGAGTAGATATGGGTATGTCTACTTGATGAAACACAAGTCTGAGACCTTTGAACAGTCCAAGGAATTTCAGAATGAAGTAGAGAATCAACGTGACCGAAAGATAAAATTCTTACGATCGGATCGTGGAGGAGAATATTTAAGTCACGAATTTGGTACACGCTTAAGAAAATGTGGAATCGTTTCACAACTAACGCCGCCTGGAACACCTCAGCGTAACGGTGTGTCCGAACGTCGTAATCGCACTCTATTGGATATGGTGCGGTCTATGATGTCTCTTACCGATTTACCGCTATCATTTTGGGGATACGCTCTAGAGACAGCTACATTCACTTTAAATAGGGCACCGTATAAGTCCGCTGAGACGACACCGTATGAATTATGGTTTGGGAAGAAACCTAAGCTGTCGCTTTCTAAAAGTTTGGGGATGCGATGCTTATGTCAAGAAACTTCAACCTGAAAAGCTCGAACCCAAGTCGGAAAATGCGTCTTCATAGGATACCCTAAGGAAACCGTAGGGTATACCTTCTACTTAAGATCCGAGGGCAAGATCTTTGTTGCCAAGAACGGAACCTTTCGGAAAAGAGTTTCTCTCGAAAGAAGTAAGTGGAGGAAAGTAGAACTCGATGAAGTACTACCTCTTGAACAGGATAGTAGTGCAGCTCAGAAAATGTTCCCGTGATGCCTACACCAACCAAGAGGAAATTCATGATGATGATCAAGGTACTTGGATCAAGTTGCTACTGAACTTCAGAGGTCCACTAGGACACGCCCGCACTGCAGTGGTACGGCAACCCTGTCTTGGAAATCATGTTGTTAGACAACAATGAACCTTCGAACTATGAAGAAGCGATGGCGGGCCCAGATTCCAACAAATGGCTAGAAGCCATGAAGTCCGAGATAGAATCCATGTATGAAAACAAAGTGTGGACTTTGACCGACTTGTTCCGATGATCGGCGAGCGATAGAAAACAAATGGATCTTTAAGAGGAAGACGGACGCGATGGTAATGTCACCATCTATAAAGCTCGACTTGTCGCTAAGGGTTATCGGCAAGTTCAAGGGATTGACTACGATGAGACTTTCTCTCCGTAGCGAAGCTTAAGTCCGTCCAATCATGTTAGCAATTGCCGCGATACTATGATTATGAGATATGGCAGATGGACGCCAAAACAGCGCTCCTTAACGGATATCTTAAGGAAGAGCTGTATATGATGCAGCCGGAGGGTTTTGTCGATCCTAAGAACGCTAACAAAGTATGCAAGCTCCAACGATCCATTTATGGGCTGGTGCAAGCATCTCGAGTTAGAACATTCGCTTTGATGAGATGATCAAAGCGCTTAGTTTATGCAGACTTATGGAGAAGCCTCGCTACAAGAAAGTGAGTGGGAGCTCAGAGCATTTCTCATATTATATGTAGATGACATACTTGATGGGAAATGATATAGAATTCTTGGACAGCATTAAGGCCTACTTGAATAAGTGTTTTCAATGAAGGACCTTGGAGAAGCTGCTTATATATTAGGCATCAAGATCTATAGAGATAGATCGAGACGCCTCATAGGTCTTTCACAAAGCACATACCTTGATAAGATTTTGAAGAAGTTCAAAATGGATCAGTCCAAGAAGGGTTCTTGCCTGATTGTAAGGTGTGAGATTGAGCTCAGCTCAATGCCCCACCACGGCAAAAGATAAAGAAGAGATGAGTGTCATCCCTATGCCTCAGCCATAGGATCTATTATGTATGCCATGCTGTGTACCAGACCTGATGTAAACCTTGCCGTAAGTTTGGTAGGAAGGTACCAAAGTAATCCCGCAAGGAACACCGGACAGCGGTCAAGAATATCCTGAAGTACCTGAAAAGGACAAAGGACATGTTTCGTTTATGGAGGTGACGAAGAGCTCGTCAGAACGGGTTACGCCGACGCTTAGCTTCGACACGATCTGGATGACTCTAAGTCACAAACCGGATACGTATATGTTGAATGGTGGAGCAGTGAGCTGGTGCAGCTGCAAGCAGAGCGCCGTATGGGATCTACATGTGAAGCGGAGTACATGGCAGCCTCGGAGGCAGCGATGAAGCAATTTGGGTGAAGGAGTTCATCACCGACCTAGGAGTCATACCAAATGCGCCGGGCCGATCAAACTCTTCTCGTGACAACACCGAGCTATTGCACTTGCCAAGGAGCCCAGGTTTCACAAGAAGACCAGGCACATCAAGCGTCGCTCAACTCCATCCGTGAAAACGCTCAGGATGGAGACATAGAAATTTGCAAAGTACATACGGATCTGAATGTCGCAGATCCGCTGACTAAACCTCTCTCATGAGCAAAACATGATCAACACCAGAACTCTATGGGTGTTCGATTCATCACAATGTAACTAGATTATTGACTGCAAGTTTATTGAGGCTATTGTTAGATATGTGTTCAATAGTATCTCTGTTCACTCGATGTCTGGATGTCTCACTGCAGCATCGAGGAGTCTGCAAGGTTTATACATGGAGTATATAGTCCAGCTCGCCATATGGGCTGAAAGTTTGGGGGTCACCGAGAGTTGTCCGACCCAAGGGCCCATGGTCCTCCACCCATCCCAACCTGCCTCGGGCACACTGCCCTGAAACCTCCACCGCCACGGTTGCATGATGCTGTGCTCCAGCTGCTGCCTCAATCTGATGGCCATCTCACCTCCTTTGTTGCCACTTCACAGATGATGATGTTCATCGTCGTTTAGATGAACTCATATGGATCTTGGTGAAACCGTGAGGAAAATTTTAATTTTCTGCAACGCTCCCAACAAATATGACACGAGGCGGGTAACGTGTTGGGGAACGCTATGTAAAATTAAAATTTTTCCTACGGTTTCACCAAGATCCATCTATGAGTTCATCTAAGCAACGAGTCATGGGAGATGCATCTACACACCACTTTATAGATCGCGAGCGGAAGCGCTCAAAAGAACGGGGTTGAGGTAGTTGTACACGCCGTGATCCAATCACCGGAGATCCTAGCGCCTAACGGACGGCACCTCCGCTGCTCAACACACGCACGGTCAGCGGACGCCTCCTCCTTCTTGATCCAGCAAGGGGAAGGAGAGGTTGATGAAGATCCAGCAGCACGACGGGCGTGGTGGTGGATGCAGCAGGATCCCAGCAGGCTTCGCCAAGCGCCCCAAGGGAGGAGGAGGTGTAGCAAGGGGAAGGAGGTGCCAAGATGCGGGTCTTGCTGCCCTTCCTCCCTCCACTATATATAGCTAGGGGCGATGCCCCTGGAGATCCCATCTAGATAGGGGGCGGCGGCCCGGGCAACGGCCCCTTAGGGTTTCCAACCAGGGGGCGATGCCCTCGGGGGCAACGGCCCCTAGGGTTTCCAACCGGGGGCGATGCCCCTCGGGGCAACGGTCCCCAACCCTAGGCGCCTTGGGCCCTTGGTGGGACACCAGCCCACCAGGCTGGTTCCCACGCCACTTCAGCCCATGGGGCCCTCCGGGATAGGTGGCCCCACTCGTGGACCCTCGACTCTTTCGGTGGTCCCAGACAATACCGTGACCCCAAAACTTTCCCGGGGTCAAACTGACTTCCTATATATAAATCTTTACCTCCGACCATTCCGAACTCCTCGTGACGTCCGGGATCTCATCCGGACTCAACAACTTTCGGGTTACTGCATACTAATATCTCTACAACCCTAGCGCCACCGAACCTTATGTGTAGACCCTACGGTTCGGAGATATGCGATATGACCGAGATGCTCTCCGGTCAATAACCAACAGCGGATCTGGATACCCATGTTGGCTCCCACATACTCCTCGATGATCTCATCGGATGAACCACGATGTCGAGGATTCAATCAAACCCCGTGATACAATTCCCTTTGTCAATCGGTACGTTATTTGCCCGAGACTCGATCGCCGGTATCCCAATACCTTGTTCAGTCTCGCTATCGCAAGTCACTTTACTCGCATCAGAATGCATGATCCCGTGACTAACCACTTAGTCACTTTGAGCTCATTATGATGATGCATTACCGAAAGTGGGCCCAGAGATACCTCTCCGCTATACGGAGTGACAAATCCCAGCCTCGATCCGTGTCAACCCAATGTACACTTTCGGAGATACCTGTAGTGCACCTTTATAGTCACCCAGCACGCTGGACGCTTGGTACACCCAAAGCACTCTTACGGTATCCGGAGTTACACGATCTCATGGTCTAAGGAAGAGATACTTGACATTGGAAAAGCTCTAGCAAAACGAACTACACGATCTTGTGCTATGCTTAGGATTGTCTTGTCCATCACATCATTCTCCTAATGATGTGATCCCGCTGTCAATGACATCCAATGTCCATAGTCGAAACTATGACTATCTGTTGACCAACGAGCTAGTCAACTAGAGGCTCACTAGGACATGTTATGGTCTATGTATTCACACGTATCACGATTTCCGATAATACAGTTATAGCATGAATAAAAGACAATCATCATGAACAAAGAAATATAATAATAACACTTTTATTATTGCCTCTAGGGCATATTTCCAACAAACGGAAGACCCGCAGTACGGAATGACAACAGTGGATCTCAACAATCTTGCGTGATGCAGCATTTAACCATTCTTCCTAGCCAATGATGTGGCACAGGTTTTCTATGTGAAGGACATGTCTACCAAGCCAAGAAAAGAAAAGATAAGGAAGCGAATGCATCGTATTTATGAGCCAAAGCGCACATAGTTCTTTCTCGGATGAGAAACATCGTGAGTGGATGACAAGACAGACAAGTCAGAAGATTATGAAAATTTGATGAAATTTCTCCATTCACAGTGAATATTGACCCGAGCATCCCGTTAAATGATGAATATTTCCATGGTTACGGTATAAAGGGACACACGCTGAAGAAAAAGTTTCACACCCAAAGATCTGGGATGTGATCGGCTTCACTATCATCACTTTCTTCTCTGTTTCACACCTAGAGGGGAATCTCTGTAATAGTTAGGGTAGTTATGTGTTTTGGCATTTGAAACGCGAAGAAATTTTATGTGCAAACAAATTCTTTCATGCCTTTACTGATTTTTAAAGTTAAATTATTCACAAACTAGTGATTCACACTAATTTCAAATAATTCAAAATTTAAACTATTCAAATTTAAAACTACGGCACTAACAGAAAGTTTGTAATTTTTGTACCTAAAGCAAAAATATTCACAAAGAAACTCTAAATACACAAAAAAACAACACAAAATAAATAAAGCAAAAAAAGCTCACTTACTAGGCCATAGCGGCCTGCATATTTACTAGAAACCCAACCTGTTGTTGGGTCAGGATGCAGGCCCATAAAAGGCTGGCGTGGCCCACAGGCAACAAAGAACACGAGGCCCAAAGAGGGCCTGCTTTGGAGAGGAGCTCGAGAGAGCGACGAACGGGGTTTATAAACCAGTGCGGTCGCCCCTCGGCTAGCGAGGTGGGACTAAACTTGCCGCATCAAGACCTGCCCAGCGCACCCCCTTTAGTACCGGTGGTGGCACAAACCGGTACTAGGGGGCCTTTAGTACCGGTTTGTGCCACCACCCGGTACTAAAGGGGGTCGCTTCCCGCTGCTTGGGCTGGCCAAAACAGACCTTTAGTATCGGTTGGTGGCTCCAACCGTACTAAAGGTGCCTTTGTTGGGGAACGAGTAATTTCAAAAATTTTCCTACGATCACGCAAGACCATGGTGATGGCATAGCAACGAGAGGGGAGAGGTCCGTCCACGCACTCGTGAGACCGAAAGCGAAGCGTTATATTAACGCTGTTGATGTAGTCGACGCCTTCACGATCCGACCGATCCAAGCACCGCATTCCGCACCTCCGAGTTCTTGGCACACGCTCAGCTCGATGACGATCCCCGAGCTCCGATCCAGCAAAGCGTCGGGAAGGAGTTCCACAAGACGACGGCGTGGACGATCTTGATGTTCTACTGTCGCAGGGCTTCGCCAAGCACCGCTACAATATGACCGAGGTGGAATATGGTGGAGGGGGCACCGACACGGCTAAGGAACGATCCGTAGATCAACTTGTGTGTCCTAGGGTGCCCCCCTGCCCCGTATATAAAGGAGCAAGGGGAGGGCCGGCCAGCCTTGGGGCGCACTAAGGGGGGGAGTCCTCCTCCTAGTAGAGTAGGACTCCCTTTCCTAGTCCTACTAGGAAGAGGGAAGGGGAAAGGAAAGAGAGGGAGAGGAGAGGAAAGGGGCTGCGCCTCCTAGTCCAATTCGGACTCCCCATGGAGGGGGGCACCACCTCCTGGTGCAGCCCTCTCTCCCCTCTTGGCCCAATAAGGCCCATAACTTCCCGGGGTTCCGTAACCCTCCGGCACTCCGTTTTCTCCGAAACTTCCGAACCTTTCCGTGTCCGAATATAACCATCCAATATATCAATCTTTATGTCTCGACCATTTCGAGACTCCTCGTCATGTCCGTGATCACATCCGGGACTCAACTCCTTCGTACATCAAAATACATAAACTCATAATAACCGCCATTGAAACCTTAAGCGTGCGGACCCTACGGTTCGAGAACTATGTAGACATGACCTAGAACTATTCTCGGTCAATAACCAATAGCGGAACCTGGATGCTCATATTGGTTCCTACATATTCTACTGAAGATCTTTATCGGTCAAACCGCATAACAACATACGTTGTTCCCTTTGTCATCGGTATGTTACTTTCCGAGATTCGATCGTCGGTATCCAATACCTAGTTTAATCTCGCTATCGAAAGTCTCTTTACTCGCTCCGTAATACATCATCTCACAACTAACTCTTTAGTTGCAATGCTTGCAAGGCTTTATGTGATGTGTATTACCGAGAAGGCCTAGAGATACCTCTCCGACAATCGGAGGACAAAACCTAATCTCAAATACGCCAACCCAACAAGTACCTTTGGAGACACCTGTAGTACTCCTTTATAATCACCCGATTCGCTGTGACGCTTTGGTAGTACCAAAGTGTTCCTCCGGTAAACGGGAGTTGCATAATCTCATAGTTACAGGAACATGTATGGGTCATGAAGAAAGCATTAACATACTAAACGATCAAGTGTTAAGCTAACGGAATGGGTCATGTCAATCAGATCATTCAACTAATGATGTGACCTTGTTAATCAAACAACAACTCCTTGTTCATGGTTAGGAAACATAACCATCTTTGATTAACAAGCTAGTCAAGTAGAGGCATACTAGTGACATACTGTTTGTCTATATATTCACACATGTATTATGTTTCCGGTTAATACAATTCTAGCATGAATAATAAACATTTATCATGATATAAGGAAATAAATAATAACTTTATTATTGCCTCTAGGGCATATTTCCTTCAGTCTCCCACTTGCACTAGAGTCAATAATCTAGATTACAAAGTAATGATCCTTACACCCATGGAGTCTTGGTGCTGATCATGTTTTGCTCGTGGAAGAGGCTTAGTCAACGGGTCTGCAACATTCAGATCCGTATGTATTTTGCAAATCTCTATGTCTCCCACTTGGACTTGGTCCCAATGGAATTGAAGCGCCTCTTGATGTGCTTGGTCCTCTTGTGAAATCTGGATTCCTTTGCCAAGGCAATTGCACCAAGATTGTCACAGAAGATCTTCATCGGTCCCGATGCACTAGGTATGACACCTAGATCGAAATGAACTCTTTCATCCAGACTCCTTCATTTGCTGCTTCAAGCAGCTATGTACTCCGCTTCACATGTAGATCCCGCCACGACGCTTTGTTTAGAACTGCACCAACCGACAGCTCCACCGCTTAATAAAAACACGATCCGGTTTATGATTTAGAATCGTCCGGATCAGTGTCAAAGCTTGCATCGACGTAACCATTTACGACTAGCTCTTTGTCACCTCCATATACGAGAAACATATCCTTAGTCCTTTTCGTATTTCAGGATGTTCTTGACCGCTGTCCATGATCCACTCTGGATTACTTTGGTACCTTCCTGCCAAGCTTACAGCTAAGCATACGTCAGTCTGGTACACAGCATTGCATACATGATAGAGCCTATGGCTGAAGCATAGGAACATCTTTCATTTTCTCTCTATCTTCTGCTGTGGTCGGGCATTGAGTCCGACTCAATCTTACACCTTGTAACACAGTAAAAACCTTTCTTTGCTCTGATCCATTTTGAACCTTTTCAAAACTTTATCAAGGTATGTGCTTTGTGAAAGTCCAATCAAGCGCCTTGATCTATCTCTATAGATCTTGATGCCTAATATGTAAGCAGCTTCACCGAGGTCTTTCATTGAAAAACTTTTATTCAAGTATCCTTTATGCTATCCAGAAATTCTATATCATTTCCAATCAATAATATGTCGTCCACATATAATATTAGAAATGCTACAGAGCTCCCACTCACTTTCTTGTAAATACAGGCTTCTCCAAAAGTCTCAGATAAACCCATATGCTTTGATCACACTATCAAAGCGCTTATTCCAACTCCGAGAGGCTTGCACCTGACCATAAATTGATCGTTGAGCTTGCACACTTTGTTAGCACCTTTTGGATCGACAAAACCTTCTGGTTGTATCATATACAACTCTTCTTCTAGAAATCCATTCAAGAATGCAGTTTTACATCCATTTGCCAAATTTCATAATCATAAAATGCGGCAATTGCTAACATGATTCGGACGGACTTAAGCATCGCCACTGGTGAGAAAGTCTCATCGTAGTCAACCCCTTGAACTTGTCGAAAACCTTTTGCAACAAGTCGAGCTTTGTAGATAGTTACATTACCATCGCGTCGCCTTCTTCTTAAAATCCATTTATTCTCAATAGCTTGCCGATCATCGGGCAAGTCTACCAAAGTCCATACTTTGTTCTCATACATGGATCCCATCTCAGATTTCATGGCTTCAAGCCATTTTGTGGAATCTGGGCTCACCATCGCTTCTTCATAGTTCGTAGGTTCATCATGATTTAGTAGCATGACTTCCAGAATAGGATTACCGTACCACTCTGGTGCGGATTTTGTTCTGTTGATCTACGGTTCAAGGACAACTTGATCTGAAGTTTCATGATCTTTATCATTATCTTCCTCACTAACTGGTGTAGGTGTTACAGAAACTGATTTCTGTGACGAACTACTTTCCAATAAGGGAGCTGGTACTATCACCTCATCAAGTTCTACTTTCCTCCCACTCACTTCTTTCGAGAGAAACTCCTTCTCTAGAAAGGATCCATTTTTAGCAACGAATGTTTTGCCTTCGGATCTGTGATAGAAGGTGTACCCAATTGTCTCCTTTGGGTATCCTATGAAGACACATTTTTTCCGATTTGGGTTCAAGCTTATCAGGTTGAAGTTTCTTCACATAAGCATCGCAACCCCAAACTTTCAGAAACGACAACTTTGGTTTCTTGCTAAACCATAGTTCATAAGGCGTCGTCTCAACGGATTTTGACGGTGTCCTATTTAACGTGAATGCGGCCGTCTCAAGAGCATAACCCCAAAATGATAGCGGTAAATCTGTAAGAGACATCATAGATCGCACCATATCCAAAGTAAAGTGCGACACGACGCTCGGACACACCATTGCGCTGTGGTGTTCCGGTGGCGTGAGTTGCGAAACTATTCCGCTTTGTTTCAAATGTAGACCAAACTCGTAACTCAAATATTCGCCTCCACGATCAGATCGTAGAAACTTTATTTTCTTATTACGATGATTTTCAACTTCACTCTGAAATTCTTTGAACTTTTCAAATGTTTCAGACTTATGTTTCATTAAGTAGATATACCCATATCTGCTCAAATCATCTGTGAAGGTGAGAAAATAACGATATCCGCCACGAGCTTCAACATTCATTGGACCACATACATCCGTATGTATGATTTCCAATAAATCTGTTGCTCTCTCCATAGTACCGAGAACGGTGTTTTAGTCATCTTGCCCATGAGGCACGGTTCGAAGTGCCAAGTGATTCATAATCAAGTGACTCCAAAAGTCCATCAAGATGGAGTTTCTTCATGCTTTACACCGATATGACCTAAACGGCAGTGCCACAAATAAGTTGCACTATCATTATCAACTCTGCATCTTTTGGTTTCAACATTATGAATATGTGTATCACTACTATCGAGATTCATTAAAATAGACCACTCTTCAAGGGTGCATGACCATAAAAGATATTATTCATATAAATAGAACAACCATTATTCTCTGATTTAAATGAATAACCGCCTCGCATCAAACAAGATCCAGATATAATGTTCATGCTCAACGCTGGCACCAAATAACAATTATTCAGGTCTAAAACTAATCCCAAGGTAGATGTAGAGGTAGCGTGCCGATCATGATCACATCGACTTTGGAACCGCTTTCCCACGCCGCATCGTCACCTCGCCCTTTGCCGTTGTTCGCAATCCGTAGTTCCTGCTTCGAGTTGCAAATATTAGCAATGTAACCAGTATCAAATACCTGTGTACTATCATGAGCTCTAGTAAGGTACATATCAATAACAAGTATATCACATATACCTTTGTTCACTTTGCCATCCTTCTTATCCGCCAAATACTTGGGGCAGTTCCGCTTCCAAAGGACCAGTCTGCTTGCGGTAGAAGCACTCGATTTCAGTGCTTAGGTCCGCACTTGGGTTTCTTCTCTGATCAAGAACTTGTTTGCTGTTCTTCTTGAAGTTCCCTTCTTCTTCCCTTTGCCTTTCTTCTTGAAACTAGTGGTCTTATTGACCATCAACACTTGATGCTCCTTTTGATTTCTACCTCCGCAGCTTTTAGCATTGCGAAGAGCTCGAGCATAGTCTTTACTAACCCTTGCATATTATAGTTCATCACGAAGCCTTTGTAGCTTGGTGGCAGTGATTGAAGAATTACATCAATGACACAATCATCCGGAAGATTAACTCCCAGTTGATTCAAGTGATTGTAATACCCGCACATTTTGAGTATGTGCTCACCGACAGTAACTATTCTCCTCCATCTTGCAGCTATAGAACTTATTGGAGACTTCATATCTCTCAATCCGGCATTCTGTTGAAATATCAACTTCAACTCCTGGAACATCTCATATGCTCCATGACGCTCAAAACGTCGTTGAAGACCCGGTTCTAAGCCGTAAAGCATGGCACACTGAACTATAGAGTAGTCATCAGCTCGCTTTGCGGACGCTCACAACTTCTCGCTCAAGATCTGCAGCAGGCTCGTCACCCAGCGGTGCTTCCAGGGCGTAACTTTTCCGTGCAGCAATGAGGATTATCCTCAGTTACGGACCCAGTCCGTGTAATTGCTACCATCATCTTTCAACTTTGCTTTCTCAAGGAACGCATTAAAATTCAACGGAACAACAGACGAGCCATCTATCTACAGAAACATAGACAAGCAAAATACTATCAGTACTAAGTTCATGATAAATTTAAGTTCAATTAATCATATTATTAAAGAACTCCCACTTAGACAGACATCTCTCTAGTTATCTAAGTGATCACGTGATCCAAATCAACTAAACCATAACCGATCATCACGTGAGATGGAGTAGTTTTCAATGGTGAACATCTTATGTTGATCATATCTGCTATATGATTCACATTCGACCTTTCGGTCTCCGTGTTCCGAGGCCATATCTGTATATGCTAGGCTCGTCAAGTATAACCTGAGTATTCTGCGTGTGCAAAACTGGCTTGCACCCGTTGTAGATGGACGAGAGCTTATCACACCCGATCATCACGTGGTGTCTCGCACGACGAACTTTGGCAACGTGCATACTCAGGAGAACACTACTTGATAATTTTAGTGAGAGATCATCTTATAATGCTACCGTCAATCAAAGCAAGATAAGATGCATAAAGGATAAACATCACATGCAATCAATATAAGTGATATGATATGGCCATCATCATCTTGTGCTTGTGATCTCCATCTCCGGCACCGCCATGATCACCATCGCCACCGGCGCGACACCTTGATCTCCATCGTAGCATCGTTGTCGCCTCGCCAACTATTGCTTCTCGACTATCGCTACCGCTTAGTGATAAAGTAAAGCAATTACATGGCGCTTGCATTTCATACAATAAAGCGACAACCATATGGCTCCTGCCATTGCCGATAACTCGTTACAAAACATGATCATCTCATACAATAAAATATAGCATCACGCCTTGACCATATCACATCACAACATGCCCTGCAAAAACAAGTTAGACGTCCTCTACTTTGTTGTTGCAAGTTTTACGTGGCTGCTACGGGCTGAGCAAGAACCGTTCTTACCTCGCATCAAAACCACAACGATACTTCGTCAAATAGACTCCGTTTTAACCTTCTCAAGGACCGGGCGAGCCACACTCAGTTCAACTAAAGTGAGAGAGACAGACACCCGCCACCACCTTTAAGCAACGAGTGCTCACAGCGGTGAAACCAGTCTCGCGTGAAGCGTCTGCGTAATGTCGGTCCGGCCGCTTCATCTCACAATACCGCTGAACCAAAGTATGACATGCTGGTAGGTAGTATGACTTGTATCGCCCACAACTCACTTGTGTTCTACTCGTGCATATGACATCAACGCATAAAACCAGGCTCGGATGCCACTGTTGGGGAACGAGTAATTTCAAAAATTTTCCTACGATCACGCAAGACCATGGTGATGGCATAGCAACGAGAGGGAGAGTGTCCGCCCACGCACCCTCGAGACCGAAAGCGGAAGCGTTATATTAACGCTGTTGATGTAGTCGACGCCTTCACGATCCGACCGATCCAAGCACCGTTACTCGCACCTCCGAGTTCTTGGCACACGCTCAGCTCGATGACGATCCCCGAGCTCCGATCCAGCAAAGCGTCGGGAAGGAGTTCCACAAGACGACGGCGTGGTGACGATCTTGATGTTCTACCGTCGCAGGGCTTCGCCTAAGCACCGCTACAATATGACCGAGGTGGAATATGGTGGAGGGGGCACCGCACACGGCTAAGGAACGATCCGTAGATCAACTTGTGTGTCTAGGGTGCCCCCTGCCCCGTATATAAAGGAGCAAGGGGAGGGCCGGCCAGCCTTGGGGCGCACTAAGGGAGGGAGTCCTCCTCCTAGTAGGAGTAGGACTCCCTTTCCTAGTCCTACTAGGAAGAGGAAGGGGAAAGGAAAGAGAGGAGAGGAGAGGAAAGGGGGCTGCGCCTCCTAGTCCAATCGGACTCCCCATGGAGGGGCACCACCTCCTGGTGCAGCCCTCTCTCTCCCTCTTGGCCCAATAAGGCCCATAACTTCCCGGGGGTTCCGTAACCCCTCCGGCACTCCGGTTTTCTCCGAAACTTCCGGAACCTTTCCGGTGTCCGAATATAACCATCCAATATATCAATCTTTATGTCTCGACCATTTCGAGACTCCTCGTCATGTCCGTGATCACATCCGGGACTCAACTCCTTCGTACATCAAAATACATAAACTCATAATAACCGCCATTGAAACCTTAAGCGTGCGGACCCTACGGTTCGAGAACTATGTAGACATGACCTAGAACTATTCTCGGTCAATAACCAATAGCGGAACCTGGATGCTCATATTGGTTCCTACATATTCTACGAAGATCTTTATCGGTCAAACCGCATAACAACATACGTTGTTCCTTTGTCATCGGTATGTTACTTTCCGAGATTCGATCGTCGGTATCCAATACCTAGTTTAATCTCGCTATCGAAAGTCTCTTTACTCGTTCCGTAATACATCATCTCACAACTAACTCTTTAGTTGCAATGCTTGCAAGGCTTTATGTGATGTGTATTACCGAGAAGGCCTAGAGATACCTCTCCGACAATCGGAGTGACAAAACCTAATCTCAAATACGCCAACCCAACAAGTACCTTTGGAGACACCTGTAGTACTCCTTTATAATCACCCAGTTACGTTGTGACGCTTGGTAGTACCAAAGTGTTCCTCCGTAAACGGAGTTGCATAATCTCATAGTTACAGGAACATGTATGGGTCATGAAGAAAGCATTAACATACTAAACGATCAAGTGTTAAGCTAACGGAATGGGTCATGTCAATCAGATCATTCAACTAATGATGTGACCTTGTTAATCAAACAACAACTCCTTGTTCATGGTTAGGAAACATAACCATCTTTGATTAACAAGCTAGTCAAGTAGAGGCATACTAGTGACATACTGTTTGTCTATATATTCACACATGTATTATGTTTCCGGTTAATACAATTCTAGCATGAATAATAAACATTTATCATGATATAAGGAAATAAATAATAACTTTATTATTGCCTCTAGGGCATATTTCCTTCAGCCTTCTATATATACAACACTTCGAAAAATTTCATTCTCCCTCTGTTTCCCCATTGAATCGCCCGCCCCGATCGATCGACGCCACACCGACCCGTCGCCGCCGCCGCCTTCTGCCCCCATCGCCGCCCTAAATCGCTGCCGCTGCCCCATCCCGTCGCCGCCCCGTCATTGCGTCGCCGCCCCCCCGTCGCCGTCGCTGCCCCGTCCCCGTCGCCGCCCTCGTCTCCGTCGCCGCCCGGGCCCGTCCCGTCGCGCAATCCCTGCGTCGCCGCCCAGCAACGTCACGCCTGACCCGTCGCTGCCCCCCGCCGTCGCCTCGCCGTCGCCGCCGCCCGCTGTGAGCTCTCCCCTCTAACCACTCTCCCTCGCCCAAGCGCCACCATGGGCGCCGCCCCCTCTCCCCAGCCCATACACACACACACAAGCATGATGAACACACACACACATACACGTATATATGTATGAATGCATTATATATTAGTATATCGTATTTTGTATGTTTAATTAGTTTAGATTTTTAGATTATTGTTTTTCACTAGTATATATGTATGAATGCATGTTAGATGGATATAATTAGTGTTTAATTAGTATGGAATTTTTTATATAATGTTGTTTTCTGTTTTTAATGGATGTATAGAAATTGTTTTTCTGTTTTTAGTGTTAGATGCTTAATTAGTATGAAATAGTATATAGATTTTTGAAATAGTAGAAATGTTAGAAATTTTAGTTATCAAAATCAATCATTAAAAAATATTATTTTTTATGGCATATAGCTAGTATTTGTTCTCGACGATGCCCGCCCGCATCCTCGCCGTTGACCGTCGCGATGACGTCCAGCCGCCCATGTCCGGGACTGGGCTCACTGGCTGGCACTGGGAGGTGCTGCTGGAGGCGCGCCGCTTGATGAGAACCCGCCCCGGGTCCGTCGTCGACCCTGATCTCGTTTGGTGGCGTTCGCGTGGGCCAGTTTCGGTGCGGAGGGACCCGGCCCCGCCGGAGGAGGTCGCCGGGTCAGGGAGGAGGACGAGCACGTCCATCGCTACATGGTTGCGTTAGAGGGCGGCAGGTTCTCCAATACCTGGCAGTATCTTCAGGGATCTCACTTCAGCTATGATCCTGTGAGGGTTCCTTCTCTTTGGGTGTCCACCGCCCGCGACGCAGGAACCGCGAGTGTCCTAGATTCTTCTGTAGTATTCGATCTTTAATTAGCTAGCCAGTGATGTACTATTCAATATTATATATTATTCGAGACGATGTATTCGAGATTGTATCTATTATTCTAGACGAAGTATTCGAGATTATATCTATTATTCGAGACGATGTAATTTGAATACTAAATTGTCTTATATTTCTTTTGAATTAGTTAAATAAAAGCTATGGCAGACAATACCGACAAAGAGGAGAACATACCATGTTCGATATGATCTGCGAGCCGATGATAATCAGAATGAAGAAGATTATGACGGCTCAATTTCTAAACAACACGGAGAGGGTGATATGATATTCGATCGCGACGACCGAATTGATGAAGTCATGAACTACGATTATGACGATGACGAAGAACATGTTGATCCTGAAACAACAAAGACCGGTCAGGTATATATATTTATATAAGCAGGTTTCTGGTGATCATCACATGTTTTAAATGACTTGAAGATATATTAACGAATCGATCTTTGTTCTTTCAGCCATCCGGATCGAGCAAATCTTCAGGCAAAAGGACGAAACGAGGCCCGAACAAAAGTTGAAGGAGGGCGTAAAGTACAATATCGAGGCAGTCAGACCTAATGGCGAACCATTAGCGCCTAAGAAGATTGCGGACAAGTTCATTCGTCAGTGCGGAGTTCTTGTGAAGGACCAACTCCCGATCTCCCTTCAAGAATGGAGAGAGCCAGCAAAAGACAAAGGACAAAAAGGCAAAGAGGACGCTGCTCCACGTCCAGATGTTACTTTTGTCGACAAGAATCAAAAAGATCTGCTTTGGGATACTCTCATGGAACATTTCACCCTACCAGATCATTTCACAGAAGCAGATGTGCAGAAAGTCAAGGACGCTGCTCTTAGGAAGATGACGGTTGCATTCAAGAACCACAAGAATCGTGAATGGGACAAATCGTCAAGGGAGGAAGGAAGACTCCGAATCGAGGGAACACTAGAGAACCAACGTGCTCATTGGGACGATTTCATGAAATTCAAGGATTCGGAATTAGCTAAGGAACGGTCGAGAATAAATAAGAAGAAAGCCGGAAAAAAGGATAAGTTCCATAAGCTGGGGCCAGGTGGCTATGCGGTGGCAATGCCTAAGTGGGATAAGTCTGAGAAAGAGATGGAGGATGCATGTGTCACTCCGGATACTAAGAGCTGGCCCCCCAGGTGCAGGACTTGGTTCTATGCGCATGGGGGGGGGGGGGAGTTGGACCCGAAGACAGGCAAAGTTTCGACGAAGGCATATCTGAACGGAGCCGACGATGCGATACTTGTTGCAATAGAAGAGGCACGATCGGGGGTGTTCCAGCCCAACAGAGAGAACGACGAGCTTACGCGTGCCCGGGAAATCCTGAACACCGGGAAGAACACGAGGCAAGGCGCTATTCCGTGGTATGAGGGTTTTCAGATGGAACAACGACTACAGAACCCGTGCGAGAAAGAAGATTGCGGAGGATAAGAAGAGGAAGATGGAGGAGGAGCAGAGGAAGGGACTATGAACGCCTTCAAGGCCTAGAAGCAAGTCAAGCGGAATTGGCGGTCAAATTCCAGCGGCAGCAGGCAGATCGACTCACTTAGCCAGCAAAGGGGGTCTCAGCAGCTGCAGCAGCTAGCGGATGATCCAACATTGGATAGCACCGCCCCATCCATGCAGAGAAGCAGCGTGGGTTCCGCCCCGGACGACGCAATGCTGGGTAGATACCCCGTGGATGACATCACGGAGAACACTAGCTGCGAGCTACACGTCAAAATGAAGAACATATCCATGAAGGTGGCGGACGGCGTTGCTTTTCCAGTTACCCCCAAAGCAACCTACCATTGCATCCCAATTCTAGAGGGCTATGCTCGTGTCATGGTTGACGAGGTGGTGCAGCCATATTCGGGGCTAGAGCTTGACATTCCTGGAGGTGAGGACGAGCGCTTTCTCGGAGACGCCAACCATCGTATCATCCTATGGAAAAAGGATTGCATCATCTTTCGAAGGCCACCGACACCGCGTCATCCGACTCCTCGTCGAAGTCCGCCACCGAGTCAGCAGTCTCCCGCTCCTGCAAGTCCACCAAGTCCGACAAAGTGTCAGGCCACTCCTCCTCCAAGTCCGGCAAAGTGTCAGGACACTCCTCCTCCTCCAAGTCCGCCACAGCGTCAGACGTCCACTCCTCCTCCAAGTCCGGCACAACCTCAGGCCACTCCTCCTCCAAGTCCGGCACAGCTTCAGGCGGCCACTCCTCCTCGTCCAACTCAGCCACGTCAGCCGGCGTCTCCGCCGCCTCAGCAATCGCAGAAGAGACACCCCGCAGCTATGGTGCGTAGCGATGAGTCAAGGTAGTACAGGAAGTACAGGCGGAGGCAAGCGATATAAATATGGTCCAAGCCTCACGCCTCTTCCGCAGAGGTCTTATGACAGGTCCGAGGAGGAAATCGCAGCCATATCGAAGTCCGAGGTGGAAGCCCATTTTGCACCGAAACCGCCAAGCGCCGCCAAGGAGAAAGTGCACGAGAAGCGATTGACCACTTCATTCAGATGGCTCAACCACCAGCTCCCAAGCCCGTTGACACATACTATGAGCGCCACATCAGAAAGTTAAATCGAGCACGTCTACGTAAGGAGGCGAGCTCGGGATCGAGCAAACAAGAAGCAGCTGTCAAAAAATGCGGGAAAACCATTCCCCAGCTGGGAGAACAGGCGGCGCAATCGATCCCTAAACTTGTTGTGCCAACAACACGTGACAATCTGTGCCCCAATATTATTGTGGGCAAACAGTTTACGTTCTGAGGTGGGCAATGTGGTAATAACGGAGGACCATATAATGCAGGCTGAAGTTCTCAAAATCACTGTTGGACAACTCCTCGAGATCGAGCCCATGCCTGTGCTTAAAGAGGATGAAATAAAACGGAAATATGTCCGGGGCCAACCTTTGGTCCAGCCAGACAAGGTCAAGAACCTCCCAACGAGAATGTATGAATTGCATCAATGGTACATGAACATTACCAAGATTTCCGATCGATTGTCCCTCATGGTGAATGTCAAGGAGGAGCATTACTTCCATGAGAAAGCTGTGTCCGTTGAGTATTCTGAACTGTTTCAGTTATACAATCAAGACGCACTCGACAAATCTATCCTCAGTTGCTATTGTCTGTAACTGATTTCTTTCTGTAATTTAAGTCTCAAGCTAGCTGTACTGATCATTTTGATCAATCATTACCTGTAATTATCCTCACTATATTCTTTTCTTTTCTGTGGTATTATATGCAGGATGAAGATATATGAAATGAGAAAATGTGGACGCTTTGGCATTGGGTTCATTGAACCAAACACCATTAATGAATACACATGGAAAATAAATCCACGTCATCAAAAGGACGTAGAGGACAACATGCTAGAGTTCTTGAAGCGCCTCAAATACAATGAAGATATACTACTTCCTTACAACTTCCAGTGAGTCACACTGTCTTGTACTACAAATTCTCTGTTTTTGCCTACTAGCTAGCTACATGTTTTTGCTTACATATGCCCGCTTAATTAAGACATGCAAACGTGTGTGCATGCAGATATCACTGGGTCTTGTGTATCATTAAAGTTGACGCCGGAACAGTTGAAATACTGGACTCACTACTCACAGAAAAAACTGACTATAACATCTTGTTTGGGATAGTCAACAGGTAATTTCAATCATTATTAACTATATATCTCGGCCTATTTAGTTCGTCATTTTTCATGATATGAACTATTTAATAACCCCTTTATTCATTTTCTTTGTCGGCGGGCAGGGCTTGGGCAAGGTTCATCAGCGTCACGGAAGGCGAATGGAAACAAAAGCTTAAATGGTTTCGACCCAAGGTAAGTAATTAAGTAGTACTAGCTAGCTAGCTAGCTGCCATCTCTTTAATTATCATGCTTGATTAATTATTATCTGATCAAATTCCATTCTCGTAAAGGCCCTGAAGCAGGCGCAGGGGACTGATCTGTGTGCATTCTGCGTTTGCGAGAACATTCGCATGATGGCGTCTGAAAGGAGCAGATCTCAAAGACAGGAATGGGTACGCTTGTCAAAACACTATTCACAATTTTTACACCATTATCGATATCTAGTCACACAACTAATACACATGCATATTGATCTCCTTTTTAACAGTTCACAGAGGTGCGGGAGAAGCTCCTAGAAACGGAGCGCGTAGAAGCACTTCAAGAGGAAATAGCGGGATTTTTGCTCGACCAGGTCATAAATCCAAAGGGAGAATACTATTACCCGCTACCGCCCCCATCGTGCTCCGAAGGCACCAATTAGGCTAATGCCACTGGCTCCGAAGGCAACATGCATATGTAGGACAAATTGTATATAGCTATACATGTGTGTATGTGTGAATTAATTAATATGATGGTTTGTGAGACATTGATGATATATATATATATATGCATGATTGGTTCTACTAGAAATTATATATATATATATATATATATATATATATATATATATATATATATATATATATATATATATACGTGTACAATGTGTAGTATCGTAAAATACCAGGAAGCGAAAAAGAATTAAATTGATAACACAAATTTAATTGAAAAATAAAAATAAAACAAAACTCACAAACATTTAGTACGGTTGGTGTTACCAACCGGTACTAAAACTCCTGTCCCGGAGCTGGCTCGTGCCACGTGGTTGGCCTTTAGCACCGGTTCGTGCTGAACCGGTACTAAAGAGGGGGCCTTTAGTGACCACACTTTAGTGCCGGTTGGGGAACCGGCACTAAAGGGCCTTACGAATCGGTGCTATTGCCCGGTTCTGCACTAGTGCGACCACCTCTCTGTTGGGTTCAGCAAGTCCGCGCCTCACTCGTGCCACGCTTGTCGTTTGGGCAAACATGCCCGTCTACCTTTTAGTCGTTCCTCCAGCAGTAGCATGTTCCCTTTTCATGTTTTGCACCTTGATGTATGGACATCTCCGGTTGTAAGCATATCTGGTTATGAATTCTATTTGGTTGTGCTAGATGATTATACTCATTACGTCTGGACCTTCCCACTCAAACGAAAATCTGATGTGCTTCCAGTCCTGTTAGACTTCTATGCCTATGTGCAGACGCAGTTCCAGCTTCCCATTTTCTCTCTTCAGACAGATAATGGACGTGAGTTTGATAGCGCTGCCGTTCGCTCTCTCCTAGCTCGTCATGGCACTCATCTACGCCTCTCCTGCCCTTACACAAGCCAGCAAAACGGAAAAGCAGAACGCATCTTGCGTACGCTCAACGACAGCATTCGCGCCCTTTTGTTCCATGCGTCCATGCCTGCTCGGTTCTGGGCTGAAGCCCTAAGCACTGCCACGTACTTAATCAACCGCCGGCCATGCCATGCTACCACACCTTGCACCCCGCACGAACTCCTCCTCGGGGTCGCTCCTGACTACTCCTTACTCCGAGTCTTTGGGTGCTTGTGCTACCCCAATCTTACTTCCACGGCTAAACACAAACTCGATTATCGGTCCCTCGCGTGTGTGTTCCTTAGATATTCACCCGATCACCGTGGTTACCGTTGTTTCGAACCCGTTTCACGCCGTGTCATTACCTCTCGCCATGTCTACTTCCACGAGACGGTCTTCCCTTTCGCCTCTTCATCACCCTCTAACACCGCCGCTCCGCCACCGCCTGCGATTGCTCCACCCATTTTGCAGGTGCCCGTGCTTGATGAGCGGGCTTGCGATCGTGCCCCATGTGCGCCTTCGCCTGTGGCCTCTGGATCACCGCTGGACAGCTCCGTTGTGCGCATGCAGCGGGCGCGATCGGCGCGTTCAAACTCCACCGCTCGATCCTCATCCAGCGGCTTGGAGTCTTCACCGCCCAGCACGCCCGCCATGCAACGGCATGCAACCGCTGATGCGGCGATCGACGGCCCAGGCACGCGCGTCCTTGTAGACGGCTCTTCGCCTTCCACGCGCGTGCGCCCAGCATCGAGCAGCTCCTCCGCGCCGTCGTCCCCCGCTGCTCCACCACCTGTGCCACGGCGTATGGTGACGCGTGCCCAGACTGGCGCTCTTCGTCCAAACCTGCGCTACCACGACACCAGCCTCGTCGCCGCTACTTCATCTGATGCGGTCTCGCCGGTTCCCTCGTCGGTCCGCGCTGCTGTTCGCGACCCGCGTTGGCTTGCTGCCATGCGCGATGACTTCGAAGCTCTCGTGCGCAACCGCACCTGGGAGCTGGTGCCTCGCCCCGCGCTAATTTGATCACCGGCAAATGGGTGTTCAAACACAAGTTCAAGGCCGACGGAGCTCTCGAGCGTTACAAGGCCCGCTGGGTCGTCCGCGGGTTCCGACAACGAGCTGGTGTGGATTACGGCGAGACCTTCTCGCCGGTCGTCAAGCCCGCCACTGTCCGCACGGTGCTGACTCTCGCCGCGTCGCGGAATTGGCCTGTCCATCAGCTTGATGTATCCAACGCGTTCCTGCACGGCACCCTGGACGAAGAGGTATACTGTCTTCAGCCGGCGGCTTCGTCGATGCCGCCAAGCCTCACCACGTTTGCCGCCTCTCCAAGTCTCCACGCTGGTGTGGATTATGGCTTGAAGCAGGCTCCGCGCGCATGGTTTCTCCGCTTCACCGGCTCCGACTCCTCGCTCTTCACACGTCGCCATGGGAGCGATACTGCGGTCCTGCTGCTCTACGTCGACGATATCGTCCTCACCGCGTCCTCGCCTGCGGCGCTCCGCCACGTCGTTGCTCAGCTCACCGGGGAGTTTGCCATGAAGGACCTCGGTCCTCTGCACTTCTTCCTCGGCATCCGGGTTACGCGCACGCCGGCGGGCTTCTTCCTCTGCCAGGAACAGTATGCTGCTGACATTCTGGATCGCGCTGGCATGGACACCTGCCGCTCGTCTCCCACGCCGATCGACACCAAGGGCAAGTTGCCGACCGCGGACGGACCTCGCGTTGCCGATCCGTCTGCCTACCGCAGCATCGCCGGCGCTCTTCAGTACTTGACGATCACACGTCCGGAGATCGCGTACGCCGTCCAGCAGATCTGCCTGCACATGCACGATCCCCGCGAGTGCCATCTCGGGTTGATCAAGCGTGTGCTCCGGTACGTGCGCGGCACGCCCGCCCTCGGCCTCCATCTTCGCGCCTCGCGTGTGCTGGACCTGCGAGCGTTCACGGATGCCGACTGGGCTGGTTGTCCTGACACCAGGCGCTCCACCTCCGGCTTCTGTGTCTACCTCGGCGACGCCCTTGTCTCTTGGTCTTCGAAGCGTCAGGCCATCGTCTCACGCTCCAGCGCCGAGGCCGAGTACCGTGGCGTCGCGAACGCCGTCGCCGAGTGTGTTTGGCTCCGGCAGCTGCTTGGTGAGCTGTTCTCTCCCGTCGACAAGGCCACGCTGGTGTATTGCGACAACGTCTCCGCCGTCTACCTGTCGGCCAACCCCGTCCATCATCGCCGGACGAAGCACGTCGAGCTGGATATTCTCTTCGTTCGCGAGCGTGTGGCGCTTGGCGAATTCCGGGTCCTTCACATCCCCACACGACAGCAGCTCGCGGATATTATGACGAAAGGGCTGCCGTCCGAGGTCTTCTCCGACTTCCGGTCCAGTCTTTGCGTCGCCACCAGGGCCGGCCCTGGGCCAGGGCAGCAGGAGCGACGGCCTGGGGCCCAGCCAAACTAGGGGCCCTGATGAATTCGTGAATGAAAAAAAAGAAAGAAAAAGTTTGTAGGCTGAGAGGCCCATCATCCAACTTCCAAAAGAAGCCCAATTGCCAAGAAGCCTGAAGAAGGTACGGCACGCACACGGGCCAGGCGGCGATTCCTCATGTCTCCACGCCGGTTCGTTTTCTTGCTCGCCTCGCAGATCGGGCCGCCACCGGATGCTTGCAGGAAAGAAAAGGTAAGTATCTAGAGAAATTTCTCTTTTCTTTGCCCTCTATCTTAATCTAGGTAGTGATTAATCTATACTAGCTAAACCCGCCTTTTACAACAGTATAGTGGCGTTGGAGACTTGGAGTGGAGTTCGTGTGTTGCCGACTTGCTCCTCGACTTCTAGTTTCCTTGATGATTAGATTCTCACTGATTTGAACAGCAACCTTCAGGTCCCTTTGTTCCTTTTCTTGCAAACATGTTGCTGAAAAAACATTTATCTGGTTCCAAAAAAGAAGAAAGAGGAAACGAACAGATGAGTTTATTGGATTGCAGAAGGGTGCTATCAATGATTTTATTATAGCTTTTCACGATTTTTATCAATGGATGGAATCAAAACTTTCCTCCAATGTCTTCGCTGGGCCCATTCATTTGAGTTCTCCCCGGGGGCCTCCGAAACTCCAGCACCGGCGCTGGTCGCCACCGCTGAACGTCACGACTGCTTGCGAAGTGTTAGCCAAGGTAGTTATGGAGTCTGTACTCTTGTATTGTATACGGCTTAGGTAGCTTTGACCGTGCAGCAGTTTTGTTGAGTAGTGCTACACGTCGCTCGGTAGTGGCACACCCACGATCCCGCTCGGCTGCGGCCAGCGCCCTGTATAACTCTGCAGCCTCAAGCATAATCCAAGTGTGTTGAATCCCATTCTCTTCCTCCCTCGCAACAGCTAGGAGAGAAATCTTTTTTTATTACTAATCAAGCGCCTGATTAGGCGGCTTGCGATGGAGATACCCTAACGGTGATCGATTAAGTGGGGAGGCGGAGAACTGAGTCGATCGTGGACTTGTAGACTCAAATTTACCCATGGGGAAATTAGGAAGCTGTCCTCCAAAATTATAAGCCGATATATATCAACCGTTGGATCTAACTTAATACTACACCTCCAATTTGATAGTATGATGCACCGCAAAAAATCCCTAACTTTAGTATACAATGGCGGAAGAAACAATTACTGAATGAAAGATCTTCCCGCTTATTAATTATATTATTCAACTATAAGGAAATAACACAGCACAAGCAAGCAAGCAAGCAGGGAAAGCGCGGGAGGAATACGTAGTACATGCAATCACGCGGACGGACGGATGGCTCAAGCCGCCGCCGCGTCCTCGCACTCGTCGACCTCGGCGGGGCTGCGAGACTCAACCAACTGATTCACATGGAACGACTTGGAGTAGGAGATGTCCCCGGAGACGGTGACGTCGACGGAATAGCAGAGCCAGTCCTGACTTTCCCGGAAACTGTCGTCGATGCTGAGGACGATGCGGCACGGCCGGATGCATTTCGGGTCCGTGAAGCTGAATTCGTCGGTGCTGCCACGGTTGAACCTCGCACCATCGGCGTCTTCCTCGTGTGTCACGATGGGGCCGCCGCCGCGCTGGCTGTCGGCGAACAACCAGAAGTTCACGAAAGCCTCCGTGCCGTCCCCAGGCCAGTCCCCCGTCTTCACCTTCAGCCGGTACTCACAATCCCCCTTGGTGCCAGCGAGGAAGGCGGCCACCAGAATGACAAGGGCGAGCTTGGGCATGCCCATGGCCATGGCCATGGTGGTGGTGGCTACCTGCGTTTACTACTAGCTACGATAGATATATGATGATGATGGTTGATGGATGGATGGATCAGCTTCCCACCTTGTGCTGCATCTATATAGGGTCTTTGCCCAGAACCCATATTAATAAGCTATAGCTTATTATCCCAGATTTGCATACAGTCGTGATATATTGATACCAGACATCACGTGATGGTCAGATCACGTCAGATCAGATTAGATGGATGATAAGCTTTATCAATTCTCCCGAGACCGACCGGCAAATCAAGCGCCGGATCGCATCACATGCAGCTCCATCTTCCCTTTCTCTGCTTGATTACCAACAGCAGTAAGTAACTATATACATTTCCATGCAGTGCAAAGCTTCATTTACCACTAGCTAATAATAGAATATCTTTTCTCTCCGAAAAACCGATCGATCTGACAAAGGGCCGGGTGTCGATCTGCATCCGCATGCAAGCCAACGTGGTGATGCATGCATGTGCGTGTACTAGCACCATCAAGAACGTACAGGCTGGAGAGTAACATGCAGAATCGAAGGGGCGGAGCTGCAGCAACACGCCGGTGGGAGTAGATTGAGAACTCCGGATACGTTTTCTGGTATTTTTTCACGAAATTTCACACGGGAATAGATTAAGAACATAGGTTCAATATCCCCAAATTTCAGTTTATTATTTAATTTTTTACTATTTTTTAATATTTAATATTCGTATAGGGGTGTGGAGCACCCAGGAGCTCTTGTGTATTTGTGGGCCGAGCAGTATGTTGAGTCGTCTGACGGCTTGTAGGACGTGAAGGAGTACTCCTATGAGACGGTGATGACCCACAATTATAGGGGATCAATCATAGTCCTTTCGATAAGTAAGAGTGTCGAACCCAATAAGGAGCAGAAGGAAATGACAAGTAGTTTTCAGCAAGGTAATTTCTGCAAGCACTGAAATTGTAGGTACCGGATAGTTTGATAGCAAGATAATTTGTAACGAGCAAGTAACGGTAACGGTAACAAAAGTGCAGTTAGGTAGCCCAATCATTTTTATAGCAAAGGACAGGCCGGAACGATCTCTTATAATAAGCAAAGGGTTCTTGAGGGCACACGAGAATTTCATCTAGTCACTTTGATCATGTTGGTTTGATTCACGTTCGCTACTTTGATAATATGGTGTGTGGGTGGACCGGTGCTGAAGTGTTGTTCTTACTTGAACAAGCCTCCCACTTATGATTAATCACCTCGCAAGCATCCGGAACTACGAGAGAATAATTAAGATAACACTAGTAGAAAAGGGCCCATTTGTCCCGGTTCTAGAGGGTCTTTAGTCCCGGTTCTGAAACCGGGACTAAATGGTCAGTACTAAAGCCCCCCTTTAGTCCCGGTTCTTATACGAACCGGTACTAAAGGCCCTCGACGTGGCCGCTATCTGAAGCTCCACCTTTAGTCCCGGTTGAACCGGGACTGAAGGAAATTTTTTATTTTTACAAAATTTTATTTTCATTTTTTCTGATTTTCAAATTTCTGAATTATGTTACAATTTAATCTCTAATCACCACTCATCACTGCTCAATTTAACCTCTAATCTCTAATCAACCCTTATCATTCCAAATCATCTAACTTCCCGGTCGGTCACCCATCCTCTCACTACTCCAGCCTAAGCACACTTAACTTTCGGGTTCTATTCTCCCTCATTTCTAAGTTTGCACTTGTTGTTTTCCTTACAATAGTAAGATGTCAATCGTATTAACCCTCAGGAGTTTAGTTTGGTCATGAAGTCACACGTTTCACTGTTTGAGTTTAAAACTATTATTCTAAAAACAATAGTTATTTAGTAACACTAATATTTCTTGAATAAGTAGCTTGAACCATAGTTTGACCATATTTAACCAAAATTCAAAATACTGAAATAATTATTCCATAACACTAATATTCTTGGATAATTATTTAGTACCACTAATACTTCTTGAATAAGTAGTTTGACCATAGTTTGACCAGATTTAACCAAAATAAAAAAAACTGAAATTTGAGCGTATCTTTTTTTTATCTTTCAGAATTTGAGGATTCTAAAAATTTGCAAACAGGCCTATGGCCATCAAAAACGGATGCGGATTTTCGTGCTGATTTTTTTGATATATTATGCGTTTATTTTCGACATAGTCTGCAAAAGATATGGCCGTTTTACTTTTTCATAGCATTTTTTTGCAAAACATGTTCAAATTTAAGTTTTTAAATTTTCCTAACTAATAGATGTAGTGACATAACTACATCTCGAAGGATTTTAATTTTTGAAATTTTTATCATTTTCTTTTGCTTTTTCCAAAACTAGAAAGGTGATCCACCTAGGGGTAGAGTTTGAAAATGGGACCTTCAGTCCCGGTTTGAGACACGAACCGGGACTAAAGGGTATTGCACCCTTTAGTTCCGGTTCGTGTCTCAAACCGGGACTAAAGGTCTAATCTTTAGTCCCAGTTTGAGATACGAATCGGGACTAAAGGGCATCACACCCTTTAATCCCGGTTCGTGTCTCAAACCGGGACTAAAGGGCACATTTGAACCGGAACTAATGCCTTTAGCCGCACGAACCCATTTGTCCCGGTTCGTGACTGAACCGGGACTAATGGGCTTATCTGGCCCGAACGAAAGCCATGTTTGCTACTAGTGTAACTATCTAACCATAGCATTAAACATATGGATCCAAATCAATCCCTTACGGAATAGCGCATAAAATAGGGTTTAAGCTTCTGTCACTCTAGCAACCCATCATCTAATAACTGTTGGGTAACGTTGCACGGAAAACAAAAAAATTCTACGCACATGCAAGATCTATCAAGGAGATGCACATCAACGAGAGGGGAGAGTGTGTCTACGTACCCTCGTAGACCGTAAGAGGAAGCATTTAGAAACACGGCTGATGTAGTCGAACTTCTTCGCGATCCAACCGATCGAGTACCGAACGTACGACACCTCTGCGTTCGGCACACGTTCAGCTCAGTGACATCGTCGCCTTCTTGATCCAGCAAGACGGCGAAGTAGTGGATGAGTTCCGACAACACGATAACGTGGTGATGGTGATGATGAAGCTATCTCCGCAGGGCTTCGCCTAAGCACCTCGAAAATATGACAGGGGGTGTAAACGGTGGAGGGGGCATCGCACACGGCTAAGAAATTATCGTGGTTATGTGTGGCATCCCCCTCCCACATATATATAGGTGGGGTGGGAGGGAGGAGCAGCCAAGGAGGCATCCCAAGTAGGACGAATCCTACTTGGATTCCTTCCCTAGTGGCGCCCCCCTTACCATATTTGTCGGAGTGGGGAAGGAAAGGGGGAAGAGGAAAGGAAGGGGGAAGCCGATTACCCTTCTTTCCTTCTCTCCCCAAGGGCTGCGGACTAGGAGGGCTGCGCCAGCCCCTTGTGGGCTGGTGTGTTCCTTCCCTTTGGCCCATACAGCCCATTAACCTCCAAGGGGGGTCCCGCACCCTCTCCAGTATACCGATGACTACTCAGTACATTCCGAAACACTTCCGGTGTCCGAATACCATCGTCCTATATATCAATCTTTACCTCTCGACCATTCCGGTGCTCCTCGTCATGTCCGTGATCTAATTCGGGACACCAAACAACATTCGGTCACCAAATCATATAACTCATATAACACTATATCGTCAACGAACGTTAAGCGTGCGGACCCTACGGGTTCGAGAACTATGTAGACATGACCGAGACACCTCTCCTGTCAATAACCAATAGCGGAATCTGGATGCACATATTGGCTCCTACATATTCTACTAAGATCTTTATCGGTCAAACCTTATGACAACATATGTAATTCCCTTTGTCCATGGTATGTTACTTGCTCGAGATTCGATCATTGGAATCTTCGTACCTAGTTCAATCTTGTTACCGGCAAGTCTCTTTACTCGTTCCGTAATACATTATCTTGCAACTAACTCCTTAGTCACTTTGCTTGCAAGTCTTCGGAGATACCTGTGACGCTTCTCTGATACTCAGAGTGACAAATCCTAACCTTGATCCATGCCAACTCAACAAACACCTTCGGAGATACCTGTAGAGCATCTTTATGACCACCCAGTTACGTTGTGACGTTTGGTAGCACACAAGGTATTCCTCCGGTATTCAGGAGTTGCATAATCTCATAGTCGAAAGAATATGTATTTGGCATCAAGCAATAGCAATAAACTGAACGATCAATATGCAAAGCTAACGGATGGGTCTTGTTCATCACATCATTCTTCTAATGATGTGATCCCGTTATCAAATGAAAACACATGTCTATGGTTAGGAAACCCTAACCATCTTTGGTCAAGGAGTTAGTCTAGTACTAGGGACATGGTATTTGTTTATGTATTCACATATGTATTTAAGACTCTTTCATGAGATTATCACAAAATACATGAACTCCTTACTTTTTTTACCCTCCACATTACTCCTCTACTCTCATTGTTTAGCTTCCCTGTTGTAGACTTGTAGTTCCATGGATGTAAAGTTAACCGATGTGTATAGGCGCAATCTTTTTACGTATTTATTTGTTTTACCATTGGACATGTATGAGTTTTGGCTCATAGGTGCATCTACACCTATTATGAAATATACGTAAAATACCCATTTCAAAATGTAAAAAAAAATTGAGGAAAAATCCCGCATGTACATCCGGACATTATATGTGCGTGCACAAAGTTTCGGTGAAAAATTACATTTTTTGTGGCATGTAAAAGAAAGACAAAGAAATGCCTCGTGAATAGCTGTAATCAAGCATCGAAAATTGTCTTTTTTACACAAGCCACAGAAAAAGTCCTTTTTCACCGAAACTTTGTGCACACACATATAATGTCCGGATTTACAGGCAGGATTTTTCTTCCTAATTTTTTAACTTTCCAAAATGTATATTTGAACAATGGGGGCATATACACCTATGAGCCAAAGCCAATTTCTCATTTACCGACAGAAAGTGTGATGCTTTCAGAAAATGCAAGTGTGATGGCAGCTGAACTGTTACTTGAATTTAGCTTTTACTTGCACTGTTTTAATTTTGTATGAGAGTGAGATGGCGCCAAAGCCTCGAGTTAACAGTGCTATTTAATTTACACTTCACACTGCGCACCCTCTATACTATTGATAGCCTGGGCTTATTTTTGGTGCCCTCTATATATTCTGCATAACCATTTCTTAGGGAGATCGTAGTTGTCGACTTATCAAGAAGTTGAGCCTATATAGCAAATGTATTGTATAGCTGGACCAGCCCTATGGTGTTCCCCATCTTGGCATAGTGGGACACCACTACACTAGCCTCTGCACTGCTTCACAAGGTGTCAACTGTCAAACCAGCAAACACAAAGAGCAAACAAACCAATTACTTGCATATTAAAACACATCTCCAGTTTCAGGTCCAGGTGTTCATTATCCATCAATTCACGGCCGAGGGACTACTTCGGATGGGATCTCGACCACACACCTCCTGTCCAAGGCTATATATAATTTTAGAAACCATAATGTTGAGTGAACCGGAGAGGTTTTTGCTTCGCCAGTTGGACAACAACCAAACTGTGGTTGAGTTGGTTAGTAGGCCACACTACCTAAGTTCAAGTCCTATCAGGCACAACATATTTTTACGTTTCCACCATAAAAACCAGATGTGTATACATTCCAAAAGAGAAAACTGCCTCCAGGAAACCTACCCCACCCCATGTTCAGGCTATCACAGAAAACGGCCTCCTGCGAAAAATCAGGATCGAACCCTCCCAACAAATGCGTGCGATGGTGATCCGACGGCTGGCGAGTCGTTCGGCTGTAACGTTAAATTCGAAGCATTTGCCAGATAGTTTTCTTTGTAAACTTTACTAGAAAAATAGAATTATATGCCACAAAATGTTGAGCCATATAACTTATTATGCTAGTTAAATTTATTGTCAATGTTTGACCAAGAATACGATGGAACCAATAAACAAGAAGGAACTAGAATATGCATGTAAAGTCTTCGCATCTCATAAGCCCATCGCATCGTATGGCTATTTTTCAGTCAGGATCGCCCGCAAAAAAAAAAGATCTACTCAGTTTAATGCTGCAGCTAACAAGAACAATTAACTCACTCGTTGGCATTTCCACTAAACTGTTCCAAAGAAAATATGATGCCTAAAAAGGAAAGTCATCTCCGTATTCGTACACACGCTTCGAATGCATGTGCTACTCAGCGATATGCGGATCCGGCGCCATAACCTTGTCGAATAGAGATATCTACATGCCCATATATATGACCCCGCGCGTCTGCAATGCATAAATAAATATATCTTTACATGAGATCCATTCAACGGACACTCCTGCCGTGCATCCAGCTGCAAGATTGCATCGGGAATTCATAAAACAAATACTGTACTATCATCCAGGAGAATGGAGTATATATATAACACCAGGCTGAGGAACGACGACACAAATTCAACCGAGCACGGACGTAAATGGCGGGAGAAACAATTACCGAATGAAAGATCTTCCCGCTTATTATTCATTATTATATTATTCAACTGAGGAAATAACACAACACAAGCAAGCAAGCAAGCAAGGAAATTAAGCGCGGGAGGAATAGGTAGTACATGCAATCACGCGGACGGACGGACGGCGTCCTCGCACTCGTCGATCTCGGCGAGGCTGCCAGACTCAACTAGACCCACACGGAACAACTTGGAGTAGGAGATGTCCCCGGAGACGGTGACGTCGACGGAGTTGCAGACCCAGTCCTGGCGTTCCCGGGTGAGGACGAGGAGGCACGGCCGGATGCATCTCGTGTCCGTGAAGCTGAATTCGTCGGTGCTGCCACGGTTGAACCTGGCACCGTCGCGGTCGTCTTCCCAGTGTGTCACGACGGGGCTGCCGTCCTGCAGGTTGTCGCCGTACAACCGGAACTCCACGAATGCCTCCGTGCCGGCCGGAGGCCAGAGCCCCGTCTTCACCTTCAGCCGGTACTCACAGTCCCCCTTGGTGGTGCCGCTGCCAGCGAGGAAGGCGGTCACCAGAATGACAAGGGCGAGCTTGGGCATGCCCATGGCCACCTGCGTTTATTTAGTAGCTACGATAGATGGATAGATGGCTTCCCACCTCGTGCTGCATTTATATAGGGTGTTTATTTGCCCCTAACCCATATTAATAAACTAGCTTATTATCCCAGATACGCATACAGCCGTGATCGATACCAGACATCACGTAATGAGATCAGATCAGGTCAGATCGATCAGATGGATGATAAGCTTTTTCAATTCCGGCCGGACACGCAAGTTGGTCTCCCGAGACCGACCGGCAAATCAAGCGCCCGATCGCATCACATGCAGCTCCATATTCCCTTTCTCGATCGGCTTACCAACAACAGTAACTATATACATTTCCATGCAGTGTCAGAGCTTCATTTACCACGAATAATAGAATAGAATACAAGTATTGGATGGGATGGGATCTGGTCTGGATTGTATATTTTCTTTCTCTGAAAAACCGATCGATCTGACAGAGGGACGGGTGTCGATCCGCATCCGCATGCAAGCCAACGTGGTGATGCATGCATGTGCGTGTACTAGCACCATCAAGAACGTACAGGATGGAGAGTAACATGCAGAATGGAAGGGGCGGAGCTGCAGTAACACGCCGGTGGGAGTAGATTGAGAACTCGGGATGGTATTTTTTCACGGAATTTCACACGGGAGTAGATTGAGAACGCAGGTTCAATATCCCTAAATTTCAGTTTATTTTTATTTTTTTTACTATTTTTTACATTTAATATTCATATAGGGGTGTGGAGCACCCAAGAGCTCTTGTGTATTTGTCCCCTTGCTCTTCTTTATGTAAATTTTACAAACATTATCAGTATAATAGGCTTTTTAATACTTATGTTCTTCTCACTACATTTTATTTTACCTTGCAAGGCAAAACTGACCAAACTGAGCCAATCTGCTCTCTATCACAATCATTTATTTAGGACATGGAGCTAAGGGCATCTCCAAGGTGGACCCACAAACCTCCCGCAATCGTTCCGGTCGTGCTGTCCGGACAGCCGAAGCCATCCAACGCGGTCCTGTATCGGTCCGTGGGGCGATCCGGACGCAATTTCTTCCGCAAAACGGAGACAAAAGTGGGGGAACTTTGCGGGAGTCCAAAATATGTGAAACATAGGAATCCAACACCCTAGGTCCACCCAAAACCCTTTTCGGACCCCGCGACTCCATCCTCCTCATTTTCTCCCCTTCTTTCTCTCTTGCCGTTGCCGCCACTCCACCACCCCGGCCACCACGCCACACCCTTGCCGGAAATCTGCGTCTCCGTCACCTCCGGCGCTCCAGCAGGGCTCCCTGCGGCTTCTCCTCCGTCTCCGTTCAACCCCCTATCCTCCGACCGCCCTGCCAGGTATGATCCTCTACTGTGCCTGGCAACTGTTCGATGAATCGCCGGAGCTGAAAACAGTTGTCCCTTCTTCTTTTTAGCAATAGATTCCGATTTGGAGTACATATATGAGCAGTATGTTGAGTCTTCTGACGGCTCGTAGGACGTGAAGGAGTACTCCGATGAGACGGTGATGACCCACAAGTATAGGGGATCAATCGTAGTCCTTTCGATAAGTAAGAGTGTTGAAACCAACGAGGAGCAGAAGAAAATGACAAGTAGTTTTCAGCAAGGTAATTTCTGCAAGCACTAAAATTATAGATAACGGATAGTTTGATAGCAAGATAATTTCTAACGAGCAAGTAACAGTAACAGTAACGAAAGTGCAGTAAGGTAGCCCAATCCTTTTTATAGCAAAGGACAGGCCGGAACGGCAGGTAAATACCGCATATAGGAAAGTGCAGTAAGGTAGCTCGAAGGTGGCCATATCGCCTCGCCTGCGCCAAAGAAGCACATTCTGGTCAGATATTAGCTAGCAGCTAGATATATACTCCATTCATGTCACATACAGAGTAAAGACTAGTACTATAACAACCACAAGCAGAGCCGATTCATTCATGACATGTGAATCGTCACTGAAGAAAAGATCCCCTATTTGATGATCTGATACGAACAAGTACTGAGCTAGTACTACACACATCAACCGTAATCGATGGCTCATCTGTCCGGTTCCTCTGCTAGATGCAGATCAGCCATTCCCCACCCCCAGAAGGAACGAAGAATAAACAAGATCTTTTTTTTCTGGCGGTGTTCCATTCCGGCGGCATCTCTCCTCCCACCGAATCCATCGACGAATCCACCAAGCCCAGGGGGTTACTACCCCCACGAATCCCCCCTCCCACCAGCCACCGCTCGACGAACGAACGAACGAACAAACCCTAGAATAGCAGAGCAGAAGCCCCCGGGGACGGCGTGTCGACCCATTCAGGCGGACAGGACTGATCCCGGACGGACCAACAAGAGCCCAGAGACAGACAGAGAACGGCAGGAGGAGCGATCTGATTCGAGCACCGGAATCGAAGGGGTGACGTAGAAGGGAGTCAATCACCTGCGGTGGCTGCGAGTCGACGACGGTCCTGGCGGCGAGATCCCGGAGGTCGCGTAGCGGAGCGCGGTGAGGAGTGGGACAGGCCGGAACGGTCTCTTAGAGTGTCCACCATATCTACCTATATGCGGTATTTACCTGCCGTTCCAAGTAAATTTGCATGTGCCAAACTCTAAACCTTCAATAATAATCTGTTTTGTATGCCCAAATCGCTCATGTAGCAACTAGGGGTTGTCGGTATCTTCCATGCTAGGTGGGTTATTCTCACGATGAGTGGACTCCGCTCATCGTTCACGAGAAAAATGGCTGGTAAGTGGGATGTCCATTCCCATGATCAAAAGATCAAAATCAAATCAAAATAATTGCAAACAAAAACTCCCCCAGGATTGATGTTAGTTGGAGGCACTCGTTGTTTCGGGCAAGCCATGGATTGATGATTGTTGGTGGAGGGGCAGTAAAAACTTTACCATTCTGTTTGGGAACCGCCTATAATGTATGTAGTATGGAAGATATTGGGAACTCTTGGTTGTTATGTTGACAATGAAAGCATACCTCTCAAAATTATTTATCTCCATTTCAAAATCGAGCTCTGGCACCTCTGCAAATCCCTGCTTCCCTCTGCGAAGGGCCTATCTTTTACTTTTATGCAAGAGTCAGTAGTATTCCTTCTCATTCCAACCTACTCTTTAGTTGGCAAGCATCATGTGATTGGGAAAGATCTAAGCATATATGACCATTCAAATATATTTGATCATGAATTATTATTGTTGACAATTATCTATATGATAAGTAAGTTGGGAGGCGAAACATTAATCCCCTATCTTTCTCTGTGTTCGATAGATGCTATTTGTTCTAAAAATATGCTTTGAGTGGTAGGAATCATGGAAGACTATATGATAGTTGAGTATGTGGGATTTGCTAAATCAAAGCTCTGACATAGACCCTTCCTGAAAATAAGATGAATTGCAATTGTTTGATGACTGAGAAAGTAGTTTGATAGTTTTAAAGAAAGTTTATGATCTATGCTTTAACATGTGAATAGCTTGTTACTTGATCATAATTTTTTTATGAGATGAACTACTGTTAAGATATATATAATGATGCTAGAAAAGGTGATTGAAATTATCATTGATCAAACTTATGCACCTGCTAGCAATCACACTTCATAAATTCTTTCTTTTATCATTTACCTACTCGAGGACGAGTAGGAATTAAGCTTGGGATGCTGATATGTCTCCAATGTATCTATAATTTATGAAGTGTTCATGCTATTATATTATCCATCTAGGATTTTTTTATATGCATTTATATGCTATTTTATATGATTTTTGGGACTAACCTATTAACCTAGACCCCAGTGCCAGTTTCTGTTTCTTCCTTGTTTTTGAGTCTTACAGAAAAGGAATATCAAACGGAGTCCAATTGACGTGCCAATTTTTGACGAATTTTTATGGACCCAAAGAAGCCCCAGGAGTACAAGAGTTGGGCCAGAAGAGTCCCAGGCTGCCCGCGAGGGTGGGGGCCATGCCCACCCCCCTAGGGCGTGCCCCCCTACCTCGTGGAGAGCCTGGAGACCCCTCTGACATGAAACCTACGCAAAAAATCCTATAAATACTGAAACCTCCTAGGAACAGAATAGATCGGAAGTTCCGCCGCCGCAAGCCTCTGTAGCCACCAAAAACCAATCGGGACCCTGTTCCGGCACCCTGTCGGAGGGGGGATCCCTCACCGGTGGCCATCTTCATCATCCCTGCGATCTCCATGGCGAGGAGGGAGTATTTCACCCTCGGGGCTGAGGGTATGTACCAGTAGCTATGTGTTTGGTCTCCCTCTCTCTCGTGTTCTTGATTTGGCACGATCTTGATGTATCGCGAGCTTTGCTATTATAGTTGGATCTTATGATGTTTCTCCCCCTCTACTCTCTTGTAATGGATTGATTTTTCCCTTTGAAGTTATCTTATCGGATTGAGTCTTTAAGGATTTGAGAACACTTGATGTATGTCTTGCCGTGCTTATCTGTGGTGACAATGGGATATTCACGTGATCAGCTTGATGTATGTTTTGGTGATCAACTTGCGGGTTCTGTGACCTTGGGAATCTATGCATAGGGGTTGGCACACATTTTTGTCTTGACACTCCGGTAGAAACTTTGGGGCACTCTTTGAAGTACTTTGTGTTGGTTGAATAGATGATTCTGAGATTGTGTGATGCATATCGTATAATCATGCCCACAGATACTTGAGGTGACAATGGAGTATCTAGGTGACATTAGGGTTTTGGTTGATTTGTGTCTTAAGGTGTTATTCTAGTATGAACTCTATGATAGATGGAACGGAAAGAATAGCTTCATGTTATTTTACTACGGACTCTTGAATAGATAGATCAAAAAGGACAACTTTGACGTGGTTTCGTACCCACCATAATCTCTTCCTTTGTTCTCTAGTATTACTGACTTTGGAGTGACTCTTTGTTGCATATTGAGGGATTGTTATGTGATCCAGTTATGTTATTATTGTTGAGAGAACTTGCACTAGTGAAAGTATGAACCTTAGGCCTTGTTTCCTACCATTGCAATACCGTTTACGCTCACTTTTACCACTTGTTACCTTGCTGTTTTTACAATTTCAGATTACAAATACCTTTATCTACCATCCATATTGCACTTGTATCACCATCTCTTCGCCGAACTAGTGCACCTATACAATTTACCATTGTATTGGGTGTGTTGGGGACACAAGAGACTCTTTGTTATTTGGTTGCAGGGTTGTTTGAGAGAGACCATCTTCATCCTATGCCTCCCACAGATTGATAAACCTTAGGTCATCCACTTGAGGGAAATTTGCTACTGTCCTACAAACCTCTGCACTTGGAGGCCCAACAACGTCTACAAGAAGAAGGTTGTGTAGTAGACATCAATCCTTTCTAGAGAAGGAGTTTCTCTCGAAAGAAGTGAGTGGGAGGAAAGTAGAACTTGATGATGCAACTGTACCTGCTCCCTTATTGGAAAGTAGTTCATCACAGAAACCGGTTCCTATGACGCCTACACCCATTAGTGAGGAAGCTAATGATATTGATCATGAAACTTCAGATCAAGTTACTACCGAACCTCGTAGGTGAACCAGAGTAAGATCCGCACCAGAGTGGTACGGTAATCCTATTCTGGAGGTCATGTTACTTGAGCATGGCGAACCTACGAACTATGAGGAAGCGATGATGAGCCCAGATTCCACAAAATGTCTTGAAGCCATGATATCTGAGATGGGATCCATGTATGAGAACAAAGTGTGGACTTTGGTTGACTTGCCCGATGATCGGCAAGCCAACGAGAATAAATGGATCTTCAAGAAGAAGACTGACGCTGATGGTAATGTTACTGTCTACAAAGCTCGACTTGTTGCGAAAGCTTTTCGCCAAGTTCAAGGGGTTGACTATGATGAGACTTTCTCACCCGTAGAGATGCTTAAGTCTGTCCGAATCATGTTAGCAATTGCCGCACTTTATGATTATGAAATTTGGCAAATGGATGTCAAAACTGCATTCCTGAATGGATTTCTGGAAGAAGAGTTTTATATGATGCTACCAGAAGGTTTTGTCGATCCGAAAGGTGCTAACAAAGTGTGCAAGCTCCAGCGATCCATTTATGGACTGGTGCAAGCCTCTCGGAGTTGGAATAAACGCTTTGATAGTGTGATCAAAGCATATGGTTTTATACAGACTTTTGGAGAAGCCTGTATTTACAAGAAAGTGAGTGGGAGCTTTGTAGCATTTCTGATATTATATGTGGACGGCATATTGTTGATTGGAAATGATATAGAATTTCTGGATAGCATAAAAGGATACTAGAATAAAAGTTTTTCAATGAAAGACCTCAGTGAAGCTGCTTATATATTGGGCATCAAGATCTATAGAGATAGATCAAGACGCTTAATTGGACTTTCACAAAGCACATACCTTGATAAAGTTTTGAAGAAGTTCAAAATGGATCAAGAAAAGAAAGGTCTTGCCTGTATTACAAGGTGTGAAGTTGAGTCAGACTCAATGCCCGACCACTGCAGAAGATAGAGAGAAAATGAAAGATGTTCCCTATGCTTCAGCCATAGGATCTATCATGTATGCAATGCTATGTACCATACCTCATGTGTGCCTTGCTATCAGTTTAGCAGGGAGGTACCAAAGTAATCCAGGAGTGGATCACTGGACAGCGGTCAAGAACATCCTGAAATACCTGAAAAGGACTAAGGATATGTTTCTCATTTATGGAGGTGACATAGAGCTAGTCGTAAATGGTTACGTCGATGCAAGCTTTGACACTGATCCGGACGATTCTAAATCGCAAACAGGATACGTGTTTATATTGAACGGTGGAGCTGTCAGTTGGTGTAGTTCTAAACAAAGTGTCGTGGCGGGATCTACGTGTGAAGCGGAGTACATAGCTGCTTCGGAAGCAGCAAATGAAGGAGTCTAGATGAAGGAGTTCATATCCGATCTAGGTGTCATACCTAGTGCATCGGGTCCAATGAAAATCTTTTGTGACAATACTGGTGCAATTGTCTTGGCAAAGGAATCCGGATTTTACAAGAGAACCAAGCACATCAAGAGACGCTTTAATTCCATCCGGGATCAAGTCCAGGTGGGAGACATAGAGATTTGCAAGATACATACGGATCCGAATGTTGCAGAACCGTTGACTAAGCCTCTTCCACGAGGAAAACATGATCAGCACCAAGACTCCATGGGTGTTAGAATCATTACTGTGTAATCTAGATTATTGACTCTAGTGCAAGTGGGAGACTGAAGGAAATATGCCCTAGAGGCAATAATAAAGTTATTATTTATTTCCTCATATCATTATAAATGTTTATTATTCATGCTAGAATTGTATTAACCGGAAACATAATACATGCGTGAATACATAGACAAACACAATGTCACTAGTGTGCCTCTACTTAACAAGCTCGTTAATCAAAGATGGTTAAGTTTCCTAACCATAGACATGAGTTGTCATTTAATTAACGGGATCACATCATTAGGAGAATGATGTGATTGACTTGACCCATTCCGTTAGCTTAGCACTTGATCATTTAGTATGTTGCTATTGCTTTCTTCATGACGTATACATGTTCCTATGACTATGAGATTATGCAACTCCCGTTTACCGGAGGAACACTTTGTGTGCTACCAAACGTCACAACGTAACTGGGTGATTAGAAAGGTGCTCTACAGGTGTCTCCGAAGGTACTTGTTGAGTTGGCATATTTCGAGATTAGGATTTGTCACTCCGATTGTCCGAGAGGTATCTCTGGGCCCTCTCGGTAATGCACATCACTATAAGCCTTGCAAGCAATGTGACTAATGATTTAGTTGCGGGATGATGCATTACATAATGAGTAAAGAGACTTGCCGGTAACGAGATTGAACTAGGTATTGAGATACCGACGATCGAATCTCGGGCAAGTAACATACCGATGACAAAGGGAACAACGTATGTTGTTATGCAGTTTGACCGATAAAGATCTTAGTAGAATATGGAGGAACCAATATGAGCATCCAGGTTCCGCTATTGGTTATACGTGTCTCGGTCATGTCTACATAGTTCTCAAACCCGTTGGGCCCGCACGCTTAAAGTTCGGTGACGATCGGTATTATGAGTTTTTGTGTTTTGATGTACCGAAGGTAGTTCGTAGTCTTGGATATGATCAAGGACATGACGAGGAGTCTTGAAATGGTCGAGACGTAAAGATTGATATATTGGACAACTATGTTCGGACACCGGAAGTGTTTCGGGAGGTTTCAGACATTTACGGAGTACCAGGGGGTTACCGGAACCCCCTGGGGAGTATATTCGGCCTAATGGTCCTTAGTGGGAGAAGAGGAGGGGCGGCCAGGGCAGCCGCGCGCCCCTCCCCCTCTTGTGCGAATTGGACAAGGAGGGGGCGGCGCACCCCTTTTTCCTTCTCCTCCTCTCTCCCTTCCTTCCCTTCTCCTACTCCTACAAGGAAAGGAGGAGTCCTACTCCCAGTGGGAGTAGTACTCCCCCCTTGGCGCGCCCTCCTCCTGGCCGGCCGCCTCCCCTCTTGCTCCTTTATATACGGGGGCAGGGGGGCACCTCTAGACACACAAGTTGATCTGTTGATCTCTCCCAGCCGTGTGATGTGCCCCCCTCCACCATATTCCACCTCGGTCATATCGTAGCGGTGCTTAGGCGAAGCCCTGCGTCGGTAGCAACAACATCACCGTCATCACGCCGTTGTGCTGACGGAACTCTCCTGTGAAGCTCTGCTGGATCGGAGTTCGCGAGACGTCACCGAGCTGAACGTGTGCTGAACTCAGAGGTGCCGTACGTTCGGTACTTGGATCGGTCGGATCATGAAGACGTACGACTACATCAACCGCGTTGTGCTAACGCTTCCGCTTTCGGTCTAAGAGGGTACGTGGACTCACTCTCCCCGCTCGTTGCTATGCATCACCATGATCTTACGTGTGTGTAGGATTTTTTTTGAAATTACTACGTTCCCCTATAGTGGCATCCGAGCCAGGTTTATGCGTAGATGTTATATGCACGAGTCGAATACAAGTGAGTTGTGGGCGATACAAGTTATACTGCTTACCAGCATGTCATACTTTGGTTCGGCGGTATTGCTGGATGAAGCGGCCCGGACCGACATTACGTGTAAGCTTACAGGGGACTGGTTCTACTGACGTGCTTTGCACACAGGTGGCTGGCGGGTGTCTGATTCTCCAACTTTAGTTGAACCGAGTGTGGCTACGCCCGGTCCTTATGAAGGTTAAAACAACACTAACTTGACAAAATATCGTTGTGGTTTTGATGCGTAGGTAAGAATGGTTCTTGCTCAGCCCGTAGCAGCCACGTAAAACTTGCAACAACAAAGTAGAGGACGTCTAACTTGTTTTTGCAGGGCATGCTATGATGTGATATGGTCAAGACATGATGCTATATTTTATTGTATGAGATGATCATGTTTTGTAACCGAGTTATCGGCAACTGGCATGAGCCATATGGTTGTCGCTTTATTGTATGCAATGCAATCGCCCTGTAATTGCTTTACTTTATCACTAAGCTGTAGAAATAGTCGTAGAAGCAATAGTTGGCGAGATGATAGCGATGCTACGATGGAGATCAAGGTGTCGCGCCGGTGACGATGGTGATCATGACGGTGCTTCGAAGATGGAGATCACAAGCACAAGATGATGATGGCCATATCATATCACTTATATTGATTGCATGTGATGTTTATCATTTATGCATCTTATTTTGCTTTGATTGACGGTAGCATTATAAGATGATCTCTCACTAAATTTCAAGGTAAAAGTGTTCTCCCTGAGTATGCACCGTTGCCAAAGTTTCTTGTGCCGAGACACCACGTGATGATCGGGTGTGATAAGCTCAACGTTCATCTACAATGGGTGCAAGCCAGTTTTGCACACGCAGAATACTCAGGTTAAACTTGACGAGCCTAGCATATGCAGATATGGCCTCGGAACACTGAGCCGAAAGGTCGAGCGTGAATCATATAGTAGATATGATCAACATAATGATGTTCACCATTGAAAACTTCTCCATTTCACGTGATGATCGGTTATGGTTTAGTTGATTTGGATCACGTGATCACTTAGATGATTAGAGAGATGTCTATCTAAGTGGGAGTTCTTAAGTAATATGATTAATTGAACTTAAATTTATCATGAACTTAGTACCTGATAGTATTTTGCTTGTCTATGTTATTGTAGATAGATGGCCCGTGCCGTTGTTCCATTGAATTTTAATGCGTTCCTTGAGAAAGCAAAGTTGAAAGATGATGGTATAAATTACACGGACTGGGTCCGTAACTTGAGGATTATCCTCATTGCTGCACAGAAGAATTACGTCCTGGAAGCACCGCTGGGTGCTAGGCCTACTGAGATGCAACTGCAGACATTGTGAACGTTTAGCAGAGCAAAGCTGATGACTGCTCGATAGTTCAGTGTGCCATGCTTTACGGCTTAGAACCGGGACTTCAACGATGTTTTGAACGTCATGGAGCATATGAGATGTTCTAGGAGTTGAAGTTAATAACTCAAGCAAATGCCCGGATTGAGAGATATGAAGTCTCCAATAAGTTCTACAGCTGCAAGATGGAGGAGAATAGTTCTTTCAGTGAACATATACTCAAAATGTCTGGGTATAACAATCACTTGATTCAACTGGGAGTTAATCTTCCGGATGATAGTGTCATTGACAGAATTCTTCAATCACTGCCACCAAGCTACAAGAGCTTCGTGATGAACTATAATATGCAAGAGATGAATAAGACAATTCTCGTGCTCTTCGCAATGCTAAAGGCTGCGGAGGTAGAAATCAAGAAGGAGCATCAAGTGTTGATGGTCAACAAGACCACCAGTTACAAAAAGGGCAAAGGGAAGAAAAAGGGGAACTTCAAGATGAACAGCAAACAAGTTGCTGCTCAAGAGAAGAAACCCAAGTCTGGACCTAAGCCTGAGACTGAGTGCTTCTACTGCAAGCAGACTGGTCACTTGAAGCGGAACTGCCCCAAGTATTTGGCGGATAAGAAGGATGGCAAGGTGAACAAAGAGGTATATGTGATATACATGTTATTGATGTGTACCTTACTAGAGCTCGCAGTAGCACCTGAGTATTTGATACTGGCACTGTTGCTAATATTTGCAACTCGAAACAGGGACTACAGATTAAGCGAAGACTGGCTAAGGACGAGGTGACGATGCGCGTGGGAAATGGTTCCAAAGTCGATGTGATCGCCATCGGCACGCTACCTCTACATCTACCTTTGGGATTAGTTTTAGACCTAAATAATTGTTATTTGGTGCCAGTGTTGAGCATGAACATTATATCTGGATCTTGTTTAATGCGAGACGGTTATTCATTTAAATCTGAGAATAATGGTTGTTCTATTTATATGAGTAATATATTTTATGGTCATGCACCTTTGAAGAGTGGTCTATTCTTGTTAAATCTCGATAGTAGTGACACACATATTCATAATGTTGAAACCAAAAGATGCAGAGTTGATAATGATAGTGCAACTTATTTGTGGCACTGCCGTTTGGGTCATATTGGTGTAAAGCGCATGAAGAAACTTCATACAGATGGACTTTTGGAAACACTTGATTATGAATCACTTGGTGCTTGTGAACCATGCCTCATGGGCAAGAGGACTAAAACGCCGTTCTCCGGAACTATGGAGCGAGCAACAGATTTATTGGAAATCATACATACTAATGTATGTGGTCCGATGAATATTGAGGCTCGCGGAGGGTATCGTTATTTTCTCACCTTCACAAATGATTTGAGGAGATATGGGTATATCTACTTAATGAAACATAAGTCTGAAACATTTGAAAAGTTCAAAGAATTTCAGAGTGAAGTGGAAAATCATCGTAACAAGAAAATAAAGTTTCTACGATCTGATCGTTGAGGAGAATATTTGAGTTACGAGTTTGGTCTACATTTGAAACAATGCGGGATAGTTTCGCAACTCACGCCACCTGGAACACCACAACGTAATGGTGTGTCCGAACGTCGTAATCATATTTTACTAGATATGGTACAATCTATGATGTCTCTAACTATTTTATCGCTACCGTTTTGGGGTTATGCTTCAGAGACGGCTGCATTCACGTTAAATAGGGCACCATCAAAATCCGTTGAGACGACGCCTTATGAATTGTGGTTTGGTAAGAAACCAAAGTTGTCGTTTCTTAAAGTTTGGGGCTGCGATTCTTATGTGAAAAAGCTTCAACCTGATAAGGTCAAACCCAAATCAGAGAAATGTGTCTTCATAGGATACCCAAAGGAAACTGTTGGGTACACCTTCTATCACAGATCTGAAGACAAGACATTCGTTGCTAAGAATGGATCCTTGATACGTCTCCAACGTATCTATAATTTATGAAGTATTCATGCTATTATATTATCCATCTAGGATGTTTTATATGCATTTATATGCTATTATATATGATTTTGGGACTAACCTATTAACCTAGAGCCCAGTGCCAGTTTCTGTTTTTTCCTTGCTTTTGAGTTTTACAGAAAAGGAATACCAAACTGACTCCAATTGACGTGCCAATTTTTGACGAATTTTTATGGACCAAAAGAAGCCCCAGGAGTGCAAGAGTTCGGCCAGAAGAGTCTCGGGCTGCCCACGAGGTGGGGGCCACGCCCACCCCCTAGGGCGCGCCCCCTGCCTCGTGGACAGCCCGGAGACCCCCCTGATGTGAAACCTACACCAAAAAATCCTATAAATACTGAAACCTCTGAGGAGCAGAATAGATCGGGAGTTCCGTCGCCACAAGCCTCTGTAGCCACAAAAAACCAATTGGGACCCTGTTCCGACACCCTGCCGGAGGAGGGATCCCTTACCGGTGGCCACCTTCATCATCCCGGCGATCTCCATGACGAGGAGGGAGTAGTTCACCCTCGGGGCCGAGGGTATGTACCAGTAGCTATGTGTTTGATCTCTCTCTCTCTCTCATGTTCATGATTTGGCATGATCTTGATGTATCGCGAGCTTTGCTATTATAGTTGGATCTTATGATGTTTCTCCCCCTCTACTCTCTTGTAACGGATTGAGTTTTCCCTTTGAAGTTATCTCATCGGATTGAGTCTTTAAGGATTTGAGAACACTTGATGTATGTCTTGCCGTGCTTATCTGTGGTGACAATGGGATATTCACGTGATCAACTTGATGTATGATTTGGTGATCAACTTGCGGGTTCCGTGACCTTGGGAATCTATGCATAGGGGTTGGCGCACGTTTTTGTCTTGACTCTCCGCTAGAAACTTTGGGGCACTCTTTGAAGTACTTTGTGTTGGTTGAATAGATGAATCTGAGATTGTGTGATGCATATCGTATAATCATGCCCACGGATACTTGAGGTGAGAATGGAGTATCTAGGTGACATTAGGGTTTTGGTTGATTTGTGTCTTAAGGTGTTATTCTAGTATGAACTCTATGATAGATCAAACGGAAAGAATAGCTTCATGTTATTTTACTACGGACTCTTGAATAGATAGATCAAAAAGGATAACTTTGAGGTGGTTTCATACCCTACCATAATCTCTTTGTTTGTTCTCCACTATTAGTGACTTTACAGTGACTCTTTGTTGCATATTGAGGGATTGTTATATGATCCAGTTATGTTATTATGGTTGAGAGAACTTGCACTAGTGAAAGTATGAACCTTAGGCCTTGTTTCCTACCATTGCAATACCGTTTGCACTCACTTTTACCAGTTGTTACCTTGATGTTTTGATAATTTCAGATTACAAATACCTTTATCTACCATCCATATTGCACTTGTATCACCATCTCTTCACCGTAGTGCACCTATACAATTTACCATTGTATTGGGTGTGTTGGGGACACAAGAGACTCTTTGTTATTTGGTTGCATGGTTGTTTGAGAGAGTCCATCTTCATCATACGCCTCCCACGGATTGATAACCCATAGGTCATCCACTTGAGGGAAATTTGCTACAGTCCTACAAACCTCTGCACTTGGAGGCCCAACAACGTCTACAAGAAGAAGGTTGTGTAGTAGACATGAAGCTCTTTTCTAGCGCCGTTGCCGGGGATTTGAGTGCTTGAAGGTATATCTTTAGATCTTGCAATCAAATCTTTTTGTTTCTTGTTTTATCACTAGTTTAGTCTATAAAAGAAAACTACAAAAAAATGGAATTGAGTTTGTCTCATACGCTTCATCTTTTTAATATCTTTCGTGAGAATGATTGTCGGTGTCAAAACCGGCGGATCTCGGGTAGGGGGTCCCGAACTGTGCGTCTAGGCGGATGGTAACAGGAGACAAGGGACACGATGTTTACCCAGGTTCGGGCCCTCTTGATGGAGGTAAAACCCTACGTCCTGCTTGATTGATATTGATATTGTGGATGTTTACAAGAGTGGATCTACCACGAGATCAAGGAGGCTAAACCCTAGAAGCTAGCCTATGGTATGATTGTAAGGGTTGTTGTGATTGTTGTCCTACGGACTAAAGCCATCCGGTTTATATAGACACCGGAGGGGCCTAGGGTTACATAGAGTCGGTTACAATGGTAGGAGATCTACATATCCGTATCGCCAAGCTTGCCTTCCACGCCAAGGAAAGTCCCATCCGGACACGGGGTGAAGTCTTCAATCTTCTATCTTCATAGTCTTGGAGTCCGGTCGATGATGATAGTCCGGCAAATGATAGTCCGGCCGATGACGGTAGTCTGGCTATCCGGACACCCCCTAATCCGGGACTCCCTCAGTAGCCCCCGAACCAGGCTTCAATGACGATAAGTCCAGCATGCGTGTGGTCTTCGGCGTTGCAAGGCGGGTTCTCCTTTAAGTTCTATGTACCTGCCGAACAGTGTCCGGCTTCCTCATCAATGTTGCGCGTCTTGGCTTCCACGCCCAATAATGGTCTTCTTCCACGCGTCGTGCGAATGTGAAAAGCCAGGGTGTCTTTTATGTTCTACCCCCTAGTTGTGCGAACAATCTGCCTATAAGGGAGGCAGGAATCCAGATCCAAATCACCATCTTCCTCTCGCAAATACTCATCGGAGCGCTTTTGACCAAGAATCCATTCCATCATGGACCGTCAACGCGGCTCCTCTTCTCGCGCCCCAGCCCTTTGCCAGAGATTGGAGGAGATGCTCTGTTTCGCTGTGAGCTGGTAAAGCTCCAAATGGGGGATATCTCCTCCGCCTTCATGGTTCCGGTCCGAGCAGGGCTTGCCACCTACAAAGGTGGGAAGCAAGAGGAGGTTACCCCTAATCCCAACAAAGGGGAGCGGGTATGCTTCGTCCCCTATCTTATAAGGGGGCTCAGATTTCCTGTACATCCATTCCTCCGCGGGCTCCTGGAGTTCTACGGACTCCAGCTCCATCACCTCACGCCCGCCTCAATCCTGCATATTGCGGGTTACGTAGCTCTTTGCGAGCTTTTCCTGGGCATCGAGCCCCATTTCGCGCTGTGGAAGAGGTTGTTTTGCCTTGTACCCCGCTCTCACGAGGGGTCCATATATCAAGTGGGCGGCGCCGAAATATGGCGCATTGCCGGGACCGGATATCCATCCGGTCCCCCTAAGAAGGCGTCCGAAGACTGGCCTTCGGAATGGTTTTATATAGAAGACGATCCGCTGCCGGACCCTGTTCGGATCGGCCTCCCGAAGTTCAGCAATGCTCCTCTGAAGAAACGCCTCAGTTGGCGTCCGCGGAGCCCCCGACTGGAGGAAGACAAGAGCGTCCATTCTTTAATGGGCCGAATAAGGTTATTGGCCCATGCCGGGTTGACCATGATTGGAATCATGGCAACATGCATTACGCGGGGGGTGCAGCCACTACAATACAGGGGCCACCCCATGTGGGATTTCAACGGGGAGGACGATGCCACCCGTCATGGCCGCAAGGGGCCGGATTCGGCCGAAGACCTGGTGACGATCTTGTCCGGCCTGTATAAGGGGGAGAAGGAGGATTTCCTTCGGACGAACCCGTTAAATGGGTTTTCCATGAACAATCCCCGGCCTTGGGTAAGCGAACACTCAGCGTGTCCGACCCGTGCCTTTCGAAGCTTAAGTTTCTTACATTGTTTTCTTCTTTCGACGCAGGAACTGCGCCGGACTGTGGAGGGAATGCTGAGTCCGGCTCCGCAGCCTGAGGATCCAGAGTGATCCCGGGATCCGGCCTCCGAAGAGGATCCGGACATAAAGGTGGAGCTAATCGACGGGGTGTTCCACCAGCTCAGCATGGACAATGCCTTAGTCGCCATTACGGCCGACTATCCCGGACTGTATCCGGCTTCCCAGGTGATTGCGGCCGAAGCCCTGACACCGTCATTCCCTCCTTGTTTATTTCTGACCACCGTATATGACGGCACTATGCAGGAGGTGCCCCTAGGGCGAGAAGCCGAGCCCGCGGTTGCTGACCAACATGGGCCAGTTCGGACCGGTGGGCGGAAGAGGAGCGCAGCGCGGACTGAAACGTCGCCGCAAAGGTATAGCTCACAATTCAGTATTTAGAGCAACGTTCCTAGGAAGCGTTTGAGTGCTTATGACCTTTATAGGGAAAAAAGCGTCCGCCGGACTGTAGGCGTGAAAGTTGTCCATCCAACCTCTACCAGCCGGGCTCCCGCACCTAGTCAGGAGGGGGAGGCGAGCGCAAGGCGCGAGCCGGACGTTCCTCCGACAGAGGATGCCGACAGACTATCTGCCACCAAGTCTGAGGTGGAGAGTGCCTGAATCACAGGCGCCGCCGGACAGTATTTTGTGACGCGTGCTTCTCCCCCGAGGCGTTGAATGCCTTTAACACGGGGGACGCGCACCTTCGTGCTGCTCAAGATAGTTTCACCAGAGCCACGGAGCAGTATGTAAAAGACATACGGGTAAGAGATTTTAACGGTTGTATATGCCAGTAGCCCCCGAGACTTAAAGTAGTTATATTAACTGATTTAAGGATCATATGAAATGCATGATCTTACCGAGAAGAATACCCGACTGTCTCAGGAGCTGCAAGAGTGCAAGGCCCAACTTGAGGCCGCATTGTCTGGCGCAGGAGGAAACGCAAGGACCTCTCCTGGTAACGCATTATTTTAGAAGGATAAGTAGCGTTTGGCCTTTGCGCAAGTCTAAAAAACGACGTTGCAGGTGCTGCCGGACAAGATCCGGACAGGCAAGAACTTCTGCGCCAACTAAAGGCCGGCGAGAGGGTGCTGCATAAGGTGCAGCATGAAAGGAACAAGCTCCAGGATGCCCATGCCCAGCTTGGAGAAGAGCTGAAAGGCGTTCGGGCCGAGCTGTCGGGCTCCATTAAGGAGAATCAGCGGCTTCTTCGCGGCATATATAGTAAGTGCTTGAGCGAACTCCTTTGAAAGAAGAGTTCGCGAGGAAGTCGATTTGATGTAATATGTCCGTAGGTATGCTCACAGTCGCCTCATGGAGGAGATGCCCATAACAATGGGTGATCAACTTCCAATTGTTGCAACTGATCGAACGAGTTCGGCAGGCTATGAGAGGCGCCATCCAGCGTTATGGCCGACCTTCTCCATACCCGAGGGTCTTGGGGAGCTTGGAGAAGCTACAGGAGTGCGGCAGCGCCCATTTATGGAAGATTTCGCCTGCCGCCAAGGTGCCGTGGAAGCTTTGGCCATGGTAAAGACGCGGTACAAGAAGGCGGATCACAACCACATGGTCAAGTCGGACTGTGGGGCCCGATGGGAAGGAGATCCTGTGAGTTTAGTATACGCCAAGTGGAGTTGGCCGCAAAATTTTCCCAATAGGACTGTAAATTAGACAACCTGTTAGACGGATTGAGGAAGAATACAATCACCGATTTGACAATGTATTATAAAATGACATACAAAATGTCTTCTAGCCGGATTGTAGATCGCTTGTCTTTGCCGACCTTTTCGCCCGACCTCGGGACCCTAGAGTCCGGAGTGTGTCCGAATACCCTCTCGGTTATGAAACAACCGGTTATGCGTGGAGACCAGGCGTAGGGGTCATCGATGCTTTATCGCATAAGTGCCCAACTAGTTATGTTATATTACATGGTTAGTAAGAAACATCTTCCAGGAGAATAGTTCCGTTAAGGGTTCCTTTCCATTGGGGTGGTATGCCCTAAAGTGCATGTCCGGCTGCGAAAAAGCAGAAAACATCTGGGGCAGATAAATAAGTGGATAAAAATCATCTTTTAAGTCAACGACCGAATATTCCCTTAAGAACGCTTAGCTTTCGCTTCACCCAGTCGAGGTACACATCCGCTGACCCGCAGTAACAATCGCAGAGGTGCTCCTTTACCTCCTAGCCGAACAATCGGGAACGTAGGGGTAAGCACAGGAGCCAGGCAACCCAGCTTGGCCAAAACTTAAGCCATATCGATGCATATAATGGTGAATAAAAGGTACATGTGGAGGCTTGACATGTGCTGGGCATAAAGCCCGTATAATTAAGCTTCGTAACGAAGCCCCGGGTATAATGAGTGCGGTAGCACATCAATTGTGTCTGAACGCTATGCTGGTAAAGCCCTTTAAGGCTTGGATGAATAGGTTTGAGAAGAAAAAAGATGAACAAAAGGCAGCTGAAATAAATAAAAGAAAAAAAAATTGGACGGGGGAAGGGGACGAACTCTTAGTCCGGCGCTAGGCATAGAATCGCCGGAGGCGGCTCGCTCCATGGGTTCAGCTCGAGTCGGTTATCCGATGCATTTCGTAGACGGTACGCTCCGCCGGTCAAGACTTGATCAATGATGAAGGGGCCTTCCCATTTGGGCTTGAGCTTGTCCTTTTTCTTGTCCGGCAGCGAGAACCAGTTCACCAACGCTGTAAGTCTTGGCCCGCATTTCTCTGCTTTGGTATCTTCGAGCCTGCTGTTGATAGAATACGGAACGAGCCTTGGCAACGCCACGCTCTTCCTCCAATGTGTCCAAGCTGTCCTGCCGATCCAACTCAGCTTCTCTTTCTTCGTATAGGCGCACTCGAGGTGAGTCATGAATGATGTCGCAGGGCAAAACTGCTTCTGCGCCGTATACCATAAAAATGGTGTGAATCCGGTGGTACGGTTAGGCATTGTCCGCAGCCCCCAGAGTACGGAGTCGAGCTCCTCTACCCAGTGCGTGTCAGATTTCGTAAGGGACCGCACTAGTCTGGGTTTGATGCCGCTCATTATGAGACCATTTGCTCGTTCCACTTGACCGTTGGTTTGAGGATGATAGACTGAAGCGTAATCGAGCTTGATGCCCATATTTTTGCACCATGATTTAACCTCGTCGGCGGTGAAGTTCGTGCCGTTATCGGTGATGATGCTGTGGGGGACACCATAACGGTGTACTACCCCGGATATAAAGTCTATCACTGGTCCGGACTCTGCCATTTTAACTGGCTTGGCCTCTATCCATTTGGTGAATTTATCCACCATGACCAATAGGTACCTTTGCTTGGGTTCCCCCTTTAAGTGGTCCAACCATGTCAAGCCCCCAGACCGCGAACGGCCAGGTAATTGGTATAGTTTTGAGGGCGGTGGGTGGCATATGGCTCTGATTAGCAAAGAGCTGACAACCGACGCATCTTTGGACTAAGTCCTGGGCATCTGCTCGAGCCGTCGGCCAATAAAATCCTGTACGGAATGCCTTTCCTACAAGGGCCCGAGCTGCGGCGTGGTGTCCGCCTAGTCCGCATGAATTTCAGCCAGGAGGTTTCGCCTTCCTCTTGAAGATACACCTTTGAAGGACTCGGTTGTGCTTTTCTTATAAAGTTCTCCTTATAGACCTTGTAGGCTTTTGATCGCGGATAATGCAGCGGGCCTCATTTTGGTCTTCGGAAGCTCCTGCCTAAGCAAGTAGGCGAGGAATGGTTCTGTCCACGGGCAATTACTGCCATTATGTCGTGGGCGGAAGGTGTTATGTCATCGGCTGGATCGCCGTTGGTGCGGCTTGTTCCGGATTGTTAGTTCCGACTCCTCTTCCCATAGTACGGATGGCTTGAAGAGCCGCCCAGAAGATGTTAGGAGGGACAGCGTCGCTTTTGCGCCAATGCGTGCAAGACGTCGGCCGCTTGGTTATTATCCCGTGACGGATGGAATTCAAGTCCTTCAACCGGCTGACATTTTGAGGACAGCGTTGCGATATGCTGCCATTTTGGATCTTTGGCGTCAAAGTCTCCGCTTATTTGGGATATTGCGAGGTTTGAGTCCCGCGCACCTCTAGGCGTTGAATTCCCATGGAGATTGCCATCCGGAGACCGTGTAAAAGGGCCTCGTATTCGGCTGCGTTGTTAGAGTCCGTGTACATTATCTGAAGTACGTATTGGACTGTGTCTCCGGTTCGACGCGTCAATACGACGCCAGCCCCAGTCCGCTAACATTTTGGAGCCTTCAAGTGCATAATCCAATTGGAGTATGCGCCGTATTCTTTAGGGAGTTCGGCATCGGTCCATTCAGCGAGAAAGTCAGCCAAAACTTGAGACTTGATAGCTCGCCGAGGTTTGTAAGATATATCAAATGGTAAGAGCTCAATGGCTCATTTTGCAATCCTGCCTGTTGCGTCGCGGTTGTTTATAATGTCGTTAAGTGGTACTTCAGAGACCACTGTTATCGAACACTCTTGAAAGTAGTGTCGGAGCTTCCAGGATGCCATGAACACCGCGTACGCTATCTTCTGATAGTGCGGGTAACGGGACTTGCAAGGGGTTAACACAGTAGATACGTAGTATACTGGTTTTTGAAGAGGGAATTTATGCCCTCCTGTTTCTCGTTCGACGACGAGTACCGCACTTACAATTTGATGCGTAGCTGCGATGTATAACAACATTGGTTCGCCCAGGTTGGGCGCAGCCAGGACCGGATTTGTTGCCAATATGGCCTTTATTTCTTCGAGTCCGGCGGTGGCAGCATCCGTCCCACTGGTGTTCGTGCTTTGAGGAGGCGATAGAGTGGTAATGCCTTTTCTCCTAGACGGGAGATAAAGCGGCTTAGAGCCGCTACGCATCCGGTCAATTTTTCTATTTGCTTGAGGTCTTTTGGGATATCTAGCTGTGACAGAGCTCGGATCTTGGCTGGGTTTGCTTCAATTCCTCTACCGGATACGATGAAGCCCAGCAGCTTTCCAGCTGGTACGCCGAAAACACATTTTTTCGGATTCAGCTTGATGTCATATGCTCTGAGGCTGTCGAATGTGAGCCTCAAGTCGTCTACTAGAGTTTAGACGTGTTTGGTTTTGACGACTACGTCGTCCACATATGCCTCTACTGTTTTGCCGATCTGGGTAGCCAGACATGTCTGAATCATGCGCTGATATGTTGCGCCGGCGTTTTTAAGTCCGAAGGGCATCGCGTTGAAGCAGAATGGTCCATATGGGGTAATGAATGCTGTTGCGGCTTGATCCGCTTCTACCATCTTGATTTGATGATAGCCGGAGTATGCGTCCAGGAAGCACAATGAATCGTGCCCTGCGGTGGCATCAATGATTTGGTCGATGCGGGGGAGGGGGAAGGGATCCTTTGGGCAGGCCTTATTTACGTCTTTGAAATCGACACATAGGCGCTTAGGATTTGTCCTTCTTGGTACCATCACCAAGTTTGCTAGCCAATCCGGTGCTCGATGTCTCGATGAATCCGCTTCCAATAGCTTGGCTAGCTCTTCTCCCATTGCCTGTCTTTTGGGTTCGAAAATCGTCAAGAGCCTGTTTGATCGGCTTGAATCCTTTAGGATGTTTAGGCTGTGTTCGCAATCTGCGTGGGATTCCGGCATATCCGATGGGTGCCGAGCAAAATGTCCCAATTTTCCCGGCGAATTTCGCAGTCTGGCGCTCTACATCAGGGTTCAATTGTGCCCCGATGGAGGCCGTCTTCGTGGGGTCCATTGGGTGGACCTGAATTTGACTATTTCATCCGCTGGTTTAAAAGAGGTGGACTTGGATCTTTTATCAAGTATCACATCGCCCCTGTTCACCGTGGAGCGATCGCGGTGAGTTCCTCGGCCGCTAGGGCTTCGGATAGTGCCTCGAGGGCTAGTGCGGCTGTCTTGTTTTCGCGCTGAGTGCTATGTCCGGATCACTAGCGAGAGTGATAATTCCGCTTGGGACCGGCATTTTAAGCTTCATGTACCCACAATGGGGTATAGCTTGAAAAATTGTGAATGCCTCTCGTCCTAATAGAGCATGATATCCACTGCTGAATGGGGCCACTTGAAACGTGACCTCCTCGGACCTATAATTGTCCGGCGAGCCGAACACTACATCCAGCGTGATTTTTCCTGTGCAGCATGCTTCCCGGCTGGGGATTATTCCTCTAAAGGTTGTGCTACTTCGCTCAATGCGGTTCCAGTCTATTTCCATTTTTCGGAGGGTTTCCTCATAGATGAGGTTTAGTCCGCTGCCGCCATTCATGAGTACCTTAGTAAGGCGAAAGCCGTCTACTATTGGGCTGAGGACCAATGCGGCTGGTGCCCGGGCAGTTCGGAATTTAGGTTCGTCACTGGTGTTGAAGGTAATAGCCGTGTCGCTCCATGGATTTATTGTTGCTACTTGGTAGACTTCGCAAGGTTATGGAGTTGTCGTTTTCGCATGTTATTGGATGCGAAAGTCTCAAGACTGTTAACACCGTCTTGGTGTTGCTTTGGGCTGGGATTCGAGCTAGAAGCTCCTCGCCACTTTGGCCACCTGCCGTAGTATCCAACATGCTCAAGGCTATGAGTTGGAGTGGCGCCCTCGTGCTATGAATTTTGCAGGGTCCGCTTAGCCACCCCTCCAAGACGGTTCCGCACTTTAGGGGTTTTGGTTTTTGGTATTCAGCCCGGTGCTTGATAATGATGCACCCTTTGGTTCCGGACTAGGGATGTATTCGGGACCGGATTATCCCAAATTTACTTTCGGTTTTCGAGCGCTCTCCATCGCACAAGACTTTTGTACGATGGTCTCCAAGTCAGCGAAGCGCGTGATGTCGCGCGACTTATGGCGCTTAGGATTCCCTTGTCCGTGCAATTATTGCGTAAGACCGAGATTATGCGTTTTCCTCTCGGCAGTCCTTTATCCTGTCCATAACCAGGAGGAATCTGCCCAAGAGTGATGTACTGTCTCGGCGGGCTCTTGCCAATTAGAGTTAGATCGCATATGTCCGGGCGGGTGGGTGGAACTAAGTCCGAACCCTACCCATCTTAGGGCTCAAAGGCGAGAAGTTTCCAATTTTGAAGCTTGATTTCGGACGTTGTCCAACGAGTCCGGTCCGATGCCTGACTTTAAGTTCAGTGTTTGATCGAAGCCCGTCCCTCCGCGGGAATCCGGCATGAGGGGTTCGGGGATCCGGACATGACTAGTTTTCAATACAGGAGAAGCGTCGCCGCATTGTTCCTCTACCACTGCAACATGGTGGGTGACCTGGGGAGAGTTAATTTCTCTCAGATCGGGTTTAAGCCCAATCTGATCGTAGTCTGTAGCGACTCCCAGGGCGGCGATGCGATCCAAGAGCTCGTTTACGGACGAGAGCTCTATTGGATCCAGCCGCTCGGCGAATTCCGAGCTGACGTGAAGATTGCTTTTGACGACTTGAGAGGTCGTTGTCGAAGCGATGGCCGGACAGGCGGTCATAAGAAAACCACCTAGCCGGATAGTTTGGCCGGCGGCCAAGGCTCCTTTGACGAAGATACCATCCTTGAAGACGGGAGGAGGCATCCTTCCTATCGGTGACGGCACAGAGGAACTCTCAATGAAAGCACCAATGTCGGTGTCAAAACCGGCGGATCTCGGGTAGGGGGTCCCGAACTGTGCGTCTAGGCGTCGGGCCCTCTTGATGGAGGTAAAACCCTACGTCCTGCTTGATTGATATTGATATTGTGGATGTTTACAAGAGTGGATCTACCACGAGATCAAGGAGGCTAAACCCTAGAAGCTAGCCTATGGTATGATTGTAAGGGTTGTTGTGATTGTTGTCCTACGGACTAAAGCCATCCGGTTTATATAGACACCGGAGGGGGCTAGGGTTACATAGAGTCGGTTACAATGGTAGGAGATCTACATATCGGTATCGCCAAGCTTGCCTTCCACGCCAAGGAAAGTCCCATCCGGACACGGGGTGAAGTCTTCAATCTTCTATATTCATAGTCTTGGAGTCCGGTCGATGATGATAGTCCGGCAAATGATAGTCCGGCCGATGACGGTAGTCCGGCTATCCGGACACCCCCTAATCCGGGACTCCCTCAATGATGGAAAGGAAAATTGTGCTCAAGTGCTAGAAGAAGAGATCTATAAAATGTTTGGCACTAAATCTTTGAAAGAGCATGATTGCAATGCTATTAGTATGAATTCTTTGAATACCCATGATGCTAATGATATGCAAAGCCACAAGCTTTGGGATGCTATGTTTCATGAAGATGATATGTTTTGTCCCCCAAGTTTTATTGAGCTAATTTATTATGATGAAAGCATGCCTCCTATTTATGATGAATATTGTGACGATACGTATGCTATAAATAATAATGATAACCATGAAACTTGTCAACATGATTTTAGTTTTCCATTGGATTATGCTTCACATGATAGTTATTTTGTTGAGTTTGCTCCTACTATTATTCATGAGAAGAAATTTGCTTATGTGGAGAGTAATAAAAATTCTATGCTTGTAGATCATGAAAAGAATGCTTTATGTGCTGATTATATTGTTTAATTCATTCATGATGCTACTGAAAATTATTATGACGGAGGAACATATACTTCTAGGAATTGCAATAATATCAAGTTTCCTCTCTATGTGCTTAAAGTTGTGAAGTTATGCTTGTTTTTCCTTCCTATGCTAGTTGATTATTGTTCCCATAAGTTGTTTGCTCACAAAATCCCTATGCATAGGAAGTGGGTTAGGATTAAATGTGCTAGTCATATTCTTCATGATGCTCTCTTTATGTTTCAATTCTTATCTTCTATGTGAGCATCATTGAAATCATCATGCCTAGCTAGGGGCGTTAAACATTAGCGCTTGTTGGGAGGCAACCCAATTTTATTTTTGTTCTTTGTTTTTGTTCCTGTTTAGTAATAAATAATTCATCTAGCCTCTGTTTATATGTGGTTTTATGTTTTAATTAGTGTTTGTGCCAAGTAGAACCTTTGGGAAGACTTGAGTGAAGTCTATATGCTGTTGCTGTAAAAAACAGAAACTTTGCACTCACGAGATTAGCTGCCGTTTTTTACTGGAGAGTGATTTTAGGTTGATTATTTTTGAAGATTATTAATAGACAAATTACTCACGTCCACCAATTTATTTCAGAATTTTTGGAGTGAAAGAAGTATTCGAATGATACAGATTACTACAGACTGTTCTATTTTTGACAGATTCTGTTTTCTGTGTGTTGTTTGCTTATTTTGATGAATCTATGAGTAGTATCGGATGGTATGAACCATAGAGAAGTTGTAATAAAGTAGGTTTAACACCAATATAAATAAATAATAAGTTCATTATAGTACCTTAAAGTGGTGGTTTGTTTTCTTGTACTAACGGAGCTCATGAGATTTTCTGTTGAGTTTTGTGTGGTTGAAGTTTTCAAGTTTTGGGTAAAGATTAAATGGACTATGGAATAAGGATTGGCAAGAGCCTAAGCTTGGGGATGCACAAGGCACCCCAAGGTAATATTCAAGGACAACCAAGAGCCTAAGCTTGGGGATGCCCCAGATGGCATCACCTCTTTCGTCTTCGTTCATCGATAACTTTACTTGGAGCTATATTTTCATTCACCACATGATATGTGTTTTGCTTGGAGCGTCATTTTATTTTGTTAGTATTTGATTGATGTTATTTAGAATAATTTTTCGCATCTATATTTTTAATAAAAATGTCAAGGGTAGCCTTTATCATGCTTATTTTGCAAGTATACATGTTGCTGTTTCAAAACAGAAAGTTTACCGATGTTGCAAAAATTCCCTTGAAAAGTCATAGAGTGATATAATGGTTAATATTTTTGTATAATGAGCTCTGATAAATCTTATAAAGATTAGTATTTTTATTATAATTTTTGGAGTTAGGGAAGTATGATGAATCTTGCATTCTTCATAGACTATACTGTATGGCAGATTGCTGTTATGTTTGCATTGTTTGCATATGTTTGCTTGTTTAATGATTCTATTTGAGGATAGGAGTATTAAATATGTAGACACATTTACTATTAAATGCTGAATAATAATTTTAGTAATTTGTTACAATAGAAAATGATAAGGTTTTTCCATTGTTTTATACTAACCTATTTCACGAGTTCTTGTTGAGTTTTGTGTGGATGAAGTTATTGAGATTTAGGGAAACCGTGATATAAAAGGAATTAAGGAGACACAAAAGCTCAAGCTTGGGGATGCCCAAGGCACCCCAATATAATATTTAAAGAAGTCTCAAGCATCCAAGCTTGGGGATGCCCCGGTAGGCATCCCACCTTTCTTCTTCAACAATTATCGGTTAGTATCGGTTGAACCTAAGTTTTTGCTTCTTCACATGATGTGTGCTATCCTTGAAATGTAATTTTGTTTTGTTTTGCTTGCTGTTTGAATAAAATACCAAGATATGAAATATTTAAATGAGAGAGAGTCCTCACATAGCTAAAAAATTATTTGACTACTCATTGATCTTCACTTATATCTTTTTGAAGTAGTTTGTCATTTACTCGTGTGCTTCACTTATATCCTTTGAGTAAATGGTTGCATGATTTGAATATCATAAATCTGAAATTATATATGTACTTGAACAATTCATGAAAGAATATTGAAGGAAGAGAGATTTCACATATAAATATACTATCTTAGACGTCTTCTATGATTGTGAGCCCCATTAATTATTTTCAAACCTAAGCAAATTAGTTGAAATTGGACAAGGAAGACAACAAAATGAGTTAAGCTTGGGTATATTTGTATAGAAGTTATATTGTTATAGATCCTCCAACATGTGGTGCTTGCTATTTAGAATCCTTTGCTAGCCTAAATATCTGTACTAAGCGGGAATACTGCTTGTGCATCCAAATTCCTTGAACCAAGTTTCTTCCATGAGTGTCCACCATATCTACCTATATGCGGTATTTACCTGTCATTCCAAGTAAATTTACATGTGCCAAACTCTAAACCTTCAAATAATAATCTATTTTGTATGCCTGAATCGCTCATGTAGCGACTAGGGGTTGTCAGTATCTTCCATGCAAGGTGGGTTATTCTCACGATGAGTGGAATCCGCTCATCATTCACGAGAAAAATGGCTGGTAACTGGGATGCCCAGTCCCATGATCAAAAGATCAAAATCAAATTAAAATAATTGCAAACAAAAACTCCCCCAGGATTGATGTTAGTTGGAGGCACCCGTTGTTTCCGGCAAGCCATGGATTGATGATTGTTGGTGGAGGGGGAGTAAAAACTTTACCATTCTGTTTGGGAACCGCCTATAATGTATGTAGTATGGAAGATATTGGGAACTCTTGGTTGTTATGTTGACAATGAAAGCATACCTCTCAAAATTATTTATCTATATTTCAAAATCGAGCTCTGGCACCTCTGCAAATCCCTGCTTCCCTCTGCGAAGGGCTTATCTTTTACGTTTATGCAAGAGTCAGTAGTATTCCTTCTCATACTCTTTAGTTGGCAAGCATCATGTGATGGGGAAAGATCTAAGCATATATGGAAATTCAAATATATTTGATCATGAATTATTATTGTTGACAATTATCTATACGATAAGTAAGTTGGGAGGCGAAACATTAAGCCCCAATCTTTCTCTGTGTTCGATGGATGCTATTTGTTCTAAAAATATGCTTTGAGTGGTAGCAATCATGGAAGACTATATGATAGTTGATTATGTGGGATTTGCTAAATCAAAGCTCTGACATAGACCCTTCCTGAAAATAAGATGAATTGCAATTGTTTGATGACTGAGAAAGTACTTTGCTAGTTTTCAAGAAAGTTTATGATCTATGCTTTAACATGTGAATAGCTTGTTACTTATATAATGATGCTAGAAAAGGTGATCGAAATTATCATTGATCAAACTTATACACCTGCTAGCATTCACACTTCATAAATTCTTTCTTTTACCATTTACCTACTCGAGGACGAGTAGGAATTAAGCTTGGGGATGCTGATACGTCTCCAACGTATCTATAATTTATGAAGTATTCATGCTATTATATTATCCATCTAGGATGTTTTATATGCATTCATATGCTATTTTATATGATTTTTGGGACTAACCTATTAACCTAGAGCCCAGTGCCAGTTTCTATTTTTCCTTGTTTTTGAGTTTTATAGAAAAGGAATACCAAACAGAGTCCAATTGACGTGCCAATTTTTGACGAATTTTTATGGACCAAAAGAAGCCCCAGGAGTGCAAGAGTTGGGCCAGAAGAGTCCTGGGCTTCCCACGAGGGTGGGGGGCATGCCCACCCCCCTAGGGCGCGCCCCCTGCCTCGTGGACAGCCCGGAGACCCCCCTGACGTGAAACCTACGCAAAAAATCCTATAAATACTAAAACCTCCGAGGAGAAGAATAGATCGGGAGTTCCGCCGCCGCAAGCATCTGTAGCCACCAAAAACCAATCAAGACCCTGTTCCAGCACCCTGCCGGAGGGGTAATCCCTCACCGGTGGCCATCTTCATCATCCTGGCGATCTCCATGACGAGGAGGGAGTAGTTCACCCTCGGGGTTGAGGGTATGTACCAGCAGCTATGTGTATGATCTCTCTCTCTCTCTCTCCCTCTCTCTCTCTCGTGTTCTTGATTTGGCACGATCTTGATGTATCGCGAGCTTTGCTATTATAGTTGGATCTTATGATGTTTCTCCCCCTCTACTCTCTTGTAACGGATTGAGTTTTCCCTTTGAAGTTATCTTATCGGATTGAGTCTTTAAGGATTTGAGAACACTTGATGTATGTCTTGTCGTGCTTATCTATGGTGACAATGGGATATTCACGTGATCAACTTGATGTATGTTTTGGTGATCAACTTGCCGGTTCCGTGACCTTGGGAATCTATGCATAGGGGTTGGCACACGTTTTTGTCTTCACTCTCCAGTAGAAACTTTGGGGCACTCTTTGAAGTACTTTGTGTTGGTTGAATAGATGAATCTAAGATTGTGTGATGCATATCGTATAATCATGCCCACGGATACTTGAGGTGAGAATGGAGTATCTAGGTGACATTAGGGATTTGGTTGATTTGTGTCTTAAGGTGTTATTCTAGTATGAACTCTATGATAGATCAAACGGAAAGAATAGCTTCATGTTATTTTACTACGGACTCTTGAATAGATAGATCAAAAAGGATAACTTTGAAGTGGTTTAGTACCCTACCATAATCTCTTCGTTTGTTCTGCACTATTAGTGACTTTGGAGTGACTCTTTGTTGCATATTGAGGGATTGTTATGTGATCTAGTTATGTTATTATTGTTGAGAGAACTTACTAGTGAAAGTATGAACCTTAGGCCTTGTTTCCTACCATTGCAATACCGTTTACGCTCACTTTTACCACTTGTTACCTTGTTGTTTTTATAATATCAGATTACAAATACATTTATCTACCATCCATATTGCACTTGTATCACCATCTCTTCGCCGAACTAGTGCACCTATACAATTTACCATTGTATTGGGTGTGTTGGGGACACAAGAGACTCTTTGTTATTTGGTTGCATTGTTGTTTGAGAGAGACCATCTTCATCCACCGCCTCCCACGGATTGATAAACCTGAGGTCATCCACTTGAGGGAAATTTGCTATTGTCCTACAACCTCTGCACTTGGAGGCCCAACAACGTCTACAAGAAGAAGGTTGTGTAGTAGACATCAATCCTTTCTAGAGAAGGAGTTTCTCTCAAAAAAAGTGAGTCGGAGGAAAGTAGAACTTGATGAGGTACCTGTACCTGCTCCCTATTGGAAAGTAGTTCATCACAGAAACCGGTTCCTGTGACGCCTACACCAGTTAGTGAGGAAGCTAATGATATTGATCATGAAAATTCAGATCAAGGTACTATCGGACCTCGTAGGTGAACCAGAGTAAGATCCGCACCAGAGTGGTACGGTAATCCTATTCTGGAGGTCATGTTACTTGACCATGGCGAACCTACAAACTTTAAGGAAGCGATGATGAGCCCAGATTCCACAAAATGGCTTGAAGTCATGAAATCTGAGATGGGATCCATGTATGAGAACAAAGTGTGGACTTTGGTTGACTTGCCCGATGATCGGCAAGCCATCGAGAATAAATGGATCTTCAAGAAGAAGACTGACGCTGATGGTAATGTTACTGTCTACAAATCTTGACTTGTTGCGAAAGGTTTTCGACAAGTTCAAGGGGTTGACTACGATGAGACTTTCTCACCCGTAGCGATGTGTAAGTCTGTCCGAATCATGTTAGCAATTGCCGCATTTTATGATTATGAAATTTGGCAAATGGATGTCAAAACTGCATTCCTGAATGGATTTCTGGAAGAAGAGTTGTATATGATGCAACCTGAAGGTTTTGTCAATCCGAAAGGTGCTAACAAAGTGTGCAAGCTCCAGCGATCCATTTATGGACTGGTGCAAGCCTCTCGGAGTTGGAATAAACGCTTTGATAGTGTGATCAAAGCATATGGTTTTATATAGACTTTTGGAGAAGCCTGTATTTACAAGAAAGTGGGTGGGAGCTCTGTAGCATTTCTGATATTATATGTGGACGACATATTGTTGATTGGAAATGATATAGAATTTCTGGATAGCAAAAAATGATACTTGAATAAAAGTTTTTCAACGAAAGACCTCGGTGAAGCTGCTCATATATTGGGCATCAAGATCTATAGAGATAGATCAAGACGCTTAATTGGACTTTCACAAAGCACATGCCTTGATAGAGTTTTGAAGAAGTTCAAAATGGATCAAGCAAAGAAAGGGTTCTTGCCTGTATTACAAGGTTTGAAGTTGAGTCAGACTCAATGTCCGACCACTGCAGAAGATAGAAAGAAAATGAAAGATGTTCCCTATGCTTCAGCCATAGGCTCTATCATGTATGCAATATTGTGTACCAGACCTAATGTGTGCCTTGCTATCAGTTTAGCAGGGAGGTACCAAAGTAATCCAGGAGTGGATTACTGGACAGCTGTCAAGCACATCCTGAAATACCTGAAAAGGACTAAGGATATGTTTCTCATTTATGGAGGTGACAAAGAGCTAGTCATAAATGGTTACGTCGATGCAAGCTTTGACAATGATCCCGATGATTCTAAATCGTAAACCGGATACATGTTTATATTGAACGGTGGATCTGTCAGTTGGTGCAGTTCTAAACAAAGTGTCTTGGCGGGATCTACGTGTGAAGCGGAGTACATAGCTTCTTCGGAAGCAGCAAATGAAGGAGTCTGGATGAAGGAGTTCATATCCGATCTAGGTGTCATACCTAGGGCATCGGGTCCAATGAAAATCTTTTGTGACAATACTGGTGCAATTGCCTTGGCAAAGGAATCCAGATTTCACAAGAGAACCAAGCACATCAAGAGACGCTTCAATTCCATCCGGGATCAAGTCCAGGTAGGAGACATAGAGATTTTTAAGATACATATGGATCTGAATGTTGCAGACCCGTTGAATAAGCATCATCCATGAGCATAACATGATCAGCACCAAGACTCCATGGGTATTAGAATCATTACTGTGTAAGCTAGATTATTGACTCTAGTGCAAGTGGGAGACTAAAGGGAGTATTCCCTAGAGGCAATAATAAAGTTATTATTTATTTCCTCATATCATGATAAATGTTTATTATTCATGCTAGAATTGTATTAATCGGAAACATAATACATGTGTGAATACATAGACAAACATAGTGTCACTAGTATGCCTCTACTTGACTAGCTCGTTAATCAAAGATGGTTAAGTTTCCTAACCATAGACATGAGTTGTCATTTGATTAACGGGATCACATCATTAGGAGAATGATGTGATTGACTTGACCCATTCTGTTAGCTTAGCACTTGATCGTTTAGTATGTTGCTATTGCTTTCTTCATGACTTATACATGTTCCTATGACTATGTGATTATGCAACTCCCATTTACCGGAGCAACACTTCGTGTGCTACCAAATGTCACAACATAACTGGGTGGTTATAAAGGTGCTCTACAGGTGTCTTCGAAGGTGCTTGTTGAGTTGGCATATTTCGAGATTAGGATTTGTCACTCCGATTGTTGGAGAGGTATCTCTGGGCCCTCTCGGTAATGCACATCACTATAAGCCTTGCAAGCAATGTGACTAATGAGTTAGTTGTGGGATGATGCATTTCATAACGAGTAAAGAGACTTGCCGGTAACGAGATTGAACTAGGTATTGAGATACCGACGATCGAATCTCGGGCAAGTAACATACCGATGCCAAAGGGAACAACGTATGTTGTTATGCGGTTTGACCGATAAAGATCTTCGTAGAATATGTGGGAACCAATATGAGAATCAAGGTTCCGCTATTGGTTATTGACCGGAGACGTGTCTCGGTCATGTCTACAAAGTTCTCGAACCCGTTGGGTCCGCAGGCTTAAAGTTCGGTGACGATCGGTATTATGAGTTTTTGTGTTTTGATGTACCAAAGCTAGTTTCGAGTCTCAGATATGATCACGGACATGACGAGGAGTCTTGAAATGGTCGAGACGTAAAGATTGATATATTGGATGACTATGTACGGACACCGAAAGTGTTTCGGGAGGTTTTAGACATTTACCGGAGTACCGGAGGGTTACCAGAACCCCCCCCCCCCCGGGGGAGTATATTGGGCCTAATGGGCCCTAGTGGGTGAAGAGGAGGAGCGGCCAGGGCAGCCGCGCGCCCCCTCCCCCTCTAGTCCGAATTGGACAAGGAGGGGGGCAGTGCCCCCGTTTTTCCTTCTCCTCCTCTCTCCCTTCCTTCCCTTCTCCTACTCCTACAAGTAAAGGAGGAGTCCTACTCCAGGTGGGAGTAGGACTCCCCCCTTGGCGCGCCCTCCTCCTGGTCGGCCACCTCCCTCTTGCTCCTTTACGTACGGGGGCAGGGGGCACCTCTAGACACACAAGTTGATCTGTTGATCTCTCCCAGCCGTGTGCGGTGCCCCCCTCCACCATATTACACCTCGGTCATATCGTAGCAGTGCTTAGGCGAAACCCTGCGTCAGTAGCAACATCATCACCATCATCGCACTGTCATGCTGACGGAACTCTCCTGTGAAGCTCTGCTGGATCGGAGTTCGTGGGACGTCATCGAGCTGAACGTGTGCTGAACTCGGAGGTGTCGTATGCTCGGTACTTGGATCGTGAAGACGTATGACTACATCAACCGTGTTGTGCTAACACTTCCGCTTTCGGTCTACGAGGGTACGTGGACTCACTCTCCCCGCTCGTTGCTATCCATCACCAGGATCTTGCGTGTGCGTAGGATTTTTTTGAAATTACTATGTTCCCCAACACTTTAGTCCTGGTTCAGAAACCGGGACTAAAGGGTCGGTACTAAAGCCCCCCCCCCCTTAGTCCCGGTTCTTATACGAACCGGGACTAAAGGCCCTCCACGTGGCCGCTGTCTGGAGCTCCACCTTTAGTCCTGGTTGAAAAGGAATTTTTTTATTTTTACGAATTTTTTTCTAAAATTTTATTTTTTTGAATTTTTTATTTTATTTTTTTCCGATTTTTGAATTTCTGAATTATTTTACAATTTAATCTCTAATCACCACTCATAAATGTTCAATTTAACCTCTAATCTCTAATCACCCCTCATCATTCGAAATCATCTAACTTCCCAGCCGGTCACCCATCCTCTCACTACTCCAGCCTGAGCACACTTAACTTTTGGGTTCTATTCTCCCTCATTTCTAAGTTTGCACTTGTTTTTTTCTTCACAGTAGTAAGATGTCAATCTTATTAACCCTCAGAAGTTTAGCTTGATCGTGAAGTCACACGTTTCATTGTTTGAGTTGGAAACTATTATTCTAAATAATAATTATTATTTAGTAACACTAATATTTCTTGAATAAGTAGTTTGAACCATAGTTTGACCACAGTTTGACCAGGTTTAACCAAAATTCAAAATACTGAAATAATTATTCCGTAATACTAATATTCTTGAATAATTATTTAGTACCACTAATACTTCTTGAATAAGTAGTTTGACCATAGTTTGACCAGATTTAACCAAATAAAAATACTAAAATTTGAGCATATCTTTTTTTCCTTTCAGAATTTTAGGATTCTAAAAATTTGCAAATAGGCCTATGGCTATCAAAATCGGATGCGGATGTTTGTGCTGACTTTTTTGATATATTATGCGGGTTTTTTCGACATCGTATGCAAAAGATATGGCCGTTTTACTTTTTCATAACACTTTTTTGCAAAACATGTCCAAATTTAAGTTTTTAAATTTTCCTAACTAATAGATGTAGTGACATAAATACATCTTGAAGGATTTTAATTGTTGAAGTTTTTTATCATTTTCTTTTGCTTTTTACAAAACTGGAAATGCGATCCACCGGGGGGGGGGGGGGGTAAAGTTTGAAAATGGGACCTTCAGTCCCGGTTTGAGACATGAACCGGGACTAAAGGCCATTGCACCTTTAGTCCCGGTTCGTGTCTCAAACCGGGACTAAAGGGCTCATTTGAACCGGGACTAATGCCTTTAGCCGCACGAACCCATTGGACCCGGTTCGTGACTGAACCGGGACTAATGGGCTTATCTGGCCCGAACGAAAGCCCTGTTTTCTACTAGTGTAACAATCTAACCATAGCATTAAACATATGGATCCAGATTAGTCCCTTACGGAATAGCACATAAAATAGGGTTTAAGCTTCTGTCACTCTAGCAACCCATCATCTAATAACTGTTGGGTAACGTTGCATGGAAAACAAAAAAATTCTACGCACACGCAAGATCTATCAAGGAGATGCACATCAACGAGAGGGGAGAGTGTGTCTATGTACCCTCGTAGACCGTAAGCAGAAGCATTTAGAAACGCGGTTGATGTAGTCGAACTTCTTCACAATCCAACCGATCGAGTACCGAATGTACCACAGCACACGTTCAGCTTAGTGACATCCTCGCCTTCTTGATCCAGCAAGATGGCGAAGTAGTGGATGAGTTCTGACAGCACGACGGCATGGTGACGGTGATAATGAATCTGTCTCTGCAGGGCTTTGCCTAAGCACCTCGAAAATATGACCGAGGGTGTAAACAGTGGAGGGGGCATCGCACATCGTGGTTATGTGTGGCGTCCCCCTCCCACATATATATAGGTGGGGTGGGAGGGAGGAGCAGCCAAGGAGGCACCCCAAGTAGGACAAATCCTACTTGGAGTCCTTCCCTAGTGGCGCCCTCCTTACCATATTTGTCGGAGGGGGGGAAGGAAAGGGGGGAGAGGAAAGGAAGGGGGAGGTCGATTACCCTCCTTTCCTTCTCTCCCCAAGGGTTGCGGCCTAGGAGGGCTGCGCCAGCCCCTTGTGGGCTGGTGTGTTCCTCCCCTTTGGCCCATACAACCCATTAACCTCCAAGGGGGGTCCGGTACCCTCTCCGGTATACCGGGGACTACTCAGTACATTCTGAAACACTTCCGGTGTCCGAATACCATCGTCCTATATATCAATCTTTACCTCTGGACCATTCCAGTGCTCCTCGTCATATCCATGATCTAATCCGGTACACCAAACAACATTAGGTCACCAAATCATATAACTCATATAACACTATATCGTCAACGAACGTTAAGTGTGCGGACCCTACGGGTTTGAGAACTATGTAGACATGACCGAGACACTTCTCCGGTCAATAACCAATAGCGGAACTTGGATGCCCATATATCATCGAGTGTCTCACAACCATACCATATTATTCACACATATACACATGTATATATATACAGTTTTTCCTACATGTTGCCTTCAGAGCCAGTGACATTTGCCTTGGTGCCTTCGGAGCACGATGACAATTGGGAGTGGTTCATTGGGGCGGTAGCTCATAATAGAATTCCCCTTTGGGATCTATGACCTCGTCTAGAAAAAATCCCGCTATTTCCTCTTGAAGTGCTCGTATGCGCTCCACTGTTGGGAGCTTCTCCCGCACCGATTCGAACTGTTAAGAAGGAGATCAATATGCATGTGTATTAGTTATGTGACTAAATATCAATAATGATGTAAAAATTGTGAATATAGTTCTGTCGAACGTACCCATAGCTGTCTATCAGCTTTGGTCCTTTCGGACGTCATCATGCGAATGTTCTCGAAAGTGTAGTATGCACACAAATCAGTCCCCGACGCCTGCTTCAGGGCCTTTACGAGAATAGAACTTAATCAGATAATAATTAATCAAGCATGATAATTAATGGTATTGAAACTTGAATTAAAGAGATGCATGGTAGCTAGCTAGTACTACTTAATTAATTATACCTTGGATCGAAACCAATACAGCTTTTCTTGCCATTCGCCTGGAACCTCTTTCGAATTCCTAAACTTTTCCCAAGCCCTGCCCGCCGGCAAAGAAAATGAATAAACGAGTTATTAAATAGTTGATATCAGGAAATGACGAACTAAAGAGGCCGACATATAGTTAATAATGATTGAAATTACCTGTCGACTATCCCCTTCACGGTTGAGTAGGTGTATTTTTATTTAAGTAGTGAGTCCAGTACTTCAACTGTTCCTTCGTAAACTTTAATGATTAACAAGATCCAATGGTAACTGCATACACACACCCGTTTGCATGTCTTAATTAAGAGGACATGTGCATAACACTCATCATTGGTAGTAATAATTATTAACATCTAGCTAGCTAGTAAGTAAAAACAGAATTTGTAGTACAAGATAGTGTGACTCATATGAAGTTGTAAGGAAGTAGTATATGTTCATTGGTATTGAGGCGCTTTAAGAACTCTAGCATGTTTTTCTGTACTTCTTTTTGATACCATGGATATGTCCATGTTTCTTCATTAATGGTATTTGGGTGAATGAACCCAATGCCATAGCGTCCAACTTTTTTCATTTCATACATCTTCATCCTGCATAATATCACAGAAAAGAATATAGTGAGGATAATTACAGGTAATTAATGATCGATCAATGAGCACTACAGCTAGCTTGAGACTTAAATTACAAAAAGGAGTCACTTACAGACAATAGCAACTGACGAGAGATTTGTCGAGTGCATCTTGATTGAATAACTGAAATGGTTCTGAATACTCGATGGACAGAGATAGCTTATGGAAGTAATACTCTTCCTTGACTTTCACCATGAGGGACACTCGATTGGTACTCTTGGTAATTTTCATGTACCAATCATGCAATGCATACATTCTCGTTGGGATGTTCTTGACCTCTTCAGGCTTGACCAAAGGTTTGCCACGGACATAATTCCGTTTTATGTCCTGCTTTCTAAGCAGAGGCATGGGCTCAATCTCGAGGAGTTGTCCAACAGTGATACCAAGCATTTCAGCCAACCTTCTATGCTCGTCGGTTATTACCAGCTGACCGACGCCGGTACTCTCATGTGTTGGTACAACAAGCGGGGGGATCGATTGCGCCGCCTGTTCTCCTAGCTGGGGAACGGTTTTCCCGCATTTTTGGCCAGCAGCTTGGCTCGAGCTCGAGCTCGACTCCTTTAGTCGTGCTCGATGTGCCTTCCTGATTTGGCGCTCATAGTCTGAGTCAACAGGCTTGGGAGCTGGTGCATACGAATAAAGTGGTCAATCTTCTCCTCGGGCACTTTCTCCCTAGGCGTCGGTGGCAGTTTCGGTCCAAAATGGGCGTCCACTTGGGCCTTCACTATGGCTTCATTTTGCTCCTTGGTTATGTAGTAAGGCCTCTACGGAAGAGGTGCGAGGCTTGGACCATATTGAAAGGGCTTGCCTCCGCCTGTACCTCCTGTACTACCTCGACTTGTAGCACTACGCACCATAGCTGCGGTGGCTCTCTTCCGCGATTGTTGAGGCAGCGGAGACGACTGAGGCGGTGTAGGACCTGGAGGAGGAGTGGCACGCGTTGGTGGACTCGGAGGAGGAGGAGTGGCCTCATGCGTTGGCTGAGTTGAAGCAGGAGGAGTGGCCCCACGCGCTGGCTGAGTTGAAGTAGGAGTAGTGGCCTCACGCGCTGGCTGAGTTGAAGCAGGAGGAGTGGCCTGAAGCTGTGCCGGACTAGGTGGAGCGGGATTCGTCTGCTCCTCGTCACCTCCTAGGATGTCAAGCTCTAGCTGATCCGGTGTCGGTGGCCTTCGAAAGATTATGCAATCCTTTCTCCATAGGATGATACGATGTATGGCCTCTCCCAGTGTGTGCTCCTCGTCACCTCCAGGAATGTCAAGCGCTAGCCCCGAATATTAGTCCACCACCTCATCAACCACGACACGAGCATAGCCTTCTGGAATCGGTATGCAATGGTAGGTTGCCCCGGGGGGATTTGTGTAAGCAACGGTGTCCGCCGCCTTCACAGATATGTTCTTTATTTTGAAGTGTGGCTCACAGTTAGTGTTCTCCATGATGTCATCCACAGGGTATCTATCCAGCGGAGCGTCACCCGGGGCGGAACCCACGCTACTTCTCGGCATGGATGGGATGGTGCTATCCAATGCTGGATCATCCGCTAGCTGCTTCCGCTGCTGAGACCCCCTTTCCTGGCTAAGCGGGTCGATCTGCTGCTGCTACCGCTGTAATTTGAGTGCCAAGTCCATGTGCGCTGATTCTAGGCCTTGAAGGTGTTCCGCTTCCTTCTTCCTCTGCTCGTCCTCCAGCTTCTTCTTCTTCTCCTCCTCCATCTTCCTTCTCGCATGGCTTCTGTAGTCGGCGTTCCAGTCAGAAAAGCCCTCATACCACGGAATAACGCCCTTGCCTCATGTTCTTCCCGGGTGTTCAGGATTTCCCAGGGCGCGCGTAAGCTCATCGTTCTCTCTGTTGGGCGTGAACACCCCCTCTCGAGCTTCTTGTATTGTTTGAACTAACTTAACATTGGCTCCTTTAAGGCATGCCTTCTTCGAAACCAGGCCTGTCTTCGGGTCCAATGCCCCCCCCCATGTGCATAGAACAAGGTTCTGCACCTGGGGGGCCAGCTCAATGTAACTAGAGTGACCCGTGCAGCTAGCATCTCTTGCTCAGACTTATCCCACTTAGGCATTGCCACCGCGTAGCCACCTGGCCCCAGCCTATGGAATTGCTCCTTTTTGCGGCATTGGCCTGGTTTTTTCTGGACCGTTCCTTAGATAATTCTGATCCCTTGAATTTCACGAAAGCGGGCCAGTGTTCACTTTGGTTCTCCAGTGTTCCCTTGAATTCTAGAGTCTTCTTCCCTGCTTTGACGTAGTTATTCCATACAGTTTTCTTGTGGTTGTTGAATGCAATTTCCATCTTCCTAAGAGCAGCGTCCTTGACTTTCTCCACATCTATAGCTGTGAAATGATCTGGTAAGGTGAAATGTTCCATGAGATTTTCCCAAAGCGCAATTTTTGCTCTGTCATCGACAAATGTAAGATCTGGACGGGGCTTTGATGGCTCTTTCCATTCTTGAAGGGAGGTCGGGAGTTTGTACTTCACAAGAACTCCGCACTGATGAACGAACTTGTTAGCAATGTTCTTAGGCGGTATTGGTTTGCCATTAGTTTTGATGGCATCGATGTTGTACTTTACGCCATCCTTCACACTACTAGGAAAAGGCATGCTAGTGGCGCACCAGTTTTGCCTACTAATGGCGCACAACTGGTGCGCCACTAGCATCGTGCCATTAGAATTAAATTTTAATGGCGCACAACTGGTGCGCCATTAGTATCTGGTGTTCTAATGGCGCACCAAGCAGTGCGCCATTAGAATTGCCTATGGTGCGCCATTAGAATTCCTCTCAGGGGCCCATATGTACCCATGTGCTTTGGCTTTCTAATGGCGCACCAGTGGATGATGCGCCATTAGTGTGATTATTACAGTGCGCCATTAGTGTCTTGTGTGGTGCGCCATTAGTATTAATATTAGTTTTTTTTCTGATTTTTTCACAGGTTACAAAATATATTATTTGACAGAATATAGACAGCACCACACAGCAACAGCAGATTCATCGAATACAATAGAAGGTAAGTCTCTGAATACAATTCATCATATTAGTCTTCAAATACAAAAGACCGAACGAAGATAGAACATTACAAGTCTCGGAGACCGCGAGTAGCGAGTTTGTCTTCACATTACAAGTCGATATCGATCATCTAAACTACCATCACATAGAAGAGAGCTGCGGTCATCACGATGAGCATCATCGCGATGAAACTGGTCTTCACACGGTTCCTCCAACGCTCCCTCCTCTCTCCCGCTAGATAGCGGGCGTATCTAGATTCCGCCTCCGCCCTAGTGATGTACCCTTTGTAACAGTTACCGCTGAAACGGTGAACCTGTCTCCGACACTCCTCCCAGTCTTCATAGACTCGGGAACCTTACCCTTGTACACGACATACGACGGCATCTCTATGCACAAGCCATACGACGGGAGCTGGAGGCGTCTCCTGAGAACTGAACGCCAGACGACGCCTGTTGCAATTGGATTTCTCCGCCGTACCAGCTAGATCGCGGTCGTCTTGGTTGGGTTCTTGAGAAGGAGGCCCGCCGAACTCGTCAACGTACCCATGTTCGGCAAAGTACTTATCGACGTTGGTAAATGTACCGTCGTCATTGTCATCGTCGTCCGATTCCTGTGCCATATGCATGTCCGGATCCTGTGCCATAGGGATGTCCGGCATGTCCGGTAGCATTGCGGCGTTCTTGCCATGGTGTGGCGCTGGCACGACTAGCGGTCTTGTCTGTGGGGTGGTGTCCTCCGCCCCCAAACGAATCTGGCTCTTCGGCCAAAGCAGGGGCCAGCTTAGGCAGGCGCTGAGGGTCATCGATCTTCTTCGCCGCCCCGGCGGTTGAATCGAGGTAACAACTCGTCGCAGCCTGGCAGCACCAACCAGCTTGAACCCTATACATGGTGGGTGGCATCGGTTTACCGTGGAACATGGGGTTGCCCGTTGAACGATATTGCCCTTGGCGACATCGACCAACTCGCTCGCTCACGGCGCGTGAGAGTGCACGGAACGTCGGCGGCGCCTGCGAAACATGTAGGGCGTCAGGGATGCCCAGTCAAAGGCAAAAGGAGATGAAGTCCTCGGCCGAGAGGCTTAATTATTTACCGTAATGATGGCGTCGAGCTCAGCTAATGTCGAGGCACCGCCAACGGCGGGCGTGCAACTGACGGAGGGGCCGCTTGCTGGCGAGGTGCCGGCCGACGTACACCCGGGTGCATTAAGCTCCAATGCCCGTGCCGGCGCCGGAGACACCAATACCGCCGCCGCCGATGACACCAACGGCACCGCCGGAGACACCAATGGCGCCGCCTGCGCGTTGTGCGAGTTGCTGGCCGTGAAGCTGGGAATCGGGGACACCAATGAAGCTTTTGTTATGTAGTTATGTGATTGTTATGATGCTGGTGCAGAACACTTGTTGTGATTGTTATGATGCTGGTGCAGAAATGAAAAAACACTTATGGTTGTAGTGATGATGAGGAAAACAGGAGTGGGCATAGAGTTCCTTGTTTTTCGTATCGACGACGATGAGTAGCGAATGGACATGAAGGTTATACTATTACTGCATGTTCCTTGTTTTGATTGGTGATCAACCTTCTCTGTAGTTTTTGTTGATGTGATCCTGATGTAGTTTTTCTACTACAATTCTCTCCAGGTAGCAAAATGCATGAGACTTTGGTGATGAAGAGGCAGATGGTGAAGATACAATGCAAAATCTGGTGCCATTTGGGTGCCATTTTGGCTGATGGTGAAGATACAATGCATTATAACTCTGATGCCATTTTGGTTGATACTTTGGAGCCATTTTGGTGGCATTTTTTATTGTTTTGGCTGATGTTGTTTTGCTGCCATTTTGGATGGCTGCAGTGACTGTTTTGGTGTTGTTTTAATGCTTGAAGATTGATCTCTTAATATGGTTGTAGTGATCATTAATTTTAGAGCAAAATATGGCTGTTATTTTTTTGTTTTGTTTCAGAAACAGGAGAAACCAAAGGGCCCACGTCTCCACTCCAGAGTTTTCGAGGGCCAAACGGCAGGACGTTTGAGTTTTCGAGGCAACTCCCCACGTCTCCCCTCCCTGGCAACTCCCCACGTCTCCCCTCCACAGGAAACTCCCCACGACGCAGAGGGGGTTTTCTTCCCGTCCATTGCCGCTCCATCTTCCTCCCTCTGCCTCCCTCCTCATTCCGTTGCCGCTCCATCTTCCTCCCTCTACCTCACTCTGCCTCCACCATCGCTGGCCAGGAGGGCAATGGCGGAGGAATCGTGGAGCAACTCCCCTCCGTCTGCCAAGAGAATGGCGGAGGCATCGTCGAGCAACTCCCCTCCCTCTGCCAAGCATCACCATGGTGAGGCGTCTGGTAAGGAGCCGCTGGTGGTCGACGATGACGTTCCGGTCCCCGGGCAGAAGCAGGACTACACCGTGCCGCTCAAGGTTGATATCCACCTGAAGGAGCCGCTAGATGTCGTATGCACCAGCAATCCAGACGAAGCCGACAAGAGGATCCGCGAGATCAGGAGGAGGCTCGGCGGCATGCTTTCTCGGTCGATCGGCGTTGATGTCGAGTATACCAGGGAAGACGAACCTCCGCAAATGGCTGCAGTTCTGCAGTTATGCGTGGAGGATCTCGTCCTGGTATACCACATCACCGCGGCAACCAAATGGTAAAAACATCCAGTTCTGAAGTTTCTGAAGTTCTGAAGTTTCTGTCTAATTAGTAGTTTCTGAAGTTTTTGAAGTAGATGAATTTGATGCAGGCCCAAGGAACTCCGCCCGCTCCTGTAGGAAAAGAAGATGTACACCTTTGTTGGCTTCTCCATTGGAGGTGACAAGGAGAAGCTGAAGTTGTCTAGTTTGGAGATCAACCCCGACAAGTTCGTCGACATGCAGCGCAAATGGAGAGTTCCAAACAATGGAAAGAAGTGGCAGTCTTTGGCTGAGTTTGCAGCCAGCCTCATCCACCCATCCTACAAGGAAATGAAGCAGAAGACCAACAAGAAATTGGACCACAAACTATGGGGGGACAGCCCACTGCCAAACAACCTCATCGAGTATGCTGCGAAAGATGCGTACATCACCTACGAGGCATGGAAGAAAATCGAAACCATCAAAGAAGGTTTGAAGCAATGGCAAGAGGCGGAGGATCATTGGGATGACCCCTACTACTGGGGATATTGAGTTGTTTGTGGTATTATGTGTCTCAGTTTGTAGTTATGTGGTTGAACAAGTTTGCTTTTGTTATGTTGAACAAGTTTGCTTTTGTAATGATGAATAAGTTTGCTTTTGTTATGTAGTTATGTGATTGTTATGATGCTGGTGCAGAACACTTGTTGTGATTGTTATGATGCTGGTGCAGAAATGAAAAAACACTAATGGCCGTGAAACCTAGGTTGGGCCTAATCACTTGGCTCTATTGCCACCTATGGTTTAATGCAGCAAGAATAAAGGGGCAGTTGATCCTACTGAACTAAGTACTAAGATACCCCGGCCCATGCATTAGTAGCAAGTACCCAATATGTCCGATTTTTAGCAAAGTCATGCTAAAATTCACGGAAAATTCCAGCATGACCTTTGCTGAAAATATGACATATGGAGTACCCGAATTTGCCGGAACGGAAGTTAATTGACATTTTGGCAAACTCAAGGGCCTCTCGGATTACCTGCAAATTCATCATGACACAATGGTCGGAGACAAAACCCAGCAAACTAGCAAAGTTACTGACGTGTTTACAGAAATTGTTTTCTGTAAAAGATGATCATCATCTATGCAAGTCTTTCTCAATGTGATCACAAGTAATTCAGAGGAATCACAATAAAGCAACACCCTGCACTAGCCTAAAAACAAGTGAAGTTTCACCCATATAAGAACAACTTTATAAAATCAGAGAAGTTGCTAAATTTTTTGTATCCTTCATACACACTGGAGTACAATGCTTTATAATGTTCCATCATCATTACAGAAATCCAAGACCATGTGTTCCATCATCATCATCATTACAGAAATCCAAGAAACGTCATGCTTTTTAACAGTTTTCAGTTTGGACAGAATACTGAAAACTACAGTTTGGACAGAATTCCTAACACTTTGGTCTTCTAGTTACAAAACAAAACTTACACAATTCTAGATGCCATAACTGAATTTTTTGACAGTAGCTCAAGTTTTTGACAGTAGCTCCTAACTGAATTTTTTTCTTAAAGGGAAGGCTGACTTAAGTGGCAAGATGATACAATTTGCGTAACATAACAATATATGCATCTTAATATAACACCATCTCCTAACAGAAATAGTATCCTAGGTTTCCATCTTAATACCACAAAGAATACCATAAAAAAATCCAGGATCATTTTTTCTAGAGAAATGCATCATTATAAGGGGAGTTTCTTACTCTACCAGATCTACTAGGGGGCAAAGTAGAACTGATATTCTTTTGCTGACTTCTAGTACAAGGTATAGAAGAGGAGGTAAATACAGTACACATGTAATTGCAGTGTATTAACAGTATAATTTCAATAGATTTATAGTGCAAATTTATAGTAGAATTACAACTACAGTGTGAGCCAGAACCATACTCCAAATGTAGTAGAAGATACCTTCTGTCCAGCTGTCAATCTAAAGGGCTGCAACTTGGGCTTTGAAATGAAGATAAGTGGCCAGTTAACACACTGTCAAAAAAATTTAGTTAACACACTGTCAAAAAAATTCAGTTAACACACTGTCAAAAAAATTCAGTGAATGGATGGCAATACATCATACACTCACGTTGCTACATTATTCATCAACTTGTATCATTAAGAAATACTACTTCAGTATAGTTTTGGTGTAACTAGGTTTTGCCTCAAAAGACTGGAATGAACCGTTAGCTATCTCAGAAGACAAAAACAAAAATTCAGTGTGTTAACCATATGCCAAAATATTGTCCCAAGATATTCAAGATAAACAAAAATTCAGAAGACATCTCCTGGTCCTACCCAAGATAAACCCTAGTTACAAAAATGCAGTGCGAAAATTCAGTTAACACACTGCCAATACATTCAGTTTGGAGCATCGGTTGGAAGTAATGGGGAATGGTGGAGAGAGGGAGGAAGGAGGAAGGACGAGAGGTACATGGTCGCCGGAGGGGTCGGGGTCGGGGTCGGCGAAGGGGTCGGGGTCGGGGTCTGAGCTCGTCCGGGTCCTCGCTCGCCGCGGTCGAAGGAGAGCAGGGGTCGGTGGCGGAGGACGGCAGGGGCATGCGGGGTGGGCGCGTCGGGGCCGCGCTCGCCGGCTGCTGCAGGGGATGGAGGAGGCCCTCGCTCGTCGGAGGAAGGAGGAGAGGAGAGGAGCGGGCGGCGCTCCGCCGATCCTGCTCGGGGCGCGGGCGGCGGGGTGGAGTCCCGAGGGGTCGGGCGGCGGAGTCGGGCAGCGCAAGACCACAGCGGCGGCGGCGGCGCCGACGGCGTGCATGCGCGGCGGACGGAGGGGCGGAGCAAGGGGGCGGCGGCTTGGGTCGAGTGGATCTGGCGAGGGAGGGAGGGAGGCAACAACGCCAGGGGAACATGTGAACTGGGGGGAGGGATCTAATGGTGCACCGCACCCCTAGTGCGCCATAAGTACAACCATTCTAATAGCGCATCCCGCCCCGGTGCGCCATTAGAATTTACTAGCCCGACAGGTCAGGTTATATTACACATAACCCCACTCCATCGTAACAAGCCCACTAGCCTCGACTGGTCAAGACGCAGAACACACATCGAGGTCCCGGTTCGATTCCCAGGCTTCCCATTTTTTGTACTTATGCATTTAAAATATTGTTTGATATTTATTTGTGTTTAAATATGTTCAAACTTGTTTAAATCATAACAGTAATATTTTTTTATAAAAATGGTAATATTTTTTAAAAAATATCATTAAATTTGTTATTGAAAATTTTTATGAATATGAAAAAATATCATCAAATTTATTATTTCTAAATATCGTCAAATTTGTTATTTGAAAATATAATCAAATTTGTTTTTTTAGCAATTTTAGTTGCATTCATTTGTGACGGTGGAGCGGGCCGGGGAGGGTGCGGGTGGTCGTCAGCGGCGGTGGAGATTTGCTCCACCTCGTCATACCGTTTGACCTTGAACAGCAAGCTTGATTTCGAGTTTGTGTCGTACCCATGGTTCCTATGACTTTTGGCTTCATCATTCCGTTGACATGATGTCATCGCCGATCAGTTACATCTTCTCGAAACCTCTCAACAAATGTGTCATGATCATCATCAACATTCTGAGGTCTTCCAAGATATCTATCGAATTCTTGATGAGAAATAGCATCCTTTGCCCTCGATGGTTTGGGCTATCATCCACAACATTATTGCATTCCCTCCAACACAAAAATTATTCCTGTTTTGTGTTGTACCTTGAGTTCCTTGCTATCCAACTTATGTTATGATTCTACTGCGGAGTATTACCATCTTTGATGTCAAGAATGTTATGAGGATTGCTCCACCTCTTCATAATTCTTGCTATAATGATACTTCTCACAATCACCATTCTTTCTTGGTCCTCGTGTTGATTCCAACCGGGGTACTTTGGATTCTGCACTTCTAGCAACCCTATTACTTTGAAGTTAATGGTCGGCCGTTCATTCTTAGACTATTGATTATTGAATCACCATTCTGACATTGCTCGTGCAACCCAACCCTTATTTCGGGCGCACCTCGCAACCAATGTTTAATTGTGTATGTTTTCCTCGAGCATACTTCCTTATATCATTTGATCTGACAAATGTTATCTCCTTATCAACATAATTGTGGGGATCCATCTTTTTGGATACCTCGTTGAATTAACGCTGAGTCCATAAGCCACCACCTCATCCTCTTCTTGAGTTAATGATGAACTCTTGTTTTGGAACTCGCTTCCATAGTTCATTTCCCGAGAATCTTCGACGTCATCTCGTCAATTTGTGTCACACCTTTTCTCCTCAAGCATCGTGAGTTTGACGTATCCTCACACCAATCAGATCTGAATCTCGATCAGATATGATGGTTGGAACATTTTTCCAAGAGTTATAAAACTGGTCTTTTATGACCCGGTAAGGTGATGGCATGTCCAGCACACCTGGCCGGATGACCTGCTGTTATAGTTTCCTTATTAGCAAGGTTATCCATTCTTCCATGAGGAAATTGTAACACTTACTCTACAAGTTGTTCCTGATGGATCCTTCCTGTTTCCAAAGTCTGATCTTCACCTGATGACCATGTCAATGCTATTTCGAAGCATGTCTATGGTATTCCGATTTTCAACAAGAATATTTGAAGCCAATGCTAAATGTTTCCTGCTAAATTATCCAAACACCGCTGAAATTTCTCTCCCCTACCTAAAGAGTTTTCTACATTATATCCTGTCATGGATATCATGCTCTGCTTGTCCTTGGGAAGGATATACCCTTGAAATATGTGTTTAAACACATTTTCCTTTCCATTGTTCTGTTTAATCTAATAATCTTATTTTCCTTTCCATTGGTTGGTTTAACCTTTCTTGAGGTCTATATAATCAAAGCAGTATTATTCTCCTGCTTATGTAAACATCTCGGTGTACAACTCTGTCAATAAGACCCTGTTTCTACTGTGGATGACATTCCGGTAGCCATCGATGGACGGGAACTTTGCCTATTGGTCCGCCTCGTTCAACGAGCAGGGAAATGGTTCTCTACGTCCCTCGCCCTTGGTATCGACGTTGTTGCCGACATAATTGACAGGCTACCCCCTGACATGCCTTGCTTGCATGACCACGCAAGACGTCTCCACCCTTCCTACTTTTAACCCACATGGTGGGCCCATAACCCACAGTTCGACAGGATCGAAACCTGACTCTCCGGTACACCTTGTTGACACAGTTATCCCTTGCTCTTGGTTTCATAGGTAATTCGCGAGCCACCTTCCTAGTGATCTATTCTACTATCAGACGCAATACTTATTCTCGTTGCTCTGAACCCCTTTTCACACTCTGTTTCAGGCATCGAACGATTACCTACCAGTTCGAAACTTGGTACCATCGTATATTGCACTCAGTGAATTCACTGAAATACAACTCGTGGGGTACCTTATGTATTTCCCATTGAGTTCACCGTCAGATGCCCAACTTTTTGGAGATGCGTTCTTCCGGAGTTTTTCCCTTTGGTCGCGTTCGTAGGACGATGGAGATCCCGAAAAAAGGACGACAACTTTATCATGATGCATTGGAATAAAGAATTGAAGACATCAACGAAAGGGATTAACTTCTTCGAGAAGATCCGTTAGAATACCATAACCAGAACTTCCCCCTTACTCCCCTCTTAAATATCGGGACGAGATTTCTTGTAGTGGAGGAGAATTGTGACGCCCGGATAATTAGGCTACAGTAATCCCATGTTAACGATGCCACGTCACCACGGTTACTGTTGTTAAATCTCGCGTTAATTCGAAAACCGCTTCAAAATTCAAATTTAAATTAATGGCAAACAACAAAAGTTTTTAAAAGTTAAAACAAAAATGTTCGGGCGGTGCCATATTTTGCTTAAGTAAACATGGTGTAATAGACACATTTTTATAAAGTGCCTAGATAAATTAAAATGATTTAAAACAGGAAAGAAAATAAATAAAAAGAAAAGAAACTACAAAAGCAGAAAACAAAACAAAACTAAAAAATAATAAAAAGGCCCCCTGGCCAACTAGGCTAGACGGCCCAGCTCACCGGCCAAGCCGGCCCACCTGGCCCAGCCGGCCGACCCGCCCCTGCCTTATCCCCACGAGGGGGGGAAACCCTAACCGACACTCCCCCGCCCACTCCCCACTCGCTCTCCCCCACCCCGCTGGATCTGGATCGGGAGCCCGATCCCCTTCTCCCTCGCTCGGTGCCCGACGCCGTCGCCCGTCGCCGCCAAGGATCAACCCCGCCGCCGGAGCTCCCTCGCCGGCCTGCTTCCTCCTGCCCACCGGCCTGCTCCCACATCGCCCGTCGTCCCCGTCCTCCTCCACAACGGACCTCCCCGAACTTCCCCGCGCCCATTGCCCCGATCCCTACACTCCCGGTGAGGACCCCGGTCCTCCTCTCTCCCCTCTGCCCTCGTGCACAACCACGTCGCCGCGCCCCTGCTCCTGGCCGAGAGCAGGTGCGCGCGAACCGCACCAGCTACCCCATCTCCCGCGGCCCCCTGACCTCCACCCGTGCTCGGCTTCGGCCACGCTCGTGCCGGCCAACTGCGCCGGCCGCGCCCGTGGCGGCCCCCATCGCGCCTTGGGGCGCGCTAACGCCGCCTCCCCACTCCGCTGTTCGCCATCCTAGCCTTCTCGCACCACCACCGCGGCCATCTATGCCCGTGCGCGTCCGGCGCCAGACTCACGGCGCCCGCCCGCTGCCTTGCGCTTGCTACCGCCAGTGCGGTGGCGCGGCGCCTACCACGTTCCCCGCGCCGCCAAGGCCGCCATCGCTAAATCGCAGCGCTGCTCCCGTTGTCGCCGGCCACCAAGGCCCCCAGGCGCGCTCGCCCTCGCCTCTCATGGCGTTGGGTGCGAGCACCCGCACCAGTTCGCCCGTCGCCCGCTTTCCCCTCGCCCGTTCGGGCGGCACCGATTGGCCTGACCCGGTATGGCCCCTGGGGCCTATGACAGATGGGCCCCACGCCCAGGACGTTTTTATAAAAAAAGAATTTTAAAAAATAACAATAATAAAAATATTAATTAATTAAAGCATTAATTAACTTAATTAATCATAATTAGATTAATCTAATCACTAATTAACCTAATTAACTGTTAGTTAATTAATCAGTTAATGACATGCGGGACCCTCACGGTAGTTTGACCCAGTCAACGCCCTGTTGACTGCTGACGTCATGATGACGTCAGCATACACTATTCTGGATAATGTTAGGATTAAATATAAAATAATTTAGAAAATGATTTAAAACCTTAAAAATTAATAGAAAATAAACCGTAGCTCGGATGGAAACACTTTGTACATGAAAGTTGCTCAGAACGACGAGACAAATCCAGATACGCAGTCTGTTCATCCACCAGACATCCCTAGCATAGCGAACCCGCAACATTCCCCTTCCGGTTCATCTGTCCGAAAACGCGAAACACCGGGAATACTTTCCCGGATGTTTCTCCCCTTCGTCGGTATCACCTCCTACCGCGTTAGGGCACAGCTGGCACCGTTACTTGTCTTGTCATGCATCGATATGCGTCAGTTTGCTCTGTATTTACTGTTTCTCCCCCCTCTTCTTCTCTGGTAGACCCCGAGACCGGCGCTGATGCCACTGGGTACGACTATGTCACCGACGACCCCTCCTTGCCAGAGCAACCAGGCAAGCCCCCCCCCCCTCCCCTTGATCACCAGATATCGCCTATTCTTCTCTATATTGCTTGCATTAGAGTAGTGTAGCATGTTACTGCTTTACGTTAATCCTATCTTGATGCATAGCCTGTCCTTGCTACTACTGTTGTTACCTTTACCTGCAATCCTACATGCTTAGTATAGGATGCTAGTGTTTCATCAGTGGCCCTACATTCTTGTCCATCTGCCATGCTATACTATCGGGCCGTGATCACTAGGGAGGTGATCGCGGGTATATTCTATATACTTTATACATGACACATGTGGTGACTAAAGTCGGGTCAGCTCGTTGAGTACCCGCAAGTGATTCTGATGAGGGGGCTGAAAGGACAGGTGGCTCCATCCCGGTAGAGGTGGGCCTGGGTTCCTGACGGCCCCCGACTGTTACTTTGTGGCGGAGCGACAGGCAGGTTGAGACCACCTAGGAGAGAGGTGGGCCTGGCCCTGGTCGGCATTCGCAGATACTTAACACGCTTAACGATATCTTGGTATTTGATCTGAGTCTGGCTACTGGCCTATACGCACTAACCAACTACGCTGGAACAGTTATGGGCACTCGGCGTCGTGGTATCAGCCGAAGCCTTTGTGACGTCAGCGACTGAGCGGCGCACGCCGGTTTGGAACGTAAGCCTGCTCTTGTATTAAGGGGGCTAGTTCTGCTTCCGGCCGCCTACGCAACGTGCAGGTGTGCTAAGGGCGATGGGCCCAGACCCCTGTGCGCTTAGGTTTAGACCGGCGTGCTGACCTCTCTGTTGTGCCTAGGTGGGGCTGCGACGTGTTGATCTTCCGCGGCCGGGCATGACCCAGAAAAGTGTGTCCGGCCAAATGGGATCAAGCGTGTTGGGTTATGTGGTGCACCCCTGCAGGGAAGTTAATCTATTCGAATAGCCGTGATCTTCGGTAACAGGACGACTTGGAGTTGTACCTTGACCTTATGACAACTAGAACCGGATACTTAATAAAACACACCCTTCCAAGTGCCAGATACAACCCGGTGATCGCTCTCTAATAAAAGAATATGATATGGCATGATAAACAGCACTCCACATCAAAAATTATGTTTTTATCACTTACCTACTCGAGGACGAGCAGGAGTTAAGCTTGGGGATGCTGATACATCTCTGATGTCTACTACAGAACCTTCTTCTTGTAGACGTTGTTGGGCCTGCAAGTGCACAGGTTTGTAGGACAGTAGGAAATTTCCCTCAAGTGGATGACCTAAGGTTTATCAGTCCGTGGGAGGCGTAGGATGAAGATGGTCTCTCTCAAACAACCCTGCAACCAAATAACAAAGAGTCTCTTGTGTCACCAACACACCCACTACAATGGTAAATTGCATAGGTGCACTAGTCCGGCGAAGAGATGGTGATACAAGTGCAATATGGATAGTAGATAAAGGTATTTGTAATCCGAAATTACAAAAACAGCAAGGTAACAAGTGGTATAAGTGAGTGTAAATGGTATTGCAATGGTAGGAAACAAGGCCTAAGGTTCATACTTTCACTAGTGCAAGTTCTCTCAACAATAATAACATAGATAGATCATATAATAGTCCCTCAACATGCAACGAAGAGTCACTCCAAAGCCACTAATAGCGCAGAACAAACGAAGAGATTATGGTAGGGTACGAAACCACCTCAAAGTTATCCTTTCTCCTCGATCTATTCAAGAGTTCTTAGTAAAATAACACGAAGCTATTCTTTCCGCTCAATCTATCATAGAGTTCATACTAGAATAACACCTTAAGACACAAATCAACCAAAACCCTAATGTCACCTAGATACTCCATTGTCACCTCAAGTATCCGTGGGCATGATTATACGATATGCATCGCACAATCTCAGATTCATCTATTCAACCAACACAAAGTACTTCAAAGAGTGCCCCAAAGTTTCTACCGGAGAGTCAAGACAAAAACGTGTGCCAACCCCTATGCATAGGTTCATGGGTGGAACTCGCAAGTTGGTCACCAAAACATACATCAAGTGGCACATGATATCCCATTGTCACCACAGATAAGCACGGCAAGACATACATCAAGCGTTCTCAACTCATTAAAGACTCATTCCGATAAGACTACTTCAAAGGGAACACTCAATTCATCACAAGAGAGTAGAGGGGGGAACAAATCATAAGATCCAACTATAATAGCAAAGCTCGGGATACATCAAGATCGTGCCATAGAGGGAACACGAGAGAGAACACGAGAGAGCGAGAGAGATCAAACACATAGCTACTAGTACATACCCTCAGCCCCGAGGGTGAACTACTCCCTCCTCGTCATGGAGAGCGACGGGATGATGATGAAGATGGCCACCGGTGAGGGATCCCCCTCCGGCAGGGTGCCAGAACGGTCTCCCGAGTGGTTTTTGGTGCTACAGAGGCTTGCGGCGGCGGAACTCCTGATCTATCCTGATATTCGATGTTTTTAGGGTACGTAGGCTTATATAGGAGAAAGAAGTCGGTCGGGGGAGCCTCAAGGGGCCAACGAGAGGGTAGGGCGCGCCCCCCTGTCTCGTGGCCTCCTCGATGATCCCCTGGCTTGCACTCCAAGTTCCTGGGATTGGTTCTGTTCCAAAAATAACTTTTCCGAAGGTTTCATTCCGTTTGGACTCCGTTTGATATTCCTTTTCTTCGAAATACTGAAACAAGCAAGAAAACAACAATGTGGGCTGGGCCTCCGGTTAATAGGTTAGTCCCAAAAGTAATATAAAAGTGTATAATAAAGCCCATAATCATTCAAAACAGATAATAAAATAGCATGAATGCTTCATAAATTATAGATACGTTGGAGACGTATCAGCATCCCCAAGCTTAATTCCTGCTCGTCCTCGAGTAGGTAAATGATAAAAAGGAAGAATTTATGAAGTGTGAATGCTAGAAGGTGCACAAGTTTGATCAATGATAATTTCAATCACCTTTCCTAGCATGTTTATATGTCATAACAGTAGTTCATCTCATAAAACTTTTCATGATAAAGTAACAAGCTATTCACATGTTAAAGCATAGACCATATACTTTCTTGAAAACTACCAAACTTCATTCTTAGTCATCAAACAATTGCAATTCATCTTATTTTCAGGAAGGGTCTATGTCCGAGCTTTTATTTAGCAAACTCCACATACTCAACTATCATATAGTCTTCTACAATTGCTAACACTCACGCAATACTTGTGGTTATGGAGTTTTAATCAGACACAGAGAAAGATAGGGGCTTATAGTGTTGCCTCCAAATGTATTCACCTTTGGGTGATGTCAACAATAATAGTTCATGCTAACTTACATCCAGTTGGATATATATATCAGGATCACCCCAACACAAAGTGCTTGCCAAAGGATAAAATGAAAAAGGGAAAGGTGAAGATCACCTTGACTCTTGCATAAAGTAAATGACATAAAGTAAAAGATAGGCCCTTCGCAGGGAAGCAGGGATTTGCAGAGGTGCCAGAGCTTGATTTTGAAATAGAGATAAATAATTTTGAGAGGTATGATCTCAATGTCAACATAACAACCAAGAGTTCCCAATATCTTCCATACTACATACATTATAGGCGGTTCCCAAACAGAATGGTAAAGGTTTTTACTCCCCCTCCACCAACAATCATCAATCCATGGCTTGCCCAAAACAACAGGTGCCTCCAACTAACATCAAACCTGGGGGAGTTTTGTTTGCAATTATTTTTTATTTGATTTTGATCTTTTTGATCATGGGACTGGGCATCCCGGTTACCGGCCCTTTCTCGTGAATGAGGAGCGGAGTCCACTCCTCTTGAGAATAACCCACCTAGCATGGAAGACACTAACAGCCCCTAGTTGCTACATGAGCAATTCGGGCATACAAAACATATTACAATTTCAAGGTTTAGAGTTTGGCACATACAAATTTACTTGGAACGGCAGGTAAATACCGCATATAGGTAGATATGGTGGACACTCATGGCAAAAACTGGGTTTAAGGATATTGGATGCACAAGCAGCATTCCCGCTTAGTACAGATATTTAGGCTAGCATGAGGGGGAAAGGCAAGCTCAACATGTTTGAATGATCCATGACAATATACTTTAACTGAAATGTGAGAAAACATAACCCATTACATTGTCTTCCTTGTCCAACATCAACTCTTTAGCATGTCATACTTAATGAGTGCTCATAATTATAAAAGATGGCCATGATAATATATTTATATGTGAAATCTCTCTTCCTTCAATATTCTTTCATGAATTGTTCAAATAACTAATACAATGCTTGCTAACCTTCAATAAATTTACTATTTCTACTTCTTAGATGTGAAGTCACTACTCCCCAAGGGATAAAGCAAATGAGACATATATAATTTCAGATTTATGACATTCAACTTATTCAACCAATTACTCATAGGATATAAGTGAAGCACACGAGTAAATGAATAACTACTCCAAAAAGATATAAGTGAAGATCGATGAGTAGTTAAATAATTATGTAGCTATGTGAAGACTCTCTCTCTCTCTCATTTAAGAATTTCAGATCTTGGTATTTTGTTCAAACAGCAAGCAAAGCAAAATAAAATGACATTGCAAGGATGGCATGACTCATGTGAAGAAGCAAAAACTTAGGTTCAACCGATACTAACCGATAGTTGTTGGAGAAGAAAGGTGGGATGCCTAACGGGGCATCCCCAAGCTTAGATGCTTGAGACTTCTTGAAATATTATCTTGTGGTGCCTTGGGCATCCCCAAGCTTGAACTTTTGTGTCTCCTTAATTCCTTTTATATCTCGGTTTCCTAAAGCTCGAAAACTTCATCCACACCAAACTCAACAAGAACTCGTGAGATAGGTTAGTATAAAACAATGCAAAACCTTATAATTTTCCACTGTAACATATTACTAACATTATTATTCAACATTGCATACTAAATGTCTCTGGATATTTAATACTCCTATCCTCAACTAGAATCATTAAACAAGCAAGCATATGCAAACAATGCAAACATAACAGCAATCTGCCAAAACAGTATAGTCTGTAAAGAATGCAAGATTCATCATACTTCCCTAACTCCAAAAATTATGAGAAAACCACTACGCTGTAAAAGATTTATCATAGCTCATTATGCAAAAAGATTCAACATTATATCACTCTTTTACTTTTCTAGGGAATTTTTGCAACAGCGGTAAACTTTCTGTTTTCAAACAGCAACATGTATACTAGCAAAATAAGCATGGTAAAGGCTATGCTTGACATTTTTATTGAAAATATAGATGCAAAACATTATTATAATTACCATCAAGAAAATACTAACAAAATAAAATAATGCTCCAAGCAAAACACATATCATGTGGTGAATAAAAATATAGCTCCAAGTAAAGTTACCGATGAACGAAGACGAAAGAGGGGATGCCTTCCGGGGCATCCCCAAGCTTAGTTGCTTGGTTGTCTTGAATATTACCTTGGGGTGCCTTGGGCATCCCCAAGCTTAGGCTCTTACCACTCCTTATTCCATAGTCCATCAAATCTTTTACCCAAAACTTGAAAACTTCACAACACGAAACTCAAAACAAAACTCGTAAGCTCCGTTAGTATAAGAAAACAAACCACCACTTTAAGGTACTATTATGAACTCATTCTTTATTTATATTGGTGTTAAACCTACTATATTATAAGTTCTCTATGGTTCATACCCTTACATACTAGCCATATATTCATCAAAATAAGCAAACAACACAATGAAAACAGAATCTGTCAAAAACAGAACATTCTGTAGTAATCTGTACCAAACGTATACTTCTGGAACCCCACAAATTCTGAAATAAATTGGTGGACCTGAGGAATTTGTCTATTAATCATCTTCAAAAAGAATCAACCTAAAAGCACTCTTCAGTAAAACATGGCAGCTATTTGTTGGAAATATGCCCTAGAGGCAATAATAAATTAGTTATTATTATATTTCCTTGTTCATGATAATCGTTTATTATTCATGCTATAATTGTATTGACCGGAAACAGCAATACATGTGTGGATACATAGACAACACCATGTCCCTAGTAAGCCTCTAGTTGACTAGCTCGTTGATCAATAGATGGTTACGGTTTCCTGACCATGGACATTGGATGTCATTGATAACGGGATCACATCATTAGGAGAATGATGTGATGGACAAGACCCAATCCTAAGCCTAGCACAAAGATCGTAGTTCGTATGCTAAAGCTTTTCTAATGTCAAGTATCTTTTCCTTAGACCATGAGATTGTGCAACTCCCGGATACCGTAGGAATGCTTTGGGTGTACCAAACGTCACAACGTAACTAGGTGGCTATAAAGGTGCATTACAGGTATCTCCGAAAGTGTCTGTTGGGTTGGCACGAATCGAGACTGGGATTTGTCACTCCGTGTAAACGGAGAGGTATCTCTGGGCCCACTCGGTAGTACATCATCATAATGTGCACAATGTGACCAAGGGGTTGATCACGGATGATGTGTTACGGAACGAGTAAAGAGACTTGCCGTAACGAGATTGAACAAGGTATCGGGATACCGACGATCGAATCTCGGGCAAGTACAATACCACTAGACAAAGGGAATTGTATACGGGATCGATTGAGTCCTTGACATCGTGGTTCATCCGATGAGATCATCGTGGAACATGTGGGAGCCAACATGGGTATCCAGATCCCGCTGTTGGTTATTGACCGGAGAACGTCTCGGTCATGTCTGCATGATTCCCGAACCCGTAGGGTCTACACACTTAAGGTTCGATGACGCTAGGGTTATAAAGGAAGTTTGTATGTGGTTACCGAATGTTGTTCGGAGTCAAGGATGAGATCCCGGACGTCACGAGGAGTTCCGGAATGGTCCGGAGGTAAAGATTTATATATGGAAAGTTGTTGTTCGGGTTCCGGAAAAAGTTCGGGTTTTTCGGTATTGTACCGGAAGCTTCTGAAGGTTCCGGAGGATTCGGAGGTCCGGAGGTCCGGAAATTGTTCCACCACGTCCAATACAGTAGCATGGGCTGTAGGGGGCGCCCTAGCCATAATGGGCCAAGGGAACCAGCCCCCAAGGCCCATGCGCATGGGAGGGGGAAACCCTAAGGGGAGGGCCTCCACTTGACTTGGGAGGCACTCCTCCCCTCTTGGCCGCCCCAAGTCCCATCTAGGGCTGGCCGCACCCCTTGGGGTGGAAACCCTAAAGGGGCGCAGCCCCTTTCCCCTATATACTTGAGGTTTTGGGCTGCACAACACACGAGAACCTCTCCTCTTGGTGCAGCCTGCCTCTCCTCCTCCTCCTCTCCCTTGGTGCTTGGCGAAGCCTCTGGGATTGCCACGCCCTCCATCACCACCACGCCGTTGTGCTGCTGTTGGATGGAGTCTTCCTCAACCTCTCCCTCTCTCCTTGCTGGATCAAGGCGTGGGAGACGTCACCGGGCTGTACGTGTGTTGAACGCGGAGGTGCCGTCCGCTCGGCACTAGGATCTCCGGTGATTTGGATCACGACGAGTACGACTCCTTCAACCCCGTTCTCATGAACGCTTCCGCTTAGCGATCTACAAGGGTATGTAGATGCACTCTCCTTCCCCTCGTTGCTAGAATCTCCATAGATTGATCTTGGTGATGCGTAGAAAATTTTGAATTTCTGCTACGTTCCACAACAGTGGCATCATGAGCTAGGTCTATTGCGTAGATTCTTTGCACGAGTAGAACACAAAGTAGTTGTGGGCGTTGATGATGTTCAATATGCTTACCGTTACTAGTCAAATCTTGTTTCGACGGTATTGTGGGATGAAGCGGCCCGGACCGACCTTACACGTACTATTACGTGAGACAGGTTCCACCGACTGACATGCACTTGGTGCATAAGGTGGCTAGCGGGTGCCAGTCTCTCCCACTTTAGTCGGAACGGATTCGATGAAAAGGGTCCTTATGAAGGGTAAATAGCAATTGGCATATCACGTTGTGGTTTTGCGTGAGGCAAGAAACGTTTTGCTAGAAACCCATAGCAGCCACGTAAAACATGCAAACAACAATTAGAGGACGCCTAACTTGTTTTTGCAGGGTATGCTATGTGATGTGATATGGCCAAAAGAATGTGATGAATATATGTGATGTATGAGATTGATCATGTTCTTGTAATAGGATTCACGACTTGCATGTCGATGAGTATGACAACCGGCAGGAGCCATAGGAGTTGTCTTTATTTATTGTATGACCTGCGTGTCATTAAACAACGCCATGTAATCACTTTACTTTATTGCTAACCGTAGCCATAGTAGTAGAAGTAATAGTTGGCGAGACAACTTCATGAAGACACGATGATGGAGATCATGATGATGGAGATCATGGTGTCATGCCGGTGACGATGATGATCATGGAGCCCCGAAGATGGAGATCAAAAGGAGCAAAATGATATTGGCCATATCATGTCACTATTTGATTGCATGTGATGTTTATCATGATTATGCATCTTGTTTACTTAGAACGACGGTAGTAAATAAGATGATCCCTCATTAAAATTTCAAGAAGTGTTCTCCCCTAACTGTGCACTGTTGCTACAGTTCGTCGCTTCTAAGCACCACGTGTTGATCGGGTGTGATGGATTCTTACGTTCACATACAACGGGTGTAAGACAGATTTACACACGCAATACACTTAGGGTTAACTTGACGAGCCTAGCATGTACAGACATGGCCTCGGAACACGGAGACCGAAAGGTCGAGCATGAGTCGTATGGTAGATACGATCAACATGAAGATGTTCACCGATGATGACTAGTCCGTCTCACGTGTTGATCGGACACGGCCTAGTTGATTCGGATCATGTAATCACTTAGATGACCAGAGGGATGTCTATCTGAGTGGGAGTTCATAAGATGAACTTAATTATCCTGAACATAGTCAAAAGACCTTTTGCAAATTATGTCGAAAGCTCGCGCTTTAGTTCCACTGTTCAGATATGTTCCTAGAGAAAATATAGTTGAAAGTTGAAAGTAGCGATTATGCGGACAGTAGAAAGCTTATGTCCTTAATGCACCGCTCAGTGTGCTAAACCCCAAACGTCGTCTGTGGATGTTGCGAACATCGGACATACACGTCTTGATAACTACGTGATAGTTCAGTTAAACGGTTTAGAGTTGAGGCATGAAAGATGTTTTTCAAATGTCGCGAACATATGAGATGTTTCGAGGGCTGAAATTAGGATTTCAGGCTCGTGCCCACGTCAAGAGGTATGAGACCTCCGACGATTTTCTTAGCCTACAAACTAAGGGAGAAAAGCTCAATCGTTGAGCTTGTACTCAGATTGTCCGGGTACAACAATCACTTGAATCGAGTGGGAGTTAATCTTCCAGATGAGATAGTGATGTTTCTCCAAAGTCATTGCCACCAAGCTGCTAGAGCTTCGTGATGAACTATAACATATCAGGGATAGATATGATGATCCTTGAGGTATTCGCGTTGTTTGACATCGCGAAAGTAGAAATCAAGAAGGAGCATCAATTGTTGATGGTTGGTGAAACCACTAGTTTCAAGAAGGGCAAGGGCAATAAGGATACTTCACGAAATGGCAAATCAGCTGCTGCTCCAGTGAAGAAACCCGAGGTTGAACCCAAACCCGAGACTAAGTGTTTCTGAGATAAGGGGAACAGCCACTGGAGCAGAATTACCCTAGATACTTGGTAGATAAGAAGGCTGGCAAGGTCAATAGAAGTATATTGGATATACATTATGTTAATGTGTACTTTACTAGTACTCCTAGTAGCACCAGGGTATTAGATACCGGTTCGGTTGCTAAGTGTTAGTAACTCGAAATAAAAGGCTACGGAATAAACGGAGACTAGCTAAAGGAGAGCTGACGATATGTGTTGGAAGTGTTTCCAATTTGATGTGATCAAAACATCGCACGCTCCTTCTACCATCAAGATTAGTATTAAACCAGAATTATTGTCATTTGGTGTTTGCGTTGAGCATAGACATGATTGGATTATGTCTATCGCAATACGGTTATTCATTTATGGAGAATAATGGTTACTCTATTTGAATAATACCTTCGATGGTCTTGCACCTAAAAGAATGGTTTATTGAATCTCGATCGTAGTGATACACATTTTCATGCCAAAAGTATAAGATAGTAATGATAGTACCACTTACTTGTGGCACTGCCATGTAAGTCATATTGGTGTAAAACGCATGAAGAAGCTCCATGTTGTTGGATCTTTGGACTCACTCGTTTTGAAAAGTTTGAGACATGCGAACCATGTCTATTGGTACATACGCATGAAGAAACTCCATGCAGATGGATCGTTTGGACTCACTTGATTTTGAATCACTTGAGATATGCAAATCATACCACATGAGCAAGATGACTGAAAAGCCTCGGTTTCAGTAAGATGGAACAAGGTAGCAACCTGTTGGAAGTAACACATTTTGATGTGTGCAGTCCAATGAGTGCTGAGGCATGCAGTGAATATCATTATGTTCTGACTTCACAGATGATTCGAGTATATGTTGAGTATATTTACTTGATGAAACACAAGTCTGAATTGTTGAATGGTTCAAGTAATTTCAGAGTGAAGTTTAAGATCATTGTGACAAGAGGATAAAATGTCTATGATATGATCATAGAGATAAGTATCTGAGTTACGAGTTTTGGCACACAATTAAGACATTGTGCAAATTGTTTCACAATTAATACCGCCTGGAACACCATAGTGTGATGGTGTGTCCGAACATCATAGTTGCAACCTATTGGATATGGCGCGCACTATGATGTCTCTTATCGAATTACCACTATCGTTCATGGGTTAGGCATTAGAGACAACCGCACTCACTTTAATAGGGCACCACGTAATTCCGTTGAGATGACACCGTATGAACTATGGTTTAGAGAAACCTAAGCTGTCATTTCTTAAAGGTTTGGGGCTGCGACGCTTATGTGGAAAAGTTTCAGGTTGATAAGCTCGAACCCAAAGCGGACAAAATGCATCTTCATAGGACACCCAAAACGGTTGGGTATACCTCCTAATTCAGATCCGAAAGCAATAGGGATTGTTTCTTGAATCGGGTCCTTTCTCGAGGAAAAGTTCGTCTCGAAAAGTTGAGTGGGAGGATGGTGGAGACTTGATGAGGTCATTGAACCGTCACTTCAACAAGTGTGTAGCAGGGCACAGGAAGTTGTTCCCGTGGCACCTACACCAATTGAAGTAGAAGCTTATGATAGTGATCATGAAGTTTCGGATCAAGTCACTGACGTACCTCGTAGGGTGACAAGGATGCGTAATACTTCAGAGTGGTACAGTAATCATGTCTTGAAGGTCATGTTGCTAGACAACAATGAACCTACGAGCTATGGAGAAGCGATGGTGGGCCCAAATTCCGACAAATGGTTAGAAACCATGAAATCCGAGGTAGGATCCATGTATCATAACAAAGCATGGACTTTGGTGGACTTGCCCGATGATCGGCAAGCCATTGAAATAAATGGGTCTTTAAGAAGAAGACGGACATGGACGGTAATGTCACCTTCTATGAAGCTCGACTTGTGGCAAAGAGTTTTTCACAAGTTCAAGGAGTTGACTACGATGAGATTTTCTCATCCGTAGCGATGCTTAAGTCCGTCGGAATCATGTTAGCACAAGCTGCATTTATGAAATCTGGCAGATGGATGTCAAGACGAGTTTCCTTACCTTTACGTAAGGAAAGGTTGTATGTGATACAATCAGAAAAGTTTTGTCAATCCTAAGGATGCTAAAAGGTATGCTGGCTCCAGCGATCCTTCTAAGGACTGGAGTAAGCATCTCGGAGTTGGAATGTGCACTTTGATGAGATGATCAAAGATTTTGGGTTTATACAAAGTTTATGAGAAACTTGTATTTCCAAAGAAGTGAGTGGGAGCACTATAGAATTTCTGATGAGTATATGTTGTTGACATATGGATGATCGAAATGATGTAGAATTTCTGGAAAGCATATAGGGTTATTTGAAAGATGTTTTCAATAGAAAACCTGGATTAAGCTATTTGAACATTGAGCATCGAGATCTATAAGGATAGATCAAAATGCTTAATAATACTTTCAAATGAGCACATACCTTGACATGATCTTGAAGGTGTTCAAGATGGATCACCAAAGAAGGAGTTCTTGCCTAAGATGTAAGGTATGAGGTTAAGAGTTAAATCTCACCACGGCAGAAAAGAGAAAAGGACGAAGGTCGCCCCTATGCTTTAGACGTAGGCTCTATAGTATGCTATGCTGTGTACCGCACCGAAGTGTGCCATGCCATGAGTCACTCAAGGGTACAAGAATGATCCAGGAATGGGGATCATTGGACAGCGGTCAAAATTGTCCTTGGAGTAAATAAGGACATGTTTCTCGATTATGGAGGTGATAATGAGTTCGGCGTAAAGGGTTACGCCGATGCAAGCTTTAACACCTATCCGAGTGACTCGAGAAGCAAACCGGATACGATAGTGGAGCAACCATTTGGAATAGCTCCAAGTGGAGCGTGAAAGCAGCATTTACAATATGACATAGAGAATTATGAAGTACACACGGATCTGAAAGTTTCAGACCCGTTGACTAAAACCTCTCTCACAAGCAAAACATGATCAAACCCCAGAACTCATTGAGACTTAATCACATGGTGATGTGAACTAGTTTAAGACACTAGTAAACTCTTTGGATGTTGGTCACATGGCGATGTGACCTATCAGTGTTAATCACATGGCGATGTGAACTAGATTATTGACTCTAGTGCAAGTGGGAGACTGTTGGAAATATGCCCTAGAGGCAATAATAAATTAGTTATTATTATATTTCCTTGTTCATGATAATCGCTTATTATTCATGCTATAATTGTATTGACCGGAAACAGCAATACATGTGTGGATACATAGACAACACCATGTCCCTAGTAAGCCTCTAGTTGACTAGCTCGTTGATCAATAGATGGTTACGGTTTCCTGACCATGGACATTGGATGTCATTGATAACGGATCACATCATTAGGAGAATGATGTGATGGACAAGACCCAATCCTAAGCCTAGCACAAAGATCGTAGTTCGTATGCTAAAGCTTTTCTAATGTCAAGTATCTTTTCCTTAGACCATGAGATTGTGCAACTCCCGGATACCGTAGGAATGCTTTGGGTGTACCAAACGTCACAACGTAACTAGGTGGCTATAAAGGTGCATTACAGGTATCTCCGAAAGTGTCTGTTGGGTTGGCACGAATCGAGACTGGGATTTGTCACTCCGTGTAAACGGAGAGGTATCTCTGGGCCCACTCGGTAGTACATCATCATAATGTGCACAATGTGACCAAGGGGTTGATCACGGGATGATGTGTTACGGAACGAGTAAAGAGACTTGCCGGTAACGAGATTGAACAAGGTATCGGGATACCGACGATCGAATCTCGGGCAAGTACAATACCGCTAGACAAAGGGAATTGTATACGGGATCGATTGAGTCCTTGACATCGTGGTTCATCCGATGAGATCATCGTGGAACATGTGGGAGCCAACATGGGTATCCAGATCCGCTGTTGGTTATTGACCGGAGAACGTCTCGGTCATGTCTGCATGATTCCCGAACCCGTAGGGTCTACACACTTAAGGTTCGATGACGCTAGGGTTATAAAGGAAGTTTGTATGTGGTTACCGAATGTTGTTCGGAGTCAAGGATGAGATCCCGGACGTCACGACGAGTTCCGGAATGGTCCGGAGGTAAAGATTTATATATGGAAAGTTGTTGTTCGGGTTCCGGAAAAAGTTCGGGTTTTTCGGTATTGTACCGGAAGCTTCTGAAGGTTCCGAGGATTCGGAGGGTCCGGAGGTCCGGAAATTGTTCCACCACGTCCAATACAGTAGCATGGGCTGTAGGGGGCGCCCTAGCCATAATGGGCCAAGGGAACCAGCCCCCAAGGCCCATGCGCATGGGAGGGGGAAACCCTAAGGGGAGGGCCTCCACTTGACTTGGGAGGCACTCCTCCCCTCTTGGCCGCCCCAAGTCCCATCTAGGGCTGGCCGCACCCCTTGGGGTGGAAACCCTAAAGGGGCGCAGCCCCTTTCCCTATATATACTTGAGGTTTTGGGCTGCACAACACACGAGAACCTCTCCTCTTGGTGCAGCCCTGCCTCCTCCTCCTCCTCTCCCTTGGTGCTTGGCGAAGCCCTGCGGATTGCCACGCCTCCATCACCACCACGCCGTTGTGCTGCTGTTGGATGGAGTCTTCCTCAACCTCTCCTCTCTCCTTGCTGGATCAAGGCGTGGGAGACGCCACCGGCTGTACGTGTGTTGAACGCGGAGGTGCCGTCTGCTCGGCACTAGGATCTCCGGTGATTTGGATCACGACGAGTACGACTCCTTCAACCCCGTTCTCATGAACGCTTCCGCTTAGCGATCTACAAGGGTATGTAGATGCACTCTCCTTCCCCTCGTTGCTAGAATCTCCATAGATTGATCTTGGTGATGTGTAGAAAATTTTGAATTTCTGCTACGTTCCCCAACACTATTCTCGTGAGCGCTAAAGTTTTTGTTTTTTACAGCATGGTCATAAAGACTTCACCCAAGTCTTCCCAAAGGTTCTACTTGGCACAAACACTAATTAAAACATAAAACTACATCTAACCAGAGGCTAGATGAATTATTTAATACTAAACAGGAACAAAAAGTAAGAAACAAAACTAAACTTGGGTTGCCTCCCAACAAGCGCTAACGTTTAACGCCCCTAGCTAGGCATGATGATTTCAATGATGCTCACATAAAAGATAAGAATTGAAGCGTAAAGAGAGCATCATGAAGAATATGACTAGCACATTTAATTCTAACCCACTTCCTATGCATAGGGATTTTGTGAGCAAACAACTTATGGGAACAATAATCAACTAGCATAGGAAGGTACAACAAGCATAACTTTAAAATTTTAAGCACATAGAGAGGAAACTTGTTATTATTGCAATTCCTACAAGCATATATTCCTCCCTCATAATAATTTTCAGTAGAATCATGAAGTAATTCAACAATATAACCAGCACCTAAAGCATTCTTTTCATGATCTACAAGCATATAAAATTTACTACTCTCCACATAAGCAAAATTCTTCTCATTCAGAATGGTGGGAGTATCATAAAAGACTTGAACACTAAAAATTGTTTCCACATTAAAAGAGTAATGTTCAGAAAAAGGGTAATCATAATCATGACAAGTTTTATAAATATAATCATCACTACTTTTTATAGCATAAGTTTCATCACAATAATCATCATAAGTAGCAACTTCGTTCTCATCATAATCGATTAAAACCTCTCCCAAGATAGTGGAATCACTAAATAAAGTTGACACTATTCCAAATCCACTTTCATATTCATCACAATAAGATTCAACATCCTCCAAAATAGTGGGATCACTACTTCCTAAAGTTGACACTCTTCCAAAACCACTTTCATCAATATAATCATCATAAAGAGGCATGCTATCATCATAACAACTTTGCATATCAAAACTTGGGAGGCTAAAAATATCATCTTCATTAAGCATAGCATCCCCAAGCTTGGGACAAACATTAATTTCAGCAAATATATTCTCAAATATTTCATCCTCATCAAACATAGCTTCCCCAAGCTTGGGCCTTTTCATATCATAAGCATAATCACTCTCATCATCAATAGTATGGATAGCACCAATAGTATAGCAATTATCATTATCACAATGAGTAGTAGGAGCAACATCATTTGGAAGAGATACCTTTTAAACTTTTCTTCCTTTTCTTCTTCACATTATGTGTGGGTTCAACCCTCTTCTTTAAGCTCCTTATTGATGAGATTAGTTGAATAGAAAGCTCATCCTCGTCACCTGATTTATCATAAGAAATAATAGGAGGATAATGGGAAGTCTCTTCCCTTTCATTAGTATTCTCTTCATCTTCTATTTGCTTTCTTTTCTTTAGGTAATTGACAATATAAGGATTTTCAATGCAATTCACCGTACAATACAAATAAATCTTCTCTAGATCAAAATCAAGAACTTTCTTAAGGGAAAAACCTGGAAGATCCTTAGTTAAATGTTTCAATTCTTCATAACCCAAAAGAAAACTAAGTTCAATATAATGTGCAAGGGAAATCAAATCATCACAATTTTTGGACACGATTTGATCATGAAATAATCTTCATAGGAGGTGTAGATGACCACGTTCATTGCATAGTTCACAAGTACGGCAAAGGAAATGTAAATTTTCAGCACTCCTATTTAACTTTTCTTGCAACAATTTAGTTTCTAAATGCTTATGCCTCTTGCAATATATGTCTTCTCTATTAGGTGTGTTCATGCAAACATGCACTCCACAAAAGTTGACATGCTCATAAGAGATATTTTCATCATGACTAGTGCAATCATCATTAGTACTATGGATATTCAAAGAGTTCATACTAACAACATTGCAATCATGCTCATCATTCAAAGATTTAGTGCCAAACATTTTATAGATTTCTTTCTCTAGCTCTTGAGCACAATTTCCTTACCATCATTCTCACGAAAGATATTAAAAAGATGAAGCATATGAGACAAACTCAATTCCATTTTTTGTAGTTTTCTTTTACAAACTAAACTAGTGATAAAAAAAGAAACAAAAAGATTCGATTGCAAGATCTAAAGATATACCTTCAAGCACTCACCTCCCGACAACGGCGCCAGAAAAGAGCTTGATGTCTACTACACAACCTTCTTCTTGTAGACGTTGTTGGGCCTGCAAGTGCACAGGTTTGTAGGACAGTAGCAAATTTCCCTCAAGTGGATGACCTAAGGTTTATCAATCTGTGGGAGGCGTAGGACGAAGATGGTCTCTCTCAAACAACCCTGCAACCAAATAACAAAGAGTCTCTTGTGTCCCCAACACACCCAATACAATGGTAAATTGTATAGGTGCACTAGTTCGGCAAAGAGATAGTGATACAAGTGCAATATGGATAGTAGATAAAGGTATTTGTAATCTGAAATTATAAAAACAGCAAGGTAACAAGTGGTAAAAGTGAGCGTAAATGGTATTGCAATGGTAGGAAACAAGGCCTAAGGTTCATACTTTCACTAGTGCAAGTTCTCTCAACAATAATAACATAGATAGATCATATAACAGTCCCTCAACATGCAACAAAGAGTCACTCCAAAGCCCCTAATAACGGAGAACAAACGAAGAGATTATGGTAGGGTACGAAACCACCTCAAAGTTATCCTTTCTGCTCGATCTATTCAAGAGTTCGTAGTAAAATAACACGAAGCTATTCTTTCCGCTCAATCTATCATAGAGTTCATACTAGAATAACACCTTAATACACAAATCAACCAAACCCTAATGTCACCTAGATACTAGAATAACACCTCAAGTATTCGTGGGCATGATTATACGATATGCATCACACAATCTCAGATTCATCTATTCAACCAACACAAAGTACTTCAAAGAGTGCCCCAAAGTTTCTACCGGAGAGTCAAGACGAAAACGTGTGCCAACCCCTATGCATAGGTTCATGGGTGGAACCCGCAAGTTGGTCACCAAAACATACATCAAGTGGCACATGATATCCCGTTGTCACCACTGATAAGCACGGCAAGACATACATCAAGTGATCTCAAATCATTAAAGACTCATTCTGATAAGATAACTTCAAAGGGAAAACTCAATTCATCACAAGAGAGTAGAGGGGGGAACAAATCATAAGATCCAACTATAATAGCAAAGCTCGGGATACATCAAGATCGTGCCACAGAGGGAACACAAGAGAGAGAGAGAGAGAGAGAGAGAGAGAGAGAGAGATCAAACACATAGCTACTGGTACATACCCTCAGCCCCGAGGGTGAACTACTCCCTCCTCGTCATGGAGAGCACCGGGATGATGATGAAGATGGCCACCGGTGAGGGATCCGCCTCCAGCAGGGTGCCGGAACAGGCTCTAGAGAGGTTTTTGGTGGCTACAGAGGCTTGCGGCGGCGGAAGTCCCGATCTATCTTGATATTCGATGTTTTTAGGGTACGTAGGCTTATATAGGCGAAAGAAGTCGGTCGGGGGAGCCTCGAGGGGCCCACGAGAGGGTAGGGCGCACCCAGGGGGGTGGGCGCGCCCTCCTGTCTCGTGGCCTCCTTGATGATCCCCTGGCTTGCACTCCAAGTTCCTGGGATTGGTTCTGTTCCAAAAATAACTTTTCCGAAGGTTTCATTCCGTTTGGACAACATTTGATATTCCTTTTCTTCGAAATACTGAAACAGGCAAGAAAACAGCAATATGGGTTGGTCCTCCGATTAATAGGTTAGTCCCAAAAGTAATATAAAAGTGTATAATAAAGCCCATAATCATTCAAAACAGATAATAAAATAGCATGAATGATTCATAAATTATAGATACGTTGGAGACATATCAGTCTCCAATGTATCTATAATTTTTTATTATTCCATGTTGTTTTATTATCAATCTTGGATGTTTTATAATCATTATATAGTCATTTTATATCATTTTTTGGTACTAACCTATTGACATAGTGCCAAGTGCCAGTTGTTCTTTCCTGCATGTTTTTTACATCGCAGGAAATCAATTTCAGACGGAGTCCAAATGCCACGCCAATTTATGATGATTTTTTATGGACCAGAAGGAAGAAGTTGGGCCCTGGTTGCACCTGGGGGGAGTCCCCGAGGAGGGAACAACCCACCAGGGCTCGCCAGGAGGCCCAGTCGCGCCCTGGTGGATTGTGCCCACCTCGGGTGCCCCCTGGACCGACTCTTTGCTCTATAAATACCCCAATATTCCAGAAACCCTAGGGGAGTCGACTAAATTTTCATCCAGCCGCCGCAGAGTCCAGAACCACGAGATCCAATCTAGACACCATCATGGAGGGGTTCACCACTTCCATTGGTGCCTCTAAGATGATGCGTGGGTAGTTCTTTGTAGACCTTCGGGTCCGTAGTTAGTAGCTAGATGGCTCCTTCTCTCTCTCTCTTGATTATCAATACAATGGTCTCTTGGAGATCCATATGATGTTAGTCTTTTGGCGGTGTGTTTGTTGGGATCCGATGAACTTCGAGTATACAATCAGTTATATCTTTTTATATCCATGAAAGTTATTTGAGTTTCTTTGATCTCTTATATGTGTGATCTCTTATAGACTCATATTTCTTCTCCGATATTTGGGTTTTGTTTGGCCAACTTGATCTATTTATCTTGCAATGGGAAGAGGTGCCCGGTAGTGGGTTCGATCTTATGGTGCTTGATCCTAGTGATAGAAAGGGAACCGACACGTATGTATCATTGCTACGAAGGATAAAAGATGGGATCTATATCTGCCACAATAGATAAATGTATCTTGTCTACATCATGTCATCGTTCTTATTGCTTAATACACTAGATGCATGCTGGATAGCGGTCGATGTGTGGAGTAATAGTAGTAGATGCAGGCAGGAGTCGGTCTACTAATCTTGGACGTGATGCCTATGTAATGATCATTGCCTGGATATCGTCATAATTATTTGGAAGATCTATCAATTGCCAAACAGTAATTTGTTCACCCACCGTTTGCTATTTTTCTCGAGAGAAGCCACTAGTGAAACCTATGACCCCCGAGTCTTCTTTCTCATATATTTGCCTTGCGATCTACTTTTTCCTTGCGTTTATTTTCAGATCTATTAAACCAAAAATAAAAAATACCTTGCTGCAATTTATTTTTATTTATTTTATTTGGTGTTCGATCTATCAATCTACTACAAATTTACCTCATGTCCTTTGCCTATCTTGAGGCGCCGTACCCCGAAAGGGATTGACCACCCCTTTAACACGTCGGGTTGCGAGGTGTTGTTATTTGTGTGCAGGGGCTGTTTATGTTGTGTTGCTTGGTTCTCCTACCGGTTCGATAACCTTGGTTTCGTATCTGAGGGAATTACCTACCGCCGCTATGCTGCATCATCCCTTCCTCTTTGGGGAAATACCGACGTAGCTTCAACATCACGACGCTGGAAATACGCCATCCACAGAGGTAGGTTGTCGGGGGAATACCTCGGCTGCTGCCGCGCTTCCTACGACAAGGACACCCGGATCCGCGCGATCTTGTCGCGGCGTCCGTGTTGGAGGGCTGCAGGGGCACGGGGACGCCCCCGACGGTGAGCCTCCAAGCGCCCGGCACACGCATGTCGGGCGACGCCGGGTAGTTGGCCTCATGGAGAACGCATGCCTCCCACTTGTGCAGATGGCGGCGGTCGAAGCCGTTGGCGGCCGCGCCGTCACCGGGGAACCTCTCTGCCATTGGCTCGGCTTGACGGTGAAAGAGAGAGGGCGAGAGAAAGGACGACGTAGGAAAGAAGGTGGTCGGCGGCGAGAGTGCGATGGCTGTGACGTGACTAGAGTGCGGCCAGCGGCAATGAAGGCAGGTTTTATAGCAGCATGGGGGCGGCACCAGTGCGGACGCATGGCGGGAAAGGGCGGGACGTGTGGCGGCTCGCCTTCACTGTGCTGCCCGCGATTAGTGGAATGCTGACCGGCGATAGCCTTAGCATTGATTAGCATGGGGGCCGAGAGGATGAGATGAGGACGACGATGCTTAGTCACTGACTCGGCGGCCCACGAGATGGGAATCTGGCGCGGGAGGTTTTGGCGTCATTTTTTCCCCGGCACCCCCGGCCGGCCCCCAGCGCGCTGTGTTTGGCCTGGGTCCGTTGGCGTCAATTTCGCCCCTTACCGGCAAAATTTGGGCTCCTAAGGGCGCAACTGGGCCATTTTTTTTAGCCAACCGGTGATAAAAAAGGACGGCCGGTTGGGGGGGGGGGGGTGAGTGGAGATGCTCTAACCCCGTGGCGCAGCTGCTCCCTCTCCGGTGTCGGCATGTGCTTATTTTGATCATTATAACATGGCAAACGGGATTTGAGCTGACAGTGTCCTAAGGCATTTTTTAGTACGCGCCTAACAAAGCGACGGTATTTTTGAGCAGTTAAAATTTCTAGTGGAAAAACAGAATAGTGGGACATAAACAGTGGTATAAATGATAAAAACCCCAATATAAATTACACCGAGGACTTTGCACCACCGAACGACCATTGTCACCTCGAGAACGAGTCGTTGACACGTCGGTGTGGCCGCTCCCCTACTAGAGCCGGCTTGATTTCGTTGATGACAACCGGTAACTTTTTTATGCAAGTTCCCCTAAGGACCAATGCCACAGGCTCGCAATTGTCGTCATTGAACCCTTGAGCCAATCTGAAGCATCTGGCACCAAATTATTCTATTTCAGTACACAATGTAAAACAAATATGCGAGCAAACCAACTGCTTGAACCCCCAAAATTAGTATTCCCTACTATCCATCTTAATTGTCAATGATTTAATATAATTGAACGACAATTAAGATGAATCGGAGGGAGTAAAATAATATTTGTGAGCAATTCTAACTATCGGAGAACACTTGTACACATCTCCTGCACTATGATTTGTATTTATCTACATATATATTCATATACTACATTAAACCTTTATCAGGACTTTTTTGTGGACATGTATGCTCCAGAATGCTCTATCAGGATATTACAAAATTAAGATCTGGTAATGAAAACATATAAACACACAACAAATGATCTAATTCACCACAATAATCTATGAAGTAATGTGCATTTTGTCTTTATAAATTTTCTACCTAAGAGAGATTCATGAATGAAAGCTTTTATTGACAATATCTGAAACGAAATCTTAAAAAAACATAACACTTGTCGCAAAAACATGATTTCACTTTAAAGTTAACAACTAATATCCATTGACATACTTATGTACTTTATTTTTCTAATCATTGTGAAAAACTATTCAAATTAAAACATTATTACGATGAACAATCATGATAGGTAAAAAGTTGAATATAAATAAGTAATCACTATTATTTTGAACTCCTCAAAATGGTCACTATAGGTATGATCTTATGTCTATGCTAAGTAGAATATTTATTCACATGTGAAAGGTCATACATAAGGGAAATGTTTCCAGGATGATTGCATCTTTTATAAGATACTGTGTAGTTGTACCTCCTACGTACACAGGTCCTTTTGTATGCGATATATAGGGATGTGAGCTTCCATTACAAAGTTTTAGCATGATCGATGTACACTAATCTGGCAGAGAGATGCAACGGATTTAAGTTTCGTGTACTATTTTTCCATCATTATTAGTGCTTCCCAGTTGCACTATAACGGACATCTAAAACAATTGCACGAAATTAGTGTGCTCCATAGTTCACTTGGAGAGAATAACTTTAATGCCTACTTTAAACTTTTTCCGAGAGTAAAGCTATTTTTATTTTAAATTTTCTTGTGACACAAAATGTTATTAGGAAAGTGATAATTATACACATATTGCATATTCAGGGTTAATTTGGACAAAATGAGATATTTCAAATAAATTCTCAAAATATATATGAACTAGTAAAAATAATATGCAACGATATATACCCGTTCTGAGCAGTATTTTACATTACTGTCATCGGTGTGCCGGTACGCCCACCAAGACATACCGCTTCGAGCTACCGTGCACCGCCTAGTGTTGGGAAATGTTCCATGGTAAAACAAAAAAAATTAGCAACGAGGGGGAGAGTATGTCTACGTACCCCCTCGTAGACCGTAAGCAGAAGCGTTTAGTAACGCGGTTGATGTAGTCGAACTTTTTCGTGATCCAACTGATCGAGTACCGAACGTACGACACCTCCGCGTTCAGCACACGTTCAGCTCGGTGACGTGCTCGCCTTCTTGATCCAGCAAGACGGCGAAGTAGTGGATGAGTTCCAGCAGCACGGCGGTGTGGTGACGGTGGTCGTGTTGCTATCTCCGCAGGGCTTCGCCTAAGCACTATGAAAATATGGCTGAGGGACAAAACTATGGAGGGGGGCGCCGCACACGGCTAAGAGATTGCCGTTGCTTATGTGTGGCGCCCCCTCCCACATATATATAGGTGGGGGGAGGGAGGAACAGCTAAGGAGGCGCCCCAAGTGGGGTCCAATCCCACTTGGGGTCCTGCCCCTGGCCGCGCGCCCCCTTGCCTTTCTAGGCGCGCGGGGAAAGGCAGGGGAGGGTGCCCCCTTTCCTTTCTCCCATGTGGAGGGGAAGGCAGGAGGGGCTAGCCCTCCCCCTTTCCTTTCCTAGGGCCGACGGCCAGGGAGGGATGCCCCCCTTGTAGGCTGATGTGTCTCTCCCCTTGGCCTATTAGGCCCATAGACCTCTCGGGGGTGTCTGAAATCCCTTGCGGTGACTCGATGACTACTTGGTGCACTCCGAAACTCTTCCAGTGTCCAAATAGTATCATCCTATATATCAATCTATACCTCCGGACCATTCCGGAGCTCCTCGTCATGTCCGTGATCTCATTCGGGACTCTGAACAACATTCGGTCACCAAAACGAACGTTAAGCGCGCGAACCCTATAGGTTTGAGAACTATGTAGACATGACCGAGACACCTCTCTGGTCAATAACCAATAGCGGAACCTAGATGCCCATATTGGCTCCTACATATTCTACGAAGATCTTTATCGGACAAACCTTATGACAACATACATTATTCCTTTTGTCTGTCGGTATATTACTTGCCCGAGATTCGATCATCGGTATCTTCATATATAGTTCAATCTCATTACCGGCAAGTCTCTTTACTCGTTCCGTAATACATCATCTTGCAACTAACTCATTAGTCACTTTTCTTGCAAGGCTTCATATGATGTGTATTACCGAGAGGGTCCAGAGATACCTCTCTGATACTCAGAGTGACAAATCCTAATCTTGATCCATGCCAACTCAACGGACACCTTCGGAGATACCTGTGGAGCATCTTTATGATCACCTAGTTACTTTGTGACGTTTGAAGCACAAAAGGTATCCCTCCGGTATCCGAGAGTTGCATGATCTCATAGTCGAAGGAATATATATTTGGCATCGAGAAAGCAATAGCAATAAACTGAATGATCATATGCTAAGCTAACGGATGGGTCTTGTCCATAAAATCATTCTCCGAAGATGTGATCCAGTTATCAAATGACAACTAATGTCTATGGTTAGGAAACCTTAACAATCTTTGATCAACGAGCTAGTCTAGTAGAGGCTCACTAGGACACAGTATTTGTTTATGTATCCACACATGTATTTAAGTCTCCGGTCAATACAATTCTAGCATGAATAAGAAACCTTTATCATGATTAAAGAAATATAATAATAACCATTTTATTATTGCCTCTAGGGCATATTTCCATCACCTAGCCCATATTACGGCTTTCTTCTCTAGACCGCCTCTCGATCTCCACCATCAGTGATCATCTGTCCGCTTTAACAACCGAACGCTTCAGCGATTGTCGCCAGAGTGACACGATTGGATTCACATCAAAATGATTCTTTCATGGGTTCAGAGGGAAACAGATGGTGAAAATTTCTGTAAAAAAGAAAAACAAGTGGTGAAAATTAACAAGTTTTTTTTTTTGAGAATTGTGAAACATTAACAAGTTCATCGATGAATCTGCTCTACTTTAATCGAGCCATTTAGTGTCAAGGACTCTATTTTGGGCCCGTGGGACAATATTTTGGCCCGAACAACGCGCCTCCTACCGACCCACTAAAATTCTTCACCCCTAAAACCTAGCCGTCGCCCCCAGCATCCAGTGTCACCGCCGTCCTCCCATTCCGACCCCAACTCCACTGTGTCCATACCGACCCTTCCATCCACCCCAGCACCGTGTGTCCAGACACCGACCCCCTGCGGCAATGCCAAGTGACTTACTGGTGTCGTCGCCCTGTGCGGAACCCAAGTCCACCACCACCATTTCCTCCCTCGGCAAAGACCTGCTCCTCGACATCTTCCTCCGCTTGACACCAACGCTCGTCACCTGTCTCCGGCACCACCACAACACCCACCAAAGAAAAGAATGACGGATCACCTCCTCACCCGAGCACGACGTGGCTCCATTGCTGATATGCAGCTTTGTGGACCTTCAAGGTGACTCACCAAAAGTGAAGCCCTTGCCATTGAACGAATCATACCGGGGCAACACCCCGGACATGCCATCAAACTTTAGATCTGGCACCCCACCACGACTAAGACGCCAAAGCAGGAAACCATATCCGCCATCCACAAACCAAGAACCGTCTAGATGTCATCGACGTAGACCACAATCTGCATCTGCTCCTGGACTTCCTCCCAAGCTCCACGTCGTCGCTGGAGCAAACACCGTCGCAACGGCGGAGCCCGAGGACACGGGTTCACCAGGAGGATGATGCCACCGCCACTCCATCTTTGCTTGAACAGACTAATTTCCAAATCCATCCCCAACCATAAGACCGATGGCCTCGTCAGGGAGATATCTGAAGGATCTTTATTCAGCGTCGTCATTGTCACCGCTGAAGCCAAGACGATGAAGAGTAAAACTCTAGTCTACAAAGGAGTAAAAACGATTCACACGTGTGCATCCGACGATCACCCTCACCATCGACGGTTGAGGTTGCCAGCGGAGGGGAGCCGCCAGAGGAAGGCGCTAGAAGATTGGCCTCTCCTAGCGGCGGCGACGGTTCCAGTCACCAGGGACGAGAGGAAAACGCTTAGATCTGGATGCGAAGGAAAGCTCCATATTGCACTTATGTGTGCCTCCATTCGGACGGGGCGGACATTCTGAGTTCATCATCCAGTCTAGACTTTTTTTTAGGGAGCTCATCTAGTTGCGAACTCCTATTTGGCGGTGCCAGAAAACTGACCTGGCGCACAATAGTGATCCCTAATGGGCCCCGGCCCACTACACCTCCTTTGCTCGTTCTCACGTACAATCATTTTGTCCGTTCACCCCTAAAAAAATCATTTTGTTTGTTCGCTAGTACAGTTTTTCTTACATTCGATCTTTTTTGCTCCCTGCTTTCTCTTATAATACTTAAAACGGAAAACAAGAAGGTGTATGAAATAGAAAAAAATAGAAAAAAGTTCACCAAATTTGAAAAAATAAGGAATTTGAAAACATTCATTGAATTTGCAAAAAAGCTCATAGAATTTTAAAAAAGTTCATCATTTTTGAAAAAGAGTTCATTGAATTTGAAAACCTTTGTGGAATTAAAAAAGATCACGCATTTAAAGAAAAAAGAAAGAGAAAAGAAAAGGGGGAAAACGAAAGAAGAAAGAAGGAAAGAATGAAAAAGAGGCAATTAATCACATCAAATTGGGATGGTTGAGTGGTTATTGTGGCATGCTTTGAATCAAGAAGTCCCACCACGTTCATAGTTCAAAAAACTCATAGTTTCATTTTTTGCGGGTTAGCAATCAGAAAGAAAAAGAAGATATGGGTTGGCCCAACTCACAGCAGAGGTTTGTGCGCTTCACGCGCCCATTCGCAAAATGACCTATACCGGGGGAAAACCCTATTCGCTGCATTCTGCGGCAAACTGTCGGCAGATAGCACACCCATCAACCGTTCATGGGCCGGCCCATGACGGGTGCTTCATACAGAGAAAATCCCCCAAAAAATGACAGAGCGAGGAATCGAACCTCAAACCTTACACTCCTCAAGCTGCGTTGCTAGCCACCAGAGCTCCACGGGAATGTATCTGGTGCACCAAGGCAATTGGTGCTACCGGTGCACCGGACCCTGTTGCACATTCAAAAATATTCAGAAAAATTCGTAAAAAATTTAGTGTATCGACACAACATCAATGTATGTTGTTGCAAAAATTTAAATCAAAATTCAAAACAATGCTCAAGATACAAAAATGATAAATTTGACCTCAATGTGCTAATGGGCCAAAAATGAAGCCCAACTTGTGCTATGTACTATTCAGTGTCAAATTTGTTATTTTTACATCTCGAGCAATGTTTGAAATGTTGATTAAAATTTTTGTGACAGCATACATTGATGTTGTGTCAATGCACTAGATTTTTTTCCGGATTTTTTCGAACATTTTTTAATATGCAACGGGCGACCGGTGCACCGGTAGCACAAATTGCCCCGGTGCACCAGATACATTCCCAGAGCTCCACAATGCTAGTGTCCTACACATGCTAGAGATTGGCTCTTATCTGTTTCTTTTTTTCGTGTTTTTCATTTTGTTATTCTTTTTCTTTCTTTCTTCTATTTTTGCTTTAGAAAAATCGCAATTTCAGAAAAAAGTTCAACATATTCAATACTTTTGTTCGGCTTTAAAAAATGTTCAAATTTATTTGTTTAGGTTTTCAAAAGACATGTTGTTCTTTTCAAAAAATGTACAAATTCTTTTTATATTTTGAAAATTTGTTCGCTGTTTCAAAATTTATCTTGATTTTCAAAAAATGTTCGTGTTTTCCAATTTGTTTAAAATTTCAAATTTTTTTGGAATTTCACATTTATTACCGTTTTTCAAATTTTGTTTGTGATTTTCAAAAAATGTTCGTGTCTTCAAATTTGTTCAAATTTTCAAAAACGTTTTGGAATTTCACATTTGTTCCCATATTTCAAAAATTGATCGCATTTTTCGTTTTTCCTGTTTCTTTTTATTCTTTTTTCGCTCTCCTCCTTATTTTGTTCAAAATTGTTTGGGATTTCAAAAAGTGTTCTTTTTCAAAATTTGTTCAGATTTTTCCAAAATGTTCAGATTTTTCAAAAAATGTTCATGAAATTCAAAAAATGTTTACATGTTCAAAATTTTGTTCACAATTTCAGAAAATGATCGCATTCTCAAAATTTTGTTCACAATTTAAAATATGTTCACGTTTTAAAAAAAATCTCATTTAGAAAAAGTGTTCAAAATTTTTAGTAAATGTTCATGTTTTCATTTTTTCAGTAGTTCCCAAAAAAAATTCCAGTTTCATAAATTGTTCACAAATTTTAATAAATGTTCGTGTTTTCGAATTTTGTCCAGAAGTTGCATATTCGCATTTCTAAGTTTGATTTTCGAATTTCAGAAAATTTTCCCGTTTTATGAAAATGTCATCATTTTTGAAAAAAATTCTATTTCATAAAAATTGGCCATCATTTTGAAAAGTGGTCCTGTTTGAAAAAATATTCATCATTTTAGAAAGAAATCGCATTTTTTCAGGAAATGTTTTGATTTTCCCGAAAATGTTTTCATATGTGAACGCTGCTTTTGAGTTCTTATAAGATTTCACGCTACGTGCAATCAGCTATACCCGTCTGGCGTGGTGGTGTGCTGCAGCCACTATGAATCCGAGGTTGTGAGCTCGAATCCTCGCGCCCTTTCATATTTTTGCATCTTTTTGAAGTGATGCGGGCGTGCTCTACTGATGGGCCGTCCCAGTGGAGGCACCTATGTGAGTCGCGCCGACTAGCCGCAAAATACGGCCAATAGGATCTCCCTATAACGGGCGCCTGAAAAGCCTAATAGGAAGCGCCCTCGGGTGAGCTCCTATTTGGCGATGTAGGCATCAGAAAAGTGATTTGGCGCATACTAGTGATCCCTATTAGGCCCCGGCTCACTAGTCCTCCTTCACGCGTTCTCGTATACAATCATTTTGTTCTTTCACTACTGTTTTACTTTTGTTCGGTCTCTTTAGCTCCCTGCTTTCTCTTACACTCCCTCCATTCTAAAATATAGTAGGCCCGCGCTTTCCAGGTCCAACTTTGACCATAAAGTTAACCAACGAGACCGACTACGGCGGGAGAAAAAATTATATAATAAAAAATTCTTTTCAATACGAATTCACTGGGATAGTTTTTGCTCCCGCGGCAGTCGGTCTCGTTGGTTAAATTTATAGTCAAAGTTAAAGCACGGGAATAGAGGAAGCACTACATTTTGAAACGGAGGGAATACTACTTGGAAACAAAAATAAAAGGTATACGAAATAGAAAAAACAAAAAAGTTCAGAATTTTGTTTAAAAAAGTTAAACAATTTTATAAAATTCAACGGATTTCAGAAAAAATAATTGAATTTGAAAAATAATCATAGAATTCTTTAATAGTTCATCAAATTTGAAAAGGTTCATCATTTTTGAAAAAAGTCGAATTTTAAAAAGTTCATCGATTTTGTAAAATAGTTCGTCGAATTGGAAAAACTTTTGGATATTGAAAAGGTTCACGCATTTAGCAATAAAAAAAGAAAAGGAAAAAGGAAAAAAGAAAGAAGAAAGAAGAAAGAAGAAAGAAGGAAAAGGAGGTAACTAATCACATTAAATTGGGGTGGCTGAGTGGTTATCGCGGCATGCTTTGAATCAGGAAGTCCCTGGTTTTAATCCTCCTCCATGCTCACAATTCAAAAAACTGATAGTTTCCATTTTTTGCTAGTTAAAAAACAGAAAAAAAGAAAATACATGGGCCAGCCCCACTCGCAGCAGAGAGTCTGCGCTTTAGGCGCCCGTTCGCAAAATGACCTATAACGGGCGCCTGAAGCGCCAAATAGGAAGCGCCCTTGCGGGGGAGCTCCTCGGACCTGTAGGCGCCAGAAAACTGACTTGGCGCACAATAGTGATCCCCATTGGGCTCCGGCCCACTACTCCTTCCTCGCTCGTTCTCACCTACAATCATTTTGTTCATTCGCTACAGTTTTTCTTCGGTTCAATCATTTTTGCTCCCTGCTTTCTCTTATAGTACTTAAAATAAAAAATAAAAAATGTATACGAAATAGAATTAAAAAAGTTCAACGAATTTAAAAAAAATCATCGAATTTATTAAAAAGTTCATCGATATAAAATCTTTGTGTATTTAAAGAAAAACTAGTTAACCTTTTTTGACAAGAAAACAAGCCCAAGGATATGGTCTGATAGCGATATGCCCAAGACTGGGACTCCAGCATTCTTTATAAGAGTAATTATTGTTGTATTGATATGATTCAGTATTGTTGCATGGTACCCATCTGCTAGGATAAGGGTACGCAGATTGCTAGTTCATGCAACTTGCAAGGATTGGGAACTACGAAGTGTAACATTCTGCATACCTAAAATGCACACAACCAACACAAACGCACACACAGAAAAACACGCTGGCGAATAGCAAAGTCATATAAGACCAAAGCCATCCCTATACGAGGAAAAAGAAAATAAAAATCGAAGTGATCAAATCCGCAATCGACAAACTATACGATTCGGAGATGTTCCTGTTAGCCAGCAATTCTCACGACGATAACATCATCAAAGTCGTAGACCTCATCCAGCGGGAAGACGCGATCATGCTCGTTTGCGAGTATCCAGTGAACGGTAGCCTTGACTACCGGCTGCACCGGCCCGTCGAGACCGGTTGACCTCTAGGCTGGCCGGAGAGGAGGGCCATCGCCATCGGCGTGGCCAAAGGGCTCTGCCACTTGCACCATGGATGCAATAAGCCGATTGTCATCACAACATCAGCCCTGAAAACATTTTGCTTGATCAGAATTTCAAGGCCTTGATAGCCAGCTTTGGCGATGCGCAGATGAACATGGCTGGGCTCAGCCAACCGTTGCCAATCACGGACCTGCCTCCTGGTAACTTTACAGAGGTAGGGCGCTCTAGTGATATAGAAGATCTTATAAAAGTTTACAGAGGGAGTACTAACCAATAACTGATCAATTGCAGAGTATGGGAGAGCGACGAACCAGGTGACTGAGAAGGCAGACATATACAGCTTCGGAGTAGTGATGCTAGTACTAGTCACGGGGCGGGTGGCCAATGGACCTGGAGTGAATGGTCTATTGACAACTTGGGCACAGAAGAAGTGCAATGAACTGATGGCAAACAATCTGAAAATGTTCAAGATTACTGTGGACAAGGGCATACATGAAGGAGATGTTGACCATATTCAGGGTGGGCGTGGATTGCACCGTCAGGGATCCACAGGAAAGGCCTTCAATGCTCAAGGTTCTGGCACGACTCCACCGTGGGCGTTCTCCATTCCGTGGCCTCCTCACCTTCTCCCTTCCGCGAGGTCACCTGCAATCTTACCTCACATAGCCTTCAGCTAGATTCTGAAGGCTATGTGAGGTTAGATTCCGTGCTACTTGGGATGTCAGAAGAGGCTCACGCGTACATGGCACCCTGCAGCTATTCTGAATCTGATTTTCGCACTGCAATGCAACCAGTCTTCAGTAAGCAGATCACTGAAAGCAGATCACTGAAATGCAAAGGGTGATATAACTAGGGAACTGAAGAGCCACATGAAAAAGAAACACAAGACAAGCCAAATAATTAATTCCACAGCTAATCTTCACGCCTTCATCTTGACCTTCCATCAAAAAGAACATACCGTCAAATGGTATAAAAAGGAAAGGCTGCAAGCAACATGTTCAGTGCAGGAACAGTCAGCACAAAGGAACACAAATGTAACAAGTCCTCGCAACTAGCAAGCCGCCAAGGAATCCATTATGAGTCGCAGGTTAACACTTTTTTTACTTCACTGACATTTACGAACAAGCAATTCTTGATGTGAACTCGGTCACAGGAGACAACCTTATGACTTGCAAAAAAGAACTCAGCCAGCTCAGGACGAAGCGAGTTATTCAATTGAGTTGCCACATATTCATTGGGCCATTTGTGTGTGGCGTGATCCTTCCAAAAAAAAATACAACTAGCATCAGCCTAAAACATGGGCAGACCAACAAGGCTGGAAAGATGGGACTGAAGTCGAATGTGTCACCTGAATTAAGGATCCTTTAATTCTTTTACAACTGTTTTCAAAATAATGTAAGGCTAAGTGAGGGTTCAACATAATATAACAGTGCCAACAACGTCCTAATCATTGTTAAGCTGAATTTAATACAAAGCTACGTTGAGTTCTTAAGAGAAAAAATGGGAGAAGGCACGAAGTAAAACATATCAGGCAGAACCACAGAATATTATCAAGACATGATGAATGAAATAAGTGCTACAGAGCAAACCAGATGCCTCTTACTATAACAGATGCCACGCTAGTTCTAAGGCAAGGAAATAGCAACAGCCCAAATGTAATCGATAAAATTTGCTAACCTTCATGAGGCCCTCTTGGAAAATTTTCTCGATTATTTTCTTTAAAATGGGCAACGGACCAGAATTATGCACGCCAATGTTGCATCTAAATAGGGGAAGCATATTTGAAACCCAGGGAAGCTTTTTGCCTTCATCTGAAGAAAATCCATGGAACTCCAAAAAAAATTGTTTCAGTTTTCATTTTGTCATCATTACCGTTCACCTTTGTTTTGGCTTTATTAATTTAAAGCCGGGATCTGCTCGTGCCTTTTCCTCTAAAATCTAAACAAACCCATCTTAGCCCATCTACAGCACAAGCAGAACGGTTAAAATAAGCAAGACATTTACTTAGCTGAGCCACAAAATAAATTCTAGCCTGTAAATCGACTATCAATCTAGAAAAAGACTTGCATGCATAGCAAGAAGTTCAAACTCTGTTTTGCTAAAGCTGATACCCTCCTTGATCATACTGGCAGCTTCCTCAAGTTTGCCTGCTAGCTGGGTTTCGCCGATCGACTCGGATGCCGCGATCAACTGCTGTGGACCTCCCTGAGCCTCCTGATGGCCCTGATCAAACTCTCGTCAAATACTTGGGACATCTACATGATTTGGTGGAACTTGGATCCTCTGACCCACAGATACCCGGCTTCCATTAGGTCAGGTCGGAGATGACTCCATGGTCAATCTGGATCTGTTATCGGCAAGGCCCGAAGAGCAGGTTTCTATAGCATTGATAATTCGGTAGTTGTTTACTAGTATATTAGGTGCCTTGCTTTCAAGCTGAAGGTTTGCAATACTCCGCAGTATCTCTCGGCATTTGTAGAAGAAAAGGGCAAGCTCCTCCCTTGGTTTTGGGGCATCCTGAAGGTTTCTTTTCAAACAAAACACAAAAGCAGAGCCACCATCTTGGTCTACAGTAACATCCTTCAAAGTACCACTGAACATAGTTCATCCGCTGAGCTGATCTCACATGCCACTTTGCCCTTCACTTGTACTGAACCCTCACTGGCTATGTATCTGAAACAAAAATGACCCGGTCGATAAGAATTCATGAAAAGAAATGGTTATTGACACAATAGATGAATTCTTTAAATTCAAGCAGACAAGAACAACAAAATATTTCACAGAATAACGATGCAAACTAAACTGCAATTACAATCACTCACAGGGAGATGTTACATTTAGTACAACAGCCTAACATATAGTGATCATCCAAAATAGTAAAATAGTTGTGTTCTGCTAAGAGCATTTGTTTTTCTCCATCAAGTGCCCAAGAAGATCATAGATCGGCTGTCCTGAAAATGTTTTAATGGGAATACTTCCTAAAAGTTTGATATGTTGTCAGAGACATGAGCATGTTGTGCTGCCTACATAACTCAATATCCTGTAAGAAGAAAGTTCATTTCACAATTTCCAAATGAGCAAGCACTCCAAAAACTAACATCACTAAGAATACTCCAAAGTTCGTATTGTGCGAACTAGCGGAACGTCTTGCCTTCTCAGGCCGACGGCTTCGTGTTATATAGATGGGGCGCACCTCCCATGACAGCGCATACATTCGGTTGAGATTACATTCTTGGAGATAAACTGAAAGTTTTTGAGCATGAAAGCGACTAGCTGGTTAATGTGCTCGGTGTTGATGACGCGATTCGGTCTTGTGGCGGGACGAAGACGCCCATTGATCTGTGACAGATCCGACAAGGTTCACAGTCCTCGGCATGGACGAGGTCCCAGCCCCCAAGCCCGAGGTGTCCGAGCAAGGAGTTCAGCACTCCGGAGTAGTGACACGGCTCGGCCGATGTGGTAAGGCGAAGCCCCCAGTCTAGCCGAGCTGGCGGAGTTGGTCGGCGTGGTGACAATGAAGCCCCCACGCCAGTCGACGCGTCGAAATAGGTCAGCGTCGATTTACCTATGCACATGAAACAGTGTCGGCCAAAAGTAATAACATAATAGTAATTCTACTTAATTAATTTAAGTGAAGTAAATAATAAAAATAAAAATATGGCCTGAGCGCCATGGTCGATCCGGTGGAGTGGCAGCGCGGAAAAGCCGACACAGGGACGCGCGTCGAGCCGACGCCAGGACTTGACCGACGCAGGCGGGACGACGACATTGACTTGCCGAGGTGTTTAGCGTGGCCTAGCCTAACTAGATTGCCTGCACACACACACAAAGTAGTGCAAGCCGGGGATAATAGTAATAATAATAAAATAAAATAAAAATTCTTAGCATAATAAATAATTTATGCAAAATGAGTAATGAGAGAAATATGGCCCGTGTGCCGAACACTCGATGAGGTAGAGCTCTCTCAGCGATGCCGAAGTCCCCGAGGCAACCGAACATGTCGGTATGGCAATTTGACCAGCAATGCGATCACGCGAGCCGATATACGCCAATTGGGACAACGACGTTGTCTTGCCGAGGTGGCAGCATAGTGACTATAGTTAACTTTCGTGCATAGATAAAGCAGCACAAGATGGAAAATAAAAAATCCCTTTGTATAATTTATCTATGCAAAATAAATAATTTAAGAAATATAGCCTGAGAGCCAAGGTCTGTTTGTAGATGTAATGTCCGTCAGGCTGCAGATGAAAGCGTACAAACAAAACGCCGGTTAATGCAAAGCTGATTTGCACTGTTTCTCAATTAGACTTAACAAGTCGTGCTGCAAAAACTAAAACTAGCACTGGATTGAGTTAGTCATGTGGCAAAGAAAAATACTACTTTGCCAGGGTGCTAATGCATGATAGCGACATCTATGTAGTGAAAGAAAAAACATAAAGAGAAGGAGAGAAATCCCTTGATGGCCGTTGCCTGTGCGGGACTATCCTCGGCTCTGCATGTGCTGGCCCGACCTACGCATATACTCCTTGGGACCTAACACAATTCGGTCGACGGGGGCGGGATGACGATGGGTACGTCGAGGTGACCGCGTGACGTAGCCAAAGTCGATTGCCGAGGTAGCAGTGTGGTATAGTCGAGGTCGACTATAGGGCGTCGCCGTGATGAGGTGACAAAATCCGAATCCACGGGGTCTCTCGAGTTACGGATGCGATGTGCGCGGCTTAGCGACGACATATTGGATCCCCTGAAACAGTGGCCGCAACATAGACCGAATTGCAAAATCTGTTGCACCAAAAATCGCTGATGAGCAAAAAATACTCTTCAAAATATTATTAATATGTACAATGCGGAACACTAGAACAATTGCATCTGATGATTTATCCGATAATGCTCAGACCGATGGCAGACGAGATGATCATAAACGCCAGGATTCCACGAGGGACGCCCTGACCGGAGTGCCTCTACTCTGTGTGCAATAATTTCGCGTGATGAACAAATAGTCAGGAAAAAGTAAACCTGTTTGACGGGCAACGACCGTAATAGACCGAAGCAAATAAAAAGAAACCGTCTGTACGAGCTAGTACCGAGAATAGACTGTTTTTGATCTATATACGTGAAGTAGTAGTACTTGAATTACTAGAATTCAGTGATCAAATGTAGGGTACCGTGCTGCTAAACTAGTACTCCCTCCATCTAGGTGTGTAAGTCATCTTACATTGCACACCGTGACTAAGGTGGAGGGAAAAACGAGAGAACTTAATGTGTTTTTGCTAATTAATAACAATGCATGCAACAAACTGACCAATGCATGTCGTGTTTGATAGTCTTAAATCATTTAAAGCATGCATGACCCACATCTTTTATTGATTCATATGTCACGAAACAAGAAACGAGATGAGAGTTAATGTACCACGCCTAAGTGTTTTGGGATTATTTGGTTTTCGTAAGATGACTTACACACATAGACGGAAGGAGTAGTCAATTTGGTTAGTACTCTCTCCATTCCTAAATATTTGTCTTTTTAGAAATTTCAAATGAACACCACATACGGATGTACATAGACATATTTTAGAGTGTAGATTCACTCATTTTGCTCCGTATGTAGTCACTTGTTAAAATCTTTAAAAAATAAATATTTAGGAACGGAGGAAGTAGAACTTCAGGTCTACGCTTTAATCAAAGAAGAAAAAGGGGAGCAGCAAACAATGGCCCTGTTTGGATACTCTAACACAGTTAAAATTAGAGTTATTTTCTAACCCACTCTAACTCAAATAAGCATCTCTTCATCGGGATAGTTGGGTTAGATGAAACTAACCCACTCTAACCCTACCTGTTTGGATACTTTTGGGTTATTTAAGCCCTAACTAACCCAAACTAGCTCTAACCCCATGATCCAAACATGACCAATGGCCGGCTAGGAGCTGAATTAAAAAAGGGTAGAAAACAAATCTGGCTGATGTGTTGCCGCCGATCTGAACTCCCGCCGGCTTGCCGCACGCACTGTTTTATATAATTTTGACTTGACCCGCACAAGGAATCCGCTAGCTCCAGGCCGCCGTTTGTAGGCGCACTTCTCCAGGATTTTTACGCGTGCAGGCTAGCTCGGGTCGGATCTACCGTCAGAAGGTGGATACAATAGTCGCCGCGGGATCAGTCTTTTCTGCTGACTGCTATCTGATCTACAGATAAAACATAAGAGGCGACAGCAAAATTCCTTTGCAAACCAATCAGTTTATACAATACTGATCTAACGAAAAAACATCACCTGATTATTGATTTTGATTCGCATCAAACCACGACGAACACCTAGCAGGCTCTTAATAAAAGCATCAATGTCGGTTTTATATCCGGCGTATCTCGTAGTAGGGGTCTTAAGCTAGGCGTCTTAGAGCGATGGTAACATGGACATGGAGTTTTACCCAGCTTCGGGCTCTCCCAAAGAGATAATACCCTACATGCTGCTTTTGATTGTTTTCATATGGGTGTAGTACAGAGTACATGTATCTACCACAAGATTGTAATAATAAATATCAGATTGTCTATTGACTAGTCTGGCCTCGGTTTATATAACACACCAGAGGCATAGGGTTTAGGAGAGTCCTCGTCTTGGGCACCAAGTCTTGTGGGATCTCCCTTGTATGCGACATGAGCTGTCCGAACTGGCCCATGAATAAACGTGCATGGGAGTCCTCCGCCCAATCCAAGAGATCGGGAGACGACGTGGTGAGTACCCCTAGTCCAAGACACCGTCACCCGGCCCTCCCCACGCTCCCTTCGCCTGGTCCGGCCGAAACCCGAGCCGGGCCTGCTCCCCGTGAAGCCGGACCACGTCGACATGGTGGCCCCCGACGACGAGGACACCCTAAAATGGACGAAGGAGGACTACGTCCGCGAGCAGGTGCGCCGCCAGTGCCAGGCATACACGGAGCTCCAGCCCGGCGCTGCGGGCGCTAGGAGGGCGACATCATCGTCCTTGATAGCAACGAGGAGGACGAGGCCGGGCCGTCCAATGCCCACCGCGTGTCGGCGACCCTGGGCAAGGGTGCAGCAGGGACGACGGCGGCTCCGGCGGGGCGCGCGACAACGACGACGACGACGGTGACGACTACGCCCGTTTCTACAGGCTTCTCGGCATGTAGATGACGGACAGTGGACGCGGCGTAGTGGCTAGTGTGGCATAGTTTGCATGTTTTTATTTTTTTTACAAATTTCAATGAAATTTCGTCGATTTTGTACTAGATCGCCGAGTTTGTACAAGTTTGTACGTAATTTCGCCGAGCTAGCGCGATATTGGCGGCGACCTGCTGGGCGATGACTAAGAACAGAGTCGCCCTCATGCGTTAAACTTGCGCCAGTTTGCCCCCGCCGCCCTGGCTCCGAACGGCTGGAGATGCTCTTAGTTCTTATAACCCTCGTTCCTTTAGTAGATTTTTTTTTTTGAGATAACAAGATGATTACTCAGAGCTGTGCCGGGGCCAGTCGGGTTCGGCGCGGCAAAGAGCGGCCACGCGTCTTGGCCCAAGGTGCCAATTGTTATTTAATTCTTTTTTTTTTTGCCCGAGCAGAGACTTCATGTAATAGGGTGTGTGTAGAAACAGATGGGACGGAGTACTTTTTTAAGGTTTTATGGGGTCGTCTCGTACGATCCAGGCGTCGTGCCGACCCGTTGTTATTTTATTTTGTTTCAGTTATCGGTTGTACGACCAACAGTACTCTTTTTGTTTTCGAAACGGACGCAGTACTCTTTTTAAGGGGATCCAAGCTCTGACGTGGTGCATGCACATGGGTCTTGCTCATTTCTTTCGAAACGGACGTGGTGCATGCACATGGGTAGTCTCGTGCAACCCACGTCGATCCAGGCGTCGTGCCGACCCGTTGTTATTTTAAGTATTTTGTTTCAGTCATCGGTTGTACGACCCGACATAGACCACCCGGCCCGGATGGTGACATGACACTCACTACACCATACAGTACAGTACAGATTACTACACCGTGATGAACCACTGACTCGTACTAGTATTTGAGTTCCCGGCGCAAGGGCAAGCCTCTAATCCGAACCCAGGTACTGTAACTGTACTGTAGTATTATTATTACTGGAGTAGTATTATACAGCAGTACTAGTAGTATTTTTTTTAGCATCAGTACAGACACAGTCGCTCATATACACGCGCATATACTCACCCCTATGAACGCACACACACACACCCTACCCCAATGAGCATCTCCGAAAGATCGAAATTAAGATATCATCTTGAGATTTACGGCCACCAGAAGCGCTTCGTCGTCGACGGAACGCCTCCTCCCACTCGAAAACGCATCGCGGAAATCTCAAAATAAATCCAAGAATAATGCGAAGACTGTGATTTGAACCCCATGGGTGATACCATCGTCCACCTAACCATCTCAATCACAGATTGGTTTGGAGTACTAGTAGTACTCGAGCATCCATGCATCTACATCTCATTTCAGTAGCTACACCAATCCAGAGCATCAATTTGTATTTCAGCAGCCTCTGATTCGCTGCACTTGCTCTTGTATACCAGTCTATACCACATTTTGTCTTGCGGGCCCCCTTCAAAATACTACTCCCTCCGTTTAAAAATACTTCCACCATTCTTCGAAGCCGAATCCATGGATCGCCGCTTGGAGCTTCCGAAGCCGGACATGCTGCGGCCTTCTTCTCCAACTCCGACCGCCTTCATCTCCAACGCCCGTGATCCACCATCAAATTCCTTTGGTGCACACGTTCCTCTACGTTTCCCCTCAGCTAATTTGATGCCTCCTCTCTCTTGTCACTGTTCCAGCCTCTGAATTGAACAGCTCCTATACTACCCTAGCTACAGCAGTACAGCAGCAGGTGAGATACAGCTGGATTCTGAATGTTATCAGGTGGTTAGCGTTAGTAATTGAATCCTTTCCTAGTAGAGCATGTTTTGTTGCAAGTTGCAACCATAAGAGTCATAGAAGCTGCAGGCTACAGCCATCATCATCATTTGACCCTGGTATCATGTATGAAAGAAGAACCCATGCCGAGTAGTTCAAAATGCCAAAAACATTCTTCGGATTCACTCTTCTTTGTCGTACCTGTCAACATTTGGCTATCAAAATAATTACCAATATGCATCCCTCTCTATCTCTCATAGTTAAATAATGTGTGTGCAGGTTGACTGGTTGAGCAGCTTTGGCACGAACCTCTTCCCGCGTGACCGCAGCTGCTGAAAATGGCTGGATCACGGCTGCTCTGGCGCAGGAGCCGTCCCGTGGCCACACTGCCTATTGTGCTCGATGATCAATGCATAGTCGACAACCTCACTGAAAGTAATCAGAGAAGCATCTGGGCTAGCAGAAGGATTGGAGAGGACGAACAACTCTACTTAGTCCACATTCACGGCACTGCTGGCATTGGTCACCCAACCACGCTGGTCGTCAAGAAGTTCCACAACTCGGACGGAATAGTGGACGGTAATCTAGAGAACCGCTGCAAGTCGGAGATGATCCTATTAGCCAGCATCCGTCACGACAACATCGTCAACGTCCTACACTTCATCCAGAGGGAGAATGCCATCATGCTAGTTTACACGTATCAGGTGAACGGCAGTCTTGACCACTGGCTGCACTGGCGGGAGGAGGGTGAACTGCCGCTGAGCTGGCCGCAGAGGAAGGCCATCGCCATTGGCGTGGCCCAAGGGCTCTTCCACTTACACCATGGATGCAATAGACCGATTGTCCACCACAACATCACCTCTCTCAACATCCTGCTTGATCAGAATTTCAAGGCCGCGATAGCCAGTTTTGGTGCTGCACAAGTGAACATGGCCGGGCTTAACCAACCATTGCCGATTGCGGGAACTGTGTTTGGTAACTTTGGGTACGCAGCTCCAGGTACGGTGGGCGTTCAGTTCATGCGATGAGTTTTTTTTTAATTTCATCTTGTAACTAGTGTGGTCATTTGCTAACTAGTCATATAAATGATTAATTGCAGAATATGGGAGGGCGGCAAGCCAGCTGACGGAGAAGGTGGACACGTACAGCTTTGGTGTGGTGCTGCTGGAGCTCGTCACAGGGCGGGTGGCCAATGGGGTGGATGGTCAGTTGGCCATATGGGCTCGTGACAACTGCAGTGAGCTGATGGCAAAGAAGCTGGAATGGTTCAAGATTGCCGTGGACAATGGCATCCCAGATCAAGCATGGTACATCGAGGAGATGGCTACCATGTTCAGGCTGGGCGTGGATTGCACTGTTGAGGATCCTCAGCAAAGACCGTCCATGCAGATGGCTCTCAAACGACTTCGCCGCGGCTGTGGGCATGGGCGATTTGGTGGCCTTCTCACCTGCTATAACCTGTAATGCCACCGGCTAAGCCAAGTGACTTTTTTACTTTGGAAAAAGAAAATAAAGAGTAAAGGTCTTCCCTACTGTTCATGTGAAAAATGAATCAAAATGAGACATCCCTGATTGCAATGGGCACCTTTATATCAAAATGGTTCTTCCACACTTCACAGTGTCTGTTGTGTTCCTGACTGCTCCACACATGCATATACGAACTTTGGAGTATTCTTAGTGATGTTAGTTTTTGAAGTGCTTGCTCATTTGGAAGTTGTGAAATGAACTTTCTTCTTACAGGATATTGAGTTATGTAGGTAGCACAACATGCTCATGTCTCTGACAACATATCAAACTTTTAGGAAGTATTCCCATTAAAACATTATTAGGAGAGGCGATCTTTGATCTTCTTGGGCACTTGATGGAAAAAAAATACTCTTAGCAGAACACAACTATTTTACTATTTTGGATGATCACTATCTGTTATGCAGTTTAGTTTGCATCGTTATTCTGTGAAATATTTTGTTGTTCTTGTCTGCTTGAATTTAAAGAATTCATCTATTGTGTCAATAACCATTTCTTTTCATGAATTCTTATCGACCGGGTCATTTTTGTTTCAGATACATAACCAGTGAGGATTCAGTACAAGTGAAGGGCAAAGTGGCATGTGAGATCAGCTCAGCGGATGAACTATGTTCAGTGGTACTTTGAAGGATGTTACTGTAGACCAAGATGGTGGCTCTGCTTTTGTGTTTTGTTTGAAAAGAAACCTTCAGGATGCCCCAAAACCAAGGGAGGAGCTTGCCCTTTTCTTCTACAAATGCCGAGAGATAGCGCGGAGTATTGCAAACCTTCAGCTTGAAAGCAAGGCACCTAATATACTAGTAAACAACCACCGAATTATCAATGCTATAGAAACCTGCTCTTTGGGCCTTGCCGATAACAGATCCAGATTGACCATGGAGTCATCTCCGACCTGACCTAATGGAAGCCGGGTATCTGTGGGTCAGAGGATCCAAGTTCCACCAAATCATGAAGATGTCCCAAGTGTTTGACGACAGTTTGATCAGGGCCATCAGGAGGCTCAGGGAGGCCCACAGCAGTTGATCTTGGCATCCAAGAATCGGCGAAATCCAACTAGCAGGCAAACTCGAGGAAGCTGCCAGCATGATCAAGGGGGATATCAGCTCTAGCAAAACAGAGTTTGAACTTCTTGCCATGTATATAAGTCCTTTTCTAGATTGATAGTCGATTTACAGGCTAGAACTTATTTTGTGGCTCAGCTAAGTAAATGTCTTGCTTATTTTAACCGTTCTGCTTGTGCTGTAGATGGGCTAATATGGGTTTTTTTAGAGGAAAAGGCACGAGCAGATCCCGGCTTTAAATTAATAAAGCCAAAACAAAGGTGAACGGTAATGATGACAAAATGAAAACTGAAACAATTTTTTTTTGGAGTTCCATGGATTTTCTTCAGATGAAGGCAAAAAGCTTCCCTGGGTTTCAAATATGCTTCCCCTATTGAGATGCAACATTGGCGTGCATAATTCTGGTCCGTTGCCCATTTTAAAGAAAATAATCGAGAAAATTTTCCAAGAGGGCCTCATGAAGGTTAGCAAATTTTATTGATTACATTTGGGCTGTTGCTATTTCCTTGCCTTAGAACTAGCGTGGCATCTGTTATAGTAAGAGGCATCTGGTTTGCTCTGTAGCACTTATTTCATTCATCATGTCTTGATAATATTCTGTGGTTCTGCCTGATATGTTTTACTTCGTGCCTTCTCCCATTTTTTCTCTTAAGAACTCAACGTAGCTTTGTATTAAATTCAGCTTAACAATGATTAGGACGTTGTTGGCACTGTTATATTATGTTGAACCCTCACTTAGCCTTACATTATTTTGAAAACAGTGGTAAAAGAATTAAAGGATCCTTAATTCAGGTGACACATTCGACTTCAGTCCCATCTTTCCAGCCTTGTTGGTCTGCCCATGTTTTAGGCTGATGCTAGTTGTATTTTTTTTGGAAGGATCACACAGCACACAAATGGCCCAATGAATATATGGCAACTCAATTGAATAACTTGCTTCGTCCTGAGCTGGCTGAGTTCTTTTTTGCAAGTCATAAGGTTGTCTCCTGTGACCGAGTTCACATCAAGAATTGCTCGTTCGTAAATGTCAGTGAAGTAAAAAAAAAGTGTTAACCTGCGACTCATAATGGATTCCTTGGCGGCTTGCTAGTTGCGAGGACTTGTTACATTTGTGTTCCTTTGTGCTGACCGTTCCTGCACTGAACATGTTGCTTGCTAGCTTCAGCCTTTCCTTTTTCTACCATTTGACGGTATGTTCTTTTTGATGGAAGGGCAAGATGAAGGCGTGAAGATTAGCTGTGGAATTAATTATTTGGCTTGTCTTGTGTTTCTTTTTCATGTGGCTCTTCAGTTCCCTAGTTATATCACCCTTTGCATTTCAGTGATCTGCTTTCAGTGATCTGCTTACTGAAGACTGGTTGCATTGCAGTGCGAAAATCAGATTCAGAATAGCTGCAGGGTGCCATCTACGCGTGAGCCTCTTCTGACATCCCAAGTAGCACTACAAGATCTATCTGGCACTCATTCTACACTGACAATAAGATAAGATATACTACCAAATACTGCATATGTAGTTTGGAGAAACTGAAATCAAATGCAAACAATTTCCCTATCATGCATCAACACTGAACATACAGAAAGAAGAGTACGTCGATCTTACTAATTGCAGATACAGCGTGAGGAGTCCCCCTGCTGCAGTTTTCTGAAATTGCACTTCCTGGGGATTGCACGAACAGCAGTGTGTAATATGAGACCGATACAACCACAATATAAATACCGACATCATCTGAAGATGAGATCAAAAGAGTCTCCATTACTCTTTCAAGCTCAAACCAACAGGGAACAGCGGAGTAGAGCCACAACAACAAGCACTGAAGGGTTGCCCATGCTGCTCAAGAAGTAGCAGAGGCCCCCATCAAATACCCGCAACAGCAGGCTTAAACACACCAAAAATCAGGACGATCAATCCAACGAAAAAAAACGACTGAAACTTAGTAAGATTGCAGGTGACCTCACGGTAATCAGTGTTAGATGTGTATAGTCCCTTTTCGGTATATCCCCGTTCTATAAGGGGTTTTCTGCTCTTTGACACACATGTATATGTAATGACCTTTGGCCCTCAGGAAATACTAGTTACTGTTTATCCAACATGGTATCAGATGTTAGGTTCCTCCCTCTCCCGCACGATGCAACTCCGTGCTAGCTCTCCTTCCCCGATTCGTTGCCGTCCGGCTGACGCTGCTCACAGCCCGCTTCAAAGCCGGCCGACGCCGCCTTCGCCGCTTCAGCCGCCCGACCTGTGCTTCTCGGTCCTCCTCGCCGCGGATTCGCCGGGCCCGGCTCAGCTACTTCTCGCCGAAATCCGGCCGAGACTTGCTCGTCCCGTGCCTGGCCAACGTCCTCCTTGCCGCTCGTCCGCCTCTTCTCATGGATCCGCCGGATCTGCTTCGCCCCCGCTCGTCGCTGGTGCCGCATCCGCAGATCCGTCCGGCTGCCGCTGCTCCACTCGATCCGCCGGTGAGCCTCGCCGCCGCGGATCCGAGCTGCTGCTGCTCTGTCTTGGCCGCTGCTGCCTGTCTTCGTTCCCGCAGCAGGCCTCCCCGAGCGCTGCTCCCTCCTCGCGCCGCTCGTGAGCGGGGCTCCTCTCGCCTGCCGTTCGGGCCCCTTGGTCCGAATCCTGGTCGGGCCTCTCGCTCCGGATTTTCTTCGGGAGCTCGGAGTTGACCAAAAAAAAAGTGGAGAAGAATAGGCAGAAAAGCATATCAACATGTCTTCGTCCGGCTATGTGGCTGTTCCTCGGTGCTCGGTGATCTTTGATGGCACCAATTATGCCGAGTCTGTGGGCTTCATGCGTATCCACATGCGCGGACTTCTGTTGTGGGGTGTTCTCTCTGGCGAGGTCTCCTGTCCGCCATGCCCTATTGCTCCAGTAGCCCCTGTTCCGCCGGTACCTCCGGTGCTTACTGCTGATGCCTCTCAGGCTAATCGGGATGCAGCCAAGGCTCTTGATGATGCTGCAGTTGCTGCTTATGATCAGCAGGTATCCGCCTATTCTGATGCTCTTTCTGCCTACCGGGATGATCTGTCTGCTTATACTCAGTGGTGCAATGATGATGCTCGGGCTGCTGTTGTCCTCACTGCGAGTGTTCTCCCTCAGTTTGCTTCGGAGTTCATGGGTCTCGGCACTGTTGCATCTATGTGGTCCTATCTCTGTCAGCGCTATCAGCCCTCTGGCGATGCTCTCTACCTCTCTATAGTGCGTCAGGAGCATGCTCTTCAGCAGGGTGACTCGTCTGTTGATGAGTTCTACTCTCAGTGCTCGGCCATCTGGCGTCAGCTTGACTCCCTGCGGATAGTTGTTTGTGGCACTTGCCGTTGTTGCCAGACTACGAGGTCTGACTTGGAGTTTCAGAGGGTTCATGAGTTCTTATCTCGCCTCCGGTCTGAGTTTGAGCCTCGCCGTGCTCACTTGCTCGCTCGTGGTCGTGTTCCTACTTCAGAGGTGCTTGCAGAGCTTTGTGCTGAGGAGACACGCCTCCGGTCTGCTGGTCTGCTTGTGGTTCCTACCGTTCTTGCTGCCCGTACTCCTGTGCTTTCTGCTCCACCACTTCTGCCCACACCTCCAGGGGGGCGGGTCACCCTTCTTCAGGAGAGGGTCGGTCGCGCTCACACACCTTCTGTGGCTACTGCAACCGGCCAGGTCACCCAGAGTCAGATTGTCACAGGAAGCGAAGAGACCTGAAGCGCTCTTCTTCCAGTGGGACTCGTGTGCCTTCTTCCAGTGGGACGTCGTCGCTTACTGACCAGGATATTATGTGACTCAAGCGCATGTTAGCTTCATCTGGTTCTCCCTCAACGGGTTCTGCTGCTGCTGTGACAGCCATCACCACTCCGCCACCGCCGGCGCCTACTCAGTCAGGTACTTCCTCGTGGGTTCTGGACTCTGGAGCTTCTTTTCACATGTCTTATGATTCTTCTGCTTTATCTTCTCTTCGACCCCTTGATTTTCCTCTTAATGTTCTCACTGCCGATGGCACTTCTCTTCCTGTTACTGGTCGTGGCATCCTTTCCACTCCGTCCTTTTCGGTTCCTAGTGTGTCTCATGTTCCACGTCTTACCATGAATCTTTTTTCCGCTGCCAAACTTACGGATTCTGGTTGTCGTGTCATTCTTGATGCCGACTCTTGTTCTGTTCAGATCGCCGCACTCGTGCTCGGTTGGTGCTGGCCCTCTGCGCCGTGAGTCTCAAGGCCTTTGGGAGGTTGATCGCTTGTTCCTTCCATCGCTGCCTCATATGCCAGCTCTCATGCTCTTGCTGCCTCTTCGCCTCTGGCCCTTCCAACAAAGGGCATCATCGCCTTGGTCATATCTGTGGTTCTCGCTTGTCTTCTTTAGTTCATCGTGGTCTCTTAGGGCATGTATCCGGAGATGTCTCCTTACATTGTAATGGTTGCAGACTTGGCAAATGACCCGCCACCTTATCCTACTAGTGAGTCTGTATCTCAAAGATCCTTTGACTTAGTTCATTCTGATGTATGGGTCCTGCTCCCTTTGATTCAAAAGGTGGTCATCGCTACTATGTTTTGTTTATTGATGATTTCTCTCGCTACACTTGGCTCTACCTTATGAAATCTCGTAGCGAGGTTCTCTCTATATACAAACGATTTGCTGCCATGGTTCACACCCGCTTTTCCATGCCCATTCGTACTTTTCGTCTTCGACTCACCGGAGAGTATATCTCCCACTGTTGCGTGGTTTTCTCGCCGAACAGGTACTCTTGCCCAGTTCTCATGTCCCGGTGCTCATGCTCAGAATGACGTTGCCGAACGCAAGCATCGTCATCTCCTTGAGACGGCTCGTGCGCTGATGATTGCCACTTCTCTTCCACCCCACTTTTGGGCTGAGGCTATTTCTGCATCCACCTATCTCATAAACATTCAGCCATCGATCGCTTTGCGGGGGGGGCATTCCTATGGAGTGTCTCACTGGTCGCTCTCCCGACTACTCAGCTCTTCGTATGTTTGGATGTGTGTGCTATGTTCTTCTTGCCCCCCGAGAACGCACCAAACTGACTGCTCAGTCGACTGAGTGTGTTTTCCTTGGCTACAGCGATGAGCACAAGGGCTATCGCTGTTGGGATCCTGTGGTTGTCGCTTGCGCATCTCGCGTGATGTAACTTTTGATGAGTCTCGTTCTTACTACCCACGTTCTTCTTCCTCGAGTTTCTCTGTCGACGACCTTTCCTTCCTTCTTCCCGATACGACCCGCTACGTGCCTCATGTGTCACCTCTTCCTCTGGCACCTTTCCTTCCTTCTCGTTCACCAACGACCCCGTCTTCTCCCTCCCCCTCCTCCTCCTCCACCTCTCCATCATCATCTCCATCCCGTCGTCCTCTTTCCCCATTTCCTCTCCACTATACTCGTCGCCCTCGTCCTGAGGATGCCTCCTCTGACGAGCCTTCCACCTCTACTGCACCTCTCACGCCTCCCCCGGTTCACAACCTCCGTGCTCGGCCTCACCCTCCGCCTGATCGCTACTCCCCTGATCGGTACGGTCTCTCTGTTTTGACTGAGCCCACTTCCTATCGTGACCGCCATGACTCAGCTGAATGGCAGCTTGCGATGGCCGAGGAGCTTGCTGCCCTTGAGTGCTCGCACTGGGATCTCGCTCTCCCTTCGTGTCCGCCCCATCACCGCAAGTGGGTCTCATAGCTTAAGACTCGCCCGATGGCTCTCTTGAGCGCTACAAAGCTCGCCTTGTGGCCCGTGGCTTTCAGCAGGAGCAGGGCGCGATTATGATGAGACTTTCGCTCATGTGGCTCACATGACCACCGTCCGCACTCTTCTTGCTGTGGCTTCGCTCGTCAAGGGTCTATCTCTCAACTTGATGTTCGTAACGCTTTTCTCAATGGCAAGTTGCGTGAGGAGGTTTATATGCAGCCACCACAGGGTACTATGCTCCTGATGGTATGGTCTCAGAGACTTCGCCGCTCTCTATATGGTCTCAAACAGGTCCTCGCGCTTTGGTTTGCGCTGCCAGATCTGTGGTGACCGCGGCTGGTTTCTTGCCCAAAGGACCATGATCCCGCTGTTTGTTCACACGCCTCCTCGTGGTCGGACTCTTCTCCTTCTCTATGTTGATGACATGATCATCACCGGTGATGACACCGATTACATCGCTTTGTTAAGGCTCGCCTTCACGAGCAGTTCCTTATGACTGATCTCGCCCTCTTCGCTATTTTCTTGGGATTGAGATCTCCTCCACCTCGATGGCTTCTACATCTCTCAAGAGAAATACATTCAGGATCTTCTTGCTAGAGCTGCTCTTAGTGATGATCGCCTTTGCTGTGACTCCTATGGAGCTCAACGCTCAGCTTCGTGCCTCGATGGTGACCCTCTCCTAATCCCACTCGCTATCGCCACCTCGTCGGTAGCCTTGTCTATCTTGCTGTTACGCCGTCCCGACATCTCCTATCCCGCTCACATCCTCGAGTCAGTTTGTTTCAACCCCCACCTCCGTCCACTATAGTCACTTCCTCCGTGTTCTACGATATCTTCGTGGCACGATCTCTCGCCGCTTTTCTTTCCTCGCCCAGTTCTCTTGAGCTTCGTGCTTACTCCGATGCTACCTGGCTAGTGATCCTCCGATCGACGCATTGCTGTCTGCCATCGTCTTTCTTGGTGGCTCTCGATTACCGAAAGACAAAGAAACAGACTGCAGTTTCCGCCGAGTACTGAGGCTGAGTTGCGAGCCATGGCTATGTTGACGGCCGAGGTGATCTGATTGCGATGGTTACTTGAGGATTTTGGTGTGTCGGCTCCTACCTCGACTCCCTTCATCGCCGACAAGATCGGTGCTATCAAGATTATGCGTGACCCGTGAAGCATGAGCTCACCAAGCACATCGGTGTGGATGCCCATTTTGTGCGTCTTCTTGTGCAAGATCAGATTCTCGCTCTTCACTATGTGCCCTCGAGTTACAGATTGGCTGACTTCTTCACGAAGGCATGGACTCGAGCGCAGCATACCTTTTTCCTCTCCAAACTCAATGTTGTTGATCCACCATGAGTTTGAGGGGGGGGGGTGTTAGATGTGTATAGTCCCTTTCTGGTATATCCCCGTTCTATAAGGGGTTTTCTGCTTTTTGACACACATGTATATGTAATGGCCTTTGGCCCTCAGGAAATACTAGTTGCTGTTTATCCAACAATCAGAAGGTGAGGAGGCCACGGAACGGAGAACACCCATGAAGGAGTCATTCCAGAACCTTGAGCATTGAAGGCCTTTCCTGTGGATCCCTGATGGTGCAATCCACGCCCAGCCTGAACATGGTAGCCATCTCCTTCATGTATCGCGCTTGATTAGGGATGCCCTTGTCCACAGTAATCTTGAACATTTTCAGGTTGTTCGCCATCAGTTCATTGCACTTCTTCTGTGCCCAAGTTGCCAGTAGACCATTCACTCCAGGTCCATTGGCCACCCGCCCCGTGACTAGTACTAGCAGCACTACTCCCAAGCTGTATATGTCTGCCTTCTCAGTCACCTTGTTCGTCGCTCTTCCATACTCTGCAATTAATCAGTTATTAGTTACTACTCCCTCTGTAAACTTTTAGAAGATCTTTTAAATCACTAAAGTAGTAGTGATCTAATGATAAAAGTTTACAGAGGGAGTACTAGCTAGTAAAAGTGCATTGATCGCCCAACGCAAGTACCTGGAGTTGCGTACCCAAAGTTACCAGGAGGCAGGTCCGTGATTGGCAACGGTTAGCCGAGCCCAACCATGTTTTCATCTGTGCATCGCCGAAACTAGCTATCACAGCCTTGAAATTCTGATCAAGCAAGATTTTTCAAGGCTGATGTTGTGGTGGACAATTGGCTTATTGCATCCATGGTGCAAGTGGCAGAGCCCTTTGACCCCGCCGATGGCAATGACCCTCCTCTCCGGCCAGCCTAGAGGCCAACCGGTCTCCACAGGCCGGTGCAGCCCGTAGTCAAGGCTGCCGTTCACCGGATACTCGTAAACGAGCATGATTGCGTCTTCCCGCTGGATGAGGTCTACCACTTTGATGATGTTGTCGTGAGAATTGCTGGCTAAAAGGAACATCTCCGAATCGTAGCGGGTTCATGCTCTGGAACTTCTTGACGACCAGAGTAGTAGGCAGTTAGACCGATGCCCGCAATGCCCTGATCATGGACCAGTATAGCTGTTTGTCCTCCCATGTCCTCCTTGCCCACACCCTTCTCACATTGTTTTCAATAAGGTTGTCAACTATGCCTTACTGATTGTATTCAACAGGCAGGGTCACCAAAGGACATCTCCTCTGCTAGAATTGCGGACTCATTCTAGATTTCAAGGGCATGTGTCAACCTGCAGGAGCATTAAATATTTGTATTCAATTGTACTATCTCAGATTATATACATTGAATTTAAAACTATTCAGAGATAAAGAGAGATGCGTGTATATGATTAGTTTGAGCTAAGTGTTGACAACAAGCGACAGAGAGTATTGAACTCTTAGAAGAAGTGTAGCTTTTCATATAGTTGAGATGTTCTTTCAGTTAAGCCAATCAGAACATATGCTATTTTTGGTGGTGGCGTGCAGTTTATTTTGTGCAGTTTTAATCTTCACGTATGATACTAGAAGGATCAATTTACTGAAACGATGGTAAATTAGTATATTTTCAACAGAATGTTACACTTCGTAGTACCCCATCCTTGCAAGTTGCACGAACTAGCAATTAGCGTACCATGCAACAATACTGAATCATATCAATACAACAATAATTACTCTTATAAAGAATGCTGGAGTCCCAGTCTTGGGCATATCGCTATCAGACCATATCCTTGGGCTTGTTTTCTTGTTAAAAAAGGTTTAATAAACAAACTGTTTAATAAATTCAATGATTTTTTTTAAAATTCATTGAACTTTTTTTATTCTATTTCGTATATATTTTTTATTTTTTGTTTTAAGTACTATAAGAGAAAGCAGGGAGCAAAAATGATTGAACCGAAGAAAAACTGTAGCGAATGAACAAAATGATTGTAGGTGAGAAGGAGCGAGGAAGGAGTAGTGGGCCGGGGCCCAATGGGGATCACTATTGTGCGTCAAGTCAGTTTTCTGGCGCCTACAGGTCCGAGGAGCTCCCCCGCAAGGGCGCTTCCTATTTGGTGCTTTAGGTGCCCGTTATAGGTCATTTTGCGAACGGGCGCCTAAAGCGCAGACTCTCTGCTGCGAGTGGGGCTGGCCCATGTATTTTCTTTTTTTCTGTTTTTTAACCAGCAATAAACGGAAACTATCAGTTTTTTGAACTGTGAGCATGGAGGAGGATTAAAACCAGGGACTTCCTGATTCAAAGCATGCCGCGATAACCACTCAGCCACCCCAATTTAATGTGATTAGTTACCTCCTTTTCCTTCTTTTCTTCTTTCTTTTTTTCCTTTTTCCTTTTCTTTTTTCCAAATCGACGAACTTTTTTAAATTTGACTTTTTTCAAAAATGATGAACCTTTTCAAATTTGATGAACTATTAAAGAATTCTATGATTATTTTTCAAATTCAATTATTTTTTCTGAAATTCGATGAATTTTCTAAAATTGTTTAACTTTTTTTAAATAAAATTCTGAACTTTTTTATTTTTTCTATTTTTTCTATTTCGTATACCTTTTATTTTTGTTTCCAAGTACTATTCCCTCCGTTCCAAAATATAGTGCTTCCTCTATTCCGGTGCTTCAATTTTGACTATAACTTTAACCAACGAGACCGGCTGCCGCGGGAGCAAAAACTATAATGAGTGAATTCGTATTCAAAAGAAGTTTTTAATTATATAATTTTTTCTCCCGCCGTAGTTGGTCTCGTTGGTTAACTTTATGGTCAAAGTTGAACCTGAAAAGCGCGGGCGCACTATATTTTAGAATGGAGGGAGTATAAGAGAAAGCAGGGAGCTAAAAAGACCGAACGAAAGTAAAACAGTAGCGAAAGAACAAAATGATTGTATATGAGAACGCGCCAAGGAGGACTAGTGAGCCGGGGCCCAATAGGGATCACCAGTATGCGCCAAATCAGTTTTCTGATGCCTACATCGCCAAATCGGTCATGATCTTGGGCACCGGCAACGAAACAGCACTCTGCGAGGCCAGGGGCATTCCGGCATTCTTCATGGGGACATGACCCTCCACCCGCTCTTCGTCGTCGCTCTCCAGAAGCGCCCAAAACCGTCCTCCCGGTCGTGTATGAACCATCGGCTCCGTCAGATCGATCATCTCCGGTAACTTCGGTTGTAAATCCAGCTGCACACAATCGCCAACAACCACGTCATAAACATCAAGTTTGAATTTAATACCTACCTCAATCATGTCGCCGTCCGGGAGAAAATCGCCAGCGAGGACGTCGTTCTCCAGATCGAGAAGAGCCATCCATCACGAACGCGGAGTAAATCGAAGACGTCCTTTGATCCAAATGACCGGATCCGTCTCGTCAGAGAAGACCGCCCGCCATTGTACCCGTCGTGCCTCCTCCCATTCGATCTCACCGTGCGGCAGGTCACCGCGGTCATCACCCGATCCCGTCGGCCCCTCCTTTCCTCCCGACGGCGCCGCCGCTAGGGTACTAGGAGAGCACGGATGAATCTGATGTGCCCCTACACCTCCGCCTGGCGAGGATCGAGGAAGCGGCAGCGGTAGTCCGGCCGCCTCAGGTGGCCTCGTCTCCGCCTCGCCCTCTCTCATCTCCTCAGGTGGCTCCTGGTACCTCCCTCTTTAAAATGGGAGAGATTTTCACTTCCCGGTCTCTGCATCAATTAGGGATGCATACGACCATTTTAGTATGAGTACCAAGATAAACGTGGTCCTCAGAATTTTTTAAATGAGTATCAAGATATTTCTTGATGAGTGGTTCCACCACACACCAAGCTTAATCCTCAATAAATGGGGGAAAACCCCTGTGCATCACCTGTCAATTCTAGAAATTGAACCCGGATCGTTAGGCTGCATAACCGCATGCCCAACCATTGAGCCAAGGCTCTCTTTGCCGTTCACAATATCTATGAGAAATATCTATAATTTTCAAATGACAAGGTTTTCATTCGTACTAAATTGAATTAATCAGATATCCAAATTAGATGGTCAATAGTACTAGTCTACCTGTCAATGCATCCAATTTAGCAAATAGTTGTGTACGATGTTATTTCCATTAGGTGCCCAAGCAAAAATAATAATAATCAAGGTTTGCCAGGGTTCTTGTAAGAAGCATGGGAATGCCCCAAAACAACAAAGATGCATTACATGGTTAGCTAATATGATCATGAATGAACATACAAGAAGGGGGGAGCTTGACCTGCATAACTCAGCGCATTACAAGATCAGGAATGTTTAAATTTTATGAGAACAAAAAAAAATACACAGACAATGTCACCAGACTCACCAAACCTCAAGATTAGGGACTGCTTGATCTGCTTGAAATTGATAAAATTAATGCTGAAGAAGCTCTTCAGGATCTCCTTCCTCACAGTGTATTTGACAACATGTTGCTAGCATGAAATACTTAGGAAAATGGTACCATAGTAAGCTACTGTATGCATAAATTTACGACAGCGCGCTCAAATACCGTTCTGCAATTATTTGTTGTCATCTTTTCTTAGTCAATGTCCACTTCTCATTCTGTTCAAGTATTTATCTTTTTTTTCTTTTTGCAATTTCTTCTCCTCCCGAGCTGTGAAGCAGGTGCATTGCACCCAAGAACAGAAAGAAATAGCTTGGACAGTGGTATAATAGTTAGCTGGTGTATATTATAAGTTTTGTGAATACATCAGATCTACATGCTAAAAAAAGAACTCTCTTTTTTCCTTTTTCTTTTTCCCTTTTTTCTAAAAAAACAATTAGGTGCGCAAAGTAGGACTTCTGTTTTAATGGTAGTATTTTCTGTGTGGACACCGGTCCAATGCCCAAATAAAATTTACCACCATTTCAAACAGACCTGAACTAAGGCACTTAGTCCTACTGGAATCAGAGTTAATAGCAGGTAAGGAGGCCATCAAATCGGCCACGTCTGCAGCGGAGTCGTCTGAGAGCCATCCGCATGGACGGCCTTTGTTGCGGATCCTTGACGGTGCAATCCACTCCTAGCATGAATACGGAGGCCATTTCCTGCAAGTACTTTGCTTGATCTGATATGCGCTCGTCGATGGCAGTCCTGAACCTTTCCAGATGGTTTGCCATCAGATCATTGTTGTTGTCCTGTGCCCAAATCGCCAAATGACCATCTGCTCCACCTCCATTGGCTACCCTCCCTGTGACAAGCTCCAGCAGCACCACACCAAAGCTATACGTGTCTACCTTCTCTGTCAGCTCGCCTGCCGCAATCCCATATTCTGCAGTTAATCAATTATTAGTACTCCCTCCGTCCGAAAATACTTGTCCTCGAAATGGATAAAATGGATGTATCTATAACTAAAATAAGTCTAGATACAACCATTTTGAGAACAAGTATTTCCGGACGGAGGGAGTACTAGCTAAAAGAGTAACCTAGTAAAGAAAAAATTGCATTGCATGCATGTATCAATCACCCAACGTACCTGGAGCTGCATACCCAAAGTTACCAGGAGGCAGGTCTGTGATTGGCAACGGTTGGCCGAGCCCGGCCATGTTTATCTGCGCAGCGCCAAAACCGGCTATCACAGCCCTGAAATTTTGATGAAGCAAGATGTTGTAAGAGCTGATGTTATGGTGGACAATCGGCTTGTTGCATCCATGGTGCAAGTGGCAAAGCCCTTGTGCCACACCATCAGCTATGAACTTTCTCTGTGGCCAGCCTAGCTGCTGACTGGCATCCATCGGTTGGTGCAGCCAGGATTGAAGGCTTCCGTTCACCGGATACTCGTAAACGAGCATGATCGCGTCTTCCCTCTTGATGAGGTCTACAACTTTGATGATGTTATCGTGAGAATTGCTGACTAACAGGATCATCTCCGACTTGTAGCGGTACTTGACATTGCGGTCCACCTGCAGTGCTGGGTTCTCATTCTGGAACTTCTTGACGGCCAGAGTAGCAGGACGACCGATTTCAATAGCGCCCTGATCATGGACTAAGTAGAGCTGTTCGTCCTCCCATGTGGTTCTGCTAGTCCACATCCTTGTCACGTTATCTTCAGTAAGGTTGTCGACTATGGCTTGTTCATTGAGCACAATAGGTTGCGTCGCCGCAGGACGGCTCCAGACTAAACCCATTCTCTCAGTGGCCGGGTAGGGCGTGGAGAGGTTCGGGTTAAGGGTGTGTCAACCTGCAGACACATTGTTCATTAATATTCAGCAAATGACAGAGATCGGTCAATCTGACGATTTCGTGTGGCTTTTAAAATTGTTAAGGATGTTTTTCAGTTATTACAATCAGAACATGGTAGGTATTTTTGGTGGTGGTGCGCAGTTTATTCTGCATGGTTCTTCATACATGGTACAACAACGATCAAATTGCAAAAATGATGATAAAAATTCTGTTTGTTGATATGATCAACAGGATGTTCAACATGTTAGTCCTGAACCAATGCAATTTATTTATGTGACAGAAACAAGAGATGCTCTACTAGGATTCTATTAGTATGAGATGATAACATTCAGAGCCCAGCTGACACCATAATAAGCATCTCAGTTGCAGCTGTAGTGCAGAGGCTGTTAAATTAAGTACTATTACCTCCGTCCCAAAAACTTATCTTAGATTTGTCTAAATACGGATGTATTGTCTAGACAAATCTTAAGACAAGCTTTTTGAGACGGAGGGAGTAGAACAGAGAGAGCAAGGAGGAGTTCCAAATTAGTTGAGGCTTGAGGGGGACATAGAGGGAGAGGAGAGGAACGTATGGACCAAAAGAATTTGACGGCTATCACCGGCGGTGGAGATCGAGAGGCGGCGACCGTCAGAGTTTGTGAAGAAGGCTACAATACGGCGATGCAGTGCACGGGAGCTCGAAGCAGTGAGGAACCTGACCATGTCTTTTGGGCCGGCCGTACCGGCACACCCGCGGCGTCTCCTTGGTGCATCCCGCGGCGGCACGGCCAGCTGTCCCATCTCGCCAGCGAAGCAAGAGCGATGGCGGGCATCTCCAACCTCTCGGTCGCGTCAGGATCCAGACCGGGCGGCAATCCGAACGCCGACGGATCGTTGAGTAGTGGGAGCAGACAAGCATTCCGGCCAGATCCATGCTGCCCAACCCAACGCCACTAGAATAGATGGTGGTGGTGGTGGACAAGAGAGACGAGGGTGAGGTCACGTGCCTTTTAGTATGTTTTTGTCAACATCTGGTGGTTCAGGTCTTTCCTTCCTTTAATGAAAGTTAGATTAACCAACCTCAGAAATCAAGGTTTTGTCTGGACAAATTCTAAACTAAACTATATGTTTCGTGCCTCAGAATTTTGGACTACTAGTTTTGAACTAAATTCAAATTAACTTTGTTCAAACCAAGTTTGAATTTAGCCGATATTTTGTCAACATCTGGTGATTCCAAACCGAAATAATTTCAAAGTGGGTTTCGAGCCAAAGTTTGGGATATTTGAGAGGTCTAAGCTGAAATTATCTGTGGTTTTTTTATTGCTTTCTTCTTATTATGAGAAGAAGGGGTAATCTCATCACCGAGGTGCTGTCCCAAAAAAAGAAATTTCTCATAACAAGTGTGGGAGGGCGTTGTTTACCAATGAGCAAGACAAATAAATGAACGGCAACTAGTACGATTGATTGATTGATTGATTGATGTAGCTAGCTAGTTAGTACTACTACGTGTTAACGAACAAACCTAAACCTTATTCACTGAAGGCCAATGAGGAGTTATGCCTAACAGTTTTTACACTAAGATGAATGACTAGATCGTCCGTATGATCGAATAGCAGTAGCAGTGGTAATTCAAACTATGAAGGTGCAGTATAGTAGTTGTTGTTGTTGTTGTTGTTGTTGTTGTTGTTGTTGTTGTTGTTGTAACAGCGAGAATGAAAGTGGACGTACCTCGATCGATGGACAGAGTCGCAGAGAAGCAACCGCGCGCAGGCGCAGGCCAAGGCCAAGGGATGGGGGAGGCTTGCTGCCTAGGCATCTTACAAGCGGATTTACCCTGCGAATTTATAGTCTTCCAACGTCATTCAGTTGATAGTAAAATAAGAATCATGAATGACGTAGGACTGGAGTAGGGTGATAAAAACCTGCGTTAATTAGTACCACAGGACTAGTTCCAAAGGGACATCAACATCGACATACATATTGTATGTGGCGTTGTCCGGAGATGTGTCCAGCAGATAGCAAGTAGCTTGTGTTTTCTTCATTTTTATAGTGACCAGATACTTAGCTTGTGCTGGGAGCTGGGTATCCGGTTGAACTTTGCTTGAGTGTGACTGGATAGATACACTCATCTCTCCTTACATGGGTTTCCCAAAAATTCCCAGAGGCACGCACCTTCCCAACCTTGTCGGTCGCTCGACTGCCTCACAATCCACAAAGTCATTGGATCCCCCACAAGGGTGCACCAAGTTTAAGTTTTAATTTCTGAAACATGTGTTTTTTTAGTTCACTCGTACAATATATGTTTCAGCAGTTGAAACTTGATGAAGTTTTAAAAACTTGTCAAAACATACTCGTCACAAGAAACATGAATATGGAAAACGAAACTTAAATTAGTCTTTTGATTCAAAAAATATAAAAGATTGAAAATCAAAAATCAAAAGAAAAATGGGGTCGGTGTCCTGCACCCGCGTGCCACAATACCCCTCCCGTGTGTTTCCGTATGGTCTTGCTCGTAAGTATAGGATTTGCAAGTGTGGCTGTGGTAGATGTGCTACCTTACTCCGGTTGCATGGATATGCCCGTCTTTTGTTGCTCGATTTCAATGATGCATGTATTATCAATTTCGTTTGGGGGCATGGAGCTCCTTGTTTTTTTTGTTTAACCAGACTATCATTACATGTCATAACGGAAATATAGTTGCTAGAGTACTATCAAGAAACCCACCACACACTGCCTCAATCCGCACATGCGCTATGAGATGGAAAACTAGCTAACAGCATAGAGAGTTCCACGGTGATTACATATTTCGACGACCCTGAATAAAACGTAACCTACAACATCAAAACGGCTGAAGAAGATATGGAGCTCCTTGTATGGGAAAGAAAGTAAAATTTAATATGCTGTTGCTTATACCTACCCATCAAATTAAGCTTCGACTCATGCGCCAAACACTCCATCCGTCCGAAAATAAGTGTCGTTGGCTTAGGGCCTGTTCGGAGTCTCTCCGCTCCACACGATCCGCTCCAGGAGCAGCCGGAGCTGCAGTTTAAAACAGCGGAGCAAAGAAATTGGTACTCCGTGGATTCTATGATTTCCGGAGCGGGTGGGTTTCCGAACAGCCCCTCAATATAAATTTAGTATAAATTTGTACTAAACCAGTGACAGTTATTTTGGGACGGATGGAGGATAAAATACGTCATGGCAAGTTGGTGACAGAAAAAAGTGGTTGGCCGGTAATTCCGAACCAGATATAGATGGATCATGCATGAACCTGGTAACGCTGCAAGTTATTCGCTATGAGATCGACTGGTTCTTTTAGATAATTTGCCATATTTTGACTTCCTATTTACTAGTACAATACAGTGACAGAATTGCTATTGATTGCAAGCCTCAAGAAGCTTCTGTCTCGCAGCAAACGTGTAATGCGTTGGCGTCTACACTAGTATAAATGTGCTGTGGGACGGTGATGGTGCTACGACGAAGATTCCACCACCTCTAAAAGCTAAGCTAGAGAGCGCAGAAGCGACTCTCATTACTCTCTTTTCGGTACGCTGCGGGCCCGGTGATGGCGCCTTGGATATCTCAATCAGAAAAGGGAGGGGAAATCTGCTGGAAATTACGGTTCCAAGGGGTTGGGGGAAATTGGCTCGCGTGCGCGCACGTGAATGCATTGGAAATCTTCAGCTGATCCACAGTGCAGTCACATAGACAAAAAATGACATGACAAAGCAAAATTAAAGAGGAGACCGAGCATCATGGTAACCCTAAGAAAAAACAATGCTAGGCGCATGGACCTATATAAAATGCCTACTAACCAATGCATTCAAGGGTTTAGTTAATAAACAATTAAACAAGTGAAATTTAGCTGCAAAAGCTAAGCTCCTACACATTGGGGAGATTAGTTAAGATAGTGTCCGGATAATTCGCGAGTACCGGCCGGAGGGCAGCCCGCAAGCTAGCGCACTCTACAGTGTCAAGCCACACTCGGCCGACCTTTGCTTGCAGTTCGGATAACTCCTCGGCCACTAAGGCATCGGACTGGGCTTCGATAACCAGAGTTGTGGTTTTATCCTCCGTTCTGAATGACCGGTCTAGACCACCACGCACTCTGATTACACCGTTTGGTCCTGACATTTTTAGTTCGTATATGCATAATACGGCTCGACGTGGAATCATGTGAAGGCGGATCAGCCGAGTAGCGTGTGATAGCCGCTTCGGAATGGGACTATTTCAAAGTTCAAAGCCTCAATTCGGTAGTTATCGGGAGTTCCGAACACTACATCCAATGTCATTCTTCCTGTGCAGCGTACTTCTTTGCCATGGATTATGCTTTTGAAGGTGGTTTTGCTCGGCTGGATGTGCGACTCGTCGAATTGCATCTTTTCTCAAGGTTTCAGCATAGATAAGGTTGAGGTTGCTGCCGCTGTCAATTAGGACTCTCGACAAGTGAAAGTTGTCGATTATTGGGTCAAGCACAAGGGTGGCGACTCCTCGGTTATGGATCCCATCATCCCAGGGTGATCCCGAATTCGAATGTAATCGGAATATTCGACCATTGTTAGTTAATTGACTGAAGCTTCTTAGCGGCGCAGACCTCTCGAATAGCTTGTTTCCCCTGGTTCCGTGAGGAGTGCACCTCATAAATCATGCATGGGCAATGCTTCGGTACACCCCCCCTCACAAAACGTATAAAGGGTAGTATAGACTTTTCACAAATTGTACTCACTTTTCTACGTATACGTTGTAGGTTCGTATAATACCCGGCGAACAGCCCTCCCACATGGGCTCAGCCCATTTAGCTATTTTAGTTTTAATCATCAAAAAATGGATGTCGTCGGCTGGAGTCGAACTACAGCACTCACGCACTAGATGTAACAACTCAAACCATCTGGGCTAGCACATCTGATATGCCTACTAACCTTGTTTTCTTCTTCTTGTTCGAGAGACACAACGCCAAGAAAAGAAAAACAGCACCTTCACTCTTTGGTTTATGTTATTTTGCACGGTTTTTGTTACGGTTTCTAGTTTTCCTGTTTTGTTCATAAAAGACTAATATTTGTTTTTTAAATTGTGCATAAATTTCAAAAAAAATGTTCATGCCTTTCAAACTTGCTCAGAATGTCAAAACACAAACAGTTTTTTTATAAAATAACAAAATTTTAAACATGTACATTTTTTAAAAAAACAGTAACAAATTTGGAATTCCAGAAGAATATGAAAAAAAAATCCGAAAAATTTTAATTTATGAGAAATAGAAACAATAAACAGAATAAACGAAAAGTCAAGGAAGACAAAAAATGAACAAGAGAGAATATAAAAAGAGAAAAAGAAAAAACACGGTTCACGACCTTCGAGAATGTCCCAAAGCCGGAAAAAATTGCTGGGAAGCCAAGGTTTCCAAAACCGAGAAAACATTTTGGCAAATTTCCTTAGTGAACTTTTTTTTTTTGAAAATTTTCAGATCCATGAATATTTTTTAAAAAAATTGATGAACTTTTTTCAAATCCGAGAAAACCTTAGGGCTGGTTTTTTCTTCGGTTTTTACATGGGTTTTTATATTATTTTGTTTTTCTTTTCTTTTATTGATTTTGAAAAAAGTTCATCAAAAAAATCAAAATAAGTTTATCGATTTTGAAGGAAAGTTCATTGATTTGGGAAAAATCACAAATTTGAAAAGAAAACATTGATTTAGAAACAAAGTTCGTCAATTTTATAAAAAAGTTCAACAATTTTCAAAAACAAATTGCCAATTTGCGAAATAGTTCATGAATTTGAGAAGAGAACTGATCAATTTTAGGGAAAAAAATTCACTGATTTGGAAGAAAAAATTCAAGAATTTGAAATTTTGTCATGATTTTCGAAAAAAGAAATCAATAATTTGAAATTTTGTCATGATTTTCGAAAAAAGAAATCAATAATTATAAAAACTTCACGCATTTAAGAAACAAAAAACAAAAAGAAAATACCAAACAGAAAATGTTCCGCTTTTCCAGCGTCCTATTTTAAGTATTAGAAAATATAAACAACTCGTGACCTCCCGTTGCTGAGTTGGTTAGTGCGGTTGTGCTAATTCCTGGAGGACCTAGGTTCGAATCCTGCAGGACGCACTATTTTTTGCGGTTTCATAAAAAAAAGAAGGCTAAATGGGCCAGCCTGCGGCAGGGTGTGCACGTCCGTTCATGTACAGTGTATACGTGTTTGTCAAAATAAAACATATACGTAAAGAGTTTATAAATTATGACTATCATGCCCTTACTTATGAAGAGGTATCGGTTAATCTGAGCCGTCCTTGTGTTTAGGGGGGGTGTACCGAAGCAGAAGTGATCATGCATATGTCCTGGGGATGGTAGACTCTTCTTCCCTGGGCATGACTATCGATATTTTCATGTCAGCCAGGCTATTTGACGCACACCAGGCCTGCTTTTGCTACCTGTTTCATAACCCAACAGTGTCCGTTTATGTGGGAAATAGGTTTATCCAGTGTTGCCGGGTGTATTGTGCACGGCTGCTTGAGGATTGTGTCCAGCTGCGACCTACCATCATTGCCAGCTATCTAACACTTTTTATGAATATGTGGTTGCTGTCCACTGGGCTTGTCTTGTTTTTGCCCAAACGTGGTATTCGCCACATCACTGCGGCTTTGTTTTGCTTTTTGTGACGCATGCGCTTGCCTTCTCTAGGTACCACAAGTGACCCTATAGGCAGGAGCTCTGGCATTTTTCCTTGGCCAACCAGGCGTCTTCCATGGCGCAATACGGTCCTCGGTCAATGACGGATGAGGTCCATGTAAAGCCATTCTTCATGTATATTAGCTCGGAATGCTGCTAGGCCTTCCGCATCGCTGCAGTCAAGGATTTCATTTTTCATAGAAAATGGGACCATAGCTGACGGACCATCTCGCCTGGTTTCTTGGCAACGAGGGATAAATCCCATATATCTATCTGTCTGACAACACATAAGTATAGGGGATCACAACAGTCTTCGAGGATAGTATTTCATCAAAATTTATTGATTCGACATAAGGGAGGCAAAAAATATTTATGAGCCTTTGGCAGTTGAGTTATCAATATTTCACACGCTTGGAAAGTTATTTCTCTACAGTAAAGTGTTTAGTAGCACAGTACTATAATAGTTTGATAGTAGCGGTAGCAATAGCAATAATAACAGTAATAGTGATAGTAGCAGTTTTGTAGCAATTATTACAGCAGCAGCAGCAACAGTATTAATTTAGCAAAGACAATATGAGCAAAGCATTGGATCAGCGATGGATATTTGTGGGGAAGACATTCATCATGCATCTAACAGTCACAATTTAAAACGATATACAATAGCTCCAGTTCATCAATTAAATATAGGCATGTATTTCGTATATAGTTATACATGCTTAAAATAAGAACTTGTATAACATCTTTTGTCCTACTCTCCTGTGGCGGCGGGGTCCATAAGAAAATCTAAGGGCAATTAAGGTCTCCTTTTAATAGAGAACTGGATCAAAGCATTAACACATGGTGAATACATGAACTCCTCGCGTTACCGTTATCCCCGGAGAGTATGCAATTATTGTTACTTTGGGGTCTACGGTTCGAAACAATAACAAGTGCATACAGCTAGTAGATAGGTTCAAAAACTCAAATATATTGATGAAAAAATAAAGAGTTCAGATATGAAATCATGGCACTCAAGTCCTAGTGACAAGCATTAAGTATAGCAAAGTCATAGCAACATCAATCTCAGAACATAGTGAATACTAAGGATCAAACCCTAACAAATTGACTCAATTACATGGCAAATTTCATCCATCTCCATCACTGTCTAGCAAGCCTACGAATAAATTAGGTCAACACTTCCGATGAAGACGATGGCGACGAATTCGCCTCTCTGAAGCCCCGAATGGACTCCAGATCTGCCCTCCGGATAAAGAACATGAAGTGGCGGCAGCTCCATATCGTAAGCGATGAAACTTCTTCTCTATTTTTTCCTCGGGAAGACGGTACTTATGGAGGTGGACTTAGGTCAGAAGGATCCCCTTGAGCCCCATTAGACATCAGGGTGTGCCTTGGGGGGTAGGCGCGCAGCAGGTGGTCCCCCTCCGGTGGATCTTCGTTCCAGTATATTTTTATTTATTCAATAAAAAATCTCCGCCAAGTTTCGCTCAATTCCTAGAACTTTTATTTCTGCACAAAAACAACATCATGGGAATTCTGTTGAAAACAACATCAGTTCGAATTACTTTCATTCAAATCATGCAAATTATATTTCAAAACTAGAGCAAAAGTGTTTAGGAAAGTAGATACGTTGGAGATGTATCACTATCTGTTGCTCCCAGGGCAGTACTGTATGTGGGAGACGAAATTGTTGGAGGGCTCGGATTTGAGCGTGCCATGCTTGGGTGAAATTATGGAGCCACTTTCGTAAACGCCGGTATATATCTGTTGTACTCGTCGGCATAAGCACCGTTGGTTGAACTTTCGATGGTTGCTACAAGATTGGAGGTGGATGGGGGCAAAAATTCGATTCCCCCATTCCCTGGGACTCGATTGCCAAAGGTAGTGAATTCCTCGGTTTTTATGTGCTCCTCTCCGGGCTGATCTGACATCAGACCGAAGGTGGTTTTCCCAAGTTCAGATCTGACATCGGTTCAACACTACTAGGGAAAACCCTAGTAGTAGCGCGGGTTTTGATGCTATCAGTAGCGCGGGTGGCCACGCTACTACTACGGTGCTACAGCTAGCAGTTAGTAGTAGCGCGGTCTATACCCGCGCTACTACTATCGATTATATCAGCAGCGCTTTTCTGGAACGCGCTACTATTAAGTAGTTGTAGCGCTTTTCTAACCCCGCGCTACTGTTGTATCTTTCATCATTTTTTCCTGCTTCCTACTCTGTTTCAATAAACTGCAATTTCACATATACCAGATAACAATATCATTAACCACAATACCATATAGTCATACAATATCATAAAGCATTGTAGGTACTAGGTAGTACTAGATAACAATTTCATATATAGTCAACATGCATCCTCACATAATATAGCATATATATAGGCCCTGTTTGGTTCGGCTGTGGATTTCTAAGAGCAGCTGTGAAAAATCTGCTGTGGGAAAACAGCTGTGGAAAATCTGATGTGAAAAAGATGTAGGTCATGTGGCAAACCAGCTGATACAACTTTTTCAAATTTTGGCCCGCAGCGGAATCAGATTTTGGAAAGCACGTCTTGAGCTGCTTCCGCTTTTGGTTCAGATTTTTGCAGCGGATTTCTGAAATCGGATTCTGCTGGGTTCACCGTTTGGTTCAGATTCTGCTGCGCGGTAGCGGAATCCGTCGATAAAAGCTGAACCAAACAAGGCCATAGTCATACAACCACACACACATATGTAGTTCTAGATGATATCGACGACGATCATCATCCTCAAGCCTGGGCGATGGGTGTTCTTGATAGTAATTAGGATGGCATGTCCAACACGAAGATTCTTGCCAACGAGGAATCTCTTCCACCCAACCGAGCTTAAGTGTGTGCGACCGTCCCTATCCACGCCGTAAGTACAAATGGTGACGGAGCCCCTTGTGGTAAGGCGTATTTCAGCTGAGCCTTCCTCATCAGGCTCGATACCACAACTCACAGACAGGCTCTTTGGCAATTTTTGAATAAGAAAAAAATAACAATTAATAAGTAGCCTCGCACATATACTCTTGCAAATATATTTCTACTAAGTATAGATTTCTACACTATCAAAAGACACAGTACTACACATTTTTACTAAGCATAAATTCTACTAATTAGTACATATGAATTATCTACACTATTAATAGTTCCTTGGATTCTACACTAATAAGCATGTGATCGGACTCTACACTAAGCATATCATCGGATAATTTGCAGTTGTAAGTATAACAATAAAGCATATCATCGTATTCACTAAGCATATCAAATTACTATAGTTAGTATAACATACCATATCATGCCGATCGACCATGGTACTTGTCAGGCGGGTCACGAATGGCACCCCGACAAAGTCATCACGTGGCGGAATTATGTCCCATAGGTTGCACACCTCCTCCTCGCCCAGCCTCATTCTTTGAGCTAAGATGATGGCTTCTTGAAGTGGGCCCTCATCATCTTTATCGAGTGGGTCCTCACCATCTTCATCATCTTCCACCTTGTTGATATAAATGAAAGCCAGCTTGGGTCTTTCTGCTCTGAAGGAGAAGCTGATCAACTCACCACCAGTAACACGCATGCGGGCGAGGAAACATGCCCATCCATCTCCTCCAATCTGCGACATATTGCATCCTTTCTTGACCTCCAGAGTGTAGGGTCCCCCAGGAGCCTCAAAGGTCACAGTGTCTCCTGTCGGCTTGTTGAATTTCAACCTCACATTGCATGGGACGATATGTGTAAAAAAAGCAAAATGACACAATGCAGTAATGCCAACACTAAAAATAAAATAGTTGTTACATTGCATATAATTTCTTACTGCCGCATGAAGGAAACTCGGCTGGAAGTAGATGCCGAACAGCTTGCCAGTTGCAAGGCTGCTGACGCACCTTGACTTACACAGTCGACATGGTGGTGATGGTGGTCACGCCATTTTCCTAAAGCAATATGAGCAAAGATGAACGATCCACTTCACAGGAAGGAAAACAATAACATAATGTGATACTAACAATAGGATCTAGAGATGTTGGAATTAACCCAATCAAAAAATAGTGGTACACCAACTTCAATATAGCATAAAAACAACTTAGCAGAACTAAAAACTATCAACTATCATCTCTCTCTCTCTCTCTCTCTCTCTGTCTTTCTCTCTCTCTAAATGTTGCATATCAACTAGCCTACTAAATCAACTAAATCAAAATGTTCTAAATCAACTAAATCAACTAGCCTACTAAATTAACTAAATCAACTAGCCAACTAAATCAACTAGCCGACTAAATCAACTAAATCAAAATGTTCTAAATCAACTAGACTACTAAATCAACTAAATCAAAATGTTGCATATGAACTAGGCTACTAAATCAAAATATAGGAGGGAGGAGGGGTTGCGGATGGAGGAGGGAGGATGGAGAAGGAGGGGCGACTGGAGGAGGGAGGAGGAAGGAGGACGGAGGAGGAAGGTGGAGCGAGGAGGGGCCGGCCGGCGGCGAACGGAGGAGTGGAGGGAGGACGGAAGAGGAGGGGGCGGGGAGGAGGGTGACCGGTGAAGGATTGCCGAGTTTAGGAAGGAGGAGGAGGTGACGGCGTCGCAGAGGGAGGAGGGGTAGGCGATGGTGGCTGGCGGGGGCGAGGCGGCCGGTGGCGGGGACCGGCGCGGGGGGATTGAGGGGGATATCGAGTGAGTGTGAGTGGAGAGAGGAGAGTGAGGGGTGGCCGGTTGGGGAAGATAGAATGGCTTAGCAGTAGCGCGCTAAAGGGAAACACGTTACTACTAAATGTCCTAGCAGTAGCGCCTTTCAGACAAAACACGCTACTGCTATGTGTAAGCATTTAAAAATATACATCAAAAATACATTGATCATCATTGATCTTTTTGTGTACAATCTGAATTGTCAATATGAATCCTCGCCAATTTAGAAACCGGAGAAGACTCATATTGCGGCCACAAATTCTACGCATAGAGTTCAATGAAGACCAAGTGGTTGTTACAGTTTGAGAAGTAGCATATTTAAGGTGGAGAAAACCTTGTTCACGGAGCGAGGTGGGACTAAATTTTGTAGTAAACTTAGCAGTAGCGGGTATTGTGAGAATGCGCTACTGATATGATCTATAGCATTAGCGCTCTTTGTATTAAGACGCTGCTGCTATAACTAGCTTGGTGGCGGGGTCATGAAAATTAATGCAGTAGAGCGGCTTATAACGGGCGCGCTACTGCTACATCTATACCAGCAGCGCGGTTTGTTTGTGCGCTGCTGGTAAGATTCTGTATATAGGCTTTTCCTAGTAGTGCAAGGTCTTGGTCTTGGGCCAGGTTGACTGGCCGGCTCCCGAGCTATGTCGTCGGGTGCGATGAGAGATTTTCACCCTCATCCTGAGCACAATTTGACTTTAACGTCAGGACGGGTGCGCCTGGCGGCTCCTCGATCTGGTCTGAGAGCTAGCTCGAGAGGTCTGGCTCACTGCAGGAGTCCGCCATCAATCTGGCGTAAGTAGCCAGCCGAATTGGCTAAGTTGGCGACACTGAAGACAAAGGCCTAGCTTGGCACAAAGGAGATGCCGGCGCCGACCTGATTACCGACCTTGATCTCCATTGAATCACAGTGACTACGTAGTATGACCTGTATGGGACACCAATGGCGGAGTCGATTCTAACGAATCTTGGGTAGGGGGGCCGAGCTAGTAGCCTAGATGCGATGATAACAATGACACAAGGTTTTATCCAGGTTTGGGCTCTCTTCTAGAGATAATACCCTGTGTCCTGCGTGTGTTTATATTTATTCAAGATGGAGTACAAAGTAGAGGTTGGTCTACCACGGGATTGTTCTGTCCCTTCTACGAGCCCTCTCTCTCCTAGAGATAATACCCTGTGTCCTGCGTGTGTTTGTATTTATTCAAGATGGAGTATAAAGTAGAGGTTGGTCTATCATGGGATGGTTATGTCCCTTATACGAGCCCTACCCCTTGGTTTATATATATACCAGGGGGGTTTAGGGTTATAGATAGATCAGTTAAATGTACAATAATCATGTTGTAGTCGACCTCTAAGTCTACAAGTATACACCAAGTCTTCAAGAATATTCTTTCTACACGCCATGGGCCCTCTGGAGTTGTCCCATTGGTGAACTGCCATGGGGGGGCTGTTTTGGTGTGTTGCTTGGTGTAGATTGGCAAGGCAGCTTGAAATCCCTTGTTGAAGTAGTCAGAATCAAACAAAGTGCATGGGTTACACTAAAATTACCCCGGTAGGCTTTGGGGATTGGGGACAAGCTATTCAAAATCAAGATTACTATAGTGGCCCCTGATGAAAACTTATTTGAGAATGATGATCTGCTAGGAGAGTAATCGGACATGGCCAAGAGTGACGATGGGCAAACTGGGATTGAAGATACAAGCATCCAAGGAGAAAGAGGGGGCTCTATCTCAAACCCCTCTTCTCTCTGTCAGAGTATGAGCTCTCTCGATACATATGTTGGTCAGACTTCTACCACCAAACAAGTAACTCTTGGAAGACCCCATTACAAATTCTCATGCTTGGACCGTTTGAGGGATATAGATTTAGTGGACACAACCATGCGACTCCATCCCTTCTCGTGGAGGCCCCGTGGCAGCGAGCTAGGGGCCCATAGAGGAGGTGCTGACAGGCGAGTGGTGGAAGGGGGTCCTTGGGCGGTGCCAACTACCGGGTTGGGCGGGCCGCCAGTGGATCGCGGTTGGGCTTTGTCGCGGTGGTGCGTGAGAGAAGTTGGAGAGGAGGAAGGGAGGGGTGGCGGTCTCCGTTGGTTGTGTACGTGGCGGCGGTGAGCACAAAGGCTGGGTGCGGCTGTTGGTGACCGAGTGAGCCACGGTGGGTTGGTGCACATGGAGGAGAACACCTGAGAGAGGAGGCGAAGCACCGCTGGCGAGGTGGGGACACACGCAAGGCTCAATCCGGACGGCGAGGGCTCAAACCCTAGCACCGCCCAGTGTATGACGAGAGGCAAGCAGAGGAGAACGTTGAGTAAAATGAATTGTTGGATTTTCATTTTACCCTTAGACTACCGCGGTTTGAAATAGTACAATGCCCAAAATGACTCTTGGATTACACAAAATGGTGTATAGTAAAGAGAATCTGGACCACCGAATCTGTTTGATTTAACGCTTTGATGTACCATAAGAATCTATAGTAACGAAGATTATCAAAATAGAATCTATAGTAACAAGAACATGATCTACCAGGATTCAATTATTAGAGCAAATCACATGATAATTATCATTGAGAAGTCACCTAGTATATATCTCAGTTGCTGCGACGGAGGTGCATGTGATACTTGTATATAGACAAATTCAAGGGAGGTGCGCAGGAGTTTTGACTACGCTAAAACGATGATGCTTGCGTGCGCATGTGTTAATTCGAAGTATCGAATGACGGAGTTTGTACGGTGAGCTGACCGTACGATTTGTTTGCTGGCGGCGCTACTTGTGAACATTTCCTTCTCCTTCTTAATGCAAAAGACATGCAACGATCATGCATGTTCTTGAAAAGAAAAATAACTTGGCCGGAAGTGGATCTCCGACTGACCGGCCAGATAGATGCCGTGGCCGTAATCGATAGACTTCGCTAAGGCTGACCATAGTGATGATATCTTAGCCGGTATCATGCGCTGAGGACTAGCAAAAATACTAATGTGGTAAACAATCAAAGAAGAAAGAGGGGTTAGATTATCTACAATGGAGAGTAATTTAGAGTAGTAACATACATATGTTACTATCTTTATAGTGGGGAGTAACATGTATAGTGTCATGCATCACTTTATTTATTAGGTTGTAGACTCATTTTGTTTTGATATGTGTGATGTTACAGTAACTAGCTATGTTATCACATGTCTCTCTTTCTTAATTGATTACTTGCCATATCACCTATTTTATCTAGATAAGTGTGATATTACCACCTATGTTACTTTTATTGTGGGTAGTGAGTAACGTAGGTAGATGTCATATCATAATAAATGAAACTATTAGGCTGGTCGTAATAAGAGTATCATAAGTGATATCATGCATGCCAACTAGACTTTTTGAATGATGTGTCACGGACTTAAATGACGAAATAAAGAATGTGGTATCATATCATGATACTGTATCGTATTAAATGTACTACTTTGTGTTATGCACAACAATTTATAAGGCAATCTAAGATACTAACTTATGATATTATGCATTACAGAAATAATATTATACGCTAGTATTATATGCATAATACTAATATATGATCAGCCTTATGTGCCATGCATGGCAATAAATAAGATCATTCATGATACTAATCTATAATACTATGCACTATAAAAACAATATCATACACTAGTATCACATACCATGATACTTATATGATCCTCCCCATTATGAGTAGTCTAATCACGACCCAAATTGTTTGACCACCAATGGACATTTTGGAAAAAAGCAAAAAAGCATTGGTGCCAATTGCCACCAATGGCAATGGGTATCCGTGACGACGCGACGGGTACTGCTGTACGTACGGAAACCAGATGCAAGGCAATATAAACGTGATCGAACTGTTGGTCGACAACTGGAAGGTGAGTAGCATGTCACCAACTGATTGGATGAACACTTTTCTTTTTGCAATGAAGACTGGTTGAACACTTAAATAGATTTTTTCTGCCAGAAAATTTTGATCTACTTATTTTCAATCAAGGCAGTACAACGAACACCAAAAATAATAAAAAATACATCTAAATTCATAACCACCTAACGATGGCTAGAAGCACTGAAGCGAGTCGAAGGCATGTGCCGCCGTCATCGCCCTCCATCGCCGGAGTCAGGCACAACTTGTTGTACTAGACAGTCGGAAAGTCGTAGTGCTAAGGTCCCATAAAACCAACGCATCAGAACAACAACCACCGCCGATGATGAACACTTTTTCTTACTATGGAAACTGGTTAAATACATCTTATATTAAGTTACAGAGGGGTATTATTTTATTTTAGGATAAGATGCAGGTTGGCCCATGCCCCGCGACGGCGGCTAGATTTGTTTATGACCATATTTCCTTGTTTTCGTCAAAATGAATACTCCACTACTCTTAGGAGCTTGACAAATATAGACAGCCGTTGGACCAGGCATGAATGAGGACTCCATCATGCATGCATGCAGCACCGTCTTTGTTTTAAAAATGGAAAAGGTGACACCAATGGAATGGAGCGCCGTTGTACCAACGCTAGAGGCCGCGCTCTTTCTCCTCTCTCATTCTTTTCTGTTTGATGATGATTTGGTTTGGATTCTTTTCTGTCTGATTTGATTTGAGATGACATAGTAACCTGGGCAGACTGCTGCGCTAACCGATATATAGTGCTGCAGGTGTACAAACATGCTCCTCCAGCTGCGACGGATGCCGTTCCTTTTTCAAAATAACATTAATTTTGCCAAGCTTTATTGATCAAGGTTTAACAAAATGGAAATGCAAATATTGTCATGGGATTGACCGAGCCTAGCGTGACGACCCTAATCTAAATAATGAGAAAACTTGGCTAGATTATGAGCTTCCACATTTGATGCATGGTTTGGACAAGCAGGAGAGGAGCAGGAGAATTTGTAGATCACAAAATAATGCTGCTCATGCTATGGCAGCTCTAGGTCGTAGTCACCAACGCACTGCTTGTTGGTTAGCAAACTCCCCAAAGGAGATTAGTATTATTATTTCAAACGATTGTAAGGCCCTGGTTGATTAAATGATATGCTTTCCCCCGCAAAAAAAAGAAGCAGGAGAGGAGCAATGCTGGTGATGGGCGATCCGGATTGGGGAGAGACAGAACCGCTGAGGTGTGTGGTAGCGACAAAACCTGATGTCAGCGTCAATGTAGTGGACCCTGTTTGTCATACGGACTACTATGTCACAGAAACAGAAATTGTGGATTTTTGTGAAGGAATTTAAAAAACAAAAACATGGTCGTGTAGCAGGTTTTCTAAAACTGGATGACATTTTGACAAGTTTTTCGAATTTTTATGAACTATGAATTTCATATTGATAAACTTGGTCCAGTCGTCGTATTGCAGTTATCTATGCCACCACTCTAGACCTGTTCATTGGCAGCCCGGCCTAAAAGCCCGAGATCTGGGCTAGGCTCGGGCTTGACTTTTCTGCCCGAAAGCCTGAAACAACCATAAATACATATTTTATTAAAAAATATAGGTATAATATATTATTTTATATCCTAAAAATATGTATTGTAATTTAGGAAAAGTGCTACTGTTCATTTGTTTCAGGCTGGTTCAGGCCAGCTTGAGACTTGGGATATTTGCTTCGGGCTCTGCCAAACCCGGCCCAAAACCCAGCCCGAGGTTTGATCAGGTCCACTCCATTCGTACGGGGACGTACGGGGCGTTTCGAGCTCATCCAATCTAGAATTTTATAGGGGAGCTCATCTAGTCTAGACAAAACCCATCAATGTCGAGAGGCGAAAAATCCAATGCGCAATGGAGGTCCCTACAAATTTAGGCCCATCAACAGCCCTCTGCATGCATCGGACCACCAGGCCCTCTGCCCCTGCGAGAGCTATACCTTGCCGACTACGAGTTCTGTCTCGCAGTAGAACGGTAATATTGGTTAGTCCTATTAACATGTACATAAGTGGTTTTGTGAAAGTTCTCCATCGCTTCGTGCAACCTTCCATCGATTTTTGACAGGTTCCACATGTTTTTTATTCATGGATTTTACCATTTTTTTATCGTTTTCTTATCTTTTCCTTTTTGTTTATTTTTTCTTTTTGTCAAAAACATGTTGGACAGTTTTTGTATACACACTGAGCATTTTTCTATATGCATTGAACATTTGTCAAATGCACGATGAACATTTTTAATACAAATTAAACATTTTCTAAATACATGTAGAACATTTTTTAATACACATTAAACTTTTTTTGAATACATGCGGAACATTTTTCAGATGCATGTTGAGAAAGTTTTTTAAAATACATTAGGTAAATGCCCGTGCGTTGCAACGGGGCATAATATTCAAGTGGTTTAACAATAATCATGAGACATTACGTCTTTTCTTATCTTTCATCCACTGCCTTCATGTCTCCACCTACCTAATTCAAACGTATCATCTTTGTCAATGGCGCATCCGGCTCACAATCCCCCTTTCTCCACCCCATTTCAAACACACACAATATTTTTCTTGGATATTCGTTTCTTATAATCTGCTTCTATCATTGGGCATCCAATCTAATCACATCCCCGTATTACCGAAGGTTCATATGCATTATATTTGCCACCACAACGGAGGAAAATAATGTCATGGAATCCGATCAAACCAGTATTACAGACCAAGTTCCAATAGCTTTAAGTTAACTGCATAATTGATCTTTTTTCATTATCCATTTCTTTAATCATGTCAGAATAATTATTTTGATCTTACATTTTTTTTAAAAGGTACAGACGTCGACGCTCATACATACGCACATACATTCATCCCTATGAACATACGCACGCACACCCTTCCTCCCACTAAACACGCATCGCCGAACGGCTTGAAATAAACCAGGGTCAAGTCTAGGACTTGAACCTAGTAGACTGAAGATACCATTGTCCTCCACATGTTGGTTTGCATTTGACCTAACTATGTTTAGTAGACTCTATTATTTTCAAGAGAACGAAAATATTTAAGAAGTGACATGGTGTTAACATAGAAAGTATGACAAAGCCAGAAAAGATTTAAGAAATATTACCAAAATCATGTAATGAATGTAGATTCGCTCCGCGGATCAAAAAATAGGAACATAGAAAGTATGACAAAGTCAGAAAAAGTTATACTACATGGTGTTAACATAAGCATTATTAGTCGTCAAATACTCCCATTATGGCGGCAGCCACAGAATCCAATGTTTGTGAGGTTGGCACAATATTTTCAAGTTTCTTACCAGTGAAGATGTTGGCTTGACCTCTCTGCTCTGTTACATGTTACTTGCATATTTGCTGGATATAATCTACTGGGAAGAAAACAAAAAAGCCATATCCGTGCACTTTGATGGTTATCCAAAAATACAATATGGTAGTCTCAAATTGCATCGGTGTTCTCATCACTCAACAAATCCACGTAGGGATCCATTGTTGTGCCAAACAACAACAAAGCACTAATTGACTGCTCTCTCTCATCTGCACAGCAATAAGAAATAGCAAAAGCAGCATCCTTGCAGAATACTATATCTCTTCCACTTCCTAAACTATCTTATCTTTGAGTAGCATCAAGCAAATAAGCATAGAAAATCTCATCTCATCTCTCTCTCTCTCTCTCCCTCCCTCTCCCTCTCTCTTTCCCTGCTTGGCCCGCTACAGCACCGTGCTCTCCTACCTCAGCGGCGGCCGGTCTCCCCTGCGTTCCCTATGTGCAGCAACGCGGTGGCCTGCGCCTCGGCATCCTTGTACGAGGAGCAGCGACCCTCAGCCAGGAGCAGGCCGGCATCCTCGTTCAGCGCTGCCGATGGCAGCACGAAGGCGAGGCAACGACCTCGTCTAGGGCACAGCTTGGAGGCGGGGTGGCTCGACTGCGCCCGTCTCTACTCGCTTGCCACGTCGCCGCCGATCCACACCCACCACCACTGTCTCCCAATCCCATCATTGCAAAGAGGGGAAGCAGAGCCTCACCAATGAGCACCGAGCAGAGAGAGTTGCTGGGCCGGACGGGGAGCGGGCGGCGATGGCGGCTTCAAGAGAGAAGAGATGGGTATGTGTGGCGGCTGTGCTTAGGACGAGGAGGCAACGCCCATGGCGAAGATAACGAGCGAGGGCATCAAATCAGATCGGATCGGGGACTGCATCCCGATAATTTTGGACGCAATGAATGTGCGAGGGGAAAAAAGCTGTCGACGACGGCCGAGAGACGCATGGACTCCTGCACGCCTTTGTATCGGGCCTTTCTGGGACTGCGCACGCTGGCCACAGGGACAACGGAACGAGCGAAGGCTGGACAAAGATCGACGACGTAAGAGGGGAAACGAAACGTTCCGTTTCTTTTAGGTAGTAGAGATGATGAACTTTTTCTTAAAATACATGTTGAAAAAGTTTTAAAATACAAGTTAACACTTCTCAACACATGATGTACATGTTTGAAAATATCATCAACATAATTTTAAAACGTGTGAACATCTTTTTTGAATGGTGCAAACATTTTTATGAACTTGCATGAGCAAATTTGTTTTGCTCTACATGGTCATTTTGTTTTCTGAAATGTACAAACATTTTTACCCTTGAGGCAAGAGGTTACGACGCCTTGCAGCTGGCGAGACCTCTTTACGTGCTGTGTACCAAGGAAGCCATCCTAACTGGCTGTTTTTTTTTCCTATAAAAACGAGTGGGCTGGTTTTTCCTTTTACCTAAAAAAGAGTGCCCTTTTTTTATTCACTAGAGGGTGATGCGTGCTTTGCCGCGCCCTTCTTTTGGTTTTGGAATTAATTTTATTTCTCTCAAGGGTTATTATGTCAACTAATATTTTGTGCATATTGCAGAGGTGGACGAGCAACCCATTGGATGTTACTGGGTTGGCCATGTAGTCCAGTCCTCCCGGTTTTGGAAAGGTTATTTCATTTTCCTTTATCTCTTTACTATTTTCATGTTATAATTTATATTTGTTTTTCCGTTTCTCTAATTAGCGAATATATTCAAGAGGAAGAACATTTTTTGAAATTCAGAAAAATAATTTAAACTATTGAAAAAAATCAAATTCTTAAATATTTTCTTCAAAATTGTGAACAATTTTTAACAATCCATGCTGATTTTTTTCATATTCGTGAACATGTTTTAAATTTAAATACAATTTTTAATCCCGATCATTCTTCAAAATTTGTGACCATTTCTAAAAATTCATTAACAACTATAAAACTCGTGAACATTTTGTAGAATCCATAAATATTTTTTGATATTCATGAAGAAGTTTTCAATTACAAACATTGTTAAAATTCATAAATATTTTTTAAAATCTGTGGAAGTTCACAAAAAAATTGTGAGTATGCAAAATAATTGAAAACTATTTAGTAGAATGTCGGTTCTGATACTTTCATGCGGGACCCATGATCCAACTGGACCCTTAACTTTGGAGCTCTTCTAGGCCTCTATTCCTAGGGAGCTTAGAGCATCTGCAACGCTGAGCTTCAAACCGCCCGCGTATGTCTGGATCGCGCATCCGGACTATGCAAGCCATCCAACGCGGGCCTGTACCGATCCCGCAAACCGGAGACAAATGGGGGGTGGGGTGGGATTTGCGGGCGTCCAGACAGCACTCACGCCCGCTTCTTACCGTCCTGGCCCCCAACCCCCTGCTCGGGGAGGTCCTACGTGTCGAAATTTTGCAGCAAATTGCCGCCATATCGCACAGGGGCGCCACCGAGTGGGCCGGCCCATTCGCAGCACTGCAGCGAGCGAACAAACGCGGTGTAGGTAAAAATAGAGCGCCCCCGTGGGGGACCGAACTCGCCACCTCTGGCTTCCGAATGCCTCTCGCAAGCCACTCGAGCTGACAGCGCGTTGGTGACTATTATACACAGCGGAGTACTAAAAGAACTAAGGAGAGGGGCAGCTCAAAGACGTACTGTAGCGACCGGACCGTGTGACACGAACAAGCCAAGGTAGAGTTTTTTCTCGAAGCTCCACATCTTTCTTTTTAAAACGTGAACATTTTTCAAAAACACAAATAAAATTTCGAATTTCAAACCTTTTCAAAAAAGATAAATAAAAATTAGAAACCACAAAAGTATTTTGAATTTGTGAACAGTTTTTTTAAAAAGGCGAACATTATTTATATTCTTAACAAATTTGAAAGCCTGAACATTATTTGTAACTCCCCGATTGTTTTTTAGTTTGTCAACAAAATTTGAAAACGAGAACATTTTTTGAAATTGTGAACAAAATTTTGAAACCACAAACATTTTTTGAAATTGTAAACATTTTTTAAATTTGTGAACAAATTTCAAAATGAGAATTTGTTTTGAAATTCTGAACGATATTTGAAATTTTCAAAAAGATCAACAAGAAGAAATTTGAAAAGAAAAGGAGAAAATTAAAAGAAAACAAAAAACAAAAATATTCAGAAATTTGAAATTTCAAAATATTCATTTCAAAAATATTTTGAAATTTCTGAACAAAATTTGAAAACAGGAACATTTTCTGAAATTTCCAAACAATTTTAAAATGCGAACATTTTATGAATGTAGGAACAAAATTTGAAAACAGGAACATTTTTTTAATTCCGAATTTTTTTTAAATGCGAACATTTTTTTAAAATGCAAACATTTTTTTAATGTAGGAACAAAATTTGAAAACAGGAACATTTTCAAAAATTTGAACTTTTTTTAGAATCTTGAATATTTTTGGAAAGAGAGAGTTAAATTGAATAAAAAGAAAACGGAAAAAGAAAAACCTGACCACAAAGAAATAGAAAGAAAATAAAGAAAAGAAAAAACCATAAAAAAGAAACAAAAAACCGGTTCAGGGAACCTTCTGGAAGGTTCCCAAAACCGGATGGGGTAGGGCCGACACGATCTACTCAAATGGGCCGGCCCAGTCGTGTCGGTCGGCCGCTCGCCTGTGCGTTGCCCCGGCAACTTGCCGCAAGGAGCGGCAAATAGGAAATGCCGACCGTAGACTAGTTTTATCTTACTCTGGTATCGTTTTTAGTTAAAAATATGTCCAAAAATTAACCGTTCTTATGAAATCCGGCATGCTTATATGAAATCCGGTCGTGTTTGCATGAATTTCATCAGGTTGATTCATAAAGTGTTTGCAATGTATGCGAGCAGTGTTGGATGGCGGTCTCCGGCATCCGTGTCCGTGGACTAGCCCCCCTCGTTCGCAGGCAGAAATTTGCGGGTTGCCATTGGAGATGGCCTTAGTAATTGCAAGGATTGGGTTTTATGAAGAGTTTCTCTTTTCAAGACCACCTATGATGATATTTTGCCTAGAAAAACTTATGAAGAGATTCTGTTAAGGACACGGCATGGCATGGGTGTGCTTGGATAGCTGCAGCTCCAACTCCTCTGCTCTGTTCCTTGCTCTGCTCTTTAGTCTTTACTGCGTGTGATCTTTAGTTGCTGCAATTCTCACATTATGATTAAGATCTTCTATGGACTTGACCCAAACCTGACACCTTTTCGATTTTCCCTGCATTTGAAATATGCTTTGATATTTTACTCCGTTGACAGCCAGTCATATAATGGGAGGGTGTTTCCATGGTCACTAAATCTTGTGGTAACTGCAATCAACACGGATCCATGCTTGACAGTAATTAACTGAATCCTTGCAAGCTTAGTGTAGCTGCTATCCTCTTCTTTCTGTAAACCAAATGGCAACATATTTCAGGCTTAGGTATGCCTGTGTTTGTAGCCAATACAGATTAGTGGAATGCGTTTTGGTGGTTTTGTTGGTTCTGCAACCAAACCAGGGTGCCATGTCGATAATTCACCCTGGATGATGTGAAGAAGAAAAAGAGAGGAGAGAGCAGGAGCGCTGAAGAGGATTTGTGGATGGGCTGCTGGTCGGTCAGCCACAAAGATCTGAGAAGCCCAAAAGAAAGCACTGGCGTTTGGTTGCAACTTCTCTGAAGAATTGACATTCTGTCATACGAGTAGAGTAATTAGGCATCCATTGTCTCTCCTTACAAGTTCACAAAATATTACCTACATTCTGCAACAAGTTAGCCCGCTGCATGTCATAAACTGGTGTGGTCGATATCTTGCTTGTTTGCAAGTCGGTAAAAGTTGTTGACTGAATGTGTGCCTGTCCCGTGTACAGTTAGGGACGAAATTGGTTCAGAAAATAAGGATACAAACGGGCTGCAATGCTCGGAGATCAACCCACCGTTGACCCGCTTTCTGCCGCAGCTTCCCCCTCTCCGGCGTCGGCATGTGCTAATTTTGCAGTTATTCGTTATGATGGACAGAGAAGTTCAAAACTGGTTTTCAGGTAAAACTTCAGAGATGGCGTGCCAAATCCATCCTAAAAGGACACAATTTTATTCTTCGGAAATTTGTACCTTCGATTGCCTGAGTGGGTAATCCTCTGCTTCGATGAAGCTGCAGCAGTACACTGAGTTTCCTTGAAAATTTGCTCACTTCTCTGAAAACAAGTCTTCCAATTAACTAGTACTACATTTTTGTTTATTCGTGACACCTTTCTACTACTCCCTCCATTTCGAAATATAGTGCGCCCACACTTCTCGAGGTTTAACTTTGACCATAAATTTAACCAACGAGACCGACTGTGACGGAAGAAAAAAATTATATAATTGAAAACTTCTTTTGAATATGAATTCACTGGTATAACTTTTGCTCCCGTCACGGTCAGTCTCGTTGGTTAAATTTATGGTCAAAGTTGAAGCACAGGAATAAAGGAAGCACTATATTTTAAAACGGAGGGAGTATCAATCATCCACGACAAATGAGACCACACATGGCTGACTAGGGGGGAGCTCGCAATCCCGGCACCGCCGCACAAGCTGAGTAGGGCTGCACGTTGCGCTGCAGTCGTGACAACAAATGATTCTATTTCTTCTTTTTTTTTGCAAAAAAATGACCCAGATCATAAGAATAATATGAATTACACCGAGGACTTTGCACCACCGAACGACCATTGTCACTACCAGAACGAGCCGTTGACACGTCGTTCTTGCCGCTGCCCTGCCAGAGCCGGCTTGACTTCGTCGATGACAATTGAGAACTTCTTTATACTCGTGCCCCTAAGGACCAGTGCCCCAGGGTCGCAATAGTCGTCATTAAACCCTTGAGCCAATCTGAAGCGTCTGACACTAATGGTTCCATTTTCGATACACAATGCAAATCAAATATTCGACCAAACCAACGCTTGAACCACACAAATTAGTACTCCCTCCGATCCATCTTAATTGTCACTAATTTAGTACAATTCAACGACAATTAAGGTGGATTTGAGGGAGTATAATAATATTTGTGAGCAATTCTAACTATCGGAGGACACTTATACACATCTCCTGCACTATGATTTGTATTTATCTACATATATATGCATATGCTATATTAAACATTTATCGGGACTTCTTTTGTGGATATATATGCTCTAGAATGTTCTATCGGGATATTCAAAAATAATAATCTGGGCATTAAAACATATAAACACACAACAAATGATCTAATTCACCACAATATATAATCTATTAAGTAATGTGCATTTTGTCTTTATAAATTTTCTACCTAAGAGAGATTCGTGAACGAGAACTTTTATTGGTAATATCTCAAACGAAATCTTACAAAGAAAGTAGGCAAAACATGATTTCACTTTAAGGTGAATAACTAATATCCATTGACATATTTATGTACTTTATTTTCTAAGAATTAGAAATATTATACTAGTTAAAACATTATTATGATGAACAAAGTCATAATAAGTAAAAAAGTTGAATATAAATAAATAAGCACTACTCTCCCCATTCATAAATGTAGGGTGTATAGTTTTTTGTTAAAAAATTAAGACGATAATGTGTATTCATCTTGACACTTTTCCTCTTATACAAGGTAAAATCCACGCATCTCGTATGTCACAGTCACATTTTGTATGTGTTGTGCATACGCTGTATGTTAATTAGGAAAAAGAAGATTACATGTATAAGTGCATATCCGGCCCGCCCTTAGCTTTAGGGAAAAAAGTTTTGTTCGGTCCTTTTATTTATTCGCTCGTGTGAACCAATCTGGACGCCTCTCTTTGTTCATTCATATGGAGAATCAGCACGACACGACTGTATTTCCCCGCCATTGCTCGGTTGACCCCTGAACGTACAAGCTGAGCAAGTTCTAATCGGCCAGCGTCTCCTCGTTCAAGTCCCGATCGACCAACGTTTCCTCGTCCAAGTCCCACGCCTGGACCTCTTACTCCACCTGCCCAGCAAGCCTTCCTCCCCGACGCCGATCGGTACTCTCTACTAGGTCTTCATCTATGACAACACCACAACACAATCCGTTAGGGACTGCAGAACGGATGCCAGAATGAATGAACCAAATTGGATATATATTAGTTGGGTACAACCCACTCGTAGTATTACTTCAACTTGGCCGCATCCTTCTTCGCCTCGTTGCCAAGGTCATCCCAGTTGATCAACTCGGAGCGGCGACTAGCCCTTGGAGATGGTGAGTAGGAGAGAGAGAGATGGCGAGTGGGGGATAGAGATGGCGAGCGGGGGATAGGGATGGCGACCGACAGAGAGACAATGATGAGATGGCGAGGTGGGGAGGGGATGATATATATAGCCCCGTCTTCTACAATTTGAAAATGAAAATTTTCACTTAATGGCGCCATTGCCATTCCCCCCATGCTGAAAGTTTTCCGTAAGTAGAATCTTCAAAAAATTTGAAATTTGGGCGAGGCTTTTGCATTTATGCCGCATGGGAGAGAGTAAAAAGCTGCACGCTCCATGTCACTCCTGGGAAAATGCGCGGGGATGAGTGATAAGTTGCGATCAGAGAAGAGTAAAACAGAGAGGATATTGTGCGATTTGTTAGGCTAAATAAAGAAGTAAACTGCCCGGGATAAAGAGGATCCTGATTTCGCTATTTTTCTCTCACGTGTTTGCACCAGTGGCTTTTACATGCAAACCCAACGAAATTTCCCCTCCCAACCCATGCGTTAATATTGGTGCAAAAACTATACACCCTATATCAAGGAACAGCGGGAGTATTATTTTGAACTCCCAAAAATGGACACTAAAAGTATGATCTTATATCTATGCTAAGTAGAATGCTTAGACACATGTGAAAGGTCATACATAAGGGAAATGTTTACAAGACCATTGTCGACTTTTTTGAGATCATGTGTAGGTGTACCTCCTACATATACAGGTCCTTTCGTATGTGATATATAAGGTTGTGGGCTTCCATTACAAAGTTACAGACAGACAACTAAAATTGTTGCACGAAATCGAACACAATAAGGTGCAGGAGAAGGGTGCCTTCTCGCGATGTCCACGTCGGCACAAGGAGACGAGCGATTCGTGACCCGCTCGTTTTCTGTGGACTGCTGGTCGATCACTCAAAAGATGCGAGAAGTGCGAAAGAAAGCACTGGCGTCTCCTTAGCACAAGAAAGGAAAAATGGCTTTGGTTGCAACTTAGGCATCCATTATGTGTCCTTATTACAAGTTAACAAAATATTACGTACATTCTGCAACAAGTTATCCCGCCGCATGAGATAAAATGGTGCTGGTAGCGTGCGGTAAGGTTGTTGAGGTTGATATCTTGCTTGTTTGCAAGGCAGTAAGGCTGTGGACTGAATGTGTGCCTGTCCAGTGTACAGTTAGCGACAAAATTGGATTGGAAAATAAGAAACAAAACAGCTGGAAAGCTCGGGGATCAACCCACCGTTGACCCCCGGCGCCGAGCAAATAATTTAGCACTTGTGGTCGGTGGCGGAGACGGGACAGGGTGGGGGAGCAGGGCCTAACAACCAGGATTGCTAATTTTCCTATAAACAGTACATCGTTGCTGTTAAGAACTGGTTATTTGCTGTTATTGAAGTGTATGGTGAGAATTGTATGGAAACCACATTCTTAGTTCATGCAAAAATTTATCTTTATCAAGACCTTTGGGAACATGAATGAATACTTCTAGTAGTCATCTCGTTATTTGTTTTTGAGCAATGGAACTAATTTATTAATGAGTAACAAAAAAGATTTAAAAAACCCGGGCATATACTATTAGAATTTCAAGAAAATGAACTCGAAGGAGCAGTAAAGAAGCACACTCAGACAGTAACAAAATTTTCTTTCTTGAGGGACTACAAGTAAACATAAAACAAATTGGGTTGCATGGATACAAAATAAGTAATCATCTATTAGAAATTTGAAAAATAACTGATGACTAAATCATATTTGCAAAATAAAAAACCATATTGGTAGTACTCGGAAGTACTGAGGGCCATTCTTGAAGAAAAAAAAACAATCCACACTCTCAGGTAGAGAAGTGCACATGCCTCTCATATTTCTATCTAGTATTTTGAGGAAGATTTCTTCCTCTGTTTTTATTAGCTCACACTGATTTATTTTTGCACTGGTTTACTGTGAATGTAAGCACAAAAACGGCTTCCAAACATTGTAAAGTGTTTTTGCGAGAAAAACTTCCGGTCTATTCATTATCTGTCAAGGTGGTACAAGGAATCACTAGTAGAAAACGGACCTTTAGTCCCGGTTATGTAACCAGGACTAAAGGGTTGGGACTAAAGCCCAAACCTTTAGTCCCGGTCTGCTTACGAACCGGGACTAAAGGAGCTCCATATGGCCGCTGTCCCCTAATCATCCCTCATCACTGCTCAAGTATGAATCATTTATTCCAAATCGTCTAACTTTTCGGTCGGTTACCCATCCTCTCACTACTCCAGCCTACTTCCCGACCGGTCACCCATCCTCTCGCTACTCCAGCCTGAGCACGCTTAACTTTCAAAGTTCTATTCCTCCTAGTTTCCAACTCTGCACTTGTTGTTTTCCTGACAATACTAAGCTGTCAATCCTATTAACCCTTAGGAGTTGAACTTGAGCATGAAGCACCGTTTGAGTTTGAAACTATTATTCTAAAAAATAATAATTATTTATTAACGCTAATATTTCTTGAATAAGTAGTTTGACCATAGTTTGACCACGGTTTGACCATAGTTTGACCAAAAATTCAAAAAAACTTAAATTTGAGGATCATTTTTTTTCCTTTAAGAATATGAGGATTCTAAAAATTTGGAAAACGGCCTACGACCCGAAAAAAAATTAGCAAAGTCTCCTTGCCTTAACTGAAACTTTAAAGGAAGATCCTCAACTATTTTAAAAGGACCAAACGTTCTTCAGATTCACTCACCTTTGTAGTGGTTGTCAACATTTAGCTTTCAAATAGTTGCATCCCTCTCTATCTCTCATAGTTACACAATGCGTATGCAGGTTCACTGTTTGAGCACCTTTCATGCCAACCTCTTCCCCCGCTACGCAGCTGCTGAAAATGGTCGGATCACGGCTGCTCCGGCGCACCAGCCGCCCTGTGGAGATGATGCCCATTGTGCTCAATGATCAAGGCATAGTTGACAGCCTTACTGAAAATAACCAGAGAAGCATGTGGGCTAGCAGGACTGGGGAGGACGAACAGCTCTACTTAGTCCACATTCAGGGCATTGCTGGCATCGGTCTCCCGACTACGCTGGTCGTCAAGAAGTTTCAGAACTCGGATGGAATACTGGACGGTAATCTGGAGAACCGCTGCAAGTCGGAGATGATCCTGTTAGCCAGCACCCATCACGACAACATCGTCAATGTCCTACACTTCATCCAGAGGGAAAATGCAATCATGCTCGTTTACACGTACCAGGTGAACGGCAGCCTGGACCAGTGTTTGCACCGGCGGGAGGAGGGCGACCTGCCGCTGAGCTGGTCGCAGAGGAAGGCCATCGCCGTTGGAGTGGCCCAAGGGCTCTGCCACTTACACCACGGATGCAATAGACCGATTGTCCACCACAACATCACCTCTATCAACATCCTGCTCGATCAGAATTTCAAGGCCGTGATCGCCAGTTTTGGTGCTGCACAGATGAACATCGCCGGGCTCAACCAACCATTGCCTATCGCAGGGACTGTGTTTGGTAACTTCGGGTGTGCAGCTCCAGGTACGGTGGGGGTTCGGTTCATGCAGTGAGTTTTCTTTTAAATTCCATCTTATAACTAGTGTGGTCATTTACTAACTAGCCATATAAATTATTAATTACAGAATATGGGAGGGCGGCAAGCCAGCTGATGGAGAAGGTAGACACGTACAGCTTTGGTGTGGTGCTGCTGGAGCTCGTCACAGGGCGGGTGGCCAATGGGGTGGATGGTCAGTTGGCCATATGGGCTCGTGACAACTGCAATGAACTGATGGCAAAGAAGCTGGAACGGTTCAAGATTGCTGTGGACAAGGGCATCCCAGATCAAGCACAGTACATGGAGGAGATGGCGACCGTGCTCAGACTGGGTGTGGATTGCACTGTCGATGATCTGCAGCAAAGGCCGTCCATGCAGATGGCTCTCAAACGACTCCGCCGCGGTCGTGGGCTTGGCCGATTCGGTGGCCTTCTCACCTGCTATAACCTGTAAGGCCGCCGGCTAAGCCAAGTGCCTTAGTTACTTCTAAAAAAAAAGCAAAAAGTAAAGGCCTTCCCTACTGTTCATGTGAAAAATAAAACACTATTCATGTGAAAATGAAACAAAATGAGACCCCCCTGATTGCAATGAGAACCTTTATATCAAAATGTTGCCTTCTCTCGTAGTAGTGTTTGTTCTTGCTTTTATCTATGCATGATGTTGTTGCATATTCTGAGAACAGGAAGATTTTCATAATGCTACAGAAACACTGTTTATTGTGTTCCTGACTGCTTCACACATGCGAAGTAACACCTTATGCTGGATCTATAATAATGTTAGTCTTTGGAGTGCTTGCTCATCTGGAACTTGCGAAAATAATTTCCTTCGTTACACAATATTGAGTTAAGTTGGCAGCAGAAAATTTCATGTTTCTGGAAACAAAATCTTCAATTCTTAGGAAGCATTGCTACTGTAAGTATTTGCGGTAGAGCCAATTTATGGTCTTCTTGGGCACCTGATGTGAAAGAACAAATGTGGAACACAACTATTTAACAAATGCAGAATAGCTGATAAGCTGTAGTACTGAATGTAACTTCCCCCCATGAGTAGATGTGATGTGTATATACTGATTGCGAATCGCAGTTTAGTTTGTATAGTGAGTCTATGAAAGATTTTTCTGTTTGTGTCTGCTTGAATATAAATAATTTAGCTGTTTTGTCAATCTCCATTTTTTTCATGAATTGTATCGGGCGCATACTTTATTTTTTTCAGATACATCACCAGTGAGGATGTTATTGTTACCCAAGTGAAAAAAAGGTAAAGTGGCATGTTCTGTGGTACTTTGAAGTTTGAAGTGATATTTTTTTCTGTTTGTGTCCGCTCAGCTGATGAACTGATATTGACAGAGCTTATGTTCTGTGGTACTTTGAAGTTTGAAGTGTATGCTCTGCTTTCTTTTTTCTTGGCAAAAAAGCCTCAGGATGCCCCAAAGCCAAGGGAGAATGGTTGCAAGGGAAAATGGTTGCGAACTTCCCGCTTGAATGCAAGGTACCTAACATACTAGCACCCAACCATCTTAAATTCGATGCTATAACGATAATACTATATCTTCAAAAGCCTAACGCTGAATTGCTGAAACTTATTGTTCTGCCATTGGCGACAACAAATCTGGATCCATGTGGAGTCATTCTTTTTAGGAGAAAAAACATTAAAGAAGACTAAACCTTAGCTAACAACAGTCAGAGCACATGTTCTCCTAGCTAACAACAGCAGATACTACATGCAGCCTCTTGTGATGTCCCCAGGTAGCACTACAAGATTCACCTGGAACGCATTCCACACAAATAATAAGACACCTGGCATCTCTAGTTTTAAGGACCTGAATTTGAATGCATTAGCCTTGAGGAAGTTGTGGAGTGGAGCCATGTGTTGCAGGATGCATCCTACTCTCCAGTAAGTACTCATCAATCCTCTTTGAAATTTCATGAACAACGGCGTGTAATCTGAAACCAATAGTCACATCATAAATACGCACATTTAGAGGACAAACAGACTCCCAGCATATAGAGTTCCAAATGAGCAAGAACTCAAGTAACAACAAAATATTGAACTCTAGGAATCATTCCCACTGAAGTAACAACAAAATATTGAACTCTGACCAAACTTATGGTCTTCTCTTGGGCAAATGCTGAACAGAACTATTTTACTAAATTGGATGATCGCTACTTGCTGATAGGCTGTAGTACTAAATGTAACCTCTTCCCATCAGTACGTATATAGATGTGTCGATACTAATTGTAAATTGCAGTTTAGGTTCATTTTAATAGATTTGTAGGAAAAATGTGCTTCGTCTACCCTGATCATCAGATTTAGATTTTCGGTAACCATTATGTTTGTCTTGCAGGTTGTTCCTAGCCTTTTGTGTTTCTGCACTAGGGGAATGCATTCCGTATTTGCATCAGACTATGAGACTGTAGGGGCAGTTGCGTTCATTCGATAAATCACAAGTGAAATGAGGTGAAGATGTGCAATCTCTCTGCCTAGTCATCTTCCACTTATTTCGATTAATGCATAGATTCGGGTAGATCTCAGTCGGCGTAAGGAGAGGGTGCGGTGATCTGTTCTTGGTGTGGTTGATTGATTTCCGCTGTGTTGATTGCAGGTGAGGAAAGTGGGCATGCTCGATGGAGTGACCACCTTGTTGTCTGGGAAGGTGAAGCAAAGGATGGGTTGTCCTCGATGGCAACAACATCCAGATCATCTCACTCCGCAGCACTTATCAACCAGGTGAACGAATAGGAGCCGGCTCCATCCTTTCTGATGTATATGTGATGGTGTTCCCTGAATAATTTTGTGTTTTTTTTGGCAGGATCAGTCAGACAGTCACACACACATGAATGGTCCATACAACAACATAGTCAGTCGAATAAGCCTTTAGATAGATGGAGGTCAACTATAAGTAACAGTGTGGGCTGCTCTACCTTTCTTTCTTGCAACTTTTTGCTGTCCTATCGATGGTTGCTGGTAGTGACTTATTATTGTCAGTAGCATTCACCTCTGCAGAATTCAGCTGCTCGTTTTCCTTGTTGCTAGTAGCAAGGACTTGAGCAATTAGTATTTTGCATAACATCATCCTGGGGATCGTTACATTCTGGAGGGTCACTTTTATATTTACTTGTCCCTGCTCTCATTGACTGGAGCTGCACTGGACGACCAAAGCGGTCAGCACAACATGTACCGAACCAAATCATCTACATAGGCCGGCCAACCTACGACCAGCAGCAGTTCCCGTGATCACCAACACAATATCGAAGCCATTTTGGGGGTGGCCACCATGAACGCTACGGTTGGTCTGTATATGCTTGCAGGTTAGAACAATAGCAGCCAGCAGTGTTGTTAGCTAGGTTAGTGTCTTCCTGAAGATACTCTGCTAAGCTACAGGGCAGTGATTAAGGGATGTGTGCTGATCACCTAGCATTCCACTTTGTGCAGGGGGCAGACACACATTAAGACCACATCTGTCATGTATAATCTTACTTGTAATAGCATATCCAAAGTTTGAGATTGTTAACGGGGCCTGCCGCCCGGTCTCATGTACAATCTTATGACTTGCAAACAAGCAACATATCAACTTCAATACTGCCAAAAAAAGGTATCAACTTCAGCATAGTACACATTTCAATTTAAATCGGAGATCCATAATGTCATGCTGCAACCATTCATGACAAAGAAAAGACATTCGAATGACGGCTGAACCTAGCTAACAACACTTATGACTGCTATTGTTCTAACCTGCAAGCATACTCTGTTTTTATAGTGGCTGAACCTAGCTAACAACACTTATGACTGCTATTGTTCTAACCTGCAAGCATACTCAGTGGCCCTCGAAACGGGTTTGATATGGTGTCATCACGAGAACTGTTGTTGGTTGTAGACAATCAAATTCAAATGTATAGGCTTGTAATCATGGATGATTTATGCGACAGGATCACAGGTTGGCCCATGAAGATGCCTCGGTTCAGTACATGTTACATGGTCATTCAGCTGGAGAAGGGGAACACATATAAAAAGTGACACTACAAAATGTAACAATCCCCAGGATGGTGTTATATATCAAGTGCTAGTTGGGCAACTATCAACAACAACTCTCAACACAGACAAAGAAAACAAGTAGCAGAATTCTGCAGAGGTGAACACTACTAACAATAATATGTCACAGCTTTGCAACCATCACTAGGACAGCAAAACGAACGTTGAGAAAGAAAGGCAGAGCTGCCCACAATGTTGTACTTGAGCTCTGTCTCAAAATTTACACGATCGAGTCATCCTATATTCATATGCACCATTCGTGCGTGGCGTGATCCTTCCAAACAAATACAACGAGCATCATCCTGAAACTAATGTGCAAACTCCGAATTCAGTGTATGGGCTTCCTCTTACTCACATCCAGCACTCTACTGGATAACAGAAAAAACAGAGTCCCAAGGCTATACCAACTGTGAAACTCTAGACGATGAAGCTACGGAACAAACAATCATCTGAACAGTAGCAAATACAGGAGTTCAAAAGTATTATCATACACACATAGACAATTACGAATCATCAATATCCTTTATATTAACTTCAAGGAAATAAAAATCTCGGCCTAATATGCTGGTTCATTATTCTTCAGAGCTCTTACTCAATTTGTAGTTCCCTTTCTAGCCCCGCTTTTCCATGTAAGAACGGCAAACACATACTCCCTCCGTTCCTAAATATAAGTCTTTGTAGAGATTCCACTAGATGGACTATATACGGAGCAAAATGAATGAATCTAAACATAAAATGCATCTATATACATCCGTATGCGGTTTATAATGAAATCTCTACAAAGACTTACATTTAGGAACGGAGGGAGTACATCTGATCATATGTCTGGTCAACCATGCAGAAATAAGCAGTCATCCATGCTCTCTTAAACAACAAGACACAAAACACCACCCAGAGACCCAAAACAAATCCCAGAGCGAGTCCAAAATAAAAGGTCATTGGCTCAAAGGAATGTTCACTCCCTTTTTGATCATCTTGCCTTGTTACATTCTTTCCGGTGCAACTGTTTGCAAGAGGAGGCCCACAAAGACCACTGTGGCCACTGTACATGAAAGGTTCCTGTGTGTAGAGGGTGTCAAGCTGACGCCCTGATGGTATTCTCCCTGTTAGATTGTTATCAGACAAGTCCAAGTAGCTCAAATAGTTTAAATCTGACATGCTCGAAGGGATTCTCCCAGCACTTCCGCTTCGGTACAACACCCACTGGATACATCCAGATTAGAAGATACCCCTTCGTGGGGAAGGGCAGGATGGGAATTCCAGTTAGCGTGGCGTACCGCGGCACGCGGATGTACGGCTGCTATACCCCCGTACGTGGGCGAGGGGGCGGTGTACGCCACGTCAGGGGCGGCCCACGCGTACTTAGGCTAACCACCGCCATCCGCCTGCATTAATCCGGTGCAGATTACGGTGGCCATTTACGCCGCGCAGCGGCCAGTCCAATCGCCGCAGTGAGCAGTCCAATCGCCGGTGTCGGTCCGCGCGCGGCGTCGATTCCCACGCGGATCGCCTACGCTCGCCAGCCGCACGCCACCGCTTTGACCGCCTGCGCACGCCGCCCCTTTGCCTGCCGGCATTAATCGCCGGCACCAACCCCCGCCTCTCCGCCCCTATAAATGCCAGCCCCTCGCGTCGTCGGTCGCACCCCGCTCTCGCCTCCCCACTCGCCGACACCCACCTCCGCCTCTCGCGCCCCTTTCTCTCTGCCGCCGGTGATGGCCCGCCCCAACTTGACCCTGGACCTCGCCCACTTCGCCATCCCCGCCACGCCGGACGTCCGCCTGCCGTCGAGGTGGCGGCTCAGCGTCGGGCGTGCCGGTCGCATCGATGCCCGACGTCGGCACGCCCCTCTTTGCCCGCGCTGTCGGTCTGTACCAGGCGCGACTCTCGCCGGAGGAGCGGGCAGACCCGCAGTACGCCCCCAACCACCCCGGGTGGGCGGCCCGGCTCGCCGACGACCACGACAGCCGCCTCCACGCCTACGCCGGCCCCCGCCCGCCCGTGAAGCACAACCGCGCAACGCGGCACCACCTCTGGGACGAGCACTCCTTCGAGGAGGGCGTCGCCCCGTACCGCGCCCATGCGGCCGCCGGCGTCGTGCCCGCCCCGACGAGCTACAGGTACTCCCTCTTCCGCCGCGGCGAGACGCGCTCCGCCCGCATCAACCTCGGCTCGCGCGCACCCCCACGCGCGCTGCTCGCCGGCACAGGCAGCGACCGCGGCTCTGTCCGCCTCGGCGGAGGCGATTGACGGACGGTAGCGAGGGACGGCGCCGGGTCCAGCCGCGTCCCTCCACCGGAGCCGGAGGATCCAGAGTCGGCGTTGCTGGCGGAGTACAGGCGGCTGGCGGCGGAGGCCGGTGACCTGGAGGACATGCCGGGCTACTTGACGGCAATCCGGGAGACCGAGAACGTCCCGATGCGGCCGCCCCTCGTACAGGAGTACATGCAGCTCACCCCGGTTGCCGTCCACCCGGAGGACCCCCGGACTTCCCTGGCTACCATGCCGCGGTGGCTGACTCGATGGCTGCGCCGGCCGCGCCCGCGGTGCCCGTGGTGCCCCTGGACGACAGCAGGAGCAGCAACAACAGCGACGACGGCGACGGGCTCTACGACGAGGCGGACTTCGGCGGCGTCGAGGACGAGTAGTTTAGCTTAGTCTAATTCGAAATGATTCTAAGTTTTGTTTAATTATTTTCGTAATGTCGTTTAGTTTCGAAGCGGACTAGTACTATGTAAAATATTTCTGAAAACTAGAATGAAACATCAAGTGTTTGAATGGATGGTTTTAAAATATTGTTTAAGTATCGAGTGTTTGAATTGATACCGTTGATTAAATTTGTTTTATTGTACAAAATTATTGTAAACAATAAAAAACAGAAAAGAATTAAACTAGAAATGCTAAAAAACTATGAAAAGTAGGAAAGTAAATAAAAAAACTAGGTACTTTAAATAGGTTCATTCATCAACTGCAGTGGAGAGGTCCAACAATACAATCTGAGAATGAAGTTTAGCACTTGTACTTCTATACTTACATAGCGGAGTGCCGCCGGCAGCTGGATCGCCACCGCATTCACAAGATGGCAAAGTAGGCACGAAATTACTTAATCTGGATTTTGGATTCTTCAGGAATCATCCTTTACAATATCCTTTACATTAACTTGAAGGAATAATCAATATACATAATGATAACTTCAAGCAAGGAAATACAGGAGTCTCATACAAGCTATGCGAACTGTCAAACTCTAAACCATGAAGCTATAGAACCAACAATCAGCACAACATCTGAGCAGTAGCAAATACATGAGTTCAAAAGTAGTATCATACACGCATAGATAATTACAAATCATCAATATCCTTTGTATTAACTTCAAGGAAATAAAAATCCCAGCCTAATATGCTGCTTCATGCTTCTTCAAAGCTCTTACTCAATTCGTAGTTCCCTTTCTAGCCCAACTTTTCCATGTAAGAACGGCAAACACATACATCTGATCGTATGTCTGGTCAACCATGCGGAAATAAGCAGTCCTCCATGCTCTCTTAAACAACAAGACACAAAACACCACCCAGAGACCCAAAATAAATCCCAGAGCGAGTCCAAAATAAAAGTTCATTGGCTTAAAGGAATGTTCATCCCCTTTTTGATCATCTTGTCTTGTTACATTCTTTCCCGCGCAACTGTTTGGAAGAGGAGACCCACAAAGACCATTGTTGCCACTGTACATGGAAGGTTGCTCTGTGTAGAGGGTGTCGAGCTGACGTCCTGATGGTATTCTCCCTGTTAGATTGTTATCAGACAAGTCCAAGTAGCTCAAATAGGTTATATCTGACAGGCTCGGAGGGATTCTGCCAGAAAGCATGTTCCTTGAGAGGTCAAGTGATTCCAGAGCATGCAAGGCCCCAAGCTTATTTGGTATTTTCCCACTCAATTGGTTCCACGATAGATTCAAGACTATCAACGCATCAAGAGCTACTATTTCTTTTGGTATTCTCCCAGTGAATTGGTTGAAAGATAAATCAATGCTCACCAAATCCATAATGTGAATATCATAATCAAGTTCACGTCCCTTGACGACCACAGAGGAAAAACTATATGTACGCAACTTATGCGAGTAACTGCTATAAGGTATTGAGTCGAACATAGAATCCTTTACATATTTTCCTGTCATGCCCGTCACATTTGATAGATGCCACGGTATTGGACCTGATAAGCCATTGCCTGCTAGGTTCAGATGGTGAAGGTGACTAAGATTTGAGATGATAGCTGGAATTTCTCCGGAAAACATATTCCGATTTAGACGCAAAAATCGTAATTCAACCAAATCTCCAATCCACAATGGCAACCTTCCAGAAAAACTATTACGTGATAGATCTAGAGCCTGCAAACGTCTACAATCTTTTACAAACGGCGGGAAGTTGCCAGAGAAACTATTGTTACTCAACATGAGAAAAGAAATGTCCTTCACCCCAAAACACCGAGGAAGTTGTCCCTCAAAAAGATTGTTCCTTAAGTCCAATGATTCCAAAAATTCCGCTTTGCAGAGAGATTCGGGAATACAACCGGTTATTTGATTGGAGACCAGAGCTAATGAAATCAAATGTGGAGTCCCAATGTTTGATGGCAAAGTTCCAGATAAAGAGTTTCCAGACATGTCCAGGGAGGTAATATTTCTTGGTAAGTTCGGGAGTTCACCAGTTAGGTTATTTGAACTGATCGAAAAATATTGCAGTGACATGAATTCCATGTTTCTTGGCAACCTGCCGCTAATTTCATTGTTGGAGATGTCCAGATCTGTGACCTTTGCAAATGTAGTGCTGAACCAGTGAGGAATCCTATCAACTATACCTGTGGATGATATATCCATCAATCGAATGTCCACTTGGAATTGAAGCCATGCAGGAAACAAAGGGCCCAGTTGGCAAGAGCCAAGAGTTATTTCTTCTAAACTGAAGGGTGGTATCCAATCGGGACCAACTGTAATCCTCAAATAATTCCATCTTAAATGCAACCTTCTCAACCTCGTTAGACTTGTTAAATGTTCTTCAGTGAAGTCACCATTCAAGTTGTTGAGTGTGAGATCCATCATGGTCAAATTTCCGAGCTTACCGATCTCAGATGGCACAGGTCCACTGAGATTGTTGGAAGAGAGATCAAGTCTTCTTAATCTAGAGAGCAGACCCACCCCACGTGGTATGCCTCCAATTAGGTTGTTCTGAGCGATGTCAAGAATGACTAAGATGGTTAAGTGTGATGTCCGATCCGGCATGATTCCGGTAATATTGTTGGAGCCCAAATACAACTCCTGCAGTTTGTTCAAGGGACACTGGGGCATCCTCCTGACAATATCCTTTATATTTCCAACAATTTGACAAAAAGAAAGGTCCAGAATTCTCAAATTGCATAGTTTTTTGAAGCTTGTAGTCATCATTCCCATGTTAAGATTAGATGACAAGTCAAGGACTTGGAGGGACGTTATATGTGCCAGTGCATCAGGAGGTTGACCATACAGTTGAGTTTCGGCAAGGTAGAGACGTTGGAGGCTTGTCAAATTCCAAAACCAACCCCTTGCCATTGGGTGGGCAAAGATGTTGTCGGAGAGATCAAGCCTCTCGAGTTTGGTAAGGTTAATATGTGGGAGTGAATGATTTGCGGTCGGAAGATAGCAAAACCCAAGATCGAGGGCCTTCAAAGAAGGAATCATGTTGAGAACATAAGGCCAATCAACTATTGTGCTGAGGTTTACCGAATTCATTCTAAGATACTGCAAATTAGGTATGCGCGCTATCCATGAAATGTCTTTTGAGTACATACTTTGAAATTGGCATGATAGGTCAAGATGCCGCAAGTTTGAGAGGTTGCCGAGATGAGGGGGCACTCTGCCAAAGAATGGTATGCCGGAGAGGTTGAGATATCTCAATGTCGTCAAAGAGGCCAAGAACTCCGGAATGTGGCCGCTTGGGCCCTCGAGGCAATTCATGCTAAGATCAAGGTGCACTAGACGATCCATGGAGAGCAAAGAATTACTTATCTCGCCTACCAAAGCCGTGTCTCCGTAAAACCCATCAAGGAGCACATTACGAAGATGAAGCCCAAGGACATGGCCGGTCCTGTTGCTGCACTTCACGCCTCTCCACTGACAGGAGTCTTCCTTGTGCCAAGAGTCAAGGACGCCCATGGGGTCGCTGGTGATGCCGCGCTTGAAGGACAGAAGGGCGTCCCGCTCCCGCGGTATGCAGCTTGCGCCGACTGAGCCGCCGGCCGGCACGAGCTGAAGTGCATCGGAGGCAAGCAAGGCGGCGGCAGCTAGGACGCATATGAGCAGGAGCTCGGCAGTGGTGGTACGCATGGTGGGCAAGACGATGGGTTCAGCTCTGTACCGCTACGAACGGAGTTTTGTGGCAATTGTGAGCAATATTAGTCCATGTTTCTGACCGAGTCCATGCCCCTTGCAGACTGGCAATCTGACGGCAACCCTGTGTGCAAGCATGTACACAGGTTTCTTGGGCAAGTTCACATCAGGAATAGAGAATTCCCCACAAAATCCAAGGCCTGAATTCGTCTACTTGTGACAGTCCCCAACCAGTGAATTTGATCGACGTGCACGTTAGGCAAGTGAAGAGCGCCACATGGTTTAGTAGAGGTGCAGCCTTTTCCTTCCATTTCTCGGCTCACTGAACGATATACTATAAGTAAAGATAATTTCAGGGCAGTTTTAGTGTTTCTTTTAGTCCTTGTTGCTGCAGTTGTCCCTGAGAAGTATGCTACTGAGAAGTTCCAAAGGCGCGGAGGTTCGTCCAGGATAAACTGAACAAAACTGACCAGGAGCTTGGGGTATGGTGGTATTTCATGCTCCTTAGTCATTAGTGAGGATGAAAAAGAAAAGAAACTTCAATTATCAAAGCAATATTAATAATTCAAACAGTCACGCGATTTAAAAAAAAAAAATTAGAACCAGTCACGCGAAGTTGGTGAAAATGAAAGCGTGTTCACCTGGAGCCAGTGTCTGCCGTCAAAAGTGTGGCAATGTTCTACCGATCAAAAAAGAAGACTGCGCTCCAGCAGAATCAGCGGCGTCTCTCTTCTGGTAGAAGGGTGTGAACAGAATTAGTGTGTAGCAGCAGCTTCAACTCCGATCTCTTCTTGTCAGTGAGATCATGGCACTGCCTGCTCTTGTGAATGAATGAATGAACCGTTTCGATCGCTTCAGGACCGCTAAACCGCTGGGCTGCAGATTGGTCGAAGCGCACGGATGATTACACTGGATATATCGGGCAAAACAGAGGTGCGGATTTGCTTAAAAGATGTCGTGCCTTTTTTGGAGTGGATTTGGTTGATCTCTCTCAAGCTTCACACACGTACTTGCAAACTAGCATCACACTTGTCTGCACTTCCATCGTCCCTGGCAAGCAAAGATGAGCAAACAGAACTGCTGCTGCCTGCTGGCTGTACTTGTCCTCACGGACAAACTCTGCGTGCAGGAACGATCACTTGTTGGTTCAGTACATCTTCTCCTGATCACTTTAGTCCTTCACTACAGCTCCACTCAGCAGGAGACGGGACAAACAAACATAAAAAGGGGACCATGCAGAATGTAACAGAATGTCTCCAGGATGATGATATTTCAAAGAATGGTTTTTCACAACTTGAAACAAGAATTTTGCAAAGGAGCATCACAGCAGATAGCTGGTGATGAGGCCATGGAATGGGCCTCGCCCACGGCCAAGGCGGAGTCGTTTGAGAGCCATCTGCATGGATGGCCTTTGCTGCCGATCCACAATGGTGCAATCAACGCCCAGCCTGAACACAGTTGTCATGTCCTCCATGTACCGCGCTTGATCTGGGATGCGTTGTTCACGGCACTCTTGAACTTCTCCACTTGTTCTGCCATCAGCTAAGTGAATTTGTGCGCCCAAATCACCAAATTACCATCAGCTCCAGCTTCATTGGCCACCCGCCCCATGACGAGCTCCAGGACACTGTGAGACAGGAAATAAAGGATATTTTGAACATCCCAAATGAAACTCTAAATGAAAAATACTTGGGGATGCCATCTGATATTGGTAGCTCGAACAATGGCGCCTTCAAATACCTAAATGATCGATTGTGGAGCAAGGTCCAAGGATGGATAGAGAGTACCTTGTCATTAGCAGGCAAGGAGGTGCTAGTGAAATCAGTTGCTCAAGCTGTGCCAGTCTTTTCGATGTCACGTTTTAAGCTGCCAAGAGGTTTATGTGAACATTTGAACATGCTAATCAGGAAGTTCTGGCGGGGAAGTAAGGAAGGAAAACGAAAGCCACATTGGGTTTCTTGGAAGTCGACGACACAGCCCAAGGGAATGGGGGGTCTCGGGTTCAAAGATTTTGAGTTGTTCAACTTGGCAATGCTAGCCAGGCAGGCATGGCGCTTACTGTAGAATCCGGAGACACTAAGCGCCCGTTTGTTAAAGAGCATCTATTTTTGATCATCGAACTTCCTTGCGGCTGAACTAGGTAGTCACCCTAGCCAAGTTTGGAGAGCAATTATTGAAGGCCGAGATACTCTTAAGCAAGGTTTGATCAAGCGAATTGGCAACGGGTTGTCTACAAACATCTAAACACATAATTGCCTACAAACATCTAAACAATTATTAAGAAAATGCTTGCACTATTCAAAAATATGTTAGTGACATTTAAATTTTTTCACATGTTTTAATAATTGTAATAAAATTTTCATCATGTGTTGAAAAATGTTCAACGTGTATTTCAAAACTTTTTGAACATGTGGTACTTTAAAAAAAGTACATCATGTTTTTTTAAAAGAACTGTTCGACGTGTATCTAAAAAATGATTCACATGTTTTCAAAAAAATTATAATGTGTATTAAAAAATGTTTTACGTGTTTTTATAAAATGTTTAACATGTATTAATACTGTTCTTAAAAAGTGTTCATCATGCATAGAAAAAAATGCTTGGTGTATATGTGAAAAATGCGTAACATGTATTAATAGAATCGACATGTATTTGAAGAAAAATAAAACTAAAGAACAAACAAAAAAGGCGAAAATGAGAAAACCAAGAAAATGGTAAAATTCATAAAGGCGCGCAATTGAAAATACCAACCGGCCACCACAACCAACCCGTTGGCACATTCTCTTCTTTAAATCCTATAGCAATGTGTTGGCAAACTACAAAGGCGTGCAATTGAAAATCGGTAAGGGATTCAAAGTTGATAATATGAGGATGCTTGTTTGGAGGGACAGGGCAACGGCCCCCTCGGAAATTTGTATTACTTTTAGAAACATTGCTTTTTTCATACCACGGCGTACAATTATACCCTTGTATACATGCCTCCTTACGCAATTATTGTGCCTTCTAACAGGTGTTTTGAAGCTCACAATTGTCTGGTCTGAAGTTGATGAGTATCTGATCAACGTTTTACCCATCATGACCCATGCCATGCCGGGTTCTTGGAAGAATCTCTTCATAAATGGTCTTGAAAAAAGAATCTCTTCCTAAAACTCAATCCTTACAATTACTAAGCTCCTAGGAATGGAGGCCTAGAAGAGCTCCAAAGTTTTGTACTCAGAAGTGGACCCCACCTTTAAGGATCGGATTGGATCATGGGTCCTGCATGAAAGTATCGGAACCGACATTCTACTAAATATTTTTCCAAAAAAATTAAAATAACCATAAAAAATTTGAACTTCCTAAAAATGTTCACAGATTTTCTGAAATACTCACGAATTTAAACAATGTTAATAATTGAAAACTTCTTCACAAATATCAGAAAAAATGCATGCATTCTATAAAATGTTCATGAGTTTAATAGTTATTCATGATTTTTAAATTGGTCACAAATTTTGAACATTTTTGGGGATTAAAAATATTTTCAAATTATGAATATGAAAAATCATCATGGATTGTTAACTTTTTCAGAATTTTGAAGAAAATATTTATGTATATGAAAAAGTGTTCAATAATTTAAATCATTTTCCAGAATTTCATAAAATATTTCTCATTTTGAATATATTTGCTAATTAGAAAGAATAAAAAGAAACAAATATCAAAATTGAACATGAAAACAAACATAAAAAATAGTAGAGGAAAAAGAAATGAAATAAATCGAGCGAAACCTTCCCAAAACCAGAAGGACCGGACTACATGGCCAGCCCTGGGATCCACATTTGCTCGACCGTCTCTCGATATGCACAGAAAGTTAATTGCCATAATAACCCTTGAGAGAAATTTAATTCCAAAACCAAAGAAGGGCACGACAAAGTGTGCATTACCCTCTCGTGAATAAAATTAAAGGCCACTTCTTTTTAGGTAAAAAGAAAAACCAGGCTACTATTTTTTTTTTAAACAGACACTCAGGACAGCTTCCTTGGCGCACAGCACGCAGAGAGGCAAGCACAACATGGAATTGCAGCTGAGAGTCTGAACTCCCCCCCAGCCCCCGCGTCGTCCGTTCGGGCGACTCGGGTGGCGACTAGGGTTCCCACCTAGCGCCGCCACCCCGCCTCCTCCCCCCCTCGTCGCCACCTGAGGAGGCCGCCAGCAAGCCTGCGCGGTCGCCGATGAAGGTGGCGGCGAGGCCCTCCTCGCTTCGTTCCTGGCGGAGGACGGCAGATCTGGGGCGGCGGCCCTCATGGCGCGGCGGCGGCGCCCTCCCGGCTGGCGGCGTCCGCGGGGATCCTGGCCGGTGTTCCCGGCCACGCGAGTGGTGGGCCGGCGGCGGGTGGTGGCTGCGGCATGGAGACCCCCCTCCTCGCCAGATCTGAGGTTCGGCTCCCCTTTCCTTTGGCTCCTCATCCTCGCCGGTTTTCAGCAGCTTCGGTCGCCGGATAGGCGTGGATGGGTGTCCGGTGGTGTGGTTTTGGGACCGTGGGAAACCATCGGTCGGCTGGTCCGGCCCGGCGGCAGCGACGCCCTTGGGCGCCGCCCTTCCTCGTTGGAGGTGCAGCCGAGGTCCCATCCCAATCCACCCCCTTTCCCCTCCCGGGTGAAAGCCCAAAATCCTTCTTGGATTGGGCGGTGACGGCGCGCTGCGTGTCGTGTCCTCCTTGGAGGTGCCGCCTGGGGAGCGTGTGTTCGGGTGAGGGGCGACAAAGGTGGAGTTTTGGGCGGCTCTGGTTATCAGGTGGCAGTGGGGAGGTCTGGTTCGTCCTCGTCGCTCTGCGGCCTCTCCTGATGCCCTTGATGCTCGTTCTTCAGTGGCTGCTCCCGGTGGCTTTCCCGCTGTCTTTCAGGTGTCCTTGGTTGCGCCGGTGTGTCAGATGAGGTGTGCTTATGTCCTAGGAGGTGAGCTCTGTGCCTGTTCCAGGACTCGAGGTCGACATCTCTCCTGCTCTAGGGAGAGCGTCTCTCATGTCCGTCGGCGGCGCCTTTCGATCCAAGGCGAGAGGGTAGGGTCCCTCTACGGCGAGAGCAAAGGAAGATGATTTGTTTCCTCCAACCTTGGACTCAGTCATGTCCACAACTCCACTCTGTTTCGGCAGGTCCTCGCTCTGTTCATGTTGGTCACAATCCTTGGTTCTTGTTTGCTGCGGTATGCGGCGTGTACTAGCTTGGGCTTTCTCTTCTTTATGTTGTGAGCTTGTATACTGCGTTGAGTTGTAAGCTTTCTAGGGTGCTCCCTTGTATCGTTCGGCCGATGTGCTTGATGTGGTGTTGTAATTCCTGGCCGGTTGATGGCTTTGTTAATTCAAAGCCGGGCTTTTCGCGAGCCTTCGTTCTAAAAAACAACGCAGAGAGGCACAACTTTGTCTCGTTGGTTGTGAGACATAGCAGTTGCTCGCCTCAAGGGTAAAAATGTTCATACATTTCAAAAACAAATGTTCATATAGTGTAAAAAAAGTGTTCATGCAAGTTCACAAAACATGTTTGCACCATTCAAAAAGAATGTTCGCAAAAAAATGTTCATGATATTTTGATAAAAATGTTCGTCATGTTTTGAAAAATGTTCAACGTTTATTTGAAAACATGCTCAACATGTATTTTAAAAATATCATCATGTATTTAAAAAAATATTCAACATGCACGATTTTTATGGCAAACAGCTGCTCACACCTAGAAACAAGTCAGCGCCCTGTAAAAAAAAGTTACACAAGAAAGGAACTTCGAAAAAAATGCTAACCTTACATTATGTGCGCCAATATTGCATAATTAGTAACACCTGGCCTTTGCATAACTAAGATGCACACAACCTTAATCATACTGATCGCTTCCTCGAGTTTGCCTGTTAGTTGGGTTTCGCTGATCGACTAGGATGCCAAGATCAGCTGCTGCACGACCTCATCGAGTCTCCTGATGGCCCTGATCAAATTGTCCTGAAACACCTGGGGCATCTCCATGATTTGGTGGAACTTGGACCCTCTGATCCACAGATACGCGGCTTCCATTAGATCAGGCCGAAGATGACTCCACGGTCAATTTGGATGTGTTATCGCTATCGGCAAGGCCAGAAAAGCAGGTTTCTACAGTAGCATCCTTCAAAGTACTACTGAACATAGTTCATCCGCTGAGCTGATCTCACATGCCACTTTGCCCTTCACTTGTACTAAATCCTCACTGGTGCTGTATCTGAAACAAAAATGACAGAGACGATAAAATTCATGAAAGAAATGGATATTGACACAGCAGATAAACTCTTTAAATTCAAGCAGACAAGAACAACAAAATATTTCGCAGAATCACCATGCAAACTAAACTGCAACTACAATCACTGATAGGGGAAAGTTACATTTAGTGCCACAGCCTACCAGTTAGTGATCATCCAATGTATTGTGTTCTGCACTTGTGTTTTTCCATCAGGTGCTCAACAAGATTATGAATTTGCTCTCCTTAAAATGTTACAGTGGGAACTCTTCCTAAAATTTTGATATTTTGTTGTCAGAAACATGAGAATTCTGTGTTGCCTACTTAACTGAATATTCTGTAACAAGAAATTTCATTTTGCAAGTTCCAAATGAGCAAGCACTCCAAAGAGTAAGATCATTGAAGATCCAACAGAAGTGTGAATTTGTATATGCATTTGTTGAGCAGCCAGGAACACAGCAAACTCTGTTTCCATAGCATTATGAACATCATGCACGGATAAAAGCAAATAAAGGACATTATTATGGGAGGAAGAAACATTTACCGAAAAAGGCTTCCGCCCCGCTTTATATATAAATCATACCACCAGAGCACAACATCCAGCAAAGTTCACCACGCACACACATGCACAAACACACACAAGTAGACGCACAAGAAAGCATAGGAGGGTTTTGTTGAGGGCACAGCTCAACAAGCCCTAAGAACAAACACACGCGTGGGTGTGGAAGAAGCAACATTTTGATATAAAGGTGCCTATTGCAATAAGGGGTGTTCCTTTTTCTATCATTTTTCATGTGAACAGAAGGGAAGGCCCTTGCTTATTCTTTTTTATTTTTAAAGTAACTAAGGCACTTGGTTTTACCCTGTGCTTGCAGGTTGAGGAGGCCAAGGAATGGGCCACGCCCACGGCTGCAACGCAGTCGCTGGAGAGCCATCTGCATGGATGGCCTTTGCTTCGCATCACCGATGGTACAGTCCACACCTAGGCTGAACACAGCCGCCATCTCCTCCATGTACCGCGCTTGATCAGGGATGCCCTTGTCCACGGCAATCTTGAACATTTTCAGATGGTTTGCCATCAGTTTAGTGAAGTTGTTCCGCGCCCAAGTCGCCAAATGACCATCCGCTCCAGCTTCATTGGCCATCCGCCCCGTGACGAGCTCCAGCATGAGCACCCCAAAGCTGTAAGTGTCAACCTTCTCTGTCAGCTCGCTTGCTGCCACCCCATATTCTGCAGTTAATCATTTATTAGTTACTAGTTAAAAGACAAGATAATGACGACAGAATTCCCTGTAATTAAGAAAAGTTCAGACGGAATTCTATTGGGTGCATCGATCGCCCAACATACCTGGAGCTGAGTAACCAAAGTTTCCTAGAGGCAGGCCCGCAATTGGCAACGGTTGGTCGAGCCCGGCCATGTTCATCTGTGCAGCGTCAAAACTGGCTATCACGGGCTTGAAATTGTGATGAAGCAAGATGTTGTTGGAGTTGATGTTGTGGTGGATGATCGGCCTTTTGCATCTGTAGTGCATGTGGCAGAGCCCGTTGGCCACACCAATGGCAATGACCCTCCTCTGCGGCCAGCTCAGCGGCTGACCGGCATCCATTGGTTGGCGCAGCCAGGATTGAAGGCTGCCATTCACCGGATACTCATAGACAAGCATGATGGCGTCGTCCCTCTGGATGAGGTCTACGACTTTGATGATGTTGTCGTGAGAATTGCTGGCTAACAGGAACATCTCGGAATTGTAGCGCGCGGTACTTGACGTTGTTGTCTAGTTGCAGCGCTTGGTTAATGCTCTGGAACTTCTTGACGGCCAACGTGCACGGGGGAGTGTTGCCAGCAGTGACCTGACCATGGACTAAGTAGAGATGTTCGTCCTCCCATGTCCTTCTGCCAGCCCACGTCATTTTCATGTTATCTTCAGTAAGGTTGTCAACAACGGCTTGTTCATTGAGTACAAATAGGCTGCGTCGCCGCAGGACGGCTTCTGAATCTGAATCGGAAACCCATTCTCTCTGTTGCCGAGTATGGCGTGGAGAAGTTTGTGTCAGCCTGCAGACACATTATTTATTAGCAGTACACATAAATTACTGATAAAACTATTTTAGCATAAAACTTTCGAGAGATAGACATATGCATGTTGATAACTAGTTTGACAGCAAATGACAGAGATTTTTTTTTTTAAGAAAAGGAGGATGACCCTGGCCTCTGCATCTGGGCGATGCATACAGCCACTTTATTAATTATTCTCACAAGACCTTACAAAGTAATACACTTTATTAATTATTCTCACATGATCTTACAAAGTAATACCATAGTAAGACTAAAGCCGTCGTCTAAGCAACAAACTGACGCTACACCTATTCAGTTGATGAAGGGGCGGAGATAGCGTGGGCCTAATACCAAACAGACATCGCAGCCAAACCCTAAGACCTAAGGACCTATCCAGGATGCCTGCCGGGCATGGATCTCGCCGGTTCGGCGTGCTCTCAGTGGCCGCCGCCGCCAACTGCCACCGCTCCATCTTCAGAACTGTACTGATGCATCAACCTTGGCCGGTCTAGCTATCGTCGACGCCATCACGACGCCCAATGACACCTCCTCTCTGCGCGCAAACAGCTGTGCACGTCGCAATCGCCACTGATACACCTCAGCATCATGCTGCCAAGTACCACCAGCCGACACAGCTTGAAGTCTTTGAAAAATCTGTCATGCGTAGCACCTGCCGACCAGGCATGACAAAGCGTAGCACCTGTCGGTCAGGCATGACTTGACATCTCCACCGAAGCTCCGCGCAAGACGAAGCCGCTCCACCTCCTGCTTCTGACTTCCAGCGCTGCTCCACAAACGATGCTCCCAAGAGAGAAACGACACCGCAGTGCCGCCATCGTCTGATCTGGAACACCAGATTCTAGGGTTTCCCCCAGAGCAGCACGAGTGGGTCGACAGTAGTTACACGACAATGCCTCCATCAAGGTAACGGCGTAGAACGCCGCCATCGCCTGCCAACGGCTCGGTTTTCACCGGCAACCATGTCTCTCCAACTCGCAGCTGGGACTAGATGATGGATCTCGAGATCCGATCACCAAGCATCTAGCCGGCCATCTTTGACGACGAAGATGACCACCACCATTGGCCAACGAGACGACGCGAGATGAAGTAGGGCGCTACCAACGTGCGTCCTGGCAGCACCACCAGCGCTAGGCCCGTCCCGGACCACGGCTCATGGCCGAGATGCGTGAATCTGAAGAATTTGCGTGCCTTTAGAAATAGTACAGAATGTTATTTCAGTTAAGACAAAAGAGATGCTATCTATATTTTGTGTGTAGTTTATTTTTGCATGATTCTTTTTTTTTCGGGTGAAACAATATATTACTCAACTCAAAACGTTCGAACAGTCAGCAATAGCTATCTCTACTGTATCTACTGGACCTGAACCAACTTAGGTCAAAGTTTTGCCTTCACTATGGCCAAATTTAGCTAGACCGTCATTGACCTTATTTTGGTTGCGAGTTACATGAGTAATACAAGTTTCACGAAGACTCATAAGATACCTAATTTCATGATGCCACTATTGGGGAACGTTGCATGGAAAACAAAAGTTTTCTACGCACACGCAAGATCTATCCATGGAGATATATAGCTACGAGAGGTGTGAGCATCTTCATACCCTTGAAGATCGCTAAGCGGAATCATTTATCAACGCAGTTGATGTAGTCGTGTACCTTCACGATTCGTCCCGATCAAGTACCGAACGTACAACACCTTCGTGTTCAGCACACATTCAGCTCGATGACGTCCTCACCTTCTTGATCCAGCAAGTGGGGCGAAGTAGTAGATGAGTTCCGGCAGCATGACGACGTGGTGACGGTGGTGGTGAAGAACAATCTCCGTAGGGCTTCGCCAAGTACAACAGAATCTATGATGGAGGATAAACTAGAGGGACGGGGTTGCCGGCACACGGCTTGGTGAATCTTGATGTGTCATGTGTGCTAGTCTTGCCCCTCTATTTATATGTTGAGCCCTAGGGTCGTAACTTGGAGAAGAAGCCTCCTCAAAGTCAGTTTTGCCTGCAAGGCAAGAGTCCTCCTCAAAGTGTGGTACCTTGCTTTGTGTTGCCATGTTCGCAAGTTGGGTACAACGGTTTTTTGTGATCCTCTAATATGCGATCGAACTTCAACTTCTTCTTTTCACTTTCGTATTCTCTCTATGCATCAACATTGACCCGGCGAAGATCACCAGCGGGCGCATCTGGTGTCTCTTGATCTTCAACTTCCCCGGTTGCAGTACCACCGTATTCAGGGAACATAGGATAGTTGTCATTATTCTCTTCTTCTTCATTGTCTTCCATCATAACCCCTCTTTCTCCGTGCTTGGTCCAAAAATTATAGTGGGGCATGAAACCAGACTTAAGCAGGTGGAAGTGAAGGGTTTTCTAGGAAGAGTAATCCTTCATATCTCACAGACAACACATGGACAATACATAAAACCATTCTGACTATTTGCCTCAGCCACATCGATAAAATTATGCAGGCCAGTAATATACTCGGAAGTGCGACAGTCACCGTACATCCATTGTCGGTTCATTTGCATTATATAATTAAGTATATCAAAAACCATTACAGAATATCATGAATAGAGAAATGGCTAAGTTAATACAAGTACATTTAAACCAAAGTACAGTAGTGATCAAATTTTATTACTGCAAAAATAAATACATAAAGTTCGTACATAGTTCTCATAAAACAACATACAATTATCTTGAGCATCTAAAACATACATTTGAAACTAAAATATAACTATGTAAAACATTTAAATGCGACAACAAATGCATCAAAATCATAACTAAGGTAAACACTGACCCAACAGCATAATGATACCAAGCCTATTTATCAATGGCATATTTTTTAATCTTCCTAATCTTCAAGCGCATTGCATCCATCTTTATCTTGTGATCATCGACGACATCGACAACATGCAACTCCAATTTCATCTTCTCTTCTTCAATTCTTTTCAATTTTTTATTTCAAATAATTGTTTCCTTTTTCAACTAAATTTAACCTCTCGACAAGAGGGTCGGTTGGAATTTCTGGTTCACATAACTCCTAGATAAAAACATCTATGTCAAGTTGGTCAGCATAATTGTCATAAACACTAAATGAAACAAATAGTTATAAAAGATAATATACCGCATCCGAATCATAGGCCGAACAAGAGCCGACGGGGGCGGATATCAAAACCATGGCACTATATAGTAACAAACAATAATACAAGTAAGAAAATTATACAAGTAACTGTGGTGCCGGTGACGAGATCGGCGTGGGCGATCGACGGCGGTGAGGACAGGGACTGGGACGAAGACAGAGGAGAAGAATGAATTGTGTGGTCGGGCAAGAAAGAGGACAAAGCCTAAGTGTGGCTCGGCACCTCATATCGTGTTTGTTTTGTGAACTCAAGTGGTATCATGCTCACAAGCATTTCATCGAACACCTCTTGTGCATAGGAATGGAAAACAAAATAACACACACTCCCACCTTCTATGAGAAAAAACTGAGGAGAGGTATATATATATATATATATATATATATATATATATATATATATATATATATATATATATATATATATATATATATATATATATATATATATATATATATATATATATATATATATATATATATATATATATATATAGCAACTTTTAGTCCTGGCTGGTGTCTAAAACCGGGACTGAAGACAGACCTTTACACCTTTAGTCCCGGTTGGTGTCTGGAACCAGGACTAGCTAAAGACCCGATTCTGAACGGGACTGATGCCTGCCGAGCCCCGGCCGGCGTCCTAGCCACTCGAACCGGGACTAATGCTCACATTAGTCCCGGTTCATAAAGCGACCGGGACTATTGCTCCGATCAGCCTAGAACCAAAGCGTGTTTTCTACTAGTGACAATTAGGATATTAATACCCCATTGCGATGCAAGGGCAGTTATCTACTTCATATAAACGTGGTTTTGCTCAATAACACTATTAAAAATGTAAAATAAAAAAAATCCTAAAATTATCATTGTGGATTTGAAATGGTATATTGCTAAAAATTCCATTGGCATATTTGTGGAAACATTTATGTAACCAGTGAAATGTCTTATACTAGTATGATACATTTGTCTCCCAGAAAAGATCACAGAATTCGAATCAAACATTCTAAATAAGTTGTGTACGGGTAAGTTGATGGAAGTGAAATGAATTGGTGGAGAAGAGGCAAAGGATGGAAGGAATCCTACATAGCAACAATAATATATACTGGAGGCAAGTTGTACGTACCCTTGGGGTGTGTTTGGTTTCAGTTTGGAACAGTAGTCGCATTGCATACCCTTCTCAACCCAGCCTGGTTGAGGAAAAACAGGCCCTAATACGCAATATGCAACTTGTTTGGTTGCCTGCATCCCTAGTCCCTGCATTAGGTAATACCCAAGTGCACTTTGTCTGGTTGGCTGCATTGGCCCTAGTGGCACATGAACACAGCGTTTGGTTGCATAGGGCGTACATGTTGTGCTTACCTTGTATCCTAGTTGGCGAGCTTACCCACAATGATCACACCTAGCACGCCAACGCCACAACACATCAATGATGACGAACTGGGCGAAGATGATGAAGTTCTTCAACTTTAGGATCAAAGTCCTCATATGATCATCATCGTGCTAACCCTTCTGTTTCGCAGGGTAGAGCTAAGGGCTATAAATATGTGCATTATTCTTCAAATCATTATGTTCATAAGTCCTCGAAGAATTTCTCTGCTTATTCATATGCTTACCCTAATCCCTCTTATGTGAAACGAAGTGGACTGGCGTCCATGCCACCTTTCTCATATGATGCTCGCAGAGTGATGAATTCTTTGCCACCCCTCCAGATGTGGGTGGTGAAGAAAAAGAACTAATCTCTTATGTAGGGTCAGGTCTCCAGTCGTGCTCAAAACGACTAAAGAATTTGCTGGAGACCTGAACAGTGCCTGAGAAGACGCAGGCTAATCATGATGAAATGAACCTTCATTTCTCACGTCCTCATACTGATTATCTGTTCTAATTGCTTGATGAAATTGACCTGATGATACTGATGTCATATTCTTCACTGATGAAGCATATGAGTTTGTAAGCTGCACTAATTCATCTGCAGGATGATCAACCCAAAGCCAATGAGTGGGTCCTCGATAGTGGATGTACAAATCACATGAGTGGTGACAAGAATCTATTAATGGATGCTCCCTTTTATCACCATCACATCTGAAGCATATCATCTTCGCTGACAAAGGCAAAAGTCAGGTATTGGGTCTAGGTAAGGTTGCGATCTCTAAGGACAAACACATGGACAAAGTCATGCTTGTCGAGTCCTTAGGATACAACCTCATGTCTGTCTCAATGCTTTGTGATCTTGATATGGTTGTTGTCTTTGGCAAGTATCGTTGTGTTGTGATCTTGGAAGCTGACAATTCCAAAGTCTTCGAAGGCTTTAGGAGAGGAGACTTGTACAATGTTGATTTCTCTACAGGACCACAGCCTGCCGTGTGCTTACTTGGAAAAGATTCAGCAGGCTGGCTATGGCATCGACGACTTGGTCATGCTGGTATGAGGAATATGCACACGCTCGCGAAGAAGAAGCATGTCATTGCCATTGAGAATGTCAAATTCCTCAAGGATCACTTATGCGGAGTCTGTGAAGCTGGGAAGATGACAAAGGCCAAGCATCCAGTAAAGACTATCATGACTACCACTCGACCATTTGAATTGCTTCACATGGATCTCTTCGGTCCTAATCATTATTCTGTTGTGACAAATGATGCATCTCTATATGGCTTTGTTATTGTTGATGATTATTCTCGTTACACATGGGTACACATTGTCACTTACAAACATGAAGTGCAGGAAGTCTTCAAACGTTTTTCCTCGAGGGCTTCAACCAACTTTGGTGTGAAGATTAAGCACATCAGGAGTGACAATGGAACTGAGTTCAAGAATTCCGGTCTTGATGGCTATCTTGATGAACTTGGTATTACTCATGAGTTATCTGCTCCTTATACTCCTCAGCAGAATGGCCTCGTGGAGCGCAAGAACAGAACCCTCGCTGAAATGGCTCGCACTATGCTTGATGAATACAAAACACCTCGTCGGTTCTGGATTGATGCAATTGATACCGCTTGCCACATCATCAACAAAGTATATCTTCACAAATTCTTCAAGAAGACTGCCTATGAACTCCTCACTGACAAGAAACCCAATGTAAGTTACTTCAAAGTCTTCGGTGCTAAATGTTGGATTAGAGATCCTCATCACAATTCTAAATTTGCACCGAAAGCACATGAGGTTTTCATGCTTGGTTACGGAAAGGACTCGCACACCTACAAAGTCTTCAACATCGTTCTTCACAAGGTATTTGAAACTGTAGATGTGCGGTTTGATGAAACTGATGGCTCCCAAAGAGAGCACCTACCTTCTGTGATAGATGAACCAGCATCTAAGGATTCTATCAAGTTCAAAGCCATAGAGGATGTCATTCCTACTGAAGAATCTGATGAAGAATTCATTCCAGAACGTGATGAACATCAAGCTGGCGCACCTGAAGAAAATGGTGCTGAGGAAAATGCTCCTAAAGAAAATGCAGATCAAATTCCTCGAAGACAACCCACTCATCCTCGCATTGCAAACTAAGTAAAAGTCGAGAAGATCATCGATGATATTCGTGCACCAGGTCCTCTCACTCGCTCAAAGGCTTCACATTTATATAACTTTTGTGGGCACTTTGCTTTTGTCTCTATCACAGAGCCCACTAAGGTAGATGAAGCATTTCTGGAGCCTGAGTGGATTCAAGCTATGCAAGAAGAATTACATCAGTTCGAGCTCAACAATGTCTGGGAACTGGTCAAACGTCCATATTCTCGCAAGCACAACATCATTGGCACAAAATGGATCTACCGCAACAAGCAAGATGAAAATGGCCTTGTGGTGAGGAATAAGGCACGGCTTGTAGCTCAAGGCTACACACAGGTTGAGGGTATTGATTTCGATGAAACTTTTGCACCTGTTGCTAGACTTGAGGCTATTCGCATATTACTTGCTTACGCTAACCATCATAATATCACTTTATATCAAATGGATGTGAAAAGTGCATTCCTTAATGGTAAGCTTGAGGAAGAAGTATATGTTGCTCAACCCCCAGTTTTGAAGATTCAAAGAATCCCGACAAAGTCTTCAGAATCAACAAGGCCCTGTATGGCCTCAAGCAAGCCCGTCGGGCATGGTATGATACTTTGAAGGAATTCTTCTTGAAGAAAGGCTTCAAACCCGGTTCACTCGACCCAACTCTTTTCACTAAATCTTATGATGATGAATTGTTTGTGTGCCAAATATATGTTGATGATATCATTTTCGGCTGTACTGACCAACGCTATAGTGATGAATTTGCCTATATGATGAGTGAAGAATATCAATGGTGACGAACTGGGTGAAGATGATGAAGTTCTTCAACTTTAGGCCGAACTGACGATCCACCTTAGCAGCTTCCACTTTGACAGCTCCAACCTTCGCACTGTCGAAACTGCTGCCTCCGTGCTTTCGCACCCAGGCGGAGTAAGCTTGTTCTGCTGCCTGCCTAGTCTTGAACCCTTTATAGTTGTTGTTGCTATATGATGCCACTTGTGCATTGGCTTCTTCCCATGAGCTATAAACCCCTGAAACCTCACCGATGAACATGGCATACCACTTGCCCTAGCAATGCACAAGAGCAAGAGTTGAAGCAGCAAATCAATGGAGCACAAGTAGCAAGCAAAGTAGCACACAAACAACAATGGAGCAGAAGAGAAGTAGAGCATGCATGATCATACGGCATAGCAAGTTCAACATAGCACTACCTTGGTGTTAATCTACCACCACATCCAAAAGAGGGTGTCGTCCTACCACCGCAAGTTCATCATCAGCGTGAGGGGTTAGTATATACCACCTCACCAAAATATACAGACCATCAAATAGTTTTTGAGCCCTAGCTACACAAAATGTACGTCGTCATCGTCATCGTCCTCGTCGTCGCCACCGCCATCGCCATCGGGGATCGTGCACGCTCACAGGCAGCACGACTCTAGTAGTAGTGCTTGCCCAGCCAGCTCCTGAGCCACATCACCCTGTGAGCGTCGGCCATGGCAACGAACCCAACACCCTGGGCCTTGTTGTCAAGCAGGTGGCTGAGAGCGGCCATGAGATCCTCGTCGTTGAATCCACCCTGGGTCATGACAGCGCCATACAGGTCAGGGTTGACGTCGAGGGGCTTGCACTCCCTGATGGCTGTTGCCACCTCCTTCACCGCCTCAGTCATGCTGCAAAAGACATTGATCTCCTCCTTCATCAGGCCTCCTCTCTTCCTCTTCCTATCATGGACGGGGTCAAATGGCTTGTCGAAGTGCTTCACAGCGGGCTTGTCAGGGCCATCAAGGACCACGACGTCCGGTGTGTCCCAGGGAAGTCTGGCATGGGAGAACCAAGAGGCTCACCCGAGCCCATGGCATGCTTCCCAGTTGCCAGCCCGAAGAAGAAGATGTGCTGCATCTGGTTGTAGTTCTGGATGGGTGTGTTGAGGAACTCAGTGTCCCTTGGGTGGTCTTAAGAATGAAACACAAGTGTTGTTAGTTGCGATTAGGAGTAGGCAATGATGGACAATATGAAAAGGAAGAGGGTTGTGAGCTAACCACGACATGGACGGTGTAGTGCTCTGCCTCCAGAACTATGGAGCAAGTGTTCTCATCCCATGAGGCGCCGCTAAGGTCTCTCAGCTTGGACACTTGGATCCATCGACTTCTCCACTTCCTCAGGTGGTTGTACACCTGGGTGGCAGACACCTCTTGCCCATAGAACTCAAACACCTGCTTCACAACGGTGTTCAAGTGCACCTCCTTGAAGCCCTTGTCAGTCATAACTCCACTAGAGATGAGCTCACATATCTTGTTCAGCACGAACGTGGACATGAACGACTGCCACTTCATGTTGTTGGACCTACCATCATTCTTTGCCTTTGCTGCTGCTAGCTTGATTGTAGCGGCAGCAGCAGCAACAGCAGGAGTTGGCTCAACGAGCACTACTGGCACATAGAGGGAATCAGACTCGAACACCTCTGAATCAGGTGCCATCTCGGACATAGGCTGCGAGTCCTCGACAAACGATGGAGCAAACTGGCTGTCGGACACGACAAGGGCCTGACTAAGATCTTGCGTCTGCGTGGTCATGTCCTACAATCGTAGCACGCATTGACAGTGAGCATAGCACACAACATACCGGACAATCCATGAAAGTAGGAGCATACATGTACATGGTTCATCACTATCATAGCAAGCACATGCTTCATCACTAATCTATGAGCAGGAACATACATCTACAACAAACAGCATGCCACAAATGGACCACCAATAGCTAAAAATCACAGATCTAAGCATGATTCAACACAAGCACAAGGTTTAACTTCAAACTCTACTACTAATCTAGCCTACCACATGCTTGAACATCTAGCCCTACCATAAATTACAACCGCAGCATAGCAACCAACCATATCAGCTCACAGATCAGACCACTAATCAACCATGCATCTAGATCAAACCCTAGCTGCAGCTCAGATCTAGCTAGAAGGAACAGAGAGAAAGGGGGATTGAACTCACAAAGGCCATGGCTCACAACAGCTCGCTAACCGCCTAGCTAGCTAGCTCACGCGGCTAACCACTACGCCAAACACACTCGTGGTTTATTTCCTAACAGAGGACGAGGGGGGGCGGTGGTGGAAGATGAACGCCGGCCAGTGAAGGAGATCCGACACCGTCGACCGCCGGCCGATGAAGATTCGCCGCTTACCTGCTCGTCGGTGCCGATGCGCGTCGGTGGTAAAGTGCGAACGGAGGAAGAATGGTGGCGGGAGTTGAGGAGGTGAGGGAGGGGCTAAATAGGGGTGGAGCGGCGGGAGGTGAGCCGAAATCCTCCCGCAGATTTTTCGGCGACGCGGGCGAGCTCGCGCCATCTCCCCTGCTCGCACGAGGGGAGAAGCGCGTCGCCCTCCCCTGCCTCGCCCGAGCCAGGCTCGCGAGCTACTGCCGAATCGTGCGTTTCCCCTGGGCCTGGCCTGGACGTGCTTTAAGTTTCGTGCGATGCGGGCCGCATAGTGAATACAGGAAACCAAACGGGCCAAATTCTTCCCGCCCGGACCAGGCTGGGCCTAATGCGGGCAACCAAACACGCCTTTGATGAGTTGGATGAGAAGCCGGCCGGCCGCCGTTCCGTGAGTCTTTGACGAGCACGCGGGTGACGGGGAAAGAGCAGCCAGGTAGAACGTATATATAGTCTCAAGTCACTGTCCCCACACATAAAAAAGTCACTAGCCGGTGCCAGTGACATGGTCACAAACCTTTTTTGCCTGAGCTTTTCCCGATGACATACCACTGGAAAGCGCACTAGTAATATGAGATGAGATGAGATGATGACGAGGCACACGATTTTCCGATGCCACACGCGGTCTCACTTTCTACTGTCGTCGTATGTGGCGCTGCTCCACATACATACGACCACCATAGAAATTGCCTTCTTGAAAATGTCACTAGTCTACGCGCCAAGTGGCTCCCCATCCAGGTCGCTCCCGATCCAGAGGACTTCTACTTTCCATTCATCATCATAGGATTTTTATTTTCGCTTCGCGGATCGCTCTCCATCCACCACCACCACCACCACCGCCGCCACCAGAGGAGTTCTACTTTCGCTTCCCGGGTCACTCTTCATCCACCACTAGAGGTCTTCTACTTCCGCTTCCCGGGTAGCTCTCCATCCAACACAGGAGGTCTTCTACTTTTCATTCATCATCAGAGGATTTCTACTTTCACCTCCTGGTTGCTCTCGATACATCACCGGAGTATTTTTATTTTCGTTTCCCGGGCCGCTCTCCATCTACCACGGAGGATTTCTGCTTGTTAACGAGATCCAAAATGTAACGAACTTGCAATATAACTCATGCATTTGCGTTGCTAGATATCTTCTTCCTTTTTTTTTTACTATTTTTGCCAATTTTTTAACGTACATGTTTTTCTTTATTCGTTATACTAGTTACTTACTTTAGGTGTGGTTATATCAAACTAGTACAATGCCGTGCACAAATGCGTGGTCAACATTATAATGCATGCGCAAATGCGTGGTTATATCGGATTGTTTGCAACAAGCTTATTGGAAAAGTTTACCCACTAATAACAAGGTCACAACAAGTTTTATGCCATTGGGCAAGTCCCACACACATTTTGTACTAACAGCTTTGCAACGAAAGGGCATAAATGTTCATAAAACAATCCAAAAGTTCGATTGTTCTATCAAACTAACTTTTTTGAAAAAGGATAGATTTTATTGACTCAAAATGAAGCATCAAGTGAATACAAACATGATAAAAACACACCCGGCCTCTGCATAGCTAAGATGCACACAGCCAACACAAACACGCACAACTAAAACACACCGGCAAATAGCATAGTCATGCAAGACTAGTTACAATCCACTCAGCTGGACCTAGGATTCCACGCCAGCGAATAGCATAGTCATGCATGTCTCCTGGGCGAGAGGATTCGAACGACGAGACGCGACACATGTCGAAGCAGGAGGTGGAGGCCTTAGGTGTGCCTGCGTCGACACGCCTTTGCCAGTAGGCAGAGGTTGAAGACGACTGTGCCCCTTGTGTGCTGGGCGCATGGCTTGGCTACCAGGTTGGTTCTCTCTCTCTCTCTCTCTCACTCTCTCTCTCTCTCTCTGCCTTTTATTTATGTTTATGTTTTTATTTTTGCATTTTTTGAATTTGGTTTTCAAACCTATTCGATTTCTTGCTTCTGAAAAATTAAGTGTGGACTAACCGGATCAGAACCGGTGTCCCTCAAAGTATCAGAATTATTGGAGCTATAAATAGTTTATAGCAATTTATAATTCAAATCAAATAATTTAGTGACTTAATTCAAAGCCCGAATATGTCCTGGGAAAATATGCACCATTTTTGGTAGAGGTTTTCACCTTGTTCCATAAATCATGAATATTTTTAAGGGCACTTTTGGTTCATTGAAAAGATTCGAATTGACCTAGGTGAATTGAGTTAGTGCTAGGGTTTTGATCATCCCCATTTCAAAATTCTTTGAATTTAAATATGATGCATAATACTCTCTAATGCAACTATTTTCAGGCAATATTCTAGGACTATGGCATTGAAAATGTTTTAAAGTGTGTATAGGAAAAATGTTGACCATGTATTAGAAAAACGTTAATCTTGTATTTGAAAAATGTTTGAAATGTATATAGAAAAAGTTGACCGCCTATTAAACAAATGTTTAATTTGTATTGGAAAACTGTTATAGGTGTATTACAAAATGTTTTTGACTTATACAAAAGATGTAGTATGAAAACCGAAAGAAACAAAGAAAACCGAGAAAACCAATACCAAAAAAGAAAGAAAATAAACCAAACACATGCAAAAAAACTGTAGAAGGAAAAAAAGTACAGAAACAAAAAATGAAAAAGAGAAGGAAAAAACCCCGAATAAACCAGAAGAAAGAGAATGCAACCTTGCTAATGCAAAAGGGAGGTCTTGGGATAGAACCCCCGAAATCACTAATTGAGGAGTACTCGTTGCGAAGATCACTCCAACCTTCTGACGTTGCGACATGTGGCGCGCTGCATATGCGCCACTTGTCACAACCAGGGAGTTTTCCCTTTTTTTTTCGTAGATTCGTTTATTTAAAACGTTTAATCTCTTAAATCGTGCGTCCAAATCTCGAACCGCTTTCACCGTTGGATTCCCTGCGTCGAGATCTTCAAAACTAGATCCTATGTTGATAGCTTTTGATGAACTTTTTTTCTCGAAAAACCCGGACGAAAAAACCGAACCGGGAGCACGGGGTTTTTCCCTTTCCGAAAGAGGCACACCCGTCCCCCTCACGAAATCACAACCGTGCCTCTCGCGGAAGGAAAAAGAAGCGAAAACACGTTTTTTTTTTCATTTCCGAGGAGGCACGGCCATGACTCTCGCGAAAGCACAACCGTGCCTCTTGTGGAAGCAAAACCATAACTCTCGCAAAAAAAAAAAAAAAACACATTTTTTTTGTTTCCGAGAGGCACGGCCGTGACTCACGCGAAAGCACAACCGTGCCTCTCGCGGAAGAAAAACCGTGACTCTCGTAGAAGGAAAAAGAAGAAGAGAAAACATGTTTTTTTAGTCATTTCCGATGAGGCACGACCGTGACTCTCGCGAAAGCACAACCGTGCCTTTCGCGGAAGCAAAACCGTGACTCTCGCAAAAGAGAAAAAAAAACAGAAAACATGTTTTTTTTCGTTTCCGAGAGCGCGGCCGTGACTCTCGCGAAAACAAAACCGTGCCCCTTGCGGAAGCAAAACCGTGACTCTCGCGAAACACAAAAAAAACAAAAAACGCGTTTTTTTCGTTTCCGAGAGGCACGGGCGTGACTCTCGCGAAAGCAAAACCGTGCCTCTCGCGGAAGCAAAACCGTGACTCTCACGAAAGAAAAAAAAAGAAAATATATTTTTTTGCGCAAATATTTTTGATCGAAAAGCTAAGGAAGACCGATGAAAAACCAAAACATAGTAAAAACCCGGGAAAAACCGTTAAAAAGCCGAAAATGTGTGCAAAAAATAATAAAAATGAAAAACCGGAGGGAGCGCCCAGAGCGCCACACGTGGCGAATGGCTGAGAGAGCGCCTAGTGGCATTGATCGTTACGAGGCTCCCGAAGGAGCGCTCATTAATTAGTTGCTCTCTAGAATCCCAGCCCGATCCCTTTTCTCTTCCTTTCTTCGACGCGAGAGATCCTTTCGTCTTGTTTAATGCGAGATACAGTTCCTGCGTGGGTCAAGGGTTTTTTTAACAGCTCAAGGGTTAGTGTTGTTTTAGGCTGGTCATAGTGGGAGTAACATAGGTAGTAACATAGATGTCACATAAGCAAAAATGTTGAGATGACAAGTAGTTAACGAGGAGAGAGGCAAATAGAGTAACCTAATATATTACCATCACATAGCGCTTTCCAATGCAAAATGAGTCTACAAGACAATAAATAAACATGTGCATGTTACTACACATATAACACTTCCCACTACAAGGGTAGTAACATAGAGTAGTAACGTATGCATGTTACTTCTAAGTTACTCCCTACTATGACCAGCCTTAGCGATTGTGCGTGCTTGACGGAAAAAGGCCCGCCCACCGTCATGTTTTTATTAGGTTACTATAAGATTATGAGTAGGACGAGGAGGAAGGTTCCGAGAAGCTGACTCACCCCAGTAGAACCTCTCTCGGATTGCGCCCGGTATATATATTCAACGCCTACCAGCCAGTCCCACTCAATCACCACCTGACTAGCCATGACATTGAGCCTCTACTCCGGAGTGCGGACCAAGGTACGTGCGCATCACATTTTGTGGATTAAAAATACTAGACTAGTTATTTGTTTGGCTCGATGAGTAGGTATTGTACAGCCAATATCTTTATTAGGTGCCCATTAGATTATGAGTAGGATGAGTAGTTTTTTTGTTTTTGTTTTTGTTTTTGTGTGCGTGTGTTTTGTTATTAGACGAGTATAGATATTAGATCCGTAGCTCGTTCTAATGGCGGTAATGGTCAATCAACGATCAAAGATGTAGATGTAATTTTTATTATGTCCGAGGTATTTGGTACTTTCGGTGATTATTAACACAGTTTATCTCTTAGTTTTTATCTTTACTAACCAGCTATTTGTAATTCTGCGTTGATAGATATTAGTGTTAAGAAGAGGTCATCTCTTATCTAAATTACTAAGAGAAACTAAAATTCTATTTTCTTCATCTTACGGCGGTATTAATGCGATCGTGGCACTTTTAAGAGAACGCACTTTTACAAGAACTGATGTGCATACAATGGATAATATGCACGACGGCTCGTCGTGGGGCCAGTGGCGGTTTGTTGCCATGCATGGACGACTCGGTTGGTTTGTTGTCCAAAAAAGCGTGTAACGTGTCGTGTGCACATCACTGCTCATTTTATTTTTTTGAGGGGACTGCTGCTTCTTAATTAGAGCAACTACAATAGTGGGCTTAGAGCCCGCTTAGATGACACTTTTGCCTATGTGAATGAAAGATATGTAAAAAAGTAAGAGTGGACTCTCATGTAGAGCCTAGCTATATACACATTCATATGCAAATATAAGAAATGTGAAGAAAGAGTGAGAAGGTGAAAAAAAATACTAATGTAACGGACAATCTTATAGCTCACATCATTGTATGTGTGCGTATAGATGATAGGTATAAATGACATGGCAGGTTCATATAGTAAACCACGCTCTTAAAGCAACAACTGCTTTAGAAAAATATTAAGGCAACAACTAGTGCTTTTGGTTAGGCAAACCATCTCCACCGGTCACACCACCACCAGCACCCATACACTGGACCTGGAGGAGGTGATAGAGCCGGAGCCGGAGAGGTCGGGAGACGCCGGCCGTGCGGTCGTTGGAGTAGACAGCGGCGGCCATGGCGGCGAAGCTGAATTCCTCACCGCTAGCTCGGAGCTCCTCTCCAACTCCGACCACCTCGATCTCCAACGCCGGTGATACACTGTGAAATTCCTTTTGCGCACATGCTCCTCTCCTCTCAACTAATTCGCTTTTGTCGGTGCGGTCCACATTAGAAGTAGGTAGGCCATGTCGCCGCCTTGTATGGACCGCTGGATCTGCCGGAGCCGCCCGCCGTCGATGTTGGTGCACGCAGGAGACGGCTTGGGTGAGGGGCTAGCAGCGTGCACCTGCCGTTCCGGTAGGCCGATGGCGCAAGACTCTCGGTCATCCCGCCGGTGACCTGGCGGCTAATCCCTTTCATGCGCAGCGCAGCGCACACTCCTCTCCTCTCCTCTCCCTCTACCTTCCCCTCATGTTTATTTGCCCCCTCTCGGTTAATCTGTTCTATAGAGCATGTTATCCAAGACTCCCTGAATTGAACACTAGCTGGCTTCTGAATTTGCATCCGTGATTGAATCCTAGTAGGTTGAGCATGTCTTATCACACCACATAATAGATATATTAATATAACATGTGTTGAATATATCAATTCAAGTTTTTAGTTTTTTTTATGTATGTCACCGGCGTCGATGAAGATCTGAAAGAGATCCTGAACCAGTTAATATATATTTAGATTTAGTTTTAGTAATTTATCAACATTTCAATAATTTGATCCATCTATCATGTATGAAGAAACATGCAAAATAAACTGAAAGAAGATCCTGAGCTATTTCGATTGGCAAAAACATTGGTCATACCACACCATTCTTTGTTACGGCTGTCAACATTTTGCTATCAAACTAATTACTTTTTTTGGGCTCAAACTAGCTAGAGTTGAACACGCATCTCTCTTTATCTCTTAGTTATTTTTTATGTTAAGTATATAATAATTGACATGCTAGTGATTGAACACTAATGAATAATGCATCTGCAGCTTCTGGCACACCCTTGAGTTGACTAGACACAAGCCTCTCCACACGTACGCTACCCGGCCGCTGAGAGAATGGTTCTGCAGTTCTGGAGACGTCCTGCAGCGACGCAGCATATTGTGGCTGATGAGCAAGCCATAGTCCACGGCCTTACTGAAGATACCATGGCAAGGATGTGGACTAGCAGAAGGACATGCGAGGACGAACAACTGTACTTAGTCTATGATCAGGGCATTCCGGGCAACAGTCATCGTACTACTCTGGCCGTGAAGAAGTTCCAGAGCGTGAACCCAGCACTGCAAGTGCACGACAATGTCAAGTACCACTACAATTTGGAGATGATCCTGTTAGCCAGCAATTCTCACGTCAACATCATCAAAGTCGCAGACCTCATCCAGAGGGAAGACGCGATCATGCTCGTTTACGAGTATCCGGTGAATGGCAATCTTCGATCCTGGCTGCACCCACCCATGCATCTCGGTCAGCCGCTGAGCTGGCCGCAGAGGAGGGCCATCGCAATTGGTGTGGCCAAAGGGCTCTGCCACTTGCACCATGGGTGCAAGAAGCCAATTGTCCACCATAACATCAGCCCCAACAACATCTTGCTTGATCAGAATTTCAAGCCCGTGATAGCAGGTTTTGATGGTGCGCACATGAATATGGCCGGGCTCGGCCAACCGCTACCAATCACGGACCTGCCTCCGGGTAACTTTGGGTATGCAGCTCCAGGTACGTTGGAAAATCAATGCACACAACAGAATTAATTCTGTCTTAATTACCTTTCTCGTTTAACTAGTAGTAGTGGTATATATACTAACTAGTAACTGACTAATTGCAGAGTATGGAAGAGCGACAAACCAGGTAACAGAGAAGGTGGATATTTACAGCTTTGGTGTGGTCTTGTTGGAGCTAGTCACGGCACGAGTGGCCAATGGACGTGGAGTGAATGGTCTATTGGCAACTTGGGCACAGGAGACGTGCAATGAACTGATGGCACACAATCTGAAAATGTTCAAGATTACTGTGGACAAGGGCATCCCAGATCAAGGACGATACATGAAGGAGATGGCGACCATGTTTAGGCTGGGAGTGGATTGCACCGTCACGGATCCGCAGGAAAGGCCTTCAATGCTGAAGGTTCTGGAGCGACTCCGCCGTGGGCGTTCTTCATTCCGTGGCCTCCTCACCTTCTAATTACCGTGAGGTCACCTGCAATCTTACAAAGTTGCAGTCTTTTTTTCCCTTGGATAGATCATCCTGATTTTTGGTGTGTTTAAGCCTGTTGTTCTGGGTATTTGATGGGGGCATTTGCTATTTCTTGAGTAGCATGGGCAACCCTTTAGTGCCTTTTGTTTGAGCTTTGAGATAGTAATGTGTTAGAGTTATATTGATGATGGTCTTTGGCTTTTTGTATTCTTGCCTTTAGGCATCCTCATGTATATCATATATATTATGGCCTTGGCCTCCTAGTAATACAAGTTGCATTATAACATGGTATCAGAACCTAGGTTTAGAGTTTTTTTTTCGTGTCGCAACTCGACTCCTGATCCAACCTCACGCGCTGCCATTGCTTTTTTTTTTTACCGTTGGTTGTTGTCTTCCTCGACTCCAGGCCTGCCCGATCCGGCGGCTGCCTCGCTTGATCTTCGCCAGGCCAACGGCTCCGCCAAGACTCTGTTGCCTTCTGCGACTCCTGACCAGCGGCCATCCCTCGGATGCCGGCTCGATCCAGCGGCGCTATTGCTGATATGCTCCAGGCCAGTGGCTCCGCTGAGATTTCCCTGCCAGTCCCTGCCCCGCCAAGCCCTCTGGATCCGTTCTAAGTTGGCAGTCGCCGCCTCCCACCTCCTGTTGCGGCTGTTGTGCCTCCACCTCCCGTTGACGCCGTCGCACCCTCCTCCCGCCGTGCCTCCACCTCCTGATGCGCCTCCACCTTCCGCCGCTGGCTCCAGGCATGGGCGCCCTCTGCATACCCCGCTGGCGGCTCCAGTCGTGGGCGTCCTCTGCACACCTTGTCGCCACTGCACACCCAGATCGGGACCAGCTCGCGATTCGAACGCCCTCGATCGAGGCGCTGTTGCGCTCTTCCTCTGGATCGAGCACCCTGGCCGCCGCTGCTGCTGCTTTTGGAGTCAGCCTGCTGGCTATCTGCCTCGCAGGTGAGTGCTAATGCTTCGTTTGGCCCGCCGATCCCGTTGTTTTGGGTTGTTTCCACTGGTTGTCTTTGAGTGTAAAAAAATGAGAGAGAAAAAATATACAGTAAAAAAACTAATATTAGGTTTCCGTCGGGTCTGCATCTTCGTCGCTGCCCGCAGACTTCTGATGGTGTTCCCTATATGATACCGTATAGCACATGTGTGGTTGCTCGGTGCTTGGTGCTCCGTCCCTCTCTATGACGCTGTCTCCTATAGCGACTTCAACAGGTTGTGCTGGTTGCTATTCATCGACTCTTCGCGCGGTTTCTACTATTAGTGGTGCTGCCTGCTCTACATCCACTCTGTTGGGGATATAACCCCACGATATAACCCTCCCTTAGTGGGAGGGGTCATCCATATGGCGTCTTGGGAGCAGGACTCAAGATGGGCCAAGGCGCCTAGGTGCCGAACGACAAGGCAACCCATGGAGTGGGCCGGCTCAGAGCCCAGCACCGAAGACGGCGGATCGTGGCCCTAAAGACAAGTCCCGGAGTTTCCTTTGTGTAGAGAACAAGGCAATTTAGAAAAAAAATACTAAGACACGGATCACGGTACGATCCGGACTCTGGTAAGCCCAGGGCCTTGACATGTATATAAAGGCTAGCCCCTGAGGCAGAAAGACGGAAGTTACCATCAATCAATAGCTAGGTCAAGCGAATCCTCTCCCTTGTATTCGATCATATAGCAATAAACGAAAAGCAGGACGTAGGCTTTTACCTCGACCGCGAGGGGCCAAACCTGAGTAAATCCATGTCTCTCGATTCTGATCAACCCCGACAAGCTAATCACCTAGTTGCGATGGCCTCGCGTCTAAATCCTCACACTAGGACATCTGCCGTGACAAAACCATGACAGTTGGCGCCCACCATGGGGCAAACGCATGGTGGTTTCGAGTTCTTGAAGGGTCCTTTCCCAGGGATGGAGGGATACATCGTTGGCAGGATGATGAAGAGTTGCTGTGGCAACCTCTACATCGATGATGCTGGCTGGGGCCCCGAGGCCGACTCAATCGAGTATCGGTACCGGGTCCCCTTCGGCAGAATCCACGTTTTCATCAGCATGATCGGTGGATTTGAACCCAAGTCGGACATCTGCACCGACCTCGTCGAGCCGGCTCGGCGCGCGCAACCCGCCAGAGTTCAAGCCGGAAGGAAGCACGTCTTTGTTGGCTTCGTGCAAGGTGCAGAACTTGCGGAAAACTCTGAGCCTGGAGGAGAGATTCTCGTTTACACGGATGATGAGTCCTCGACCGGAGGCACGGAGTCAATTTACCAGCTTCAAGACGGCTTGTTGGGGGTTGCTATGATGGCAACAGTATTCGGACCCCTACGAGCCGCCGTACCGAGCCGCCATCTTCAAGGCGGGGACGGCGCCGGCTAACAATTTTACTGCAGCTGGAGCAATGGCAATTGACCCTTCAGCACCGGCTCCTGGCGCGTCCGACCCAGTTAAGCCGCCGGCTCAAGTTCTATCTGAGCTGGTGACTACTTTGAGATGTCTAGATATGTGACCTTTGCAAATGTAGTGTTGAACCAGCAGGAAGCCTATTAGCAATTCCTATGCTTGATATGTCCAGCTCGCGGATGTGCACTTGAAACTGAAGCCATGCAAGAAACAAAGGGCCTGGTTGGCAAGAGCGAAGATATGTTTTTTCTAAAGTGATGGGTGGTCTCCAATGGGAACCAACTGTAATCCTCAAGGAATTCCCACTTAAATCCAGCTCCTTTAACCTCGTTAGACATGTCAAATGTTCTTTAGTGAAGTTACCATTCAAATTGATGCCTCTGAGATCCAAGATGGTCAAATTGCCAAGCATACCAGTCTTAGATGGCACAGATCCACTGAGATTGTTGTCTCTAAGCTCCAATATGGTCAAAGTACTGAGCATACCGATCTCATATGGCACAAGTTCACTGAGATTGTTGCTAGAGAGTTCAAGGCTGCTTAAACTAGAAAGTAGGACCACCTCTCAAGGTATACCTCCAGTTAGGTTGTTCGAAGAGATGTCAAGAACGAGTAAGCTGGTCAAGTGTGTTGTCTGACATGATTCTAGTAATATTGTTGAAGCACAGTTGTAACTCCTGCAAGTTGTTCAAGGGACAGTGGGGCATCCTCCCTATAATATCCTTTATATTTCCATCAATTTGACAAGAAGAAAGTTCAAGGATTTCCTTTTACCTGGAACTCTATGGATAGATGTACGATGTAGGTAGTTATCTCTCCAAATGTTAACATTCTAACCATCTTTAATGCGCCAAAGACACCTTCAAAAGTTCCAAACCAGACAAGCTTTCCATGGAAATCAATATTCAAAAACGTGACCATTATGATAATTTTTTGCCTTCATCGAGGCACAAAAGAGAATCTTGAGTTATCAACAAACTCCAAGACTGTCTTAGCCAGAAGAGCATGATTGAATATACACAGGTCACAGAAGCCCATACATCCATGTACTTTTTAAGATTTGGTTGCTTTATCCCACGCAAGCCAATGAATTTTGTTCCACTCATCCTCACTCCCCTACACCCCACGCCATCACTAAAATTCAAGGATCATTTGAGATAAATCATCACATAGACTCATTGGGAATTCGAAAACCCTCATAGCATAAGTTGGTACGCCTGAAGCACTGATTTAACCAAAGTTTTCTTGGCTGCCCCAGGAAAACATTTCTCAACCAAATTAGCCCCTCACTTCAGAAATTTATTTTTAGTGGACAGAAAAGCACCAGCTTTCATGCGCCCCTCAGTAATAGGGAGCCCCGAATATTTATCATCAGAGCAATTTGCGACCACCTCAAGAATAACTATAACGCTACTTCGTCTTAAACTGCATCTTTTACCAAACAAGAATTAACAATTGAGAGGGGTCAATTATTGGCATGTTCCCAACTCATACCGTGCCAAAAAAAAATCTTAACAACCAACGCTTGATCAAGAGGGTCTTTGAAAAATAATGAAAGGTCATTTGCAAACAAAATAAAGGAGAAACCCAGGCGCTTGGCTACAAATTTTGAACTCTTGAAGCAGCCCCTGGTTGTAGCATCATCCAAGAGAATAGACAGGGCATGAACAACCAACAAAGATAGGTAGGGCGAGTGATGATCACCTTGGCTAATCCCTCGAGTTGGAGTGAGGAATCCAGTAGATGACCATTGAAGAGAATATTGTATTTTATCGAGGTAACACAAGTCATGATCTATCTAGTTCAACATGAAGAAAAGAGAAGCGCCTGAAGCATGCCTCCCATAAAAATTCCAATCCACTCTAACATATGCCTTTGCGAAATCCAATTTGTAGTCACAAAAATTAGCACGACCATCCTTTAAAGTACTCATGGAATGCATACATTCAAAGGCGATTGGGGCAGTATCCATGATCATACAACACTCTGAGAAGGAGAAGTTATACCATCCAGGCAAACGGAACGGTTAACCATGCACTTGGATAGACTTCTATAGAGAACATTGCAGAGGCTGATGGGGCAATAGGGTTTACTAACCTCATCATCAGTGAAAGGTTGACAAAGTTCTTCATTTATCTCCAAAGACACCCTAGGCTATAAAATAAAGGATGGGTACGCATTAGCATCGTTAGCATACAACGAAGTAAAATAATCATGTAGCCCATCCAACTTATTCGTGGATGTCCCACCTCCAAGTACACACTTATATTCTTTTTAGTTCTGCAACAAGGTTTTAGATTAAAGAAACTCATACCACGGTCACCAGCATATGGAGCACCTATGTTATACCAGGCTCCACGCCCGCCCATGGAAACAATGCAAAGTGTTTCAATTATCCGCATCCTAGAATTGGGCATATGCATATGTTAGATAGATCGTGCTAGTAGTGAGGACTTCAAACCCCCTGAGAACACCTCAATTACCCAAGCACCACCCGTGTATTCTACTCTCTTTTCTTTTACCGTCTCTCCTTATTGTTCTTAGTTAATTAAGTACCCTGTTTTATTGTTTCCATAGCAACCGGTAGAAAAAATAGTATTTCTAGACTACGGTGTAAGTGCGAACGTAGCTGCGTCCGTGACCACACAGTTGTAGGGTTAGAAGTTGCCTGCACGTTGCTCCCTGTGGGTGACAAACTCTACTTATCATGAATTGTAATAACCTTTTGCACTTGAAGGCCATCAATGGCTAGAACCTTCTTTTAGAGAAGAAATAGAAGAAGTTATACCTCTTTGTTTTTTTGAACGGAGAAAGTAATGAATAACGAGTGCATCTCCACCGAGATAAAAAAGAGCAAGCCAATGGCAATTAAGCATGTATGTTTGTTGGCAATTAAGCATGTATGTTTCTCATGTGCGTAAAGATGTAAGGTTCAGAAAATTGAAGAATCTATGTGAGCTTTCAGTTGTGATTGTTGAGGCAAAAAAACTTGAACAATATGATATTATTTACAAGCTTCTTAAGTTGCTTCTAATTCTTCCAGTAGCCACTGCCCACTTGCTAGTGTTGAAAGGTTATTCTCCTCAATGAACTATGCGAAGAATCAGTTAAGGAACAAAATGGATGATGAATATTTGAACAGTTGCATGGTTACATTTGTTGAGAGAGAATTTTTCAACAAAGTGAAAGACGAGGATATCATCAATCTCTTCCAGAAAGTGGATCACAGAGTTACATTGTAATTCCTTTTCTATTTTGTAATGTTCGTTAACTGTCAGAGATATTGCCAGAATGTCATTTGGTTACTGTTATGGATATATGGTCATTGGCTCATGCTGTTGGTTGTTTCGTACACATTTGTTGTCCTATACAGTATAAATTGCTTTGAATTGCATAAGTTTTTTACCAATGAATACCAAGGAGTAAATTCCTGGCTCCGCCACTACATGCAGCATATCCAAGGGAAAAGACGCGTGTGTGACCATGTCATGAAACGAGCGGCCCGTGTGGGTTCAGGGGGCACGTGTAGACATAGCAGTGGGCTGCCTGGACACGTGGTTGGCGGTGGAAGGGGCAGATGTGCATTATCAGCCGGCCGAAAAGGAAACAAAGAAAAACATTTCGATCGAAAAAGGTAGATAGGACAAAGGCATGAGAAAGCGTGAGCCGGCCCATGTGCAGGCGCGTTTTCTTAGATTCACTAGCCAGTATCCAGGCGTTTGCCAAAAGGATTTTCCATGTCGACGACCTCCTCTCCTCTGTGCACGTACATACGTGTTCGTACATCACCATTGTATTGTGCCGACCTGCTGCATGACACGATGATGCACACGTCGCCAGAAGTGGACAGATCACCTAGGCTACTAGGTGGGCACTTTTAGAAGCAACCTTTTGGGTTGCTGCTCCTGCTACGTACATCCTCGTATATAGACGCGCGCAGGACGCCCAGGGTGCTACAATACCACCTCGTGATCCAGGCAAATTTGATAAATTTGACCTATAGATGAAATCAAATCACAGAATGAACTGTCCGTGAAACTATTTCACGCGGCTGACCCGTGGCGCCTAGCTCCCAGGCGCTGCACTAGTGCAACGCCCGGGAGCTAGGTGCTATACTGTATAGTGTGGCGCCTAGCTCTCAGGCGCTGCACGCCGACTTAGTAATTTTCTGAACACGCGGGTGCGACGCTGGCCGTGTAGCGCCTATCTCTGAGGCGTTGCACAGTGTAGTGTGGCGCCTTCGTGTCGGGCGTCACACACAAAGGTCAGCCGCGTGAAATAGTTTCACGGGTAGTTCATTCTATGATTTGATTTCGTCTATAGGTCAAATTTATCAAATTTGCCCGTGATCCACTCCCATTCCATCCCCGTGATCAGCATTCCGGCCGGCGACGGCGATGGCAAGGGCAGCGGCGCAGCTGCAGAAGCAAGAAGCTCATCCGGAACCGATCGAGGTGCGTACGCGCCGCAAAAGAAAAGAAAAGTAGATGCATCGACTCGCTAAAAAGAAACTTGAATACGCGGGCGCGCACGCAACATTTGATTGGTCCGATCGAGGTTGAGCAACGGCACACACGGCGTGGAGGCGCCCACTCCCCACTGCATTACGCGCGCCCACATGCATGGTTTATTCCCACGCCGCCGCTGCACTCTCCAGTCTCCACACCCATACACTGGTTTAGATTCGGAGGAGGCCACGTCAGGAAGATGTAGATCTCGCCGGCGATGGGATTGTCGTTGTGCAGGGAGCGCGGGCACCTGGGCGTGCCATCGCGGGGAGCGTGCGGCATACTACCAGCGTTCGCCGGCCGGTAAGGTCGACTGGTCGTTCGGCGGCAATTCCGAGGAAGCCGAATTTGTCACCGTTTGGACCTCCACTACTGGCGTATTGCAGCCTTCGATCGTCTCCAAATCCGACCGCCTAGATCTCCACTCATCAGTGAATCCTTTTTGTCCACACATTTCTCTCTCTCTCTCTCTCTCTCTCTAGCTAAGCAAGTAGCAACACTACATGAGTTCAACAGCAGCAGGTATATGGTTCCCACATGCTTTTGTCTGAATCTGAGTAGTAAGTGGAAATCCTAGTTGGACTCCCTCTATGGCGCGCACCCTAGGCCGGCGGCCTCCTCCTCCCCTCCTTTATATACGGGGGCAGGGGAGCATCCCAAAGCACAATAGACAATCTTTTAGCTATGGGCGGTGCCCCTCTCCACAGTTTAGCACCTCAGTCATATCGTCGTAGTGCTTAGGCGAAGCACTGCGCCGGTAACTTCATCATCACCGTCACTATGCCGTCGTGCTGACCGAACTCTCCCTCAATCCTCTACTGGATCAAGAGCTCGAGGGGCGTCATTGTGCTGAAGTGTGCCAAACACGGAGGTGACGTACGTTCGGTACTTGGATCGCTTGGATCGTGAGGACGTTCGATTACAAAACGCTTCCGCTTTCGGTCTACGAGGGTACATAGACACACTCTCCCGTCTCGTTGCTATGCTTCTCCTAGATAGATCTTGCGGGATCGTAGGAAATATTTTGAATTACTATGTTCCCCAACATATAGATATTCTTCTATATGCCATGTTGTCTGTCAAAGTATTGAAGAAATCCATGGCTACATCATTAGCTGGAAGTAACAGGAGTATGATACTACGAAGCTCTTCAAAGTTGTTTTGGAACGGAGTTCCGGATAGAATAATTGGCTTTTTTGTACGAATTTCAGCAAAGGCCTTCCAAATAGCGATATTCGGAAGGCTCTTGCTGAACTTCGTACCAAAAAGCTAATTATCCTATCCGGGACTCCGTTCCGAAACAATTTTGAAGAGTTTCGTACCATCATGCGCCTGTTATTTCCGGCTAATGATGAAGCCATGGTTTTGTTAAATCCTTTGACACTAGACAACGTGAAATATAGAAGGGTAGATGAGATCAGGAAAAATATAGACCATTTTCTACACATCCAGAATGGCGCCATTTTGTTAAATCCCTTATTTGACATTCATGAGAGAGGCGGTCCGGACGTCGGACATTCATTGAGGCCACCCAAACCCTTGAAGCGTCGAGGCCACCCAAACTTACCAAATTAAAAGAGCGTTGTCGTTGAGGCCACCCCAAACCCTAGAAGCATTGTCGAGGCCACCCCAAACAGTAGAAGCGTTGAGCTAGCTAGGTCTATATTTGCCACTAATATATCCATATGTCATGTTTGTATATTGATTGCCATGTTGTAATATTTGTAGAAACTATGGAGCACAGATACTTGGAAAACAGAACAGTTGTTGGGGGACATAATCCCCAGCGGAGGTGATATCTTGTCGTATCTCAACAACACCGATGGTCTGGAAATAGGGGGTGAAGCAGGCTCCGGTGATCGAACAATGGAGGAGGAAGGACATGATCATGATGGCTCTGGTGACTGAAGGCCGGTGGAAGAAGGAGACCGTGATGACGGCTCCGGTGACCGAACGGAGGAGGGAGCTGTTGCAAAGTCCGGCGAGGTATATATAATAATTAAGCGTGTGCTGACTAGCTAATTGTTCCATTAATTGTTTTGGTATGTACAGATATTAACTCTTCTTTGTTGTTTTCTAGCCGTCCGGATTGAGCCAAACTTCAGCAACGAGACGAGGCCCGAAGAAAATGTTGCGCCAGGATGAAAGGTTCACGATCACAGAAATCGCGGACGATGACCAACCAATTGAACCCACGTGGACCAAGAAAGCATTTTCTGCTCAGTGCGGGGTTCTTGTTAGGGACATGATCCCGATCAGCATCCACCCAATGGAGTAAGTCTAAGAACGAAGACCCAGAAGTTCCTTATGTCAACGATAGACAGAAATATGATTTTTGGACCGCGCTGAAGGCGAATTTCACCCTACCGCCGGAGGAGGATCCGGATAAGCCAGTTATAGAGCCATTGGTCAAGGCTCATGCTCTTAAGAAGATGGAAGATCTATTCAGGAGGTGGAAGAATGAGTTGAAATCAACGTATGTCGACCAAGGGAAGACTCCCGAATTCACCGGCCGATTTGAGAAGATAAGAGATCACTGGCCCGCATTTGTGGCCTAGAAGACATCGGAGAAGAGTAAGAAGATGTCAAAGACAAACAAGATAAATATTGCAAAGAAGGAGTATCACCATCGCATGGGGTCAGGTGGCTACCTCAAAGCCTGACCGTTGCGGGACAAGGCTGAGAATGACCTGCTTACTACAAGGGTGGTGTGCAAAGCCCGACCAGCTGGAGGGCATTTAGGGAATGGACAAGGGTGGTGTGCAAAGAAAACTCCAAGGAGATCACATCCACCTGCTTGTGGTTGCACTGGTGCACGTCGGTCCTAAACAAACGGTTTTTAACCCCTTTCCGCGACAGAATTTGGAACCGACGCCAAGTGAGCGTGTGCGATAGGGGGTCCTTCCCACACGACCCAGAAACCGTCGGAGATATGGAGCAGTGATCCAGAGGCCTTCCAAAATGTAATCGTGTGTGATGCAGCACACACTAAGTTCTTTCGCACGTGTGGTATCGGTGATTAAGCATTTCTAATGACACAGTGAAACCATATGGTCTGTCGTAACGAACCGTTTGGGAAACAGTATGTAAGGCACACGGGCCAACATATGCACTTTGTGCGATTTGTGCCCTATCGCACACGAGTTTTCTGCGTAACCCGTCTGCCATTCTAGACTCCATTGCACATGTTTTACAACAATTACTGTCTGCGATAATGTTTTATCACAAATGATTCAGGAGCCCCTTCGCACACATACAAGTGCTGCAGACCGTTTGTGATTTGTTAGGTATCACCGACGGTTGCCGCAAGAGTGACGTGTGCTTTTCATTTGGGACCCCACATGTTTCCTGAAAAAATACGACTGGGATTGTATTTTGCATTGGGCACGGTTTACTCCCAGTTCTCATGTGTGATAACGCGATATCACAAACGGTTCCGTAGAACCTACGCACACATAGTAGCGCTGCAAATCGTTTGCAATCTGCTGTGTATCACCGACGGTTCCGCTACGATTGACGTATGCTTTCCGATGTGGATCGCACACACTCATTTAGTTGAACAGTGTGGGGAGCAATTGCCAGGTTAAATAAAAATATACTATTTTGAATCGGCACGCAAAAAGAAAATTCACCACAATATTCAATTTACTAAATAAACAAAAATATCCCATTTTGAATCGGCACGCAAAAAGCAAACTCACCACAATATTCAATTGAACAAATAGTGTCCACAGGAAGAACATTCATCAGATTTCGCAACAATTGCAATTGAACATATGGTAGCTAAATTCCAATGGTTTGTCCACACAGATATGCATTACATTATTAATCATAGTGTATGAAATACGAAGACCTCATCAGATGGAAAACAATGGATCCATGCGTTATATGTTTAGCGGCTAACTCTTACTCAATGTTTCAGGAGAACGCATGCCGAAATCTTCATTATCACCAGTGGGATTGATGTAGTGATCCAGGAAGAAGTCGCTGATAAATCTCTGAACCATCAGCAATTCACCAGCCGGGAGCGGTTCAGGGGTCCTCGGTTTTAAGATGAACTGCAATATTTTTAAGATCAGAATGTGCTATATGAGTGGAGTAGAAGATATTAATTAAGATAGACTTACTGGTACTAATTCGCGAGGATCGTCACAACCATCAGCAGATTTGCAGATGGAGATCATGTATCTGCAAACATAGTATCCACAAAGGTTGGTCTTTGCTTCTTGCTGAGGACACTGAATTTTTTGTACAAAATTAGTCACGTATTTGTCTTGTTAGGAACAATCTAACCGGTGTTAGATGTATTATTTTTTCTTTGGACAAAATAGAAAGAGGTTTATTTAGAAGCTTCAACATTTGACTAGCGTAAGGAAAGGTATTTGAAGATTGTTGGATAAATTTTTCCGAAAATAATGGATTTCGGAGTGTGACCGGAGAAACGATCTCGTGCTGCAGAGGTCGTTTCCTCTTGAGTAGGTTCCCTGGTTTAGTTTGCCACAATGTGAGCACACTGCAAATGATGATGAATTTTGACAACATCAATTATTGAACTAGATATGAATGCAAATTAATTTCAACATCATAGAATTCAATACCTATATCCAAGAATTGCTGAAGATGCATCAGTCCTGGGTGTTTGTTGACTCTATGAGAAAATCGATGTTGTAAACTGTGTTCTTGTTTGGAATTATGAATACTAATATCCAGTGATTGCTACATAGTAAGAAAGCCATGAACTTACGAATGTTGTCGAAATATGAAAGACAATCAGTGTATGCGTGGTTGTTTACTTGAATTATCGTTCATGACATGGCCAGAGAAATGATTCTGCATGGGACGTGTTTTCGAAGATACAGACGACCGTGTTAATACAGCCCAGTCCCATCGGTCCTTTTCATGTAATGTTGAGCCATTTGGTAATGCAGGATCTATGAAATACACACTCTCACTTTGTCTTCTCTGTGCGCTCAATCCCCTGAGAGGAATAAAATGCAGTTAGATGTTTATCAATTACATCCTTGTATGGAGAAGTTGATCAGAGTTTGTTCAGTACTTACAAAATCACGCATCGAACAAGGGTGGCATCGAGCACGTTGAAGTTGATGAAGAGATGTAAGTCCTCGAAACACGCAATGATGGAACCAGCATCGTGTCGGAAATGATCTCTTTTGTAGTGGACTAGCAAATGGTGATGACCTTCTGACATTCGATCCATGCAATAGTCATGTAACTCGCGGCAACTGGAGCTGCACTCATCAAAGTATTCGCCAACAAGAAATGGCTGGCTATGGACGTAATTGCGTCCTTCAAGTACGTTTGCTTTTCTTTTAACAAGCAACAATTCTACTTCTTCATCATGCATGGCGCCAGAAATAATATTACTCCTGGGCGATGAGTGCTTTAAGTAAGAGGCAATCATTCTCTTTCCTCCTCACTTTCCCGTTACACTTCCTCATGGTCGTGGGTGTAGCCTTTTTGGCCACTCCCTTCTTGGTACTTGAAGCATTTCTGGCAGAACGTCTAGTTGCCTGCACGGTAGACTGCTGGGGAGTCCTGGATTAAGGGGTCCTCGGGCGTCCGGAGTATGTAACGTGGGCCGGACTGATGGGCCGTGAAGATACGAGACAGAAGACTCTCTCCCGTGTTCGGATGGGACTCTCCTTGGCGTGGATGGCAAGCTTGGCGATCGGATATGAAGATTCCTTTCTCTGTAACCGACTTTGTGTAGCCCTAGTCCCCTCCGGTGTCTATATAAACCGGAGGGTTTAGTCCATAGAGGCAATCATAATCATACAGGCTAGACTTCTAGGGTTTTAGCCATTACGATCTCGTGGTAGATCAACTCTTGTAATACTCATAGTCATCAAAATCAATCAAGCAGGAAGTAGGGTATTACCATCACAGAGGGGGCCCGAACCTAGGTAAACATCGTGTCCCCCGTCTCCTGTTACCATCGACCTTAGACGCACAGTTCGGGACCCCCTACCCGAGATCCGCCGGTTTTGACACCGACATTGGTGCTCTCAATGAGAGTTCCGCTGTGTCGTCATTAGAAGGCTCGATGGCCCGGTAAATCATCTACAATGATGCTGCCTTGAGGGAGGTCTTTCTCCCCGGTCAGATCTTCGTATTCGGCGGCTTCGCACTACGGGCCAACTTGCTTGTCCATCAAGAGCCGATCGACAGCTACGTCCCTGGCCATCAGCTCAGGTTTGGAAGCTTGAACTACGTTCCTGATATCCGCGGAGACTTGGTTTTCAACGGATTCGAGCCTACGGCAGCCGCTCCCTGCCATCGCAATGAACATGACCTAAATATGTCATCGGACCATACCCAGGAGATAGCACCTACAACTGCTCTGGCCCTAGATCCAGAGCAGATTGTGCCATCTGAGGACGAGAAGCTCAGCCCCGTCACGGAAGACGCAGACTCAGCGGCGTTGGAACCGCACACTGACCCAACCTCGAGCGGGATCTGTGTCACCGAAACCTCGGGTTCGTCTCCGGCCACAGGTTCTGAACCACATGCATCCACGTCCGTCGAGCCTGATCAGGCGCCGATCGTCGAATTCAGCTCCGCGGACATCTTCCGGCACTCACCTTTAGGCGATGTGCTAAACTCATTAAAAACCCTCTCCTTAGCAGTGGACTCACAACCGAATTATATCCGGTTTGAACTAGGGGCTGATGACGGGGAATTTCGCTTCCCACCCATCTATCACTTAATAGCCATTGTCGAAGACTTAACCGACATGCTCGATTACGGCTCCGAAGACATCGACGGTATGGACGACGATGCCGAAGAGGAGAAGGCCAAAAACCCGCCATTTACCGGGCGCTGGACGGCCACCTCCTCATACGACATATACATGGTGGATACACCCAAAGAGAATAACAATGATAATGAGAAGGATCCAGTCGAGGATAAACCTCCTGAGATACAGCCAAAGCGCCGACGTCAGTGGCGCCACTCTAAATCACGCCATGGAAAAGATAGCAATACCGGCACGAGAGAAAACAATACTTCGGACGATGCCGAAGACAAAGAAGACACCGTCGAGCCAACTTCCGAACAGGACGATAGGGAAGATGGGCAAGTCAGCCCTGATGAACAGGCCATAAACGAAGACTCGGAGGATAGTAACTATCTTCCACTCTCCGAGGATGAGGTGAGCCTCGGCGACGAAGACTTTATCATGCCTGAGGAACCCGTCGAGCAGGAGCGCTTTAAGCGCGAGCTAATAGCCACTATGAGGAGCCTGAAAAAGAAGCAACAACAACTTCAAGCTGACCAAGATCTGCTCAATGACTGATAGACTAATGTCTTGGCAGCCGAGGAATACGGCCTCGAGCGCCTAACCATAAGTTACCCGAAGCGCAAATTGTTGCCTCAATTCGATGACGAGGCGCTAGAGCCCGTACCATCAGTGCGTAATGCGGCTGACCGACCACCACGTGGCCAGGACAAGGCGACAACTCAAGCCGAACACCAGCCTGTACCACCTCACCGTAAAGGCAGAAGCACAACAGCTTGGTGATACACATACGACCTGCGACAGGACCTGGAGAATAGAGCAGGTCAGACCAGATCGATCTACGGATCGCGAGGGCATGTCCTAACGCGCAACGATGGCCATCTAACCGGACGTGACAAACATAACCACGCCCAGGCCGAAAACTGCAGACAAACTCCATCCGAGCGACGTCGCGACTTGGCCCGATACAGAGGCGACACACACCCCCTCTGCTTCACTGACGAAGTAATGGAGCATGAATTCCCAGAAGGGTTTAAACCCATAAATATCAAATCATATGATGGAACAACAGATCCTGCGGTATGGATTGAGGATTTTCTTCTCCATATTCATATGGTCCGCGATGATGACCTTCACGCCTTCAAGTACCTGCCGCTAAAACGCAAGGGGCCAGCTCGGCACTGGTTAAATAGTCTGCCTGGAAACTCTCTTGGCAGCTGGGAGGACTTGGAAGTGGCCTTCCGCGACAACTTCCAAGGCACATACGTATGACCTCCGGATGCCGATGACTTAGGTCACATAGTTCAACAGCCCGGAGAGTCAGCTAGGAAATTCTGGACTAGTTTCTTAACTAAAAAGAACCAGATCGTCGACTGCCTGGATGCCGAAGCCCTAACGGCCTTTAAGCATAGCATCCGCGACGAATGGCTCGCCCGTCACCTCGGCCAAGAAAAGACGAAGTCCATGGCAGCCCTCACGACACTCATGAACCGCTTTTGTGCGGGCAAGGATAGTTGGCTAGCCCATAGCAATAACACTGCAAGTGATGCTGGCACCTCTGAAGCCAAACATAGCAACGGCAAGACCCGGATCAACAGGCACAAGCGCCGAAGCAATGGTGACAATACCAATGACATGGCGGTCAACGCCGGGTTCAGTGGCTCCAAGTCCGGCCAGCGGAAGAAGCCATATAAAAGAAACAATCTGGGCTCATCCAGCTTGGACCGCATACTCGATAGTCCATGTCAGATCCATGGCACCCCTGATAAACCAGCCAATCATACCAACAGAGACTGTTGGGTTTTTAAACAGGCCGGCAAGTTAAATGCCGAGAACAAGGAGAAGGGGGCGCAAAGCGAGGATGATGACGAGGAGTCCCGTCCGTCGAACACAGGAGGACATAAGAAGTCCCCCCTCCCCAAGTTAAAACGGTGAACATGATATACGCTACCCATATCCCCAAGAGGGAGCGCAAACGCGCGCTCAGGGACGTCTACGCGATGGAGCTAGCCGCCCCAAAGTTCAACACATGGTCGTCCTACCCGATCACCTTTGATCGCAGGGACCATCCGACCAGTATCCGTCATTGCGGTTCAGCCGCACTGGTCCTCGACCCAATCATCGATGGATTCCATCTCACGTGAGTCCTCATGGACGGCGGTAGCTGCCTGAACCTGCTCTATCAGGATACAGTGCACAAAATGGGCATTTATCCCTCAAGGATCAAGCCCACAAAAACTACCTTTAAAGGAGTCATACCAGGTGTAGAGGCCCGTTGTACGGGCTCAATCACACTAGAGGTTGTCTTCGGATCCCCGGACAACTTTCAAAGCGAAGAGTTGATCTTCGATATCGTCCCTTTCCGTAGTGGCTATCATGCACTACTCGGACGAACCGCATTTGCTCAATTCAATGCGGTGCCACATTATGATTATCTCAAGCTCAAGATGCTCGGGCGACGCGATGTCATAACAGTTAATGGAAACACAGAGCGCTCCCTCCGTACCAACGAGCACACCGCTGTCCTAGCAGCAGAAGTACAGAGCGACCTTTTTAAGCAGAACCTTAATTCGGCAGCCAAGCTCCCGGACAATGTCAAACGAGTCCGAACTACTCTGCAGCAGGAAAGTCCAGCTCGCCAAGCGCTTGACTAGCCATCTGGCCTCCGTCCCAGTCCCGACCAAACGACGGCGTTCGTACCGCGTGTTGATACGTCTCCAACGTATCTATAACTTTTGATTGTTCCATGCTATTATATTACCCGTTTTGGATGTTTATGGGCTTTACTTTACACATTTATATCATTTTTGGGACTAACCTACTAACCGGAGGCCCAGCCCGTATTGCTGTTTTTTTTGCCTATTTCAGTGTTTCGAAAAAAAGGAATATCAAACGGAGTCCAAACGGAATGAAACCTTCGGGAGCGTGATTTTTGGAACGAACGTGATCCAGAGGACTTGGAGTGCAAGTCAAGAAGCAATCGAGGCGGCCACGAGGGTGTAGGGCGCGCCCACCCCTACAGGGCGCACCCCCTATCTCGTGGGCCCCTCGGGCATCCACCGACCTACTTCTTCCTCCTATATATACCCACTTACCCCGAGAACAATAGAGGCAACCACGAAAAACTATTTCCACCACCGTAACCTTCTGTATCCGCGAGATCCCATCTTGGAACCTTCGCCGGTGCTCCGCCGGAGGGGGAATCGACCACGGAGGGCTTCTACATCAACACCATAGCCCCTCCAATGAGTTGTGAGTAGTTTACCACAGACGTTCGGGTCCATAGTTATTAGCTAAATGGCTTCTTCTCTCTTTTTGGATCTCAATACCATGTTCTACTTGATCTTCTTGGAGATCTATTCTATGTAAATCTTTTTGCGGTGTGTTTGTCGAGATCCGATGAATTGTGGGTTTATGATCAAGTTTATCTATGAGAAATATTTGAATCTCCTCTGAATTCTTTTATGTGTGATTAAGTTATCTTTGCAAGTCTCTTCGAATTATCAGTTTGGTTTGGCCTACTAGATTGATCTTTCTTGCAATGGGAGAAGTGCTTAGCTTTGGGTTCAATCTTGCGGTGTCCTTTCCCAGTGATAGCAGGGGCAGCAAGGCAGGTATTGTATTGTTGCCATCGAGGATAAAAAGATGGGGTTTATATCATATTGCATGAGTTTATCCCTCTACATCATGTCATCTTTCTTAATGCGTTACTCTGTTCTTATGAACTTAATACTCTAGATGCATGCTGGATAGCGGTCGATGTGTGGAGTAATAGTAGTAGATGCAGGCAGGAGTCGGTCTACTTGTCACAGATGTGATGTCTATATACATGATCATGCCTAGATAATCTCATAATTATTCACTTTTCTATCAATTGCTCGACAGTTATCTGTTCACCCACCGTAATACTTATGCTATCTTGATAGAAGCCACTAGTGAAACCTATGGCCCCCGGGTCTATCTCTTATCATATAAGCTTTCAATCTACTTTTATTTGCTTCTTTACTTTTCCAATCTATATTATAAAATACCAAAAATATATTTATCTTATCATACTATCTCTGTCAGATCTCACTTTCGCAAGTGGGCGTGAAGGGATTGACAACCCCTTTGTTGCGTTCGTTGCGAGTTCTTTGTTTGTTTGTGTAGGTGCGTGGGACTTTTGAGGAGCCTCCTACTGGATTGATACCTTGGTTCTCAAAAACTGAGGGAAATACTTACGGTACTATTGCTGCATCACCCTTTCCTCTTCAAGGAAAACCAACGCAAGCTCAAGACGTAGCAAGAAGGATTTCTGGCGCCGTTGCTGGGGAGGTCTTCGCTCAAGTCAAGACATACCAAGTACCCATCACAAACTCATTTCCCTCGCATTTACATTATTTTCTATTTGCCTCTCGTTTTCCTCTCCCCCACTTCACCCTTGCCGTTTTATTCGCCCTCTCTTTCCCAATCTTCTTCTCTCTCTTTCGCTTGCCTTTTTGTTTGCTTGTGTGTTGGATTACTTGTCGCGATGGCGCAAGATAATACCAAATTGTGTGATTTCCCCAATACCAATAATAATGATTTCCTTAGTACTCCGATTGCTCCTCTTAATGATGTTGAGTCTTGTGAAATCAATACTGCTTTGCTGAATCTTGTTACAAAAGATCAATTCGCCGGCCTTCCTAGTGAAGATGTCGCTACCCATCTAAACAACTTTGTTGATTTGTGTGGTATGCAAAAGAAGAAAGATACAAATAATGATAGTGTTAAATTGAAGTTATTTACGTTTTCACTTAGAGATCGTGCTAAAGTTTGGTTTTCGTCTTTGCCTAAAAATAGTATTGCTTCTTGGAACAAGTGCAAAGATGCTTTTATCTCTAAATATTTTCCTCATGGTTTGAATTTGAAACAACTTGATCATGAGCATGTTGCCCAATCTTTGGAAAGAATGAAATTGATGATTCGCAATTGCCCTACTCATGGTTTGAATTCATGGATGATCATACAAAATTTCTATGCCGGATTGAATTTTGCTTCTAGAAATCTTTTAGATTAGGCCGCGGGAGGCACGTGTATGGAAATCACTTTAGGAGATGCTACAAAACTTCTTGATAATATTATGGCTAATTATTCTCAATGGCACACCAAAAGATCTACTAGTAAAAAAGTGCATGCTATAGAACAAATTAATGTTTCGAGTGGAAAGATGGATGAACTTATGAATTTTTTTGCTACTAAGAGTGCTCCTCTTGATCCCAATGATATGCCTTTGCCTAATTTGATTGAGAATAATAATGAATCTATGAATGTGAATTTTGTTGGTAGGAATAGTTTCGGAAACAATGCTTATAGAGGAAACTTTAATCCTAGACCGTTCCCTAGAAATTCCTCTAATAATTATTGAAATTCCTATAATAATTCTAATGATAATTTTAATAAGATGCCCTCTGATTTTGAAAATAGTGTGAAAGAATTTATGATCTCTCAAAAGAATTTTAATGCCTTGCTTGAAGAAAAATTGCTCAAAGTTGATGATTTGGCTAGGAACGTTGATAGACTCTCTCTTGATGTTGATTCTTTGAAACTTAGATCCACTCCCCCTAAGCATGATATCAATGAGTCTCTCAAAGCTATGAGAATTTCAGTTGATGAGTGCAAAGAAAGAACCGCTTGATTGCATGCTAAGAAAGATTGCTCTATAAAGGCGTGTTCTTCTAGTTTCCATGAAAATAATGATGAAGATCTTAAAGTTATTGATGTGTCCCCTATTAGATCTTTGTTTTACAATATGAATCTTAATAATGATGGGACTGGAGATGAGTCAACTTTAGTTAAAAGGCGTCCCAATGATTCAGAGTTTTTAGATCTTGATGCTAAATTTGGTAAAAGTGGGATTGGAGAGGTCAAGACTTTAAATAGCATTGAACCCACTATCTTGGATTTCAAGGAATTTAATTATGATAATTGTTCTTTAGAAGGTTGTATTTCCTTGTTGCAATTCGTTGTGAATTCTCCTCACGCTTATAGTCAAAATAAAGCTTTTACCAAACATATTGTTGATGCCTTGATGCAATCTTTTGATGAAAAATTTAATCTGGAAGTTTCTATACCTAGAAAACTTAATGGTGAGTGGGAACCTACTATAAAGATTAAAATTAAAGATCATGAGTGTTATGCTTTATGTGATTTGGGTGCTAGTGTTTCCACGATTTCGAAAACTTTATGTGATATTCTAGGTTTCCATGATCTTGATGATTGCTCTTTAAATTTGCACCTTGCGGATTCCACCATTAAAAATCCAATGGGAAGGATCAATGTTGTTCTCATTGTTGCAAATAGAAATTTGGTGCGCGTAGATTTTATCGTTCTTGATATAGATTGCAATCTTTCTTGTCCTATTATTCTTGGTAGACCTTTCCTTAGAACGATTGGCGCGATTATTGATATGAAGGAAGTGAATATTAGATTACAATTTCCATTAAGGAAAGGCATGAAGCACTTTCCAAGAAAGAAAGTCACATTACCTTATGAATCTATCATGCAAGCTACTTATGAATTGAGTGCCAAAGAAGGCACTACTTAGATCTATCCTCGCTTTTATGCCTAGCTAGGGGCGTTAAACGATAGCGCTAGTTGGGAGGCAACCCAATTTTATTTGTGTCTTTTGTTTTTGTTCCTGTTTAGTAATAAATTTTGCATCTACCTTCTGTTTAGATGCGTTTTTATGTTTTAATTAGTGTTTGTGCCAAGTAGAGCATATAGGATAACCTATGGTGATAGTTAATTCGATTCTGCTGAAAAAAGAAACTTTGCACGCACGAAATTAGTTCTGTTAAATCACAGAAACGTGCTTTTGCGTTGATTCTGTTTGCTGTAGATCAATAGACAAAGTGTCCAGGACTTCCTATTTTGGTAGGATTTTTAGAGTTCCTGAAGTATTCGAGGGTTACAGATTGCTACAGACTAATCTGTTTTTGACAGATTCTGCCTTTCGTGTGTTGTTTGCTTATTTTGATGCATCTATGGCTAGTATTAAGTGGTATGAACCATAGAGAACTTGAAATACAGTAGGTTTAACGCCAATATAAATAAAGAATGATTTCATTAGAGTACCTTATGTGGTGGTTTTGCTTTCTTTCACTAACGGAGCTTATGAGATTTCCCGTTGAGTTTTGTGTTGTGAAGTTTTCAAGTTTTGGGTAAAGATTTGATGGATTTTGGAATAAGGAGTGGCAAGAGCCTAAGCTTGGGGATGCCCATGGCATCCCAAGATATTCAAGAATGGCCAAAAGCCTAAGCTTGGGTATGCCCCCGGAAGGCATCCCCTCTTTCGTCTTCGTTTATCGGTAACTTTACTTGGAGCTATATTTTTATTCTCCACATGATATGTGTTTTGCTTGGATTGTCTTGTATGATATTAGTCTTTGATTTTTAGTTTTCAACAATCATCCTTGCTCTACACACCTTTTGGGAGAAACCCACTTGATTAGAATTTATTAGAATACTCTATGTGCTTCACTTATATCTTTTGAGCTAAATAATTTTTGCTCTAGTGCTTCACTTATATCTTTCAGTAGAGCACGGCGGTGACTTAATTTTGAAGAAATTGTTGATCTCTCATGCTTCACTTATATTATTATTTTGAGAGTCTTTTGGAACAGCATGGTATTTGCTATGGTTATAAATTTGGTCCTAGAATGATGAGCATCCAAGTTGGTTATAATAAAAACTATCATATAAAGTGCATAAAACTCTAGGATCAATTTGATGCTTGATAATTGTTTTGAGATATAGAGGTGGTAATGTTAGATTCATGCTAGTGGGTAATTATGAAATTGAGAAATACTTGTGTTGAAGTTGGCAAGTCCCGTAGCATGCACATATGGTAAAAGTTATGTGACAAATTTGTTGCATCAGGTGCTCTTTAATTGTCTTCCTTATGAGTGGAGGTCAGGATCGCGCGATGGTTAACTCCTACCAACCCTTCCCCTAGGAGCATGCGTAGTAGTACTTTGCTCTGAGGGCAAGTAGACTTTTGCAATAAGTATATGATTCTTTATGACTAATGTGAGTCCATGGATATACGCACACTCACCCTTCCACTTTGCTAGCCTCTATTATACCGCGCAACTTTCACCGGTATCATGCACCCATTATTTACCTTCCTCAAAACAGCCACCATACCTACCTATTATGGCATTTCCATAGCCATTCCAAGATATTGCCATGCAACTTTCCACCGTTCCGTTATTATGACACGCTCCATCATTGTCATATTGATCTTTCCATGATCATGTAGTTGACATTGTATTAGTGGCAAGGCCACCCTCATATTTTTCATACATGTCACTCTTGATTCGTTGCATATCCCGGTACACCGCTGGAGGCATTCATATAGAGTCATATCTTGTTTTAAGTATTGAGTTGTAATCTTGAGTTGTAAGTAAATAAAAGTGTGATGATCTTCATTATTAGAGCATTGTCCCAGTGAGAAAAGGATGATGGAAACTATGATTCCCCCACAAGTCGGGATGAGACTTCGGACTTTATAAGAAAAAAGAAAAGAGGCCAAAGAGCCCACCAAACAAAAAAAAGAAAAAAAAAGAAAGGCTAACAGAAAAAAAAGAGGAAGGCCCAAAAAGAAAAAAAAGAAAAAAAGAAAAAATAAAAATAAAAAAATGAGAGAAAAAGAGAGAAGGGACAATGCTACTATCTCTTTTCTACACTTGTGCTTCGAAATAGCACCATGATCTTCATGATAGAGAGTCTCTTATGTTGTCACTTTCATATACTAAGTGGGAATTTTTCATTATAGAACTTGGCTTGTATATTCCAATGATGGCCTTCCTCAAAAACGCCCTAGGTCTTCGTGAGCAAGCAAGTTGGATACACACCCACTTAGTTTCTTTTGTTGAGCTTTCATACATTTATAGCTCTAGTGCATCCGTTCCATGGCAATCCCTACTCACTCACATTGATATCTATTGATGGGCATCTCCATAGCCCGTTGATACGCCTAGTTGATGTGAGACTATCTTCTCCCCTTTTGTCCTCACAACAACCACCATATACCACCATAGTGCTATGTCCATGGCTTGCGCTCATGTATTGCGTAAGAGTTGAAAAAGCTGAAGTGCGTTAAAAAGTATGAACCAATTGCTTGGCTGAAACTGGGATTGTGCGTGATGGGAGTATTTTGTGTAATGAAAATGAAGCATGGCCTAACTATATGATTTTGTAGGGATAAGCTTTCTTTTGGCTATGCTATTTTGATAGGACATGATTATTTGTTAGTATGCTTCGAAGCATTATTATTTTTTATGTTTTATAAGCTTTTATCTTGACTCATTTGGATATGAACAATCATGCCACAATAAAGAAAAATACATTGAGAATTATGCTAGGTAGAATTCCACATCAAAAATTCTGTTTTTATCATTTACCTACTCGAGGACGAGCAGGAATTAAGCTTGGGGATGCTTGATACGTCTCCAACGTATCTATAATTTCTGGTTGTTTCATGCTATTATATTACCTGTTTTGGATGTTTTTGGGCTTTACTTTACACATTTATATCATTTTTGGGACTAACCTACTAACCGGAGGCCCAACCCGTATTGCTGTTTTTTTGCCTATTTCAGTGTTTCGTAGAAAAGGAATATCAAACGGAGTCCAAACGGAATGAAACCTTCGGGAGCGTGATTTTTGGAACGAACGTGATCCAGAGGACTTGGAGTGCAAGTCAAGAAGCAATCAAGGCGGCCACGAGGGTGGAGGGCACGCCCACCCCTATAGGGCGCGCCCCCTATCTCGTGGGCCCCTCGGGCGTCCACCGACCTACTTCTTCCTCCTATATATACCCACGTACCCCAAGAACATCAGAGGCGACAACGAAAAACTATTTCCACCACCGTAACCTTCTGTATCCGCGAGATCCCATCTTGGAGCCTTCGCCGGCGCTCCGACGGAGGGGGAATCGACCACAGAGGGCTTCTACATCAACACCATAGCCCCTCCGATGAGTTGTGAGTAGTTTACCACTGACCTTCGGGTCCATAGTTATTAGCTAGATGGCTTCTTCTCTCTTTTTGGATCTCAATACCATGTCCTCCTCGATCTTCTTGGAGATCAATTCGATGTAACTCTTTTTGCAGTGTGTTTGTCGAGATCCGATGAATTATGGGTTTATGATCAAGTTTATCTATGAGAAATATTTGAATCTCCTCTGAAATCTTTTATGTGTGATTAAGTTATCTTTTCAAGTCTCTTCGAATTATCAGTTTGATTTGGTCTACTAGATTGATCTTTCTTGCAATGGGAGAAGTGCTTAGCTTTGGGTTCAATCTTGCGGTGTCCTTTCCCAGTGACAGCAGGGGCAGCAAGGCACGTATTGTATTGTTGCCATCGAGGATAAAAAGATGGGGTTTATATCATATTACATGAGTTTATCCCTCCACATCATGTCAACTTTCTTAATGCATTACTCTGTTATTATGAACTTAATACTCTAGATGCATGCTGGATAGCGGTCGATGCGTGGAGTAATAGTAGAAGATGCAGGCAGGAGTCGGTCTACTTGTCACGGACGTGATGCCTATATACATGATCATTCCTAGATAATCTCATAATTATTCGTTGTTCTATCAGTTGCTCGACAGTAATCTGTTCACCCACCGTCATACTTATGCTATCTTGAGAGAAGCCACTAGTGAAACCTATGGCCCCCGGGTCTATCTCTTATCATATAAGCTTTCAATCTACTTTTATTTGCATCTTTACTTTTCCAATCTATATTATAAAATACCAAAAATATATTTATCTTATCATACTATCTCTATCAGGTCTCACTTTCGCAAGTGGCCGTGAAGGGATTGACAACTCCTTTATTGTGTTGGTTGCAAGTTCTTTTTTTGTTTGTGTAGGTGCGTGGGACTTTTGAGGAGCCTCCTACTAGATTGATACGTTGGTTCTCAAAAACTGAGGGAAATACTTACGCTACTATTGCCGCATCACCCTTTCCTCTTCAAGGAAAACCAACGCAAGCTCAAGACGTAGCACTCCTACATAACTACGCACTCAAAATACCATGGGCATAGACGGAGGCATAACTAGATTGTGGTCCATAATATGGCTCGACCTCCCCTGGACACACATACTTTCACTTTCTCTTTTTCATCCTTTTCAGGTTTCTTTTCCATAGGCCCTTCCCGACGACCTGATCATCGGTCCTTTTTCGAAGGATAGATATATCAAGACGGCAAGAAGCATCGACATTTACAAGAATCTCTAGGTGGTCTTTTTGATGACCACTCTACCTGTTTTCAGGACCCGCACGCAGCTCTCCCTTGGTCATGGCATGTTAAACAGCCCTGTTGCTTATCACACTACTTGTACAAATACGCTTTGACGTATTAATCAAACTATAATGGAAATAGTTTGTGGCCCAACTTCTGCGGCACTACTTCATTTTTTCTTGATAATCTTATCAATTGCACCCGTACACTTTGGTACGCCTTAATTCGCCAGGGGCTTCCTTGTGCCCCATACTACGGCAACAAAGTCCGAACACTTTTTACAGTATAGTTCAGCCCCCCGAATTTAGAATTATATGCATTGGCTCCGAACCATGTCTTTGGTCAACAGTTGGGTTGCCCGGCTCCTGTGCTTACTACCTTACGTTCCGCTCTATCAGCTAGGGTAGTAAAGGGAGATGTCGGTGTCAAAACCGGCGGATCTCGGGTAGGGGGTCCCGAACTGTGCGTCTTGGCGGATGGTAACAGGTGACAAGGGACACGATGTTTTTACCCAGGTTCAGGCCCTCTCGATGGAGGTAATACCCTACTCCTGCTTGATTAATATTGATGATATGGGTAGTACAAGAGTAGATCTACCACGAGATCAAGGAGGCTAAACCCTAGAAGCTAGCCTATGGTATGATTGTTGTTCGTCCTACGGACTAAAACCCTCCGGTTTATATAGACACCAGATAGGTTAGGGTTACACAGAGTCGGTTACAATGATAGGAGATCTACATATCCGTATCGCCAAGCTTGCCTTCCACGCCAAGGAAAGTCCATCCGGACACGGGACAAAGTCTTCAATCTTGTATCTTCATAGTCCAGGAGTCCGGCCAACGGTGATAGTTCGGCTATCCGGACACCCCCTAATTCGGGACTCTCTCAGTAGCCCCCGAACCAGGCTTCAATGACGATGAGTCCGGCGCGTTGATTGACTTCGGCATTGCGAGGCGGGTTCTTATCCAAATTCCATATACTTGTCGAATAGTGTCCGGCTTCTGATAAATGCTGTGCTCCTTGGCTTCTACGCCCAATAATGGCCATCTTCCACGTGTTTGAATGAATGCGAAAAGCCAGGGTATTTTTACACTTACCCCCCTAGCTGCGCGAATGAGCTGCCTATAAAAGGGGCGAGGATCTAGATCTGAGTCACACCATCCCCCTTCATGAAGCTTTCATCGGAGCGCCTCGACCAAAGCCCATTCCATCATGGACGATCGACGCTGCTCCTCCTCTCGCGCCCCCAGCCCTCAGCCCGAAATTGGGAGAGATGCTCAGTCCCGCATAGCGAGCTAGTTATACTCCAAACCAAGGGATTTCTTCCCCCGGCCTTCATGGTTCCGGTTCGAGCCGGACTTGCCACCTACAAGGGCGGAAAGCAAGCGGAGAGTGTCCCCGATCCCTCTAAAGGAGAGCGGGTATGCTTCTTCTCTTATCTAGTAAGAGGACTCGGATTTCCAATCCATCCGTTTCTCCGGGGGCTCTTGGAGTTCTATGGCCTCCAGCTGCACCGATCGATTGAATCGATCTCTGCTGCCGCCGCCGCCTTTTGTGCACACGCTTTCGGACTCGCCAAAACGACCGATTGATCTGGTACCGATCCAACCTGCCAACACGAAGACCTCCCACGAAGAACGCCCGATGCTTCACATTGCTTTCGATTCTCGCCGTCGTTGCTATACTGGCCGAGACTTTCCGATCGAGCCCAACACATATCCACTCCGATCCATCTGCGACATCGAACTACCGGCAACCTCCAGTGCCATCTAATCACGCCGCTGTCGTCGATCTTTTCCACGACCACAACCTCCTCCAGATCAATGATCCGCAACCTTCAGGCATTGCAACCTTGCTCATGATACCACTTGTTAGAATAAATCCGAGGCATATCGTAGATCATCCGAGGATCAAGCAATCACACGAGCACGACACTGAGATTTGTTAACGAGGTTCACCATCATGGCTACATCCCGGGGCCTGACTACGGACGCTCCTCCCCATGACACCGTCACAATACCGCACCCCGGCTGTCCGGGCGTCGGCACACGCCGCTGGCTCCCCCGCGTACCTGTGCTATTATGCTGGCATAGGTTACGTCGTGTGTCTATCCCCGCTATATATGAGAGGCCTAGGATACAAGTGTTCTATTAGGATAAAACTCCTAACCCTGTCTAGACACAGTCCAAAACCAAGTCCAACTGTAACCTACCTTGTACAATAATATTCGACACAACTCTAACACCTAGCGCCGCCACTGCGTCTTCCCCCTCCCTCTTCCTCCTATCCGCCGCTATCAGAGGGGCGTGCGGACCCGATGAAGATGGCGGCAGGGATCTGACCCTCCTTCTCAAATGGAGGGTTGTGGCTCCCGGGGCGGCGGCCGCGGTTGGTGGCGCGCGGCGCGGCCTGGGCGGCGGGTGGCGCTAGTGGGTGCTGGTGTGTGGCCTCCCACCGCTATGCGGGGGGCATGGAGGTCGTGGTCGACGGTGCAGTCCGTCGGGCTCCGTGAAGAAGCTTCGGGTCCCGGCCTAATCTGCTCCGATCCGTGCCGGCGTTGGTTCCTGGCGGCGGCATCTGTCGTCTTGTTGTGACGGATGGCCAGATTTGGCGTTAGCGTGTGGTTCCGGGGAAACCCCTGGCTAGCGCGGCGGCCCCCCAAAGTCGACATCTTTGGCGCCGATCCCCTCCCTGGAGGCTTTGGGGTGGACCCTCCCCCTCCTTCCTCCTCCTTGAGCTTCGGCGAAAGCTGGTTCTCCCCTGGTCTGTGAAGGAAATATGCCCTAGAGGCAATAATAAAGTTATTATTTATTTCCTTATATCATGATAAATGTTTATTATTCATGCTAGAATTGTATTAACCGGAAACATAATACATGTGTGAATACATAGACAAACAGATAGTCACTAGTATGCCTCTACTAGACTAGCTCATTAATCGAAGATGGTTATGTTTCCTAACCATAGACATGTGTTGTCATTTCATTAATGGGATCACATCATTAGGAGAATGATGTGATTGACATGACCCATTTCGTTAGCTTAGCACTTGATCGTTTTAGTATGTTGCTTATGCTTTCTTCATGACTTATACAAAGTTCCTGCAACTATGAGATTATGCAACTCCCGTTTACCGGAGGAACACTTTGTGTGCTACCAAACGTCACAACGTAAATGGGTGATTATAAAGGTACTCTACAGGTGTCTCCAAAAGTATATGTTGAGTTGGCATGAATCGAGATTAGGTTTTGTCACTCCGATTGTCGGAGAGGTATCTCTGGGCCTTCTCGGTAATACACATCACATAAGCCTTGCAAGCATTGCAACTAATGAGTTAGTTGTGAGATGATGTATTACGGAACGAGTAAAGAGACTTACGGTAACGAGATTGAACTAGGTATTGGATACCGACGATCGAATCTCGGGTAAGTAACATACCGATGACAAAAGGAACAACGATATCGTTATGCGGTTTGACCGATAAAGATCTTCGTAGAATATGTAGGAACCAATATGGGCATCTAGGTTCCGCTATTGGTTATTGACCGAGAATGGTTCTAGGTCATGTCTACATAGTTCTCGAACCCGTAGGGTCCGCACGCTTAACGCTTCGATGACAGTTCATTATGAGTTTATAAGTATTGATGTACGAAGGTTGTTCGAGTCCCGGATGTGATCACGGACATGACGAGGAGTCTCGAAATGGTCGAGACATAAAGATTGATATATTGAAGCCTATGTTTGGACTTGGAAGGTTCGGATGAAAACAGGAAGTTATTGAACACCGGGGTTACGGAACCCCGGGGTCTATGGGCCTTGATGGGCCATAAGAGAGAGAGGAAGGGCCGGCCAGGCAGGCGCGCCCCCCTCCCCCCTCTAGTCCGAATAGGACAAGGAGAGGGGGGGCGGCGCCCCCTTCCCTCTTCCCCTCCTCAAATCCTAATCCAACTAGGAGAGGGGGAGTCCTACTCCCGGTGGGAGTAGGACTCCTCCAGGCGCGCCTCCCCTAGGGCTGGCCGCACCCCCTTGCTCCTTTATATACGGGGCAAGGGGGGCACCCCATGACACACAAGTTGATCTACGGATCGTTCCTTAGCCGTGTGCGGTGCCCCCCTCCACCATATTCCACTTCGGTCATATCGTCATGAGCTTAGGCGAAGCCCCGCGCCGTGAAGTCATATCGTCGCGGAGCTTAGGCGAAGCCCTGCGTCGGTGGAGCATCATCATCGTCCCCACGCCGTCGTGCTGACGGAACTCATCCCCGACGCTTTGCTGGATCGGAGCCCGGGGATCGTCATCGAGCTGAACGTGTGCAGAACTCGGAGGTGCCGTACGTTCGGTGCTTGGATCGGTCGGATCGTGAAGACGTACGACTACATCAACCACGTTGTTATAACGCTTCCGCTTTCGGTCTACGAGGGTACGTGGACGACACTCTCCCCTCTCGTTGCTATGCCATCACCATGGTCTTGCGTGTGCGTAGGAATTTTTTTGAAATTACTACGTTCCCCAACAGTGGCATCCGAGCCTGGTTTTATGCGTTGATGTCATATGCACGAGTAGAACACAAGTGAGTTGTGGGCGATATAAGTCATACTGCTTACCAGCATGTCATACTTTGGTTCAGCGGTATTGTGAGATGAAGCGGCCCGGACCGACATTACGCGTACGCTTACGCGAGACTGGTTTCACCGCTTCGAGCACTAGTTGCTTAAAGGTGACCAGCGGGTGTCTGTCTCTCTCACTTTAGTTGAACCGAGTGTGGCTACGCCCGGTCCTTGCGAAGGTTAAAACAGCACCAACTTGACAAACTATCGTTGTGGTTTTGATGCGTAGGTAAGAACGGTTCTTGCTCAGCCCGTAGCAGCCACGTAAAACTTGCAACAACAAAGTAGAGGACGTCTAACTTGTTTTTGCAGGGCATGTTGTGATGTGATGTGGTCAAGACGTGATGCTATATTTTATTGTATGAGATGATCATGTTTTGTAACCGAGTTATCGGCAACTGGCAGGAGCCATATGGTTGTCGCTTTATTGTATGAAATGCAAACGCCATGTAATTGCTTTACTTTATCACTAAGCAGTAGCGATAGTCGTAGAAGCAATAGTTGGCGAGACGACAACGATGCTACGATGGAGATCAAGGTGTCGCGCCGGTGACGATGGTGATCATGACGGTGCTTCGGAGATGGAGATCACAAGCACAAGATGATGATGACCATATCATATCACTTATATTGATTGCATGTGATGTTTATCCTTTATGCATCTTATCTTGCTTTGATTGACGGTAGCATTATAAGATGATCTCTCACTAAAATTATCAAGAAGTGTTCTCCCTGAGTATGCACCGTTGCTAAAAGTTCGTAGTACCCAGACACCACGTGATGATCGGGTGTGATAAGTTCTACGTCCATCTACAACGGGTGCAAGCCAGTTTTGCACACACAGAATACTCAGGTTAAACTTGACGAGCCTAGCATATGCAGATATGGCCTCGGAACACGGAGACCGAAAGGTCGAGCGTGAATCATATAGTAGATATGATCAACATAGTGATGTTCACCATTGAAACTACTCCATCTCACGTGATGATCGGACATGGTTTAGTTGATTTGGATCACGTAATCACTTAGATGACTAGAGAGATGTCTGTCTAAGTGGGAGGTTTTTAATATGATTAATTAAACTTAAATTTATCATGAACTTAGTACCTGATAGTATTTTTGCTTGTCTATGTTTACTGTAGATAGATGGCTCGTGCTGTTGTTCCGTTGAATTTTAATGCGTTCCTTGAGAAAGCAAAGTTGAAAGATGATGGTAGCAATTACACGGACTGGGTCCGTAACTTGAGGATTATCCTCATTGCTGCACATAAGAATTACGTCCTGGAAGCACCGCTGGGTGCCAGGCCTCGCAGAGAGCAACGCCGAAGTTGTGAACGTCTGGCGAGCAAAGCTGATGACTACTCTATAGTTCAGCGTGCCATGCTTTACGGCTTAGAACCGGTCTTCAACGACGTTTGAGCGTCATGGAGCATATGAGATGTTCCAGGAGTTGAAGTTAATATTTCAAGCAAATGCCCGGATTGAGAGATATGAAGTCTCCAATAAGTTCTATAGCTGCAAGATGGAGGAGAATAGTTACATCGGTGAGCACATACTCAAAATGTCCGGGTATAATAATCACTTAATTCAGCTGGGAGTTAATCTTCCGGATGATAGTGTCATTGACAGAATTCTCCAATCACGCCACCAAGCTACAAGAGCTTCGTGATGAACTATAATATGCAAGGGATGACTAAAACAATTCCTGAGCTCTTCGCAATGCTAAAAGCATGGAGGTAGAAATCAAGAAAGAGCATCAAGTGTTGATGGTCAACAAGACCACTAGTTTCAAGAAAAGGGCAAAGGAAAGAAGAAGGAAACTTCAAAAGAACAACAAGAAAGTTGCTGCTCAAGAGAAGAAACCCAAGTCTGGACCTAAGCCTGAAACTGAGTGTTTTTACTGCAAGCAGACTAGGCACTGGAAACGGAACTGCCCCAAGTATTTGGCGGATAAGAAGGATGGCAAGGTGAACAAAGGTATATGTGATATACATGTTATTGATGTGTACCTTACTAGAGCTCGTAGTAGCACCTGGTATTTGATACTGGTTTCATTGCTAATATTTGCAACTCAAACAGGGGACTACGGAATAGGCGAGCACTGGCAAAGGACGAGGTGACGATGCGCGTGGGAAACGGTTCCAAAGTCAATGTGATCGCGGTCGGCACGCTACCTCTACATCTACCTTCGGGATTAGTTTTAGACCTAAATAATTGTTATTTGGTGCCGTGTTGAGCATGAACATTATATCTGGATCTTGTTTGATGCGAGACGGTTATTCATTTAAATCAGAGAATAATGGTTGTTCTATTTATATGAGTAATATCTTTTATGGTCATGCACCCTTGAAGAATGGTCTATTCTTGTTGAATCTCGACAGTAGTGATACACATATTCATAATGTCGAAGCCAAAAGATGCAGAGTTGATAATGATAGTGCAACTTATTTGTGGCACTGCCGTTTAGGTCATATCGGTGTAAAACGCATGAAGAAACTCCATACAGATGGACTTTTGGAATCACTTGATTATGAATCACTTGGTACTTGCGAACCGTGCCTCATGGGCAAGATGACTAAAACACCGTTCTCCGGTTGTATGGAGAGAGCAACAGACTTATTGGAAATCATACATACAGATGTATGTGGTCCGATGAATGTTGAAGCTCGTGGCGGATATCGTTATTTTCTCACCTTCACAGATGATTTAAGCAGATACGGGTATATCTACTTGATGAAGCATAAATCTGAAACATTTGAAAAGTTCAAAGAATTTCAGAGTGAAGTTGAAAATCATCGTAACAAGAAAATAAAGTTTCTACGATCTGATCGTGGAGGAGAATATTTGAGTTACGAGTTTGGTCTACATTTGAAGCAATGCGGAATAGTTTCGCAACTCACGCCACCGGGAACACCACAGCGTAATGGTGTGTCCGAACGTCGTAATCGTACTTTACTAGATATGGTGCGATCTATGATGTCTATTTCCGATTTACCGCTATCATTTTGGGGTTATGCTTTAGAGACGGCCGCATTCACGTTAAATAGGACACCGTCAAAATCCGTTGAGACGACGCCTTATGAACTATGGTTTAGCAAGAAACCAAAGTTGTCGTTTCTGAAAGTTTGGGGTTGCGATGCTTATGTGAAAAAACTTCAACCTGATAAGCTTGAACCCAAATCGGAAAAATGTGTCTTCATAGGATACCCAAAGGAGACAATTGGGTATGCCTTCTATCACAGATCCGAAGGCAAGACATTCGTTGCTAAGAATGGATCCTTTCTAGAGAAGGAGTTTCTCTCGAAAGAAGTGAGTGGGAGGAAAGTGGAACTTGATGAGGTAATAGTACCAGCTCCCTTATTGGAAAGTAGTTCATCACGAAATCAGTTTCGTAACACCTACACCAGTTAGCGAGGAAGATAATGATAAAGATCATGAAACTTCAGATCAAGTTGTCACTGAACTCAGAGATCAACCAGAATAAAATCCGCACTGAGTGGTACGGTAATCCTATTCGGAAGTCATGCTACTAGATCATGGTGAACCTACGAACTATGAAGAAGCGATGGTGAGCCCAGATTCCACAAAATGGCTTGAAGCCATGAAATCTGAGATGGGATCCATGTATGAGAACAAAGTATGGACTTTGGTAGACTTGCCGATGATCGGCAAGCCATTGAGAATAAATGGATCTTTAAAAAGAAGACTGACGCCGATGGTAATGTAACTGTCTACAAAGCTCGACTTGTTGCAAAAGGTTTTCGACAAGTTCAAGGGGTTGACTACGATGAGACTTTCTCACCAGTGGCGATGCTTAAGTATGTCCGAATCATGTTAGCAATTGCGCATTTTATGATTATGAAATTTGGCAAATGGATGTAAAAACTGCATTCTTGAATGGATTTCTAGAAGAAGAGTTGTATATGATGCAACCAGAAGGTTTTGTTGATCCAAAGGGTGCTAACAAAGTGTGCAAGCTCCAACGATCAATTTATGGTCTGGTGCAAGCCTCTCGGAGTTGGAATAAACGCTTTGATAGTGTGATCAAAGCATATGGTTTTATATAGACTTTTGGAGAAGCCTGTATTTACAAGAAAGTGAGTGGGAGCTCTGTAGCATTTCTGATATTATATGTGGACGACATATTGTTGATTGGAAATGATATAGAATTTCTGGATAGCATAAAAGGATACTTGAATAAAAGTTTTTCAATGAAAGACCTCGGTGAAGCTGCTTACATATTGGGCATCAAGATCTATAGAGATAGATCAAGACGCTTAATTGGACTTTCACAAAGCACATACCTTGATAAAGTTTTGAAGAAGTTCAAAATGGATCAGGCAAAGAAAGGTTTTTTACCTGTATTACAAGGTGTAAGATTGAGTCAGACTCAATGCCCGACCACAACAGAAGATAGAGAGAAAATGAAAGATGTTCCCTATGCTTCAGCCATAGGCTCTATCATGTATGCAATGCTGTGTACCAGACCTGACGTATGCTTAGCTGTAAGCTTGGCAGGAAGGTACCAAAGTAATCCAGGAGTGGATCACTGGACAGCGGTCAAGAACATCCTGAAATACCTGAAAAGGACTAAGGATATGTTTCTCGTATATGGAGGTGACAAAGAGCTAGTCGTAAATGGTTACGTCGATGCAAGCTTTGACACTGATCCGGACGATTCTAAATCGCAAACCGGATACGTATTTTTATTAAACGGTGGAGCTGTCAGTTGGTGCAGTTCTAAACAAAGCGTCGTGGCGGGATCTACATGTGAAGCGGAGTACATAGCTGCTTCGGAAGCAGCAAATGAAGGAGTCTGGATGAAAGAGTTCATTTCCGATCTAGGTGTTATACCTAGTGCATCGGGACCAATGAAGATCTTCTGTGACAATACTGGTGCAATTGCCTTGGCAAAGGAATCCAGATTTCACAAGAGGACCAAGCATATCAAGAGACGCTTCAATTCCATTCGGGACCAAGTCCAAGTGGGAGACATAGAGATTTGCAAAATACATACGGATCTGAATGTTGCAGACCCGTTGACTAAGCCTCTTCCACGAGCAAAACATGATCAGCACCAAGACTCCATGGGTGTTAGAATCATTATTGTGTAATCTAGATTATTGACTCTAGTGCAAGTGGGAGACTGAAGGAAATATGCCCTAGAGGCAATAATAAAGTTATTATTTATTTCCTTATATCATGATAAATGTTTATTATTCATGCTAGAATTGTATTAACCGGAAACATAATACATGTGTGAATACATAGACAAACAGATAGTCACTAGTATGCCTCTACTAGACTAGCTCATTAATCGAAGATGGTTATGTTTCCTAACCATAGACATGTGTTGTCATTTGATTAATGGGATCACATCATTAGGAGAATGATGTGATTGACATGACCCATTTCGTTAGCTTAGCACTTGATCGTTTTAGTATGTTGCTTATGCTTTCTTCATGACTTATACAAAGTTCCTGCAACTATGAGATTATGCAACTCCCGTTTACCGGAGGAACACTTTGTGTGCTACCAAACGTCACAACGTAAATGGGTGATTATAAAGGTACTCTACAGGTGTCTCCAAAAGTATATGTTGAGTTGGCATGAATCGAGATTAGGTTTTGTCACTCCGATTGTCGGAGAGGTATCTCTGGGCCTTCTCGGTAATACACATCACATAAGCCTTGCAAGCATTGCAACTAATGAGTTAGTTGTGAGATGATGTATTACGGAACGAGTAAAGAGACTTACCGTAACGAGATTGAACTAGGTATTGGATACCGACGATCGAATCTCGGGTAAGTAACATACCGATGACAAAAGGAACAACGATATCGTTATGCGGTTTGACCGATAAAGATCTTCGTAGAATATGTAGGAACCAATATGGGCATCCAGGTTCCGCTATTGGTTATTGACCGAGAATGGTTCTAGGTCATGTCTACATAGTTCTCGAACCCGTAGGGTCCGCACGCTTAACGCTTCGATGACAGTTCATTATGAGTTTATAAGTATTGATGTACCAAGGTTGTTCGAGTCCCGGATGTGATCACGGACATGACGAGGAGTCTCGAAATGGTCGAGACATAAAGATTGATATATTGGAAGCCTATGTTTGGACTTGGAAAGGTTCCGGATGAAAACAGGAAGTTACGGAACACCGGGGTTACGGAACCCCGGGGGTCTATGGGCCTTGATGGGCCATAAGAGAAAAGGAAGGGCCGGCCAGGCAGGCGCGCCCCCTCCCCTCTAGTCCGAATAGGACAAGGAGAGGGGGCGCCCTCCTCTTCCCCTCCTCCAATCCTAATCCAACTAGGAGAGGGGGGGAGTCCTACTCCCGGTGGGAGTAGGACTCCTCCAGGCGCGCCTCCCCTAGGGCTGGCCGCACCCCCCCCCCCTTGCTCCTTTATATACGGGGGCAAGGGGGCAGCCCATGACACACAAGTTGATCTACGGATCGTTCCTTAGCCGTGTACGGTGCCCCCCTCCACCATATTCCACTTCGGTCATATCGTCGCGGAGCTTAGGCGAAGCCCTGCGCCGGTGAAGTCATATCGTCGCGGAGCTTAGGCGAAGCCCTGCGCCGGTGAAGTCATATCGTCGCGGAGCTTAGGCGAAGCCCTGCGTCGGTGGAGCATCATCATCGTCACCACGCCGTCGTGCTGACGGAACTCATCCCCGACGCTTTGCTGGATCGGAGCCCGGGGATCGTCATCGAGCTGAACGTGTGCAGAACTCGGAGGTGCCGTACGTTCGGTGCTTGGATCGGTCGGATCGTGAAGACGTACGACTACATCAACCGCGTTGTTATAACGCTTCCGCTTTCGGTCTACGAGGGTACGTGGACAGACACTCTCCCCTCTCGTTGCTATGCCATCACCATGGTCTTGCGTGTGCGTAGGAATTTTTTTTGAAATTACTACGTTCCCCAACAGTCTGGGCTTCAACGGCACCTTGGTGGTGTGCTCCTTCTTGAAGGCGGCTGTTTGGACTTTCTCTCGGTGGTGGAGCTGTCGGTATCTCGGTTTCGAAGCATGACATCCTGGTTTTCCTGCTTCATCTTGCTCGGCCTCGCCCATGCGTTCCGATTCTTCTTCGGTCTTCTTCATGGTGGCGCGCCTTCGTCCGATAGCTCGCGTCTCAGGCTCCGTGCTGCCTCTACTGGCTTTGATTCTTATCTGGTTGGGCATCCGTTGCGTGTGGGTCAGCAATGTCTGCTTCACCTATGGCAGCCCGGTCACCTTGAGTTGGGCTATGTGGTGGCCACTCTGGCGGTCGCCGGTGCGGCACCCATCGAGCCTGGGTGAAAGGTTAGTGGCCCTTCGCGACGGTGGAGACAGCTCAAGTGTTGCCTAAGTTTGGCCGTGGATGTAGCCGGGGCTCAATGCTTGCATGGCGTGTCCCTCCTCCCGTGCTCTCAGTTGGCTAGTTGGTGCAGGCACAGTGCTGGTCGTCGACAACTATGTTGTGTGCTTGGCTCCGGTTGTTGTCATTGTGCTGCCCTCCCGAGCACCTTGTATCTTCTTTCCCTTTACTTCGCTTTCACCCCCTTTGTAATGTGGTGCCCTTGTAATCCTCGCCGGTTGATGGCTTTGTTAATTCAAAGTCGGGCTAGGTTCGAGCTCTTCTCGGACTCGGCCGACGCCTTTCCTCTAAAAAAGTACTTTGCTTGTCGTGCAATAACTATGAGTCTTGTCATGTAGAGGAATAGCCAGAAGCATAATCAGATCAGATGTAGCACGCGTGATATTTGTGGTTCTGAAGAGGAACTTTTTCCCGGCCTTGGCCATGTGTACTAAAGCTCGTGCAATGAAGGCTTGCTATGCAGGATATTTGGTGCTGCCAGAGGAAGATTTAGTCATTAGATCAGGCCCAGACTGGTTACTTTAACTGCTGGCTAATGTGGATGAGTCGTCATTGGCGAAGATTCTTCTTATTTTATGGAGAACAACGATTTAATTTCCGGTGATGGTAAGGCTGCTACTTTGGCTTCCGCGTGAATTTCTTGATAATTACTGGACTTCTTTGGCAGGAGATAATTACTTGTTTGGCGTTCAGACCCTACACCAATTATAAGCTTTTGGTTGTTTGTTTCGTTGGATAGCTTATCAGGCTTGTCGTAGATAATTACTACTAGTTTTTTATTCGAAAAGGATGACTAGTTTGACTGCAATATGCAAGTTGCAAGTCACTCCGGTCTTCTGTAAGCAGAGTCTCGCAGGCACACATGCAAATGGTTATTTAAATAGGGAAGTGAATAATCGCATGAAAAAGAAACACAAGACAAGCCAAATAGTTTTCCACAGCTGATCTTCTCTCGCCTTCCTCCTGCTCTTCCGCGAAAAAGAACATGCCATCAAAAGAAGGAAAAAAAAGATATTTGGGGCCTTTCTGCAGGCTTATTTAGAGGAGATTTGGGGCCTTGTTGAGTAGACTTTCACTTAGATTAGTGTAATCACATACTAGATCATTGATGGCGCGCATTGCTGCGCCCATCTATTTTTCCAATAGGATGATAGGAATTTCTATAAACCATGGACTCTTGAAATATAAAGTTTACTTTATGTACACTCATAATATGTGTTGGACAGTTATCGAATAGATCAATAATCCACATCATGTGTGCCTTAGAAAATAATATTTCAGTGAAAAACATCTCAGAGCACTTCAAGGGGTCGCTCATCCTTCGCGAATGATCAGAAGACGGTGTGAGACAGTCTCTCGTCAAGTGTGATGTAAAAGGAGAGGAGCGAGCAGTACCTGCAATGGGATCTACATAGCACATATCATGGGTTTTTTTCTCGAATACGCACAAGCATGCGTATCATTCATTATAGAAAAAGGGGAAGAAGCTCCGAGGTCATATTTACATTGTCTATTTACATGTGGATTTTAACCCACACCACCCAATCTCCTATTACAAACTACTCACTCAATGCCCACTCTACTTGTGCTTCCTCAACCCCTCTCGGTTCGCCTTTGAACATACCCACTCTCTCCCATACCTTGGCCTCTTCTCTCATTCTTCCGATGGTTTGTGTAGCCGAAGGTGCGACAACGTTGAATACGACATCGTTTTGGTGTTTCCATATCATCCACATCACGAGTAGACACTGAGCTCTCCTTGCTTTTGGTCTAGCCGCACTCGCCTCCTGCCTTGAGCACCACTCCTTGATAGTCTCATCCTGTCGTCGCTCGAAAGCTGCCGTTCCAATCATTTGCCCCAGCGCAAACCGCACTTGCTTTGCAAAGGCGCATTCCAGCATGAGGTGCTGGATCGATTCCTCCTCTTGGCTGCACAGGGGGCAAGAATCCTGGTGCGGCAGCCCTTGACGTGCCAGTCTATCCGACGTCCAACACCTGTTCCTAATTGCCAACCAGGCGAAGAAGCGACATCTCAAGGGCGCTTTGGAGTCCCAGGTAAATGCAGCTGTTGCGGATGCCTCCCTCGCCGCAAATCCTACCTCATATGCCGGTTGGGCCGAGTACCTTCCATCCTTTTCCCACGACCACTTGACTAGATCTTCTACCCTTACCGGTTGGGCTGATGAACTGCTCCAATTCTTCTGCCTGGAGATCCGGGCCAACATCCAAGGCCCATTGGTTATCCGTGATTGCCTCCCAGACCAATCTCGATTGCCAGATTCTCTTTGGCACTGTCGTATATTGCCGGAGCAAGATCAATGATCCTAGATCCCTCAATCCACCTGTCTTCCCAGAATAGTGTGGATCGTCCATCTCCAATCACACTCCCCGTTGCCGTTTGCACCAGCACACGTGATTCCAATGGCACACGAATTGGGAACTCTGCCCAAGCTCTTGCCTTGTCATACTTCTGTAGCCACGACCATCGTGCTTGAAGCGCCTTGTTCATCCAGCGCAAATTTGGCAAACCCAAACCTCCTGCCCATTCGGGTGTACAAAACCGTGTCCTAAGCCACCGAGCAGTTGCCACCGTGGGCATCCTTCTTTCCGCACCAAAGGAAACCTCTGCATATTTTGACAAGAGCCGGCAGGGTCCTCGCTGGTAGATCCAATGCTAGCATCGAGTGCACCGGGATAGCGCAAAGCACTTACTGAACCAGCAGTAATCTTCCACTCTTGGGTAACATGGCCGCCTTCCATAGAGGTAGGCAATCTGCAACACAGTCCACTAACCCTTGAAGTTGTGTTGCTGATTGTTTCCGCAGCGTTAGTGGCAAACCCAGATATTTGCAAGGAAACGCTCTGTTTTCACATCCCAGATGGGCGGCTACAATTTGTAACTCCTCCTGCGAGCATCTGATTGTCAAAGCTGCGCTTTTGCTCATGTTGACCACCAGTCCCGAGGCTTCCCCAAAGATACTAAAAATTGCTCCACAAGCTCTTGACTCCAATTCATTTGGCTTGAAGAAGACCACCATGTCGTCAGCAAACATAGAGACCCTTTGTTTAAGTCCTCATCTCGAGAGGGGCTCCAGCTGGCCACGTTCGGTTGCAAGGAGTCAATTGCAAGAAACCACCACATTTGCGGCTAGGTTTGCAGAAAACCACCAACTCGTTAATCCGTCGCAAAAAACACCGAAAAATTTGTGAAGTCGTTGCAAAAAGCACTGATCGGGTGATTTAGCCTATTTGATCACTTTCTAACAAGTAGGACGGGATAGTAAGAAGCTGACTTGGCAAAGAATTGACACAAACACCCCTAGAATCCAAAACAAAAAGCAATCAACACCCCCCCCCCCCCCTCTTCATCCCCTTCTTGTTGCTGCTCGCCGCAGTTCGTCGCCTCCCGCCCGACCTACAGCGCCTCCGCCCCTGCCTCCCTTGCAGCCCCATCGGACGACCACCTCCGCCACTTGCCTCAAGACGGTCGCCGTCCTATAGGACCACAGCCCGGTTTGCCAACCACAATGGCCGCCTGCGCGGTGACCCTGCCTGCAGCCTCCCATGGCGCCCTCGCTGGAGGTCAACGACAAGCTCACGGGCGCGCTGCTTCGTCCTCCCATCGCCGCGCGGATCACGCTACCATCCCCATCGTTGAGCTCCGCGCCTCCGCAGGCTCGACGTGCTCCACCGCCATGAGCTGTCCAGCGACGCAGATCGAGGCGCTTCGCTCTCCGTGCGAGGGCGATGGCAGCGGCGAGGGCCAGCTCGTGCTCGATGACTCCGACGACTCCCAAATCCAAGCCGCGCTGCCCATGAGCTCCCCTCCGCTGCACTCTGCTCCCGCCACGCTGCCATTTACCTCCTCCTCCGCTCCGGTGCGCTGCTCCGCCGCTGCGGAAGTCTGCGCCGCCCTGGCCATGCGGTCGAAGCGGCGCGACGGCCGGACCCCCGGAGACCGCTCCGACGAGGAGTTCGACCACGAGGCAGACACGTCCTCGCCGGATCCTTTGCCGGGCGGGAGCGGTGGAGGCGACGACAGAGGCCCGAGTGCAAGGGGTGGCGGCTGTAGCCTCCTCCCGATTGGATCGAGAGAAGGGGATCGAGAGCAGGGGGTTGATTGCTTTCTATTTTTGGATCCAGGGGTGTGTATGTAATTATTTTGCCAACTCAGCTCCTTACAAATTGGCCCTACCTGTCAAAAAAGTGATTAAATAGGCTAAATCACCCGATCAGTGCTTTTTGCAACGACTTAACAAATTTTTCGGTGTTTTTTGCGACGGATTAACGAGTTGGTGGTTTCCTGCAAACCTAGCCGCAAATGTGGTGGTTTCTTGCAATTGACTCGGTTGCAAGCTTAAACATAACCCTTAATGGCTCCATCCATAGGACGAAAAGCATAGGAGACAAGGGGTCCCCTTGGCGAAAGCCCTTGCAAGCCAGAATCGGCCTTCCCGGAATCCCATTGACCATGATCCTTGTGGATGAAGTAGCCAGTAGTGCACATATCCAAGAGATCCACTTTGCGTCAAACCCAAATCTTCGAAGAACTTCCAATGCAAATGACCATTGGATGGAGTCGAAAGCTTTGGTTATATCCAGCTTGAATAGCATTGATGGCAATTTCAAGGCATGTAGTCTTCTTGTTGTGCCTTGTACGAGCATGAAGTTATCGTGTAGGGAGCGCCCCTTCACGAATGCACTTTGATGTTGCACAATCAGCTTGGGCATGTCCTCCGCAAGTCTTGTTGCCAGCACTTTGTCGAAGATCTTGATCGGTCCACTTATAAGACTAATTGGGCGGTAATCTTTGATATCCATCGCCCCCTCCTTCTTGGACAAGAGCGAAACCAGGGCATGTTGATCGCTGCTAGCCCTCTCATATCCTTGCTGTGAAAATGCTCCAGGGCTCTCATGAGATCTCCTTTAATAATATCCCAGCACGTTGCAAAGAATCGGCCTGTGAAGCCATCAGGGCCCGGGGCTTTGTCGAACGGCATGCTCTTGATTGCCAGGAACACTTCCTCCTCCGTGAATGGCTCCTCAAGCCTGGAGAGATCAAGTGCTGGAAGATCCAGATTGTCGAGGTTGATAGTGCTCGTTCTTGGCCGTGTTGACCCAAATAGCTCCTGGAAATACTCATCCACCACCTTTGCAATCCTTTCCTGCCCCGTGTATATCGATCCCTGGTGTTGCAATGTCACAATTGTATTCCTCCTCTGTCTATGCCTTGCGTGTCGCTGGAAATATGCGGTATTCGCATTCCCCACCTTTAGCGGCAGCAGCCTGGAGCGCCGCCTTGCCATTGTGCACTCGAGGGAGCAAAGCGCAATCAGCTTTCTCTTAAGCAGCTTGTGGATTCCGTACTCTTTGCTCAAGAGCGTCCTGGATTCCATGGCCAAATCTTGCAATGATCTCCATGGCAGTGGCAAGTTGTAAGCGTATATTCCCGATCAGACGATCATTCCAGCTTTGTAATGCTTTCGCGGTGGCATGCAATTTGTCGTCGACCACCAAGGGGTTCCCCTCAGATGAGATAGATTGGCACGCATGCTGAACCACCTCCATAAAGCCCTCCGCTTTGGGCCAGAAGCACTCAAACTTGAATCTTCTTCCCACTTCAAATTCCGCGTCCAGATCTACCATTAGCGGGCAATGATCGGATGTTGTTGATCCAAGTGCCGATAGCATGCTTCTCGTGTAGATATTCTCCCACGTGTTAGTAAAAAAAACATGGTCGATCTTCTGCATCGTTGGGTCCCGACGTTCATTGCTCCACGTATACCGTCGCCCATTTAGATACAACTCTTTTAGCTCGAGCTTATTGAGCATCGCTCGAAACTGAGCCATCATTTGCCTATTTATCGTGACCTTATCCTTGTCCTCCGGATTGCAAGCAAGTTGAAGTCTCCTACCAATGCCCACGGTCCCGCGTGCAGATCGCGGACATCTCGTATTTCCTACAAAAATTCCACCTTCTCGGTCTCCCCTTGCGGCCCGTACACTCCCGTTAACCACCATAGTGGTGCTCCCTCTTGTTTGACGAGGGCAGTGAGCGTGTTTGCCATAATGTGCCTATTAGTGATCGACACCACTAAAGGGTCCCAAGCTATAAGAATTCCACCCCTAGTGCCATTCGCCGGGACGTAAAATAAATTCTCAAATATATTGCCAAGACATTGTCGTACAACCTCATTAGACACCACCTCCATCTTTGTCTCTTGGAAACACACAATATTCACCTTGGCCACAGCTATAACTTGGTAGATAGACGTACGACGTGCCGGGGAGTTTAGGCCTCACACCATCCACACCAGAATTTTAGGTGGTTGAGCTACCATGTCACCATGCCCACGTGTAGCCACCCACAGAGGAGCTACTGGCCTATAGCCACCACGTCCTCATCGCCTTGCAACAGTAAAACCCACACATCCCAGCCAAAAAGAGCCAAAATTGCTTGTATGTGGAGTCTATGAGCGGCTTGTCGAAGAGCTTTGCATAGGCTTGTAGGAAGGACGCATCATGGTATTTTTTTATGGAAGGAAAAGAGTAGAGCAAACTAACACATCTAAGCTTTTTGTTTGATAACAAAAAAAAGGCATCTTACAGGAAAGCCACAACAGTATATAGTACATCAGATATCAACGACCAAAAACATTTAATAAGTTTGAACTGAACTTTGGGTCCATTTGTACAAATTCTTATTAAAACTCCTAGATTAATTGTACGCTTGGTAATGTTTTTAAATTTTAAAGAGAAATGGCAGGTTATACATCACAAGTCAAAAAAGCTTGCTTGCTTCCATAGAAAGGTCAATGTGACCTATAGTTCTTTATCCAGAAGCAAATGGCAATACAATTCAGCCATGCACTACTACTGTACAACTACAACTGAACATGGAGTTTTAGTCGGTACACAAAATGTTGTACTATTAGATTGTGGAGTGAGCAATAGGTGTTACCTGAGCAGAGCTCACGGCTACCCATTCGTAGGATGCAGAGCCCTGACGGGATGATGCGACAGAGGACTGGACCTGGATCTTAACAAAGCAGATGAGAGAGACAACCGCAAGCAACACTACTGCAGGATGTTGCTAACGTGACACTATGATCAGAGACCCTTCGAAAAATTGTGTGCGATGCAATAATCGCAAACGGTGCTGTATGAAAACCGTTAGAAATGATGCAAAACTTTTGCGATGAATGATACATCAAACACGGTTCAATTTATAGTTGCGTGTGCGATGAGGAGCATAAGGTTGATCTGTACGAACTGTTTGCAATGAGACAGAACAACAGAAACAGACAGCTAGATTAAGGTGTGTGCGATATATGGCATACAGTTCACTCCCATGAACCGTTTGCGATGAGTGAGGTGAACACAAACGATTCGGCGTAACAAGATGTGTGTGATACCCTGCAAACAGGTCGGTAATCAGAATTGTGTGCGATCTTTATAGACAGCCCATACTGTCGTTTTTGTGAATTGTGTGCTCGTCAGGGCACACAGTTCAACAAACCAACCTGCTGGCGATAATGTAGAAGATCTCTGTCGAATACATATTACTAACCATCTGCAATGAGATTAACAGGATAAATAGAGATATATACACTCTGCTTAATTTAGTCCTTCTTCTTGTTGTTGTTCTTGTTGGATGGCCCCGCGACATCGTCTTGGCGAGGACGCTTTTTGCCGCTGACCGTTGGCTTTTCATCGCCGCCGCCATCGTCATCGTTGTTGCTGTCGTCGTCCTCCTCCTTCTCGTTCGACCATTCCTCCTCATCATCATCGTTATCCTCTTCTTCGTCCTCCGACGGCTCCTCGTTCATCTGGTTGTCGTCTGACGACTCCGGAGGCGGCGTCCCTTCCATGAACCGGATATAATCGAGGTCTGGGCTCGACGACGGACTCATGGAAGACGAGCGGGATGATTCCGATGTTGACCTATCATCGGGCGCCAGACTGCTGGCCGAACTGTCGTCCTCGCTATCGCTCGACATGGCTGCAGAGTGTGTGCCAGTGTGTAGCGCGGCCTGCCGGGGACGATGAAGATGGTGGACACTTAAGCGGGGTAGGCAGAGAAGAGTAATTGCCAATTGAAGCGGGGGTTGACGTATTATCTAACCGCCAATATAATCAACCGCAATTATTTGTACCCAGTCGCTCCAAATTCCTAGGGTTGCGCAGGACTCCTATTGGCCATTTGGCTGGTTTTCTTTTTCAGGACAAAAACAAGGAAGGAGTTTTGGGATTATGCACCGGTACCGGTACGAACGGAGTAGGACAGTTGAAAAGCAATACATTGAACTCTTTTTATTTATAAAGCCAGTAATAATCAAACTAGAAAGGAAAAGAAAAAAGACAAAGAAAAATATCTGCACGAATCTTCGCATAACATCAATGGCATATGACCTCGATGTGCATTACTTAGAGCACATCTAGATGTGCTTTAGCAATACTGTCAAACAAAACCCCTAATCATCATTGCAAACATCCCATAGAACATAGCCAATGCGACAACCACAACTACACATGCTAGTCCCTTCTTGTCTCTTGCTTTCATCTATTGCCTGTGATTGATTCTGTCTAACTTCATCGTACCGGTTGTACATTCTAGATCAGCCAGTTTCTTCTTCAGCTTTACGTTATCTTCTGTGAGCTTGGTGATAGATGGTTAACCTGGCGAACCGTAGTTTCTGAAGCTGTAGTTGTTATGCCATATGGGCTCATATAAATCTCACTGGATAGTGCTGGTGTGTTTGTTGCAAACTTGCAATGTCAATTCACTTGCGGTCCTTATGATGTCACGTGAGAATGCTGGTGCTTTCTTGGTATTCTTGGTGTGCCACTTCATTTTTGTTCCTGATAATCTCATCTGATAATCTATGCTGTTGCTTTCGACCCCGCGATGGTATACGATTGCAAGTTGCACCACTTTGTGCAATTCTTTTGTGTGATGAACTGATAAGTTACTGGCTGAGGTGCCCTGTTACACGTCAGGGCCGCCCTGTTGTCGTTGAATTTTTATCTCTGTTGGCCACTTGCAAAACCTAAGAGAAAATCATTACCGGCCACTATGCTTTTGCTTTGTTTATTTGTGCATACCTGGCAGCGCCTCCACCCGCACTACTTTTTGGCTGTTCAAATATGGCCGGTGGCACTGAATTATTTTGAAAACCGGCACGGCATATCGCATATGCGTGCACGTGCACGCCCGTATATTAAGCTTGCACACCAGACACTAACCAGCAAAGTCGTCAGGCGTGCACACATATGCTAGTGAACAAAAACAGTTGGTCACCTCAACTACGACGGACACAAACTCTTCTCTTATCTTTTTGTTGAAACTTGAAAGGCATACCTCACACTCTACCTCGGTAATAATACATAGTACGTCTCTTCAAGGCAGTCAACTTTGTCCTGCTAGGATTTTTAGAAAAGGTGACACTACTACAAAAAGGGCTATAGATGGAATGGCTACTAATGGCGCACCTGTGATGTGGTGCGCCATTACTATATTCTAATGGCGCACCATGTCTCGTGCGCCATTAGTAATATATTACTAATGGCGCACCTGGTGTGTGTGCGCCATTAGTAGTTTGAAAAAAACATAAATTTTTTGTTACTAATGGCGCACCGATGCATAGTGCGCCATTACTAATGACATAAATGGCGCACCACATCCGTCAGGCGCCATTAGTAGTTTTGAAAAAATGTAAAAAAAATAAAAGAAAATTTGTTACTAATGGCGCACCTTGGGTGGTGCGCCATTACTAGTTTTAACTAGTAATGGCGCATTTTCCACTGGTGCGCCATTACTAAGTTTTTAAAAAAATCAAAAATATCATTTTTTATTTTTTTTCAAAATTACTAATGGCGCACCGTGGGGTGGTGCGCCATTAGTAGTTGAACTAGTAATGGCGCACCACCCACGGTGCGCCATTAGTAACTTGCCACCTTCCACCTTCCACGTGCGTCGTCGGTGGAAGGTGGCCAAGTTACTAATGGCGCCGTGGTGTGGTGCGCCATTACTAGTAACTTGGCCACCTTCCACCGAATGCACCCCCCCTGGATCGCCTTTTCAGTTTTAAAAAAAATAAAAGAAAATGATGAAAATGTCAAAAAAAATAAAAGAAAATAAGTTTCCCATGTGGTATGTGGTCTAGTTGTTGGGAAAATTTGCAAATATGAATTTCGACTTCATTTGCAAAATCTCTCGAGAATTTGTAAAAATGGGCATAACTTTTGCATACTAACTCGGATGAAAAAGTTTTTTATATGAAAAATCATCTACTCGAAAAGTTACGGGGCTTTCAAGATCTAGCGGCAAAAAAATTCAAAAAAATTCAAACTTACTAGTGGCGCACCGTGGATGTGGTGCGCCACTAGTAACAGAAAAAAAATTACTAATTTCAAAATTACTAATTTCAATTTTTTTTTGAATTTTTTTCAAAAAATGATACGTAATATGATCGAGAAGTTTGAAATATTTTTCAAAATTTCATCATAGTCATTAACATGAACAAAATCCTAGACATCAGTAAGGTATAACAGGATTGATATGCTAGATATATCAAAAGTGCCTGTGAAGTGAGCTGTTGCTGGGGTTGGATAGAACTCTGAAGTTAAGCGTGCTTGGGCTGGAGTAGTGTGAGGATGGGTGACCTTTCGGGAAGTTTGACCACGGAGTGCGGTTTGACCTGAGATTAAGCATATTGACCCGAGATTAAGCCATAGTGAACTGAGATTAAGAAAAAATTGAAAAAAAAAGTAAAAAAGTTGAAAATTTTTTTTGAAAACAATTAAAAAAAAATTGTTACTAATGGCGCACTTCTATGTGGTGGGCCATTAGTATACCAGATACTAATGGCGCACCTCTATGTAGTGCGCCATTAGTATACTAATGGCGCACCGTGGGCTATACTAATGGTGCACTACATGGTGCGCCATTAGTATACCAGATACTAATGGCGCACCAGGTGGTGCGCCATTAGTAAAAATTACTAATGGCGTGCTATTAATGGCGCACCACAGATGCGCCATTAATAGCCATACTAGGTGCGCCATTAGTAGGGGTTTTTCTAGTAGTGTGATGGTTATGAAAGGGTTCCCAATTAAATTTGGAAAGTGGGTTATGACTTATGAGTACTGTTAATGATGGTAAGGTGGCTTTTCTAGCTCATTACATGTATTATTTGTAGCTACAAATAGTTATGCATAGTGATACCTTTTATCGAGTCCTTTTTGCTCAAGCTGTTTAGTTGTGAGTGTGAAGTAAAATAAATAAATCATGTTTCTCTAGGTATATTCCAAACATCAAAGTTGAAATAACTTTGATTTCCTAGATATAGATAGTTAGGCACACAAGTTTGCTGGTACTCTATATGTCTGCCAGATCATGATTTCTTCTTATATACGAGGTGTTGTTTTAGCTATGAACAACGATATGATTACAAGTCCATTGCCATACCACATTCACAGTTTGGAATGTATCTCTCTGCTATCTTATCATACAATCAGTTTGAATTATTGGAGGATGACCACGATGAAACTATGATGCAATATGGTAGTGATGATGAAGATCACACTGGTCACAATATTGGTGATGATGACGAGTAGTTCTCATGTGTTCACGTCTCTAGATTTTATCTCATGTGTTCACATCTATCTTAATACCTTGCCTTGCCTTGTTCGGTTGGTACTAATTGGTCTCTTCTGCTGCTTAATTATCAGAGATGGCAGGAAGCAGCCACCGCCGCTCTGCGACACCGCGGTACGAGTTGGATGCTTCCGAGTTCTTCACTATCATACTTGGGACTTCAGTATCATCCATGACACAGGTATATAAAATGAGAGATCTCCCCTAGCTTCACCCATCTCATTATGATAGCTGTTGTTTGCCTACATCACTCATTGTCCCAAACTGCAGAGGCTGCCTGACAGTTTTAAGAACATGCTGATGGGTGAAGATCCGCCAAATAATGTGAAGGTGCGACAGGCCGGCAGCGGGTTTCGCAGGCTGTGGTATGTGGAGTTGGTGATCAAGGAGGGCCACATGTACTTGTCTAGTGGGTGGGAGAAGTTCTACCGTGCCTACGACCTGCGGCTGGGGTACTTCCTTCTCTTCAGTTACGACAATGACGCCACCATGCTCATCGTGAAGGTGTTCAACGCGACTATGTGTCACATGCGCCACGCTGAAGATTATGATGCCGGTACGTTCTGCCTCTTCTTATTCCTCTACATTTGGCTTTGTCTCACATCGATTGTTAACGGTCATTGTTGCATTTGGACAGGTAATGGGAGCAGCAGCAGCGACAATGGCTACAGCGAAAGCAGCAGCGACCATGGCTGTAGCGAAAGCAGCAGCGACCATGGCTGTAGCGAAAGCAGCAGCGATTCTGGCTGTAGCGAAAGCAGCAGCGACCATGGCTGTAGCGAAAGCAGCAGCGATTCTGGCTGTAGCGAAAGCAGCAGCGATTCTGGCAGCAGCCTAGACAACAAGAAGGATGATCCGGACTGGAGTGCGGGAGAAGAGGAGCAGAGTGGGGATGAGGAGCTGCAGGATGACGATGGGCATCAGGCTGAGGATGACCTAGCGCTGGTGGTGGCTGACCAAGGGCAAGAGATGGTGGTGGCTGGCCATGGGCAAGAGATGGTGGTGGCTGACCATGGGCAAGAGATGGTGGTGGCTGACCATGGGCAAGAGATGGAGGTGGCTGAGGATGACCTAGTGATGGTCGTGCCTGAAGGTGGCCTCACGATGGTGGTGGTGCCTGACAATGACCACACACCGGTGGTGGCGCCGGCGATCCCACAGCTGGGCGACATGACCACGCCAATTGAGGTAGAAGACTACATCCCACTGCCTCCACCGCCTCCACCGCCTCGCCGCTCTTGGCGCATCAGACTGAGGAAGGAGAAGGAGAAGAACAATGCATGAGAACTGAACTTTGTCAGGTATGTCAGATCTCCAAAATGATATATATATATATACTTAGTTACCTATGTTATCTCTAATATGCTTAGTTTCCTATAGGTTAGCTTCATTTTACCTAAGTTGGCTCTAATATGCTAACTTAGAGCTTATATGCTTAGTTTCCTATAGGTTAGCTCCAAAATAACTTATGTTAGCACAAAATGATCAAGTTTACATAATAAGCTTATAATCTTTTTCTTATTCTTCTTCTTTTCCAAAATGACATAGGTTAGCTTCATTTTACCTAAGTTGGCTCTAATATACTAACTTAGAGCTTATATGCTTAGTTTCCTATAGGTTAGCTCCAAAATAACTTATGTTAGCACAAAATGATCAAGTTTACATAATAAGCTTATAGTCTTCTTCTTATTTCTTTTCCAAAATTCTTCTTATTCTTCTTCTAGTGTTCTTCTTCTTCTAGTATTCTTCTAGTCTTCTTCTTTTCTTCTTCTAACTTCTTGTTTATCATTTTGCAGATTTGATTTAATTCACGGAAGCTTGCATGGATGGAGTGCTTCTTTTCCATTTGTGTTTTTATTTTGTATCAATGTGAAACTTTTGTGAATTGATGGATAACGGTGTTGGATGAACAATGTGAAACTTTTGTAATATGTAACGATGGAACTTGTGTGTTGGCTATGTATGTATATATGATGGAACTTGTGTGTTGGCTATGTATGTATATGTGATGGAACTTGTGTGTTCGCTATGATTGTTATATGGATGCTTGTTGTATATATATGTGTTGGATATCTCATAGATGAAATAGTGACCTGAGATTAAGAAAAAAATTAAAAAAATTGTTACTAATGGCGCATTACAGTGTGGTGCGCCATTAGTATAGCAGACACTAGTGGCGCACCGTGGGCAAAACTAATGGCGCACTGCCTGGTGCGCCATTAGTATACCAGATACTAATGGCGCCATTAGAAAAAAATTCTAGTGGCGTGATACTAATGGCGCACCAGTGATGCGCCATTAGTAGGCAAAACTGGTGCACCATTAGTAGCCCTTTTCCTAGTAGTGTGCCAATCGAGTTTTCAGGCAGACTGTTTAACCAGTGCCGAGCTGGCCTTTGAGTTTTAGCGGGAGGTATTTTATGGCATGAATATCGTCTCCGCGGGCCATATGGATGTGGAGAAGGAAATCTTTGATCCACACCGCGGGATCTGTTGTTCCATCGTATGGTTCAATATTTACGGGCTTAAACCTTCTGGGAATTCATGATCCATTACTCCGTCAGTGAAGCCAAGGGGGTGTGCGGCACCTCTGGATCGGGCCACAACGCGACGTGTCTCTTATGGGGTTCATCAGCGATTTTCGGCCCGGGCGTGGCTAGGTTCATCACGTCCGAATAGATAGCCGTCGTCGTGTGTTGAGGTGCGTCCTCATGATCCGTAGATCGATCTGGTATGACCTGCTCTATTGTGCAGGTCTTGCCGAAGGCCGTGTGTATAATCCCGAGCTGTTTTATATTTGTTTTCATGCTTCGGTGGTGTAGGCTGTTGTTCGGCTTGAATTGTCGCTTCCTCCCGACCACATGGTGGTCTGTTTGCCGTATTGCATGAGGGAGGTAAGGACTTCGGTGCCTCCTCGTCGAACTGAGATAGCAGTTTGCACTTCGGGTAACTCTTGGCTGGGCGTTTGAGGCTGTATTCTTCGGTTGCTAGGACATCTGTCCATCTGTCGTTGAGCAGATCTTGGTCAGCTTGAAGCTGCTGCCGTTTCTTTTTCAGGCTTCTTGCTGTGGCTATGAGCCGGCGCTTGAAGCGCTCCTGCTCAAAAGTTTCCTCTGGCACGATGAATTCCTCATCACCGTGGCTTGCCTCATCTTTGGAGAGCGGAAGATAATTTTCATCCTCCGAGTCGTCATGTATGGCCTGTTCATCAGGGCTAACTTGCCCGTTTCCTGGTTCCCCCTGTTCGGAAGTTGCTTCGACAGGATCTTCATCGTTTTCGGCATTTTCTGGAGTATTATTTTCTCCGGTGCCAGCATTGCTGTCTTTTGAACGACGTGATTTGGAGCGGCGCCGGGGACGCCGGCATTTGGACTGTGTCCCAGGAGGTTTATCCTCAATTGTATCTTCTTTGTCATCGTCGTTGGTTTCTTTAGGTGTATCCACCATGTACACGTCGTGCGAAGAAGTGGACGTCCAGTGTCCAGTGAATGGCGGGTTTTGTCCCCGCTCCTCGTCGGCATCATCGTCCATAACGTCGATGTCTTCGGAGCCGTAATCAAGCTTATCGGTTAAGTCCTCGACAGTGGCTATGAAGTGGGTGGTGGGTGGGAAGAAAATTTCTCCATCATCAGCCCCTAGTTCGAACCGAACATAGTTCGGTTGTGAGTCCCCCGCCAAGGACATGTTCTTTAATGTCTGCGGCGCTGAATTCGAAGAACGATAAGCGATCAAGTTCGGCGTCCGCGGACTCACATGGTTCGGAACTTATAACCAGAGACAAGTCCGGAGTTCAAGTGACACATATATCGTGTGAGGTTAAGTCTATGTGTTGCTCCAACACCGGGGAAGCTGTGGCCTCCGTGGCGGGGTTGAGCTTCCCGTCCTTGGATGGCGCAGTATGTTCCGAATCTAAGGCCAGAGCAGTTACAGGAGCTATCTCCTGGATGCGGTCTGATGACAGATTTAGGTCATGTTCATCGAGGTGACCAGGAGCGGTTGCCGCGGTCTCGAACCCGGCGAAGATCAAATCTCAACGGATGTCCGCAACGTAGTTCCAGCTCCCAAATCTGACATGGTGGCCAGGGGCGTAGCTATCGATCTGCTCCAGATGGCCAAACGAGTTGGCCCACAGTGCGAAGCCGCCGAATACGAAGATCTGTTTGGGGAGAAAAGTCTCTCCTTGGACAGCATCATTGTTGACGATTGAAGGGGCCATCAAACCTTTGGGGGACGACACAGTGGAACTCTCAATGAAAGCACCAATGTCGGTGTCAAAACCGGCAGATCTCGGGTAGGGGGTCCTCAACTGTGCGTCTAAGGTCGATGGTAACAGGAGACATGTGACACAATGTTTACCCAGGTTCAGGCCCTCTCTATTGAGGTAATACCCTACTTCCTGCTTGATTGATCTTGATGAATATGAGTATTACAAGAGTTGATCTACCACGAGATCGTAATGGCTAAACCCTAGAAGTATAGCGTGTATGACTATGCTAATGAGTATGTCCTCCTCCGGACTACTCCTCGGTTTATATAGAAACCGGGAGGATCTAGGGTTACACAAGGTCCGATACGAAGAAAGGAATCTACACATTTGATCGCCAGGCTTGCCTTCCACGCGAAGGAGAGTCCCATCCGGATACGGGTAGTGTCTTCGTTCTTTGTATCTTTACAACCCATCAGTCTGGCCCATGGCTAATAGGCCGGATGCCCGAGGACCCCTTATTCTAGGACTCCCTCAGGGGGGCGCGCCCCCTCCTTTGCTCCCTTCTCCTCTCTCCCACTATGGCCCAATAAGGCCCAAATACCTCCCCGGGGGTTCCAGTAACCTCTCGGTACTCCTGTATATTCCCGATCTCACCCGGAACCATTCCGATGTCCAAATATAGTCGTCCAATATATCGATCTTTATGTCTCGACCATTTCAAGACTCCTCGTCATGTCCGTGATCATATCCGGGACTCCGAACTACCTTCAGTACATCAAAACACATAAACTCATAATACCGATCGTCACCGAACGTTAAGCGTGTGGACCGTACGGGTTCGAGAACTATGTAGACATGACCGAGACTCATCTCCGATCAATAACCAATAGCGGAATCTGGATGCTCATATTGGTTCCTACATATTCTATGAAGATCTTTATCGGTCAAACCGCATAACAACATACGTTGTTCCCTTTGTCATCGGTATGTTACTCGCCCGAGATTCGATCGTCGGTATCTCAATACCTAGTTCAATCTCGTTACTGGAAAGTCTCTTTACTCGTTCCGTAATGCATCATCCCGTTTCTGACTCATTAGTCACTTTGCTTGCAAGGCTTATCGTGATGTGCATTACCAAGAGGGCCCAGAGATACCTCTCCGACAACCGGAGTGACAAATCCGAATCTCGATCTATGCCAACTCAACAAGTACCATCGGAGGCACCTATAGAGCACCTTTATAATCACCCAGTTACGTTGTGATGTTTGGTAGCACACAAAGTGTTCCTCCGGTATTAGGGAGTTGCATAATCTCATAGTCATTTGAACATGTAGAAGTCATGAAGAAAGCAATAGCGTTATACTAAACGATCAAATGCTAAGCTAACGAAATGGGTCAAGTCAATCACATCATTCTCTAATGATGTGATCCTGTTAATCAAATGACAACTCATGTCTATGGCTAGGAAACTTAACCATCTTTGATTCAACGAGCTAGTCAAGTAGAGGCATACTAGTGACACTCTCTTTGTCTATGTATTCACACATGTACTAAGTTTCCGGTTAATACAATTCTAGCATGAATAATAAACATTTATCATGGTATAATGAAATATAAATAACAACTTTATTATTGCCTCTAGGGCATATTTCCTTCAGTTTCCGACTTGCACTAGAGTCAAAAATCTAGATTACACAATAATGATTCTAACACCCATGGAGTCTTGGTGCTGATCATATTTTGCTCGTGAGAGAGGCTTAGTCAATGGGTGTGCAACATTCAGATCCGTATGTACCTTGCAAATCTCTATGTCTCCCTCCTTAACTTGATCGCAGATAGAATTGAAGCTTCTCTTGATGTGCTTGGTTCTCTTGTGAAATCTGGGTTCCTTTGCCAAGGCAATTGCACTAGTATTGTCACAAAATATTTTTCATTGGACCTGATGCACTAGGTATGACACCTAGATTGGATATGAACTCCTTCATCCAGACTCCTTCATTTGCTGCTTCCGAAGCAGCTATGTACTCCTCCTCACACGTAGATCCCGCCACGACGCTTTGCTTAGAGCTGCACCAACTGATAGCTCCACATTCAATATAAACACGTATCCGGTTTGTGACTTAGAGTCATCCGGATCAGTGTCAAAGCTTGCATCGATGTAACCATTTACGACGAGCTCTTTGTCACCTCCATAAACGAGAAACATATCCTTAGTCCTTTTTCAGGTATTTCAGGATGTTCTTGACCGCTGTCCAATGATCCACTCCTGGATTACTTTGGTAACTCCCTGCTAAACTAATAGCAAGGCACACATCAGGTCTGGTACACAGCATTGCATACATGATAGAGCCTATTTCTGAAGCATAGGGAACACCTTTCGTTTTCTCTCTATCTTCTGCAGTGGTCGGGCATTGAGTCTGTCTCAACTTCACACCTTGTAACACAGGCAAGAACCCTTTCTTTGCTTGATCCATTTTGAACTTCTTCAAGACTTTATCAAGGTATGTGCTTTGTGGAAGTCCAATTAAGTGTCTTGATCTATCTCTATAGATCTTGATGCCCAATATATAAGCAGCTTCACCCAGGTCTTTCATTGAAAAACTCTTATTCGAGTATCCTTTTATGCTATCCAGAAATTATATATCATTTACAATCAACAATATGTCATCTACATATAATATTTGAAATGCTACAGAGCTCCCACTCACTTTCTTGTAAATACAGGCTACTCCAAAAGTCTGTATAAAACCATATGCTTTGATCACACTATCAAAACGTTTATTCCAATTCCGAGATGCTTCCACCAGTCCATTAATGGAGCGCTGGAGTTTGCACACTTTTTTAGCATCCTTTGGATCGATAAAACCTTCAGGTTGCATCATATACAACTCTTCTTCCAGAAATCCATTCAGGAATGCAGTCTTTACATCCATTTGCCAAATTTCATAATCATAAAATGCGGCAATTGCTAACATGATTCGGACAAACTTAAGCATCGCTATGGGTGAGAAGGTCTCATCGTAGTCAACTCTTTGAACTTGTCGAAAACCTTTTGCAACAAGTCGATCTTTGTAGACAATAACATTACCGTCAGCGTCTGTCTTCTTCTTGAAGATCCATTTATTCTTGATGGCTTGCCGATCACCGGGCAAGTCAACCAAAGTCCATACTTTGTTCTCATACATGGATCCCATCTCATATTTCATGGCCTCAAGCCATTTTGCCGAATCTAGGCTCATCATCGCTTCCTCATAGTTCGTAGGTTCATCATGGTCAAATAACATGACCTCCAGAACAGAATTACCGTACCACTCTGGTACGGATCTTACTTTGGTTGACCTACGAGGTTCGGTAGTGACTTGATCGGAAGTTACATGATCATCATCATTAGCTTCCTCACTAATTGGTGTAGGAGTGAGAGGAACATATTTTTGTGATAAACTACTTTCCAATAAGGGAGCAGGTACAGTTACATCATCAAGTTCTACTTTCTTCCCACTCACTTCTTTCGAGAGAAACTCCTTCTCTAGAAAGGATCCGTTCTCAGCAAGAATGTCTTGCCTTCGGATATGTGATAGAAGGTGTACCCAACAGTCTCCTTTGGGTATCCTATGAAGACACATTTTTCCGATTTGGGTTCAATCTTATCAGGTTGAAGCTTTTTCACATAAGCATCGCAGCCCTAGACTTTAAGAAATGACAACTTTGGTTTCTTGCCAAATCATAATTCATAAGGTGTCATCTCAACGGATTTAGATGGTGCCCTATTTAACGTGAATGCAGCCGTCTCTAAAGCATAACCCCAAAACGATAGCGGTAAATCAGTAAGAGACATCATATATCGCACCATATCTAGTAAAGTACGATTACGACATTCAGACACACCATTACGCTGTGGTGTTCCGGGTGGCGTGAGTTGCGAAACTATTCCACATTCTTTCAAATGAATACCAAACTCGTAACTCAAATATTCCCCTCCACGATCAGATCGTAGAAACTTTATACTCTTGTTACAATGATTTTCCACTTCACTCTGAAATTCTTTGAACTTTCCAAATGTTTCATACTTACGTTTCATCAAGTAGATATACCCATATCTACTTAAATCATCTGTGAAGGTGAGAAAATAACGATACCCGCCGTGAGCCTGAATATGCATCGGACCACATACATCAGTATGTATGATTTCCAACAAATCTGTTGCTCGCTCCATTGTTCCGGAGAACGGCGTTTTCGTCATCTTGCCCATGAGGCATGGTTCGCAAGCACCAAGTGACTCATAATCAAGTGATTCCAAAAGTCCATCAGAATGGAGTTTCTTCATGCGCTTTACACCAATATGACCTAAACGGCGGTGCCACAAATAAGTTGCACTATCATTATCAACTCTGCATCTTTTGGCTTGAATATTATGAATATGTGTATCACTACTATCGAGATTCAATATAAATAGACCACTCTTCAAGGGTGCATGACCATAAAAGTCCCACGCTCCTACACAAACAAACAAGAACTCGCAACCAACGCAATAAAGGGGTTGTCAATCCCTTCACGGCCACTTGCGAAAGTGAGATCTGATAGAGATAGTATGATCAGATAAATATATTTTTGGTATTTTTATGATATCGATTGGAAAAGTAAAGATTCAAATAAAAGTAGATTGAAAACTTATATGATAAAAGATAGACCCGGGGGCCATAGGTTTCACTAGTGGCTTCTCTCAAGATAGCATAAGTATTACGGTGGGTGAACAAATTACTGTCAAGCAATTGATAGAAAAGCAAATAATTATGATATTATCTAGGCATGATCATGTATATAGGCATCACGTCCGTGACAAGTAGTCCGACTCCTTCCTGCATCTACTACTATTACTCCACACATCGACCGCTATCCAGCATGCATCTAGAGTATTAAGTTCATAAAGAACAAAGTAACGCATTAAGAAAGATGACATGATGTAGAGGGATAAACTCATGCAATATGATATAAACACCATCTTTTTATCCTCAATGGCAACAATACAATACGTGCCTTGCTGCCCCTGCTGTCACTGGGAAAGGACACCGCAAGATTGAACCCAAAGCTAAGCACTTCTCCCATTGCAAGAAAGATCAATCTAGTAGGCCAGACCAAACTGATAATTCGAAGAGACTTGCAAAGATAACTTAATCACACATAAAAGAATTCAGAGAGATTCAAATATTTCTCATAGATAAACTTTGTCATAAACCGACAATTCATCAGATCTCGACAAACACACCGCAAGAAGAGTTACATCGAATAGATCTCCATGAAGATCGAGGAGAACATGGTCTTGAGATTAAAAGAGAGAGAAGAAGACATCTAGCTAATAACTATGGACCCGAAGGTCTGTGGTAAACTACTCACAACTCATCGGAGAGGCTATGGTGTTGATGTAGAAGCCCTCCGTGGTTGATTCCCCCTCCGGCGGAGCGCCGGCGAAGGCTCCAAGATGGGATCTCACGGATACAAAAGGTTACGGTGGTGGAAATAGTTTTTCATGCTCGCCTCTGATATTCTCGGGGTACGGGGGTATATATAGGAGGAAGAAGTAGGTCGGTGGACGCCCGAGGGGCCCACGAGATAGGGGCGCACCCAGTAGGGGGGGGGCCTCCACCGTCGTGGCCTCCTTGATTGCTTATTGACTTGCACTCCAAGTCCTCTGGATCACGTTTGTTCCAAAATTCACGCTCCTGAAGGTTTCATTCCGTTTGGACTCCTTTTCATATTCCTTTTCTTCGAAACACTGAAATAGGCAAAAAAACAGCAATACGGGCTGGGCCTCCGGTTAGTAGGTTAGTCCCAAAAAATGATATAAAATTGTAAAGTAAAGCCCATAAACATCCAAAACAGGTAATATAATAGCATGCAACAATAAAAAATTATTGATACGTTGGAGACGTATCACATATCAATATACGTTGTCCCCTTTGTCATCGGTATGTTACTCGCCCGAGATTCGATTGTCGGTATCTCAATACATAGTTCAATCTCGTTACCGGCAAGTCTCTTTACTCGTTCCGTAATGCATCATCCCGTGACTAACTCATTAGTCACTTTGCTTGCAAGGCTTATAGTGATGTGCATTACCGAGAGGGCCCAGAGATACCTCTCCGACAACCGGAGTGACAAATCCTAATCTCGATCTATGCCAACTCAAAAAGTACCATCGGAGACACCTGTAGAGAACCTTTATATATAATCTCCCAGTTACATTATGTCATTTGGTAGCACACAAAGTGTTCCTCCGATGTTCGGGAGTTGAATAATCTCATAATCATAGGAACATGTATAAGTCATGAAGAAAGCAATAGCAATATACTAAGCGATCAAATGCTAAGATAACGGAATGGGTCAAGTCAATCACATCATTCTCTAATAATGTGATCCCGTTAATCAAATGACAACTCATGTCTATGGCTAGGAAACTTAACCATCTTTGATTCAGCGAGCTAGTCAAGTAGAGGCATACTAGTGATACTTTGTTTGTCTATGTATTCACACATGTACTAAGTTTCCGGTTAATACAATTCTAGCATGAATAATAAACATTTATCATGATATAAGGGAATATAAATAACAACTTTATTATTGCCTCTAGGGCATATTTCCTTCAAGAAAGTATTGTGGTCCTATGTTTCTTTGCAACATGTATCCCTTCGAGCGGTTCATGGGAATACTGAAGCGCTTTTGTCGGAACTGAAAGAAAAAGGATGGTATTTACTTATTCTCAAGAATATATAGAAAGGGATCCAAAGGCAAGCATCCTACAAGGTTATACCGCGGAGGAGGTGGTTGAGTTTTGCACCGAATACATGAAATAAAGACCTATAGGTTTGCCCCTCTCTCGCCATGAGGGAAGGCTAAAAGGTAAGTCAGTCCTTGTTGGCACGCATTTGGCTGCACCCGGAGAATTGGCAGAGAAAGCCCATTTGACGGTACTGCTTAACAGCCCAATTCTCAACGCTCATGCCGAAGAACACTTGGCGGAGATACGCCAAAGCTTCTTACCAATGTTGCCTCATCAGAAGTGGAGATGAAGGAGCACACTAAGAAGTACGCCGAATGGCTGAAGAATCGTTTGGCACAAGGATCCATCGATGACATCGCTACGTGGTTGGCACAAAAGCCATCACCTACGGTGTTGACATACCAAGCATATGACATAAATGGATACATGTTCTACACTGAGGAACGTGATAAGAAGACCTCATATCAGAACAACTCTATTCGAATAGAATGCATGATTGTAAATGAAGTTGATAAAAGGGTATACTATGGAACCATCAAAGAGATTTGGAAGCTTGAATCCCTCTTGGTCAGGTAAGACTAGTCTTTATGCCTACCCTACAACTTAATTCATTTAATTTAGAACTGTCGCCTGTACTAAATTTGTGAGTTATGCCGGGTTTTCTGTAGATGTAAGAACTGTTAATATATTGACCTTGATATGCTGTCAGCTCAGGCAATGAATATGAAGTGTTTTTTGTTATTATTATTATTATTATTATTATTATTATTATTATTATTATTATTATTATTATTATTATTATTATTATTATTATTATTATTATTATTATTATTATTATTATTATTATATTATATCATAGAGGTAGCTGATACGTCTCCAACGTATCTATAATTTTTGATTGTTCCATGCTATTATATTATCAGTTTTGAATGATTATGGGCTTTATTATACACTTTTATATTACTTTTGGGACTAACCTATTAACCGGAGGCCCAGCCCATATTGCTGTTTTATTGCCTGTTTCAGACTTTCGAAGAAAAGGAATATCAAACGGAGTCCAAACGGAATGAAACCTTCGGCAGCGTGATTTTTTGGAAGAATATGATCCTGGAGACTTGGAGTCCACGTCAGAAGATCCTCGAGGAGGCCATGAGATAGGAGGCCGCGCCCCCTGTCTCGTGGGCCCCTCGAGCAACTCCCGACTGACTTCTTTCGCCTATATAGTCCCACGTACCCTAAAAACATCCACGGAGAAGATAGATCGGAAGTTCCGCCGCCGCAAGCCTCTGTAGCCAACAAAAACCTCTCGGGAGCCCTTCCCGGCACCCTGCCGGAGGGGGGGATCCTTCACCGGTGGCCATCTTCATCATCCCGGCGCTCTCCATGACGAGGAGGGAGTAGTTCACCCTCGGGGCTGAGGGTATGTACCAGTAGCTATGTGTTTGATCTCTCTCTCTCTCTCCTGTTCTCTCTCGTGTTCCCTGTATGGCACGATCTTGATATATTCCGAGCTTTGCTATTGTAGTTGAGTCTTATGATGTTTCTCCCCCTCTACTCTCTTGTGATGAATTGAGTTTCCCCTTTGAAGTTATCTTATTGGATTGACTCTTTTATGAGAACACTTGATGTATGTCTTGCCGCGCTTATCTGTGGTGGCAATGGGATATCATGTGCCTCTTGATGTATGTTTTGGTGACCAACTCGCGGGTTCCGCCCATGAACCTATGCATAGGGGTTGGCACACGTTCTTGACTCTCCGGTAGAAACTTTGGGGCACTCTTTGAAGTACTTTATGTTGGTTGAATAGATGAATCTGAGATTGTGTGATGCATATCGTATAATCATGCCCACGGATACTTGAGGTGACAATGGAGTATCTAGGTGACATTAGGGTTTTGGTTGATTTGTGTCTTAAGGTGTTATTCTAGTACGAACTCTTGAATAGATTGATCCGAAAGAATAACTTTGAGGTGGTTTCGTACCCTACCATAATCTCTACGTTTGTTCTCCGCTATTAGTGGCTTTGGAGTGACTCTTTCTTGCATGTTGAGGGCTTGTCATATGATCTATCTATGTTATTATTGTTGAGAGAACTTGCACTAGTGAAAGTATGAACCCTAGGCCTTGTTTCCTACCATTGCAATACCGTTTACGCTCACTTTTATCGCTCGTTACCTTGCTGTTTTTATTATTTCAGATTACAAATACCTTTATCTACTATCTATTTTGCACTTGTATCATCATCTCTTTGCCGAACTAGTGCACCTATACAATTTACCATTGTATTGGGTGTGTTGGGGACACAAGAGACTCTTTGTTATCTGGTTGCGGGGTTGTTTGAGAGAGACCATCTTCATCCTACGCCTCCTACGGATTGATAAACCTTAGGTCATCCACTTGAGGGAAATTTGCTACTGTCCTACAAAAACTTGTGCACTTGCAGGCCCAACAACGTCTACAAAAAGGAGGTTGTGTAGTAGACATCAAGCTCTTTTCGGGCGCCGTTGCCGGGGAGGTTAGCGCTTGAAGGTATATCTTTAGATCTTGCAATCAAATCTTTTTGTTTCTTGTTTTATCACTAGTTTAGTTTATAAAAGAAAACTAAAAAAATGGATTTGAGTTTGTCTCATATGCTTCATCTTTTTCATATCTTTCGTGAGAATGATGGAAAGGAAAATTGTGCTCAAGTGCTAGAAGAAGAATGCATTAGAATGTTTGGTACTATATCTTTGTATGATGAGCATGATTGCAATGTTGTTAGTATGAATTCCTTGAATATCCATGATACTAATGATATGCAAAGCCACAAGCTTGGGGAAGCTATGTTTGATGAAGATGATATTTTTTGTCCCCCATGTTTTGATGAGAATATTTATTATGATGAAAGCATGCCTCCTACTTATGATGATTATATTGATGAAAGTGAGTTTGGAAGAGTGTCAAATTTAGGAATTAGTGATCCCACTATTTTGGAAGATGTTGAATCTTATTGTGATGAATATGAAACTGGATTTGGAAGAGTGTCAACTTTATTTAGTGATTCCTCTATCTTGGGAGAGGTTTCAATCGATTATGATGAGAATGAAGTTGCGACTTACGATGATTATTGTGATGAAACTTATGCTGTAAAAAGTAGCGATGATTATATTTATAAAACTTGTCATGATTATGATTACCCTTTTTCTGAACATTACTCTTTTAATGTGGAAACAATTTTTAGTGTTCAAGTCTCTTATGATACTTCCACTATTCCGAATGAGAAGAATTTTGCTTATGTGGAGAGTAGTAAATTTTCTATCCTTGTAGATCATGACAAGAATGATTTAGGTTCTGATTATATTGTTGAATTCATTCATGATGCTACTGAAAATTATTATGAGGGAGGAACATATGCTTGTAAGAATTGCAATAATATCAAGTTTCCTCTCTATGTGTTAAAATTTTTGAAGCTATGCTTGTTGTACCTTCCTATGCTAGTTGATTATTGTTCCCATAAGTTGTTTGCTCACAAAATCCCTATGCATAGGAAGTGGGTTAGACTTAAATGTGCTAGTCATATTCTTCATGATGCTCTCTTTATGTTTCAATTCTTATCTTTTATGTGAGCGTCATTGAAATCATCATGCCTAGCTAAAAAGGCATTAAAGAAAAGCGCTTGTTGGGAGACAACCCAATATTTACCCTTACTGTTTTTGTGTATCCACATGATTATTCTACTGTTGTAACATGTTTTATAGCTTTTTTTTCAATAAAGTGCCAAGTAGAACCTTTGGGAAGACTTGGGTGAAGTTTATGTGATCTTGCTGTAAAAAACAGAAACTTTAGCGCTCACGAGAATAGATGCCATTTTTTACTGGAGAGTGATTTTAGGTTTATTCTTTTTGCAGATGATTAATAGACAAATTACTCAGGTCCAGAAATTTATTTCATAATTTTTTGGGTTCCATAAGTATACGTTTGATACAGATTACTACAGACTGTTCTGTTTTTGACAGATTCTGCTTTCATTGTGTTGTTTGCTTATTTTGATGCATCTATGAGTAGTATCGGAGGGTATGAACCATAGAGAAGTTAGAATACAGTAGGTTTTACACCAATATGAATTTAGAATGAGTTCATTACAGTATCTAAGTGGTGGTTTTATTTTCATATACTAACGGAGCTTACGAGTTTTGTTTGAGTTTTGTGTGGTTGAAGTTTTCAAGTTTTGGGTTAAAGATTCGATGGACTATGGAATAAGGAGTGGTAAGAGACTAAGCTTGGGGATTCCCAAGGCACCCCAAGGTAATACTCAAGGACAACCAAAAGCCTAAGCTTGAGGATGCCCCGGAAGGCATCCCCTCTTTCGTCTTCGTTCATCGGTAACTTTACTTGGAGCTATATTTTTATTCGCCACATGATATGTGTTTTGCTTGTAGAGTCATTTTATTTTGTTAGTTTTTGCTTGCTGTTATTTATAGTAATGTTTTGCATCTTTATTTTCAATAAAAATGTCAAGGATAGCCTTTGCCATGCTTATTTTGCTAGTATACATGTTGCTGTTTGAAAACAGAAAGTTTACCGCTGTTGCAAAAATTCCCTCGAAAAGTAAGAGAATGGTATAATGTTGAATCTTTTTGCATATTAAGAGCTGATAAATTTATTACAGTGGGAATTTTAGTTCATAATTTTTGGAGTCAGGGAAGTATTGATACCCTTGCATTCTGTATAGACTGTACTGTTTTGACAGATTGCTGTTATGGTTGCATTGTTTGCATATGTTTGCTTGTTTAATGTTTCTATTTGAGGATAGGAGTATTAAATATGCAGAGGCATTTAGTATGCAATGTTGAATAATAATTTTAGTGATTTGTTACAGTAGAAAATGATAAGGTTTTGCATTGGTTTATACTAACCTATCTCACGAGTTCTTGTTGAGTTTGTTGTGAATGAAGCTTTTGATAAAAAGAAGAGAAACCATGATATGAGAGGAATTAAGGAGACATAAAAGCTCAAGCTTGGGGATGCCCAAGGCACCCCAAGATAATACTTCAAGAAGTCTCAAGCATCTAAGCTTGGGGATTCCCCGTTAGGCATCCCACCTTTCTTCTTCAACAACTATCGGTTAGTATCGGTTGAGCCTAAGTTTTTGCTTCTTCACATGAGTTGTGCTATCCTTGCAATGTCATTTTATTTCGTTTTGCTTGCTGCTTGAATACAATACCAAGATCTGGAATTCTTTAATGAGAGAGAGTCTTCACATAGTTACGCAATTATTTGACTACTCATTGAACTTCACTTATATCTTTCGGAGTAGTTTGTCGTTTGCTCTAGTAATTCACTTATATCTTTTAGAGCACGGCGGTGGTTATATTTTGAAGAAATTGCTAGACTCTCATGCTTCACTTATGTTATTTTGAGAGTCTTAAACGGCATGGTAATTTGAATGAAAACTATTATAGGAAGTGAATTGGATTCTATGATCAATTTGATACTTGATAATTGTTTTGAGATATGGAGGTAGTGATATTAAAGTCATGCTAGTTGGGTGATTATGAATTTAAAGAATGCTTGCGTTGAAGTTAGCAAGTCCCGTAGCATGCACGTATGGTTAAAGTTGTGTAACAAACTTGAAACATGAAGTGTACCTGGCTTGTGCATCCTTATGAGTGGTGGTCGGGGACGAGCGATGGTCTTTTCCTACCAATCTATCCCTGTGGAGCATGCACATAGTGCTTGATTTTTGATGACTTCTAAATTTTTGCAATAATTATATGAGTTCTTTTGACTAATGTTGAGTCCATGGATTATACGCACTTTTACCTTTCCACCATTGCTAGCCTCTTCGGTACCGTGCATTGCCCTTTCTCACCTTGAGAGTTGGTGCAAACTTCGCCGGTGCATCCAAACCCCGTGATACGATACGCTCTATCACACATAAACCTCCTTATATCTTCCTCAAAACAGCCACCATACCTACCTATTATGGCATTTCCATAGCCATTCCGAGATATATTTTCATGCAACTTTCCACCGTTCCGTTTATCATCATCATGACATACTTTACTTTTGTCATATTGCCATTGCATGATCATGTAGTTGACATCGTATTTTTGGCGAAGCCACCATGCATAATTTTTCATACATGTCACTCTTGATTCATTGCACCATCCCAGTACACCGCCGGAGGCATTCATATAGAGTCATATCTTGTTCTAGTTTTGAGTTGTAATTCATATGTTGTAATCAATGAAAGTGTGATGATCATCATTATTAGAGCATTGCCCAAAAATAAAAGAAAAAGAAAAAAAAGAAGAAAGGCCAAAAAAAAGGCCCAAAAAAAAGAAAGAAAAAAAAGAAAATCAACGAAAGGGCAATGCTACTATCTCTTTTTCCACACTTGTGCTTCAAAGTAGCACTTTGTCCTTCATGTAGTGAGTCTCATATATTGTGCTTCAAACTAGCACCATGTTTTTCATATAGTGAGTCTCATAGGTTGTCTTTTTCATACTAGTGGGAATTTTTCATTATAGAACTTGGCTTGTATATTCCTACGATGGGCTTTCTCAAAAGCCCTAGGTCTTCGTGAGCAAGCAAGTTGGATGCACACCCACTAGTTTTCTTTTGTTGAGCATTAATTTATACCTCTAGTGCATCCATTGCATGGCAATCCCTACTCCTCATGTTGACATCAATTGATGGGCATCTCCATAGCCCATTGATTATCCTCGTCAATGTGAGACTTTCTCCTTTTTTGCCTTCTCCACACAATCCCCATCGTCATATCCTATTCCACCCATAGTGCTATATCCATGGCTCACGCTCATGTATTGCGTGAAGGTTGAAAAAGTTTGAGATTATTTAAGTATGAAACAATTGATTGGATTGTCATCGGGGGTATAGAAGTTGGGAACATCTTTGTGTGACAAAAATAAAGCATAGCCTAACTATATGATTTTGTAGGGATGAACTTTCTTTTGCCATGTTATTTTGAGAAGACATGATTACTTTGATTAGTATGCTTGAAGTGTTACTATTTCTTTTATCAGTATGAAATTTTATTTTGAATCACTTGAATCTGAACATTCATGCCACAATAAAGAGAAATTACATTGAGAATCATGCTAGGTAGCATTCCACATCAAAAATTCTGTTTTTATCATTTACCTACTCGAGGACGAGCAGGAATTAACCTTGGGGATGCTTGATACGTCTCCAACGTATCTATAATTTTTTATTGTTCCATGCTATTATATTATCAGTTTTGAATGATTATGGGCTTTATTATACACTTTTATATTACTTTTGGGACTAACCTATTAACCGGAGGCCCAGCCCATATTGCTATTTTATTGCCTGTTTCAGTATTTCGAAGAAAAGGAATATCAAACGGAGTCCAAACGGAATGAAACCTTCGGCAACGTGATTTTTTGGAAGAATATGATCCTGGAGACTTTGAGTCCACGTCAGAAGATCCTCGAGGAGGCCACGAGATAGGAGGCCGCGCCCCCCTTAAAGGGTGGCGGCCCCCAGTCTCGTGGGCCCCTCGAGCACCTCCCGACCGACTTCTTTCGCCTATATAGTCCCGCGTACCCTAAAAACATCCACGAAGAAGATAGATCGGGAGTTCCACCACCGCAAGCCTCTGTAGCCACCAAAAACCTCTCGGGAGCCCTTCCCGGCACCCTGCCGGAGGGGGATCATTCACCGGTGGCCATCTTCATCATCCCGGCGCCCTCCATGACGAGGAGGGAGTAGTTTACCCTCGGGCTGAGGGTATGTACCAGTAGCTATGTGTTTGATCTCTCTCTCTCTCTCTCGTGTTCTCTCTCGTGTTCCCTCTATGGCACGATCTTGATGTATCCCGAGCTTTGCTATTGTAGTTGGATCTTATGATGTTTCTCCCCCTCTACTCTCTTGTGATGAATTGAGTTTCCCCTTTGAAGTTATCTTATTGGATTGATTCTTTTATGAGAACACTTGATGTATGTCTTGCCGTGCTTATCTGTGGTGACAATGGGATATCATGTGCCTCTTGATGTATGTTTCAGTGACCAACTTGCGGGTTCCGCCCATGAACCTATGCATAGGGGTTGGCACATGTTCTTGACTCTCCAGTAGAAACTTTGGGGCACTCTTTGAAGTACTTTGTGTTGGTTGAATAGATGAATCTGAGATTGTGTGATGCATATCGTATAATCATGCCCACGGATACTTGAGGTGACAATGTAGTATCTAGGTGACATTAGGGTTTTGGTTGATTTGTGTCTTAAGGTGTTATTCTAGTACGAACTCTTGAATAGATTGATCCGAAAGAATAACTTTGAGGTGGTTTCGTACCCTACCATAATCTATACGTTTGTTCTCCGCTATTAGTGGCTTTGGAGTGACTCTTTGTTGCATGTTTAGGGCTTGTCATATGATCTATCTATGTTATTATTGTTGAGAGAACTTGCACTAGTGAAAGTATGAACCCTAGGCCTTGTTTCCTACCATTGCAATACCGTTTACACTCACTTTTATCGCTTGTTACCTTGCTGTTTTTATTATTTCAGATTACAAATACCTTTATCTACTATCTATTTTGCACTTGTATCACCATCTCTTCGCCGAACTAGTGCACCTATACAATTTACCATTGTATTGGGTGTGTTGGGGACACAAGACACTCTTTGTTATTTGATTGCAGGGTTGTTTGAGAGAGACCATCTTCATCCTACGCCTTCTACGGATTGATAAACCTTAAGTCATCCACTTGAGGGAAATTTGCTAATGTCCTACAAACCGGTGCACTTGCAGGCCCAACAACGTCTACAAGAAGAAGGTTGTATAGTAGACATCAGTAGCACACTCAATCGATCTCACTACAGTATGTGTGAACAAAAATATGCAATCTGGTTTGCGAATAGCACACGGTTCGTTGATGAAAGCCGTGTGCCGACCAAACCCCGCCACCCTGCCCACGATCTGAGTCGTGCTTTCTGATTGGCCAGAACCCAAACCCCACGGATCGTACGTCTGCACCGTTGGATGCTCCCAGATCGAACGGCGATCCTCATCCCTTTCGACAGCACATGCAGTTCCGGTTGTAATTTTATTTTTTATCACAAAATGCATGTTAATCTAAAAAATGTCTTAAATATAGCTAACGATACATGAAATGCGCCAGAAAATCAAACCCGTGGTATAATGGTGATTGCGTACCGTGGAAATTTTATGAGGCCATACGATGAAGTCACCGGCCACAGGAGTTTGAATTGACACGTCTCCTTTTGGAAAACCATCATCTTTCATGTGAGATGCTCCGGTTTGGAAGGAGCGGTCATCAAAACTTGTGCCAAACTTTACCATTTTTTTCCACGGGGTCGTGAGAGCACGCCACAAGCACACATCGATTTTGATGATGTCCAAACTCCATCTGAATTTTTTGTAATTAAAATACCAACTAGGCCTACGCCAGTGGCCACACCTCGCGGCCGAAATGTCTGAAACTTCTACCTGCTTGTCGAACAAACGGATGAAAACTCACAAAGCGACACACAAATGATCTGTACACCGTTGCTAGGCTGATAGTAAGGGGGTATCATAGCTAGTATCATGCATGCCAACTAGGGCATTTTGATGAGCTGTCGTAGAATTAATAAATAAAGAAAGAGAGGGTTAAGTATCATATCATGAAACCGTATCATAATAAATGTTATGCTACTATGTGTCATGCATGACAATATAAATAAACTACTACATATGATACGAGCCAGCTACTCTATGATACTATGCATTAGAGCAAGTAAGTACACAATAGAGTGACATAAGACTAGCGACAATGGGTAGTAACATAGAATGTTACTAGTCTATGTTACTACCTCTATAGTGGGGATTAACATATGTGTAGTAACATGCAACACTTCATTCATTAGGCTATAGACTCAGCTTGCCTTGAAATGTGTGATGTTACTCAGACTAGCCACAATGGGTAGTAACATAGACTAGTAACATGCCCATGTGTTACTAGTCTATGTTACTACCTCTATAGTGGGGAGTAACATATATGTCTGGTAACATGCAACACTTCATTTATTAGGATACAGACACATCTTGCCTTGATATGTACATGCGATGTTACTCATACTACTAGTAACTAGCTATGTTACTACTTTCCTCTCTTTCTTCATTTATTGCTTGCCACATCATTTTCTTAATTTATCTAGATATGTGTGATGTTACTACCTATGTTACTCCCATTGTGGGTAGTCTCATACTATAGTAAGACTATACCCACAGTGGGAGTAACATACGTAGTATCATCACACATATCCACTTTCCTCCATTTCTTCATTTATTGCTTGCCACATCATCTATTTTATCTAGATATGTATGATGTTACTACCTATGTTATACCCACTGTGGGTAGTCTGGCTATAAGGAATAGAATAATATATGTGCTTATTAGTTGGAGGAAATAGAAGAGAAGCGGGCTCTTAGTTAGTAGAGCCAGCTACAACACGAGACCCAAGACACTTTGTGAGGATGTAAGGTGGGCCAACTATTGATAAACTAGTACGTATATAAAACTTAGTATTGTACATGCCCGCTAAGAGGTTGGCTGTATATGACATGGCAACTTCTTATAGCCGACCCTTGGCTGTATTATTAACCATGCATGCTCTTAGTGAGGTAGCTAGTATATCATAGACGACTAGCTAGTATCAGACTAGCCACAGTGGGAGTAACTTCAGTGGTAACACTGACTCCAACTCAGCAAACTTGCTTATGTGGCAATAAGCTAATGAGGAGAGAGATAGTTTCAGTAACTTAGCTAGTTATTGTAGCATCACATGTCCCAATGCAATATGAGTCTGTAACCTAAGAAATGAAGCTTTGCATGACACTACACTTACGTTACTACCCACTATGATGGTAGTAACATATATAGTCTAGGGATATGTGTATGTTACTAGTGCACTACTCTCCATTGTGTCTTGTCTCATACTCCCTCCTTTCCGGTTTAGGCTGGTTGTAATGGTATTATCATAAGCGGTATCATGCATGCCAACTAGACTTTCTGGATGATGTCGCACACGAGAGGATGTGGTATCATATCATGATACCGTGCCATATTAAATGTTGTACTACTACTTTGTGTGATGCATGACAATTAGCAAGGCAACCTAAGATGTTAACTTATGATACTATGCATTACGGAAGTAGTATCCTAGCTACACTATCATATATATGCATGATACTACTAGTATATATAATAATCCCCATTACAACCAGCCTTATAGGGCTCAATTCAAAAATCTCACCAACCAAGTTAGATGGTGAGTGGTGGAATACTTTTTGTAGTTTGCAAAAACACCCAATTAATGCTTTTGTTTTCCTCAAAAATTTATCTTTCCCAATGTATTAATTGCAATATATGCATGCATATATAAAGTACATGCATTGGTGAACTTTCTCTTAATACTTGCATGCAATGATATAATGCACCTTGGAATCTGGACATGTGATGGGGAACAACCAAATTGAGCCTTATAAAATGGAAAAACTAAAATTTTGAGATAAGCCTATAAACCGGAAAGGAGGGAGTATCTATGCATGATACTAGTATATGATCGGCAATACCTCTGTAATGTGGTTAAGGAAATGCCTAGTGACAGGGCCCCTGGCCCTGATGGATTTAATGGTTGCTTTCTTAAGAGTTGCTGGCGGATCATCAAAGAGGATTTCTATAACATTTGCCATGATTTCCATTCGGGGACTCTTGACATCACCAGCATCAGTGAGGGCTATATTACTCTGATACCAAAAATCTCCTCCCCCGAAACTGCGAATGACTATCGACCAATCACTTTGCTTAACTGCTGCCTGAAAACCATCACGAAAATCCTGGCTAATCGGCTGCAGAGAGTCATTCTTAAGATCATCCACAGGAACCAGTACGGTTTCATTAAGGGGAGGACGATCCAGGATTGTTTGGCGTGGAGTTTTGAATATATCCACCAATGTCAGGCCTCCGGAAGGGAGATAATCCTCCTCAAGCTTGACTTTGCCAAGGCCTTCGACACGATTGAACATGCTCCCATGCTCGAGATTATGAAGCATATGGGCTTCGATGCTAAATGGCTAAGTTGGATGGAATCGATCTTTGGGTCTGGGGTCTCGTCGGTTCTCCTTAATGGAGTCCCTGGTCGGAAATTTCAATGCAAATGTGGTGTGAGACAGGGTGATCCTCTCTCACCGCTCATTTTTGTTCTTGCCGCTGACCTCCTTCAAGCTGCAATTAATGATGCGTTCGTTAGTGGACTTCTTGAGCTTGCCCTCCCTCGGGACAATGTTGATTTCCCGGTTGTGCAATATGCCGATGACACGATTTTGGTGATGCGGGCGTGTACTGACCAAGCGACCCGTATGAAAGGCATTCTGGAGGATTATGCTGCGTCCGTGGTATTGAAAATAAACTTTCACAAATCTACTCTTATCCCCGTTAACATTGACCATCAGCGTGCTAGTGGATTGGCAGGTGTTTTTGGTTGTGCTGTGGGATCCCTACCTTTCACCTACCTTGGCCTTCCCATGGGGACGACGAGGCCTAGTGTCTTGGACCTCATGCCGATGGTGCACGCTGTTGAGAGGAAAACATCCACTGCACTCTCTCTGATGTCGTCAGGAGCAAAACTGACCTTGGTGAACTCGATAGTGACGTCCATGCTGATCTATGCCATGTGCACAATCAAATTGCACCCAAGGGTGGTTGAGCATTTGGATAAACTTCGCTGTTACTGTCTCTGGGCAAAAAACTCCGATGATGGAGTCAAAAACAACTCCCTTGCTGCCTGGGAGCTCGTCTGCCGTCCGAAACGGTGTGGTGGCCTTGGTGTTATTGACATCAAGACACAGAATGTAGCCCTGCTACTAAAACACTTGTTCAAATTCTACAATCACGCGGATGTACCCTGGGTGGAGCTGATTTGGAACACCTATTACTCTAGCAAAATCCCTCATGCTGTTGACACCGTGGGATCTTTTTGGTGGAAAGATATAATGCAGCTCAATGGGACTTTTCGTGGCATCACCAAGGTCGTACCAGGAGATGGGTCTAGTTCTCTGTTTTGGAAAGATGTCTGGCTAGAAGGCGACGGTGATGAGCCAATCATGGAAAGGTACCCGCGGGCTTTTTCATACTGCCTAAATGAAGATGACTCTATTGCTAATGTACTCACTGCCACTGATCCGGCCTCGATCTTCAGTCTGCCCCTCTCGATCCAGGCGAGAGAGGAGGTCAGACAAATCCAGCTTGCTTCAATGCATGTGAGTGTGGTCGTCGGCAGCCACGTCACCTGGGACTGCACGCTCGGGCGTTATTCTTCGAAGAAGTTCTATGATCACTGTTTCAAGGAGATCGTGGTTGACGAGGCTTTCAGCTGGCTTTGGGAAGCCAAGAGTCCAATTAAATTCAAAATGTTTGGGTGGTTGCTTCTGGTGGATCATCTGAACACCAGGAATATGCTTAAACGCAGGCACTTCGCGATCACAGGGAACACCTATACCTGCATGTTCTGTCAAACCCCCGAAGAAACCGTTGAACACTTGTTCTTCTTATGCCCCTTTAGTCAACGGTGCTGGCGCAAGGTTGGGGTGTCCTGGCCAGTCGATGGCAATAGACTGGACCTGCTGCATGGGGGGAGGGAGGCTTGGAGACAGCCCCTCTTCATGGACATCTTCCTCATGGCTGCTTGGAGCCTGTGCTTGGAGCGAAACAACCAACACTTCAGAGGGGTCCAACATTCCTTCGGGGCTTGGTTGGCTAGGTTCAAGTACCTCCTGGAGTTGCTGGTCCATAACAGCAAAGAGGAACTTCGTCCTTTCCTCTCCAACTACATTGTAAATTTGGGACACTAGTGCTGTTAGATATATATTAGCTCATGCGGCTAGCGGGCCGTTCTAATACCCCCCCCCCCTTGTAACAATTATGTAACCATATCTTTGTGAGTAATACAAAAGTCAGTGGGAGCTCTCCCACTGTCATTCAACTTTCAAAAAAAATACCTCCGTAATGTGCGCATGCATAGTATCATAAGTTAGTATCTTAGGTTCCTTATTAATTACCATGCATGACACAAAGCAGTACAATATTTAATATGATACGTATCATGATATGATACCACACACCCTCTCTTTCATCATTTAACTGTGTGCCACATCATCCAAAGAATCTAGTTGGCATGCATCATACCGCTTGATACTCCCATATTACGACGAGCCTTATTAGGGTGGCGATAGTGGGGTATCATAGCCGTATCATGCACCCGGAATAGAAAATATGATGATGTGGCAAAGAAGCAGAACATAGGTAGATACCGTAACACACACACACACACACACACACACACACACACACACACACACACACACACACACACACACACACACATATATATATATATATATATATATATATATATATTATATATATATATATATATATATATATATATAGAGAGAGAGAGAGAGAGAGAGAGAGTGTCAGTACTAAAGGGTCAGTACTAAATCCCCATACCTTTAGTCCTGGTTCTTATACCAACCGGGACAGATGGGCCTCCATGTGGCCGCTGCGGCGAGCCCAGGAAGGAGGGCCTTTGGTCCCGGTTGGTAGCACCAACGGGGACCAAAAGGCATCCACGCGTCAGTAGCTCGCAGGAGCTGACATTTTTTTTGAAAGGGGGTGGGTTTTTAGGGGGTTTTGGGGGGTTAATTTAGGGTGTTAGATAGTTAATAGAGAGAAGTGTCCTCTCTTATCTCCGTGCTTGGTTTACCAACGCTACTGCTATGCATAAACATGGCTTAGATTGAAGTGAAGGCAACATGTGGTGCATGTTGATAACCCACAAGTGTAGGGGATCGCAACTGCTTTCGAGGGTAGAGTATTCAACCCAAATTGATTGATTCGACACAAGGGGAGCCAAAGAATATTCTTGAGTATTAGAAGTTGAGTTGTCAATTCAACCACACCTGGATAACTTAGTATCTGCAGCAAGGTATTTAGTAGCAAAGTAGTATGATAGTGATGGTAACAGTGGTAAAGGTAAAGATAGCAGAAAGTAATATTTTTGGGGTTTTGTTGTGATTGTAACAATAGCAACGGAAAAGTAAATAAGCGAAGCACAATATATGAAAAGCTCGTAGGCAATGGATCAGTGATGGATAATTATGTCAGATGCGATTCCTCATGTAATAGCTATAACATAGGGTGACACAGAACTAGCTCCTATTCATCAATGTAATGTAGGCATGTATTCCGAATATAGTCATACGTGCTTATGGAAAAGAACTTGCATGACATCTTTTGTCCTACCCTCCCGTGGCAGCAGGGTCCTAGTGGAAACTAAGGGATATTAAGGCCTCCTTTTAATAGAGAACCGGACAAAAGCATTAACACATGGTGAATACATGAACTCCTCAAACTATGGTCATCACCGAGAAGTATCCCAATTATTGTCACTTCGGGGTTGTCGGATCATAACACATAATAGGTGACTATAGACTTGCAAGATAGGATCAAGAACACACATATATTCGTGAAAACATAATAGGTTCAGATCTGAAATCATGGCACTCGGGCCCTAGTGACAAGCATTAAGCATAGCAAAGTCATAGCAACATCAATCTCAGAACATAGTGGATACTAGGGATCAAACCCTAACAAAACTAACTTGATTACATGTTAAATCTCATCCAACCCATCACCGTCCAGCAAGCCTACGATGGAATTACTCACGCACGGCGGTGAGCATCATGAAATTGGTGATGGAGGATGGTTGATGATGACGATGGCGACGAATCCCCCTCTCGGGAGCCCCGAACGGACTCTGGATCAGCCCTCCCGAGAGAGCTTAGGGCTTGGCGATGGCTCCGTATCGTAAAACGCGATGAAACTTTCTCTCTAATTTTTTTCTCCGCGATACGGAATATATGGAGTTCGAGTTGAGGTCGGCGGAGCCTCAGGGGGCCCACGAGACAGGGGGCGCGCCCAGGGGGAGGGCGCGCCCCCCACCCTCATTGACAGGGTGTGGGCCCCCTGGTCTTCATCTTTTGCAAGGATTTTTTATATTTCTGAAACTTGTCTCCGAGGATTTTCAGGTCATTCCGAGAACCTTTGTTTTCTACACATGAAACAACATCATGGTAATTCTTCTGAAAACAGCGTCAGTCCGGGTTAGTTTCATTCAAATCATGCAAGTTAGAGTCCAAAACAAGGGCAAAATTGTTTCGAAAAGTAGATACGGTGGAGACGTATCACACTAATCCTAACTTCATCAAGTTTGGATTAGTACTACTTTCGACATGCACCACATGTTTCCTTCACTTCAATCCAATCCATGTTCATTTCACCCACTGATATATAATAACTCTTCATGCTCGCATCATGCATCATCATAATAACAAGTCCTACTAATCATTATCATACAACTTCTACTCGTTATTAATAACAAGTCATACGATCATCATCCTCATAGTCATCGAACCAACCCTACTTAATTGTTCTTAGCACATGATCATCAGTATTAGGTAGGACCTAAATACCCTCTTCAAGGTAAAATAGCATAAAACTATATAGGCTCTGACTCTCCATTATGGAGAATGGAGATCATCCTGACTCCAATTCTTGCGCTTCGCTTCCTTTTGCTTCCAAGAACCTCCTTACAACTGTCCATACATTTTTTCCGTTCTTTGATTACCATGTGTTCACCGGTTTTAGAAATCCGGTATGGATAGGCGAGATTCGTAGGACGACCTGGCTGTATGTTCAAAACATCAAGGCGACCATTATGATACATCAAATGAGGCACACAATCCATCATGATTTTCTGTTGAAAAACATAGTAATAACTTCGTAGTTATCAATGATGTACTAGTTTTAGAAGTATGCAAAAGATGCACGGATGTCGTAATAGTGAAAAATCTTACCAGGGTGTCTCCATGGAAGTTACCGTGGTTCAACGTTAACACGTGCACTAGTGGCACGTATTGACCATAATTTGGAGGAGTATGATAATAGGTATTGTAATTCTCAAGGTCAGTACAAAATGGGATCAGATGATTTTTCTCCTGATAAGTTAATTCGGAGCCATTGGTGTAGTGGGTTTTGTCTACCATCTTCTGCACATTGTTTGAAGAATGAAAATAAGATGTCAATGGATATAAGTTGTCAACTATTTTGAAATAAACAATATAAATTAGTTAATAACTATGTTTGAGAAACTCACATAGCGGTAGAATTGAAAGCATATCAACAAGGACCAAAATGTCCATATTGTCATGCTCGATGTCAGGATCGCCAAGATCCATGGTGACAAGCATATCCTCATAAAAACCATACATCTTGCAAAGTGCTTCCCAATTTGGGCAACCAAAATGGGTTACACTCTGAGATTTGTACAGATTTACTTCAAAATCCATACCATGATGGGTCCTTAGGTGAATTTTCTTTGTTTCGGAACTTTCATGGTCTTCAAAACCCATCCTCTCCAAGATATAGCGTCTTGCATGGCATGAAATAAGCTAGTGATATTGTAAAAGATGAAAATTACACGTTGAAATAGTTGAAGTCATACTTAATTAATTACGAAAAAACACTTGTCGTCGTTGCGTACCGTTTCAACATCGAAGGTCTCCTAGAGCTTAATGCTAAAGCGTCGATCTTCATTCAGGTGAGGCATGTCGCACAGACCTCGGTCGTCGTTGCACCAGTCGCACTCCCCCAGGAGACTTCCATCGTCCGAGTACAACATTTACTATGTTCATAATTCAAAAATTAAACTTGTACAATTAAATATATGTACTACAAAAACTAGATTAGATCATTATTATTCATCACGGGTTGACTATCGGTCTGTCGAGTCTTTTCTTGAAAACTCTCAGCTCACGTGGTGTATATATTCGACCGTCGGTGATGGTAGCTCTTCCTTTCGTTCCCGAGTGCATTACACCAAATTGTCTAGCACACGGGAACGAAGGAGATGCTACCCCCACAACAAAAGTCGGGATTCTTCGTCCTCTCATATATGGTGGAGACTCTCCTCACCGATTCCTCTCTGACATTTGCGACCGTCGGTGATGGTAGCTCCTCCTTTCGTTCCCGAGTGCATTACACCAAATTGTCTAGCACACGGGAACGTAGGAGAAGCTAACCCCACGACAACAGTCGGGATTCTTCATCCTCCCATATATGGTGGAGACTCTCCCTCACTGATTCCTCTCTAACATTTGCGACCTTCGGCGATGGTCGTTACTCCTCCTTCCCCTAGTGCAGAACAAAGGTCTAGCACAAGGAGAAGAAAGAGAAACGACCCCCACGACAAAAGTATGGATTATTCGTCCTCTCATTTATGGTGGAGCCTCGACAGACTTCAAGTCAACCCGAAATACCATTTAATTATCTTTCTAAAAAAGGACATGTCGTTTAAATAAAAAAATAAACTAGTTCTATTAATTTTCTTACTAAAAATAAACTACTTCTATAGTAAAATAAAGTAGTTTTATTAAATCAACTAGTTCAACTAAGCACTTATTATAAATAAAATAAAGTAGTACTTACTAAAAAACTACTTCTATAGTAAAATAAACCAGTTTTATTAAATCAACTAGTTCAACTAAGCACTTGCTATAAGTAAAATAAAGTAGTACTTCCTAAAAATAAACTAGTTTAACTAGTTTTATTATTTTTCTAACTAATTCTATTAAACACTTACTAAAAAATATCTAACTCTACTAACCTAAAATGCACACTAACCTAACATCTAATGCACTAACCTAAATCAAAGAATGTTCAAATAAAGTAGTATTGCTTGGGTTTTTAAAAGAAATGTTCAAATAGAAAATTTAGAAAAAAAGTAATGGTTTTGCCTAATGCATTCTTCATATAGAAAATTGTTACTCTGTAATTTAAAGTGAAGAGACGACAGAAATATCCATTCAAGATTACATGAAAATTTTACCAAAACATAGGTGCTCTATAATTTAATGATTAGTACTGTGACTATACATAATAATCTATACAAATTACTAGTATATATACATGGAAAAAATATACAAATATGAAAAAAATGAAAAAGAGAGAGGCAAGGCGGCGGCTCACAGCTGGGCGGCCGGGCGAGGGCGACAGCGGGCGGCGAGGGCGCCGACGACGGCGACGGTGGGGGCGGCGACGACGGCGTCGGCTTGCAGGATCTGGGGCGAAGGGGCAGGGGCACGGGCGATGGTGACGGCATGGGCGGCGGACGGCGACGGTGTGGACGGCGGACAGCGTCAGCGTGGGCTCCGGGGCGGGGCGACAGCGACGGTGTCCGGCAGCCTTGCGGCATCGAGGAGGGAGGTCCGCACGTGTCGTCGGGGGAAAACTGCAAGATGAAGACCAAAATTTTCACAAGTGTTCCTTATATACATGAAGCTTTAGTCCCAGTTATTGTCACGAACCGGGACCAATGCACCTCTTAGGTCCCAGTTTGTACCACTAACCGGGACCAAAGCCCTCTTTTCAGCAGCCCAAAGGGCAGGAAACAGAGACCTTTGGTCCTGGTTGGTGGCACCAACCGGGACTAAAGGGGCCATTGGTCCCGGTTCTTGCCAAGAACCAGTACCAATTCCAGCCTTTAGTCCCGGCCGGTGCTACCAACCGGGACCGAAGGCCCTGCACAGCGGCGTGGTGGTAGGAGTTTAGTCCCACCTCGCTAGTTGAGAGCGCCACACCCCAGTTTATAAGCTCCGCTGCCTCTTCCTTCTCGAACTCCTCTGACATGCAGGCCTATGGGCCTAATCTAACACTGTTGTGTCTGTGGGCCTACTAGGCCTTCTGCAGGCCTAATCCTGGCCCACTGATGGGTTTCTAGTTGTATTTAGGCCGTAGTGGCCCATTAGGTGGCATTTTTTTATTTTTTTAACGTTTATTTTATTTTATTTTATTTTACTTTATTTTCTTTCTACTTATATATTTTATTTTAGTTTAGTTTATTTTGTTTCTACTTATTTATTAATGTTTATTTTGTTTCTACTTATTTATTAAAGTTTATTTTGTTTCTAATTATTTATTTTATTTTGCTTCTACTTATTTATTTTATTTTATGATAATTCTTTTTGCTATTAAAGTTTCTAACAAAAAAGTTCTTTATGAAAATTCTTTTTGCTTTTAATGTTTTGAACAGAAAATTCTTTGATAATTTTAGTTGCATAAATTTTATATAATAGGGTTGAACATTGAATGGAGTTAAAATAAGTTATTAAAAATGAAGGAGAGGCGCAATGCTCACCTGCACTTTGGTTAGCTCCATCCAGTCTATACCATTTCCATAAGGCCTGGAGCTAAGCAACGTGCAGGTGAGCATTGCGCCTCTCCTTCACATTTCTTCGTGTCTGCACTCAGGGCTTATAAACCGTTGCGAGCCCGTCTCAACTAGCAATTTTCAACCCTTTCTGACTTCATTTGTTCTTTTTCATGCATTCACTCATATTTTTGAGCCAAATGACCATGAAATTGAAAAGCAACAACTGATCTTTGAAAAGGTTGAAATTTGGCATGGTATCATCATTTCACCCACATAGCATGTGCTAAAAAGTTGAGAGGGTTACGGCAAAAACTGGATGCACTTTGTGTACAAAACGGACAATTTCTTTCGAAGTATCAGGGTTTCGGACGAAAACTCATCTGTTACAAAGGGATTTCATTTTTTTAACTTATTTGAACTCCAGACTCTTTGTGTGTTCAAAATTCACCATTCGAAGCCACATCAGCAATTTTCAACCCTTTCTGACTTCATTTGTTCTTTTTCATGCATCCACTCATATTTTTGAGCTAAATGACCATGAAATTGAAAAGCACTACAAATGATTCTTTTTAGTCGCATAACTTTTATATAATTTAAGTTGCATAAATTTTATTTTTTATTGATTCTTTTTAGTTGATTCCTTGTCCTATTAGAGTTTTATTCAAGCTTTTTAGTTGATTCTTTTTGCTGTTGTAGAATATTATAGTTTTGTTTTAGTTTTGTTTGGGTAAAAAACGCTCCTTTGGTCCCGGTTCCAAACACCAACCAGGAGTAAAGGTGGTGGGCCAGGAGCAAGGAACATTGGTCCTGGTTTGTGTCTGGAACTGGGACCAATGGTCTCAGACAAACCAGGACCAATGCCCCCCGAGGCCCGGCCCGCGCCCTAGCCTCATGAACCGGGTCCCATGACCCCGTTGGTCCCGGTTCATGAGTGAACCAGGATTAAAGGGCTTGCCATGCCTAGACCAAAGCCCTGCTTTCTACTAGTGTATGCGCTATAATTAACTAAAGGTAGTATCGTAGACCAGTATCATATGTACTGTATATTCATGATACTAGTATATGGCACTCTCCCCCGCCGCACCCTACGCCATGCACGCGATTTAAGTCATGCGTTCTGATTGGCCAGAACCCAAACCCCACGGATCGTGCGTCTGCACCCTTGGATTCTCCTTGACCGAATGACGATCCTCATCCCTTTCGACAACACATGTACATGTTTTCAAATAGACCCTCCCATTTTATTTCAAATAGCACACGGTTCACGCATGAAAGCCGCGTGCCTACCAAACCGTGGACGATGCCCCCCCATCGCTGCGCGCGCGATCTGAGTCGTGCGTTCTGACTGGCCAGAACCCAAACCCCACGGATTGTACGTCTACACCATTGGATGCTCCCAGATCGAACGGCAATCCACATCCCTTTCGACAGGACATGCAGTCCAGCTAGGAATTGATTTATATGCTAACATGCACGATAAATGCCAAAAAAATGTCTTACATATAGCACACGAGACTTGAAATGCACCAGCAAATCAAACCCGTGGTAAAATTGTGATTGGTTTACGTGCGAAAAATTTAGAGGCGAAACGATGAACTCACGTGTTCATTTCAAAATTAGTACATCTTCATTTCAAATGAAATTATTCTGTTTGTGCAAACGAGCGCTTAGAGGCAACCGTTTGCATAGGCCTTTCCGCACGCTCGGCGACCGGGGATATTTTTCACCCTTTTCACCTAGGCCGCCAACACCCCCCATCGTCCGCCCACGTTTCACTCAACTAGTCCACTCAATCTCATTCACCGGCTCCCCCCTCCACCAGATCCACATAAGAACCCTCTCTGGTGCTGCCGTACTCACCTCGGACATGTGCCCGCTCTTCGGGGTCAAGCCTACCCCCACTGCCGTTCCCAACATGCGGCGGCCCGCTCCTCACCGTCTTCGTTTGCTCGCCAACCACCCTCGAGCATATCGATGCAGTAACCCTCGCCTCTCCTGTGATCCGGCCGGGTTTGCATTAAGAAGCCTGTTAGTTACTGCTCTCCATCGCGGTGAGTCATATTTCCTCGCAATCCCTCTTCCAATTTCGTTCCTTATGTTCCCAAATTGGCTATAAAATAATGGATAGCGTATATTTTCATTATCTACCTTTCTTACTACATATAAGCTGTATTTGTTCCAATAAGTTACTGCCTATTTACAGATCGCGGGCGCTCGAGTCACACAAACTTAACAAATTAGCCATACATTTTCTAAATTATTGCATGACATGTTTAGAAAGCTTGATACCAAGTTGTTAGTTTTATGCTTATCCTCCTTTCCTGAGTTTCGCATGTGTTCTCTGTAGATGCCGAGTAGCAGCGACAGCACCCATTCAAGCCATGTATCTTCATCTGATTCGGACAACTCTAGGTCTTCAGCAGATTGTGAGGGATCAAGTAGTCTTGAACGGGATAGAGATGCAGCAATTACCCTTCCAGTCAGGACACGGAGGAACGCTCGAAGGAAGCCCACACACCAGCCCAAAAGTGTATATGAAGAAACCGAGATTGATTTAAAGTCCTGGGCTCCAACTAAACCAGTTAAAGCACGCATGAGGTTCAGGAGTGTGTGTGGATTTGTTGGCAGGGCAAGGCTCAACATTAATCTGCCGGGGTTTCGGAAGGCTGACACAGAAACACGGTGAAGGATAGTCCGGGAGATTATGTATCACTTCAACGTTTCAGAGCAGTGGAGAATGCAGGTGGAACACGCTGCACTGAAGAAGTCTAGGGATGCTTGGATAAACTGGAAGCACGTGTTGTACAAGAAGTACTTGAGTGAAGGCAAGGACCCAATCCCCGCATACCCCCAAATTACAAAGGCAGACTGGGCAGAATTCAAAAAGGTCAGGGCAACTCCAGAGTTTGCTGCAAAGAGTTTCAAGCAATAGGAACTTCAGAAGAAGAACATACACCCCACCATATGGATGTGGCAGGATACTAGGACATGAAACTGATATGGGAACATGAGGACAAAGAAGCAGTAGCGGCGGGTGGGAATCCGGCCTTTAGTGAAATCAGGGGCGAACGCGCCAGAGACTACTTGCGGGCACGTGCAAATAGGCGTGATGACGGAACTTATTACTTTGAAAACGCACGTGACACCAAACTGTATGAAGTGATGGTAGAGGCTTCCAAGATCCCTGGAAGGTTCTACAGGAACTCAGGGCCATGTGACATTCTGTCCATTGCACTGGACACATAAGAGCCCCCTGGCCGTGCAAGGGGTATAGGTGTTAATGACCCGCACAAGAGGGCTTTCACACTCATCAAAGAAGAGAGGCTCGGCATGAAAAAAGCGAGTAGTAAAATGAAGCAGAATGCATTGTTTGAAAAGTTGAAGAAGGAGATTCATCCGGCTGTTCGAAAGGATGTTGAGGACTCAATGATGATGCAGAAGACTGTAACACTGACAGATAGCCAGCAGATGGGAGGGGAGGTGGGCATGGATGATGCTTCTTATTGCGCGACAACACTTCACAAGAATGGATGTGCATCAGCTGACCCCAGCGACACTGAAACTACAGCTGCTCGTGATGATGCTATATTTGATCTATCTGGAATGAAAGACAGACTGAAGGGCGTGCTTACACATTATGAAGGTACATTAAAATGTGCAACAACCTGGGTTTGCCCACCCTTCTTGGAAGATGGCCTCTTCTTGGACAATGTGCCATTGAAGTCGGGCTGTGTGAAGTGCTACGTGACTGAAATAAAGCATGTATTCAATGAATTTGCCCTGAAGAATATCCTAGGAGACTTCAATGAGCAAAGGACCTTGGGAGAAACACTGTTACATCACATCCACTGGCCACGAAAGGAAATCGAGTTCATCGATGAGATTCCTGAAGCCCCGCCAAGAGCAACCACTGTCGCCCCTCAACCGGTGACGCTCTCCTTGCCACAGCAGCTCTCACGGGCTGATGCATCAACCTGTGATCAGCCGGACCGACTTTGTGGCGTACATGCCATGTCATCCTCCGCCTCAAAGCAGCCAGTGGCAAGGCCGACAACTGCTGATGACGCACCACCGGTTCAGATGCCGGCCGCTGAAGCAACGGGGGGAGACCCAGCTGCAGCACATGCTTAGTAGACCAACTTGGTGGAACGGACCGCTAAGCAGTCTGATGCTTCAAAACCGCCTGCTAAGCAGTCTGATGCTTCAGAACCGCCTGCTAAGCAGTTTGTAGGTCCAAAACCGACTGCTCATCAGTTCATCGGTCCGCAGGCACGTAATCAGCATACCAATGCGTCAGCACTTCCTTCTCACCAAACCAACGCGTTGGCACGGCCTCCTCGGCACACCGACAAGTTGGCACCACCTGCACAGAAACCAGACATAGCTTCAACGCATGGTCAGCGGTCCGATGCCTCTGCTCCTACAGCCCAGCAGTCCGTCACAGTAGCTCCGCCAGCTCAGTGGTCCGGCATAGATAAACAGTCTGCTAAGAAGTCCGTCCAAGCTTCACCGTGTGCTCAGCAGTTGTCGGTGTCAAAATCGGCGGATCTCGGGTAGGGGGTTCCGAACTGTGCGTCTAAGGTCGATAGTAACAAGAGACGGGGGACACGATGTTTACCCAGGTTCGGGCCCTCTCTATGGAGGTAATACCCTACTTCCTGCTTGATTGATCTTGATGAATTTGAGTATTGCAAGAGTTGATCTACCACGAGATCGTAATGGCTAAAACCCTAGAAGTCTAGCCTGTATGATTATGATTGCCTCTATGGACTAAACCCTCCGGTTTATATAGACACCAGAGGGGACTAGGGTTACACAAAGTTGGTTACTAAGAAAGGAATCTTCATATACGATCGCCAAGCTTACCATCCACACCAAGGAAAGTCCCATCCAGACACGGGAGATAGTCTTCTGTCTTGTATCTTCACGGCCCATCTGTCCGGCCCACGTTACATAGTCCGGACGCCCGAGGACCCCTCAGTAGCCCCTGAACTAGGCTTCAATGACGATGTGTCCGGCGCGCAGATTGTCTTCGACATTGCAAGGCGGGTTCCTCCTCCGAATACTCCAAAGTAGCCTTCGAACACAGGAAACTTGTCCGGCTCTACAAAACAAATACCACACACAACCGCAGAGAGCATAATATTTCACGAGTCCAATCTACTGACAACTTTTTGTGGCGTGACATCATGTCACCACCCGGTTATTATTTTGAACCATTTTTTAGCCTGCCACTCCATGTTTTGAGATGCAGTTTAATTGGCACGTCTTGTCAAAGCAGAGATCGTGTCCCCTCATTACGGGATTCTCATCAATACGGGTGTGGGTAATTCAATCGTGCCATCTGCACGACCCTTGGGAATAGGCGAGTTTTAAGGTGAGTGGGGAGGCGCTTGATTTCACTTCCTTTATAAGGAGATAAGGATTCCTTTCTTTCACCCACACCTTCTCTCTCTCCCCCCCCAATTCTCGAGCTCCAGCACCCAAGTTCTCATCTTTTCCGCCTCAAAAAAGCACTCCGACCATGTCCGGATCCGGAGCGCAGGGCAAGTGGATGGTCTCCTCCGACAAGGAGAAGGACATCACCAAGCTCCGGGAGGCCGGATATTTGGCCAAGGAAGTCGCCCACCGGCTTCCGACCAAGGGGCAAATCGTCCCCACCCCGGAGCCCCATGAGAGGGCGGTGTTCATCCCCCACTTCGTCCGCGGGCTGGGATTTCCTCTCCACCCATTCGTCTGCAGACTTATGTTCTACTACGGGATGGATTTCCATGATCTGGCCCCAAATTCTTTCCTCAACATCTCGGTATTTATTGTCGTGTGCGAGGCCTTCCTCCGCATCGCACCCCACTTCGGACTGTGGCTCAAGATTTTCAGCGTGAAGCCGAAGGTGGTGGAGGGTCAACACGCAGAGTGCAGAGGTGCCATGGTGAGCAAGATGCCCAACGTTACATGTCCCAAGGGTACCTTTGTGGAAACCGTCAAAGGGTGGCAGCAAGTGTGGTTCTACATCACAGAGCCTCACGACGCCACCTGGGCCACGGCTCCCGAATTTCAGTCCGGAGCCCCGATGCAGTTCACCTCTTGGCTAGAGAAGGGCCTGAATTGGGCTTCGTAGGACGAGCTGACAGCGCTGCAGACACGCATCCAGAGCATGGTGGACAAGAACATCCAACTCGTCAATGTGATCTAGGTGATGCTAGTTCGCCGGATCCTTCCATGCCAGAGCCGGGCTTGCCATCTATGGGAGTTCGATCTGGTCGAGCACCAGACCTTGCAACGGTTCTTCGGAACTACGCACGAAGATATCTACAAGGTGCTCTTCAAGGCCAACGAGACGTGGCCGAAGACGACCGAGGACCATGGGCATGACCTAGCCCATCCTACTAGTCCGGTAAGTCTTTCGCATTTCAAGGTGTATCCTTTACTTGCTTTTTCAGGGAAGGTGCCTAAGCCTCCCTATTTATTTTTTCAGGGCTGGACAAAGAAGGCGGAGCGGATTCAGTGTCCGGCTCCGCTGCCCGAGGAACTAGCCATTCCGCTTCTGACAAAGATGCTGGTTCCGGTGCCCTACCAGGCGCCGGAGAAGAAGGCCAAGAAAAAGGCCAAGGGGACCCGAAGTGGCCTCCGCCGCAAGGGCACTTCAGACGTGACATCCGAAGACACCGAGACTCACTCCTCGACTGCCGAGGACGACGAAGAGGAGGAGGAAGAAAGCAACCCCCCCCCCCCTGAGGTGGGATGGAAGAAAAGGGCGGCATCGATGTGTCTGGAGGCCGAAGCGTCCAAGAAGGGAAAGGTCTCCCTCGCGGATAACTCCGCGTTGCACATCGATAGCAGCCCAGAGCGGCGCCCCCGTGATAAGCCCCTGGCTGACTCGTGAGTACTCAAAGACCCTGACGCATTCATATATCAGCCCCTTTACTTCATAGTTTTAACATGTTGAATCATGCACTTGCAGTCCGGCCCGTACCAACCTCGAGCGATCCTCGTCTTCCGGCGAGCTCCTCTCCTAGGGCCATGGATGACACCAGGTGTTGTCCCGAAGGATCCCAGGCCAGGGAGAGACGCAAGAGGCCGTCAGGACAAAGCCAGAGGGTGAAACCTCGGGCACCAAACACATGGGGGAGCAAATCCCCATGGAGACTAGCGATGGGGGCCATATCCAATTCGGCCCCCAGCCGAATACGGTCCCGGGGACCTAAATGGCTCTGGAATCCGGCAAGCAGCCTCCTTCAAGTGAAGGAGGTGTGCCTATTCTGCCAGTGACCTCTATCCAACCAGAGGCACCGGATACTCTACTGGAAGCACTGCGAAGTGCTTCCATTGTTGAGGAACACCGTACCCTCATGGGTACGGTGATTGAGAAGATTCAGTCCGCGAAGAGTGGACTGACCGAAGCCTGCACAAGCCTTCTAACAAGCTTTGAGGTATGAAACACAATTATGTAAAAAAGAATGTCACGGTATAGACAGTAGTACCTGAGACTCTGTACAGTGTTCAGAAACAAAAGCCGGACAGAGGATCAAATATTTTTTGCAAGAGACTAACCATACATGTCTATGTGAATAAGCAGTCGTCGTTGCTGGCTGTGACCTCCCAGGCTGCCGAAGTCTCCGGACTGAAGCATAGTCTGGAGCGGACCGAGGAAGAGCTCTGTCGTGTAAAAAAGCAGCTAGAGGACAAGCAAGGTATGCAATGGCCTATTCAAATCAAGAAAGATATGAATTGTTTCATGTTGATCACAGTATCGTGATATGTGGTAGGAGCTGCGACCGAGGTGGAGACCCTCAAAGCCGCGCTGGCAAAAGCCCAGGAGAGAGAGGCGGAAGAACAATTCGTCCGCGAAAAGCATGAGGCCAGGGTCAGGGAGATCCATTAAGAACTCCAGGACACCGTGAAGAAATACGAGTCCTTGGAGCGCAAGATTGCGGATCAAGAGTTCGAGCTTGCTAAGGCCCGCCAAAGTGCACAAGAGGCCTAGGTTGAAGCCCAGGGTGCCCTCCAGGAAAACCAAGAGGACAAGAAAATCGTGACGGTTAAGGCTTTTATTATGCAAAGCAAGTATGTGAAGAAGAAATATCTCTTACTAACCCGGATTTGGAGTTCTCCAGGGGCGTTTGCGGATCTGTCGCGCAGTGTTTCTGACGCTACGGAATAGCCGAAGAGGGGAGCTCAACGGAGAAGCTGTTCTGGTTGCAATACCTTGCACCAGAACATCCGGTGCCCTTTAGCGATCAGCTAAAACAGCTGGTCGAACTGCACAGGGTGGACGAACTGGCCATGAAGGACTTGATAATCCGGTTGTGGCCTGCCGAAGCCATACCCAGCAGCTACTTCGGGCTCGTGAAGCGGCTGGTCAATGCCTGCCCCTGGATTGACGCCATCAAGCGGTCAGTCTGTATCGAAGGTGCACGGATGGCCTTCTCCCGTGTCAAGGTGCAGTGGGTGAAGATGAATGTCGTCAAGCTCGCGACCGAGGGACCACCCGAGGGCAAGTAGCACCACACTACCGAGCGATATTTTGACGATGTCCTGGAGGGATCCTGCATTGTAGCGGAGCAGTGTGCGAAAGATGTAATATTTGAATGAATACATTCATGTTATCTCGCCCTGTATTATGAAACAGAGTCGATTATGTAATATAATGCTTGTTGTTTGTTTTCAAATTTTACCTCCTGTACGGCCGTTTCATTAAATCTGAGGGTTGGCCATTCGTCGGCTTCAGCCCCCACGTAGGTAGTACGGGGGTGTTCGGGATGGAATCTAAACACTCTTGATCCAAAATGTTTGTTCCTTGAAGGAGGTGTTTAGCACAACGAACTAGGCAATCGGACTATGTGGCTTTATCACCCTCACTTAGCCATAGGAGTTTGACAATAGAAATTTAGGCGCAGCCCCTAGTATCCGAACTAGGGTGCTGTAAACACCTGATCGGGTAAAGATCGATTCTTCGCATAATGCGGAAAAAATCGCAAAAGATTTGTAACCTCCGACCAGCTGACCCGCTCACGCCGCATCATGACAGTCAGTTTTCGGCTTTCTCTACTAAGGTGCTCATCCGGATAAACCAGGACACAACCGTAGTAGTTCTCCCGAGGGAGTCCTGGATTAGGGGGTGTCCGGATAGCCGAACTATCACCGTTGGCCGGACTCCTGGACTATGAAGATACAAGATTGAAGACTTTGTCCCGTGTCCGGATGGACTTTCCTTGGCGTGGAAGGCAAGCTTGGCGATACGGATATGTAGATCTCCTACCATTGTAACCGACTCTGTGTAACCCTAACCTATCCGGTGTCTATATAAACCGGAGGGTTTTAGTCCGTAGGACGAACAACAATCATACCATAGGCTAGCTTCTAGAGTTTAGCCTCCTTGATCTCGTGGTAGATCTACTCTTGTACTACCCATATCATCAATATTAATCAAGCAGGAGTAGGGTATTACCTCCATCGAGAGGGCCCGAACCTGGGTAAAAACAACGTGTCCCTTGTCTCCTGTTACCATCCGCCTAGACGCACAGTTCGGGACCCCCTACCCGAGATCCGCCGGTTTTGACACCGACATTGGTGCTTTCATTGAGAATTCCTCTGTGCCGTCGCCATCAGGAAGGATGCCTCATTCCATCTTTAAAGATGATACTATCGCCAAAGGAGCCTTGACCACTGGTCAGACTCTTCGGCTAGGTGGTTTTCTTATGACCGTCAGTTCGGCCACCGCGCCGACGATGACTTCTCGAGTCATCGAAACCAATCTTCACGTTAATTCGGAACTTGCCGAACAGCTAGATCCGATCGAGCTCTCCTCCATAAACGAGCTCTTGGATCGCATCGCCGCCTTGGGAGTCGCCACGACTACGACGGATTGGGCCTAAAACCGATCTCGAGAGATCAACTCTCCCGTGCTACCCATCATGTTGCTGTGATAGAGGAGCAATGCGGCGATTCTTCTTCTATCTTAAGGACTAGTTACGTCCGGATTCCCGATCCCTCCATGCCGGATTCCCGCAGAGGGACGGATGTCGATCAAGCCCTAAACTTAAAGTCAGGCGACGGGATGGATTCATTGGATAGCATTCAAAAATCCGAACTTCCGAGTTCGGAAACTTCCCAGCCTCTGAGTCTTAAATTGGACGGGGTTCCGGATCCAGTTCCACCCGCCCACCCAAACATTAGCGATCTATCCCGAATTCGGCAAGAGCCCGCTGAAACAGTACATCATTATTGGGCCAGATTCCTCCTGGTTATGGACAGGATAAAGGACTGCCGAGAGGAGGACGCAATCCCAATTTTCTGCAATAATTGCACGGACAAGGGAATCCTAAACGCCATAAGTCGTCGCTAAATTACACGCTTTGCTGCCTTGGTGACCATAGTACAAAAGTACTGTGCGATGGAGAGCGCCTGGAAAACCGAAAGTAAATTTTGGGATAATCCGGCCCCGAATACATCCCTAGTCCGAAATAAAAGGGTGCATCATTACCAAGCACCTGGGTTAAACACCAAAAAACCAAAACCCCCTAAAGGGTACGGAACCGTACTGGAGGGTTGGCTAAACGGACCCTGCAAAATTCTTAGCAAAGAGGGCGCCACTCCAACTCATAGCCTTCGAGCATGTTGGATACTACGGCAGTGGCCAAAAGTGACGAAGAGCTTCTAGCTTCGAATCCCAGCCCAGCAACACCCAAGACGGTGTTAATAGTCTTGAGACTTTCGCATCAAATAACATGCAAAACGAACACTCCATAACCTTGCGAAGTCTACCAAGTAGCAACAATAAATCCATGGGTAACACGGCTATTACCTTTAATGCCAGTGATGGCGAACCTAAATTCGAATAGCCCGAGCACCAGCCGCATTGGTCCTCGATCCGATAGTGGACGGCTTTCTCCTTACTAAGGTACTCATGGATGGCGGCAGCGGACTAAACCTCATCTATGAGGAAACCTCCAAAAATGGAAATAGATGGAACCGCATTGAGCGAAGCAGCACAACCTTTAGAGGAATAATCCCTAGCCGGAAGCATGCTGCACAGAAAATCACACTTTGGGCGTAGTGTTCGCTCACGGACAATTACAGGTCCGAGGAGGTCACATTTCAAGTGGCCCCGTTCAGCAGCGGATATCACGCTTTATTAGGGCGAGATGCATTCACAATTTTTCAAGCTATACCCCATTATGGGTACATGAAGCTTAAAATGACCGTACCTAACGGAATCATCACTCTTGCTAGTGATCCGAACATAGCACTCCGTGCCAAAAACAAGACAGCCGCACTAGCCCTCGAGGCACTATCCGAAGCCCTAGCGGCCGAGGAACTCACTGCGATGCGCTCCACGGTGAACAGGGACGATGTGATACTTGATAAAAGATCCAAGTCCACCTCTTTTAAACCAGCGGATGAAATTGTCAAATTCCAAGTCCACCCAACGGACCCTGCAAAGACGGCCTCCATTGGGGCACAATTAAACCCTGATGTAGACGCCGCACTACAAGAATTTCTACGAGAAAACTGGGACATCTTTGCCTGGCACCCTGCAGACATGCCAGGAATCCCACGTCGGCTGGCCGAGCACAGCCTAAATATCCTAAAAGGATTCAAGCTAGTCAAACAGGCTCTTCGGCGCTTTTCCGAACCCAAGAGACGGGCCATGGGAGAGGAGCTAGCCAAACTTTTGGAAGCCGGATTCATCAGAGATATAAAACATCCGGACTGGCTAGCAAACCTGGTGATGGTACCAAAGAAGGACAAATCCTGGCGCCTATGTGTTGATTTCAAAGACCTTAATAAGGCTTGCCCAAAGGATCCCTTCCCCCTCCCTCGAATTTATCAAATTATCGACGCCACAGCAGGACACCACTCATTGTGCTTCCTCAACGCGTACTCCGGCTACCACCAAATCAAGATGGCGGAGCCAGACCAAGCTGCAACAGCATTCATCACTCCATACGGCCCATTCTGCTTCAACACAATGCCCTTCGGGCTCAAAAACGCCGGCGCAACATATCAGCGCATGATTCAGACATGTCTGGCAAACCAGATCGGCAAAACAGTGGAAGCATATGTAGATGACGTGGTCGTCGAAACCAAGCATGTCGAAACTCTAGTAGATGACTTGAGGTTCACATTCGACAATCTTCAAAAATACGACATCAAGCTCAATCCGGAAAAATGCGTCTTCGGCGTTCCAACCGGAAAGCTCCTGGGCTTCATTGTGTCCGGTAGAGGAATTGAAGCAAACCCAGCCAAGATCCGAGCTCTGTCACAATTGGATATTCCAAAAGACCTCAAACAAATACAAAAATTGACGGGATGCGTAGCGGCTCTAAGCCGCTTTATTTCCCGTTTGGGAGAAAAGCGTTACCCCTTTACCGCCTCCTCCGCCGCACCGAACACTTCGAGTGGACGGATGCCGCCACGGCCGGACCCGAAGAGATAAAAGCCATATTGGCAACAAATCCGGTCCTGGTCACGCCCAACATGGGAGAACCAATGGTATTATATATCGCCGCAACACATCAAGTTGTCAGCGCGGTGCTCGTCGTCGAACGGGAAAGGGACGGACACCGGTTCCCTCTTCAAAAACTGGTTTACTATGTGTCCACTGTCCTAACTCCATGCAAGTCCCGGTACCCACACTATCAAAAGATAGCATACGTGATGTTCATGGCATCCCGGAAGCTGCGACACTACTTTCAAGAGTGTTCGATAACGGTAGCCTCCGAAGTACCTCTTAACGACATTATAAACAACCGCGACGCGATGGGCCGGATTGCTAAATGGGCCATAGAGCTCCTTCCATTCGACATAACTTATAAGCCACATCGAGCTATTAAGTTGCAGGTTTTGGCCGACTTCGTGGCCGAATGGACTGAAGCCGAACTCCCTAAAGAGTACGGCGCATACTCCAATTGGATCATGCACTTTGACGGCTCCAAAATTTTGGCCGGCCTGGGGGCTGGCGTCGTCCTGACGTCCCCAACCGGGGACACGGTCCAATACGTTCTTCAGATAATGTATACGGACTCCAACAACGCAGCCGAATACGAGGCCCTTCTGCACGGCCTCCGGATGGCAGTCTCCATGGGCATTAAACGCCTAGAGGTGCGCGGGATTCGAACCTCGCGATATCTCAAATAAACGGAGACTTAGATGCCAAAGATCCGAAAATGGCAGCGTACCGCAATGCGGTCCTAAAAATGTCAGCACAGTTCGAACGGCTCGAATTTCATCATATAGCCCGGGATAACAACTAGGCGACGGACATATTGGCATGCATCGGTGCAAAACGCGATGCCGTCCCGCCCAACATCTTCCTGGAACGGCTATTCAAGCCATCCGTACTATGCGAAGGGGAGTCCGGAAATAACAATCCGGACCCAACCGCACTGCCTGACGCCGAACACTCTGACACAATCGGCGGCTCTGCCACCGAGATAACACCCTCCGCCCACAAAATAATCTAACACGCACTGGGTTGAGGAGCTCGACTCCGTACTCTGGGGGCTGCGGACCACGCCGAAGCGTACTACCGGATTCACACCATTTTTTATGGTGTACGGTGTAGAGGCAGTCCTGCCCTGCGACATAATTCATGACTCACCTCGCGTGCGCATGTATGAAGAAAGAGAAGCTGAGCTCGATCGGCAGGACAGTCTGGATGCATTGGAGGAGGAGCGCGACGTGGCAAAAGCTCGTTCCGCATTCTATCAACAGCAGGCTCGAAGATATCAAAGCAGGGAAGTACGGGCCAAAGCTTATAACATTGGTGAACTAGTTCTACGCCTGCCGGACAAGAAAAAGGACAAACTCAAGCCCAAATGGGAAGGTCCCTTCATCATCGACCAGGTCCTGACCGGCGGAGCATACCGTCTGCGAAACGCATCGGATAACCGGCTCGAGCCGAACCCATGGAACGCAGCCCGTCTACGAAGATTCTACGCTTAAGCGCCGGACTCCAAGTTCGTTTCCTTCCTCCGTCCACATTTTCTATTTTTGCTGTCTTTTATTTCTCTCCTTCCTCCTCCTTCTTCCTGAAGCCTTTAGAGGCTCGTTTGCGCTTCGTTCGCACATATTTGACGCGTTGTACACGCTCATTGTACCTGGGGGCTTCTTTACCAGAAGCTTATTTTATACGGGCTTCATGCCCAACACATGCGTCAAACTTCCGCATGTACCTTTTATTCACCATTATATGCATCGATATGACTTAAGTTTTCGCCAAGCTGGGTTGCCTGGCTCCTGTGCTTACCCCTACATTCCCGATTGTTCGGCTAGGTGGTAAAGAGAGCACCTCTGCGATTGTTACTGCAGGGTCAGCCGGATGTGTACCTCTGACTGGGTGAAGCCGAAAGCTAGCGTTATTAAGGGAATATTCGGTCGGTGAACTGAAAGATGATTTTTAACTATTTACCCATCTGCCCCCAGATGATTTTCTGCTTTCCTAGCAGTTTTGACATGCACTTTAGGGCATGCATCCCAGCGAAAGGAGCCATTAACGGAACTATTCTCCCTGGAAGATGTTTCTTACTATCCATGTAATATAACATAACTAGTTGGGCACTTGTCTGATACAGCAATAATGACCCCTACGCCTTGTCTGCATGCATACCCCGGTTCTTATATAACCACGAAGGTATTCGGACACACTCCAGACTATTGGGTCCTGAGGTCGAAGCGAAAAGGTCCGGTATGACAAACGATCTACAATCCGGCTAGAAGACATTTTTCATGTCATATTTTTACATAGTCAACTCGACTTATTGTATTCCTCCTCAATGCCATCTAATAGGCTATCTAATTTACAATCTTGCTGGGAATATTTGGCGGCCAATTCTACTTGGCCGTACACTAAGCTTACAGGGATCTCCTTCCCATCAGGCCCCACAGGTCTGATCTCGGCCATGTGGTTTGGGTCAGCCTTCGTGTACCGCGTCTTTACCATGGCCCAGGCCTCCCTGGCGCCTTGACGGCAGGCCGATATCTTCCATAGTCGTAAGTGCCGCCGTGCTCCTTGAAGCCGCTCTGCCAGCTCCCCAATGCCTTCGGGCAGGGAGATAGATGGCCACAAGGCCTGGCCGACGCCTTTAATCACCTGCCAAACTCGTTCGTGCAGCTGACGCAGTTCGGGAAGAAGATCACCCGAAGAACTGGGCATCTCCTCCTCAGGACGACCTGTGAGCAAACCTACATACATGTTTATGTTAGTCGCCTTCCTCGCCGAACTCTTTCAAAGTTCGCTCAAGCACTTACTGAAAATGCCGCGACGAAGCCGTCGATTCTCCTTTACGGAGTCAGACAACTGGGCACGAACATCCTTTAGTTCCTCACCCAGTTTGGTGTTGGCATCTTGGAGGTTATTTTTCTCCTGCCGCACCCTCGTAAGCACGCTCTCGCCGGCCTTTAGCTGGCGCAAGAGCTGTTGCTTGTCCGGATCTAGTTCGGCGACATCTGCAATATTTTTGTCAGATTTACACACCCGCCGCACTTCATAAACTATTTATCTTTTGAAGCGTATATTACCAGAGGGGGTCTCTGTGGCTCCCCCCGTAGCGGCTAGTGCGGCCTCAAGTTGGGCCTTGCATTCTCTGTTGGAAATATGCCCTAGAGGCAATAATAAATTGGTTATTATTATATTTCCTTGTTCATGATAATAGTTTATTATCCATGCTATAATTGTATTGATAGGAAACTCATATACATGTGTGGATACATAGACAACACCGTGTCCCTAGTAAGCCTCTAGTTGACTAGATCGTTGATCAGCAGATGGTTACGGTTTCCTGACCATGGACATTGGATGTCGTTGATAACGGGATCACATCATTAGGAGAATGATGTGATGGACAAGACCCAATCCTAAGCCTAGCACAAAGATCGTAGTTCGTATGCTAAAGCTTTTCTAATGTTAAGTATCATTTCCTTAGACCATGAGATTGTGAAACTCCCGGATACCGTAGGAATGCTTTGGGTGTACCAAACTTCACAACGTAACTGGGTGGCTATAAAGGTGCACTACAGGTATCTCCGAAAGTGTCTGTTGGGTTGGCATGAATCGAGACTGGGATTTGTCACTCCGTGTGACGGAGAGGTATCTCTGGGCCCACTCGGTAGGACATCATCATAATGTGCACAATGTGATCAAGGAGTTGATCACGGGATGATGTGTTACGGAACGAGTAAAGAGACTTGCCGGAAACGAGATTGAACAAGGTATCGAGATACCGACGATCGAATCTCGGGCAAGTACAATACCGCTAGACAAAGGGAATTGTATACGGGATCGATTGAGTCCTTGACATCGTGGTTCATCCGATGAGATCATCGTGGAACATGTGGGAGCCAACATGGGTATCCAGATCCCGCTGTTGGTTATTGACCGGAGAACGCCTCGGTCATGTGCGCATGGTTCCCGAACCCGTAGGGTCTACACATTAAGGTTCGATGATGCTAGGGTTATAAAGGAAGCTTGTATGTGGTTACGAATGTTGTTCGAGTCCGGATGAGATCCCGGACGTCACGAGGAGTTCTGGAATGGTCCGGAGGTAAAGATTTATATATGGGAAGTTCTGTTTTGGTAACCGGAAAAGTTTCGGGTTTATCGGTAACGTCTGGGGACCACCGGAGGGTCCTGGGGTCCACCAAGTGGGGCCACATGCTCCAGAGGCATACATGGGCCAAGTATGAGGTCACCAGCCCCTAGGTGGGCTAGGGCGCCCCACCATGGCCCATGCGGCTAGAAGGGAGAGGGGCAAACCCTAGGGCAGATGGGCCCTAAGGCCCATGCTCCCTCGCCTCCTCTCCTCCCCCCTTGTGGCCGCCACCCATAGATGGGTTTTGGGGGCTGCCGCCCCTCTAGGGGTGGGAACCCTAGAGGGGGCGCACCCTCCTCCCCTTCCCCTATATATATGAGGCCTAGGGGCTGCCCATAACACGCGATTCCATCTCTCGTTGGTGCAGCCCTGCGTCTCTTCTTCCTCCTCCTCCTCTCTTGTGATGCTTGGCGAAGCCCTGCAAGATTGCCACGCTCCTCCACCACCACCACGCCGTTGTGCTGCTGCTGGATGGAGTCTTCCTCAACCTCTCCCTCTCTCCTTGCTGGATCAAGGCGTGGGAGACGTCACCGGGCTGTACGTGTGTTGAACGCGGAGGTGCCGTCCGTTCGGCACTAGGATCATCGGTGATTTGAATCACGGCAGCACGACTCCATCAACCCTGTTCACTTGAACGCTTCCGCTTAGCGATCTACAAGGGTATGTAGATGCACTCTCCTTCCCTCGTTGCTAGAATCTCCATAGATTGATCTTGGTGATGCGTGAAAATTTTGAATTTCTGCTCGTTCCCCCAACAGTGGCATCATGAGCTAGGTCTATTGCGTAGATTCTTTGCACGAGTAGAACACAAAGTAGTTGTGGGCGTTGATGATGTTCAATATGCTTACCGTTACTAGTCCAATCTTGTTTCGACGGTATTGTGGGATGAAGCGGCCCGACCGACCTTACACGCATCTTCGTGAGACAGGTTCCACTGATCGAGATGCACTTGGTGCATAAGGTGGCTAGCGGGTGCCAGTCTCTCCCACTTTAGTAGGAACGGATTCGATGAAAAGGGTCATTATGAAGGGTAAATAGCAATTGACATATCACGTTGTGGTTTTGCGTAGGTAAGAAACGTTCTTGCTAGAAACCCATAGCAGCCACGTAAAACATGCAAACAACAATTAGAGGACGTCTAACTTGTTTTTGCAGGGTATGCTATGTGATGTGATATGGCCAAGAAGAATGTGATGAATGATATGTGATGTATGAGATTGATCATGTTCTTGTAATAGGATTCACGACTTGCATGTCGATGAGTATGACAACCAGCAGGAGCCATAGGAGTTGTCTTTATTTATTGTATGACCTGCGTGTCATTAAACAACGCCATGTAATTACTTTACTTTATTGCTAACCGGTAGCCATAGTAGTAGAAGTAATAGTTGGCGAGACAACTTCATGAAGACACGATGATGGAGATCATGATGATGGAGATCATGATGATGGAGATCATGGTGTCATGCCGGTGATGATGATGATCATGGAGCCCCGAAGATGGAGATCAATGGAGCTATATGATATTGGCCATATCATGTCACTACTATATAATTGCATGTGATGTTTATTATGTTTATGCATCTTGTTTACTTAGAACGACGGTAGTAAATAAGATGATCCCTTACAACAATTTCAAGAAGTGTTCTCCCCTAACTGTGCACCGTTGCCAAAAGTTCGTCGCTTCTAAGCACCACGTGATGATCGGGTGTGATGGATTCTTACGTTCACATACAACGGGTGTTGACGAGCCTAGCATGTACAGACATGGCCTCGAAACACACGCAATACACTTAGGGTTAACTTGACGAGCCTAGCATGTACAGACATGGCCTCGGAACACAGAGACCGAAAGGTCGAGCATGAGTCGTATGGTAGATACGATCAACATGAAGATGTTCACCGATGATGACTAGTCCGTCTCACGTGATGATCGGACACGGCTTAGTTGACTCGGATCATGTAATCACTTAGATGACCAGAGGGATGTCTATCTGAGTGGGAGTTCATAAGATGAACTTAATTATCTTGAACATAGTCAAAAGACCTTTTGCAAATTATGTCGTAAGCTCACGCTTTAGTTCTACTGTTTAGATATGTTCCTAGAGAAAATATAGTTGAAAGTTGACAGTAGCGATTATGCGGACAGTAGATAGCTTATGTCCTTAATGCACCGCTCAGTGTGCTGAACCCCAAACGTCGTCTGTGGATGTTGCGAACTTCGGACATACACGTTTTTGATAACTACGTGATAGTTCAGTTAAAACGGTTTAGAGTTGAGGCACGAAAGACGTTTTCGAAATGTCGCGAAACATATGAGATGTTTTGTGGGCTGAAATTAGGATTTTAGGCTCGTGCCCACGTCGAGAGGTATGAGACCTCCGACGATTTTCTTAGCCTACAAACTAAGGGAGAAAAGCTCAATCGTTGAGCTTGTGCTCAGATTGTCTGAGTACAACAATCACTTGAATCGAGTGGGAGTTGATCTTCCAGTGGAGATAGTGATGTTTCTCCAAAGTCATTGCCACCAAGCTGCTAGAGCTTCGTGATGAACTATAACATATCAGGGATAGATATGATGATCCTTGAGGTATTCACGATGTTTGACACCGCGAAAGTAGAAATCAAGAAGGAGCATCAATTGTTGATGGTTGATGAAACCACTAGTTTCAAGAAGGGCAAGGGCAAGAAGGGATACTTCATGAAACGGCAAAGCAGCTGCTGCTCTAGTGAAGAAACCCAAGGTTGAACCCAAACCCGAGACTAAGTGCTTCTGTAATAAGGGGAACAGCCACTGGAGCAGAATTATCCTAGATACTTGGTAGATAAGAAGGCTGGCAAGGTCGATAGAAATATATTGGATATACATTATGTTAATGTGTACTTTACTAGTACTCCTAGTAGCACCAGGATATTAAGATACCGGTTCGGTTGCTAAGTGTTAGTAACTCGAAATAAAAGCTACGGAATAAACGGAGACTAGCTAAAGGAGAGCTGACGATATGCATTGGAAGTGTTTCCAGTTTTGATGTGATCAAAACATCGCACGCTCCCTCTACCATCAAGATTAGTATTAAACCTGAATAATTGTCATTTGGTGATTGTGTTGAGCATAGACATGATTGGATTATGTCTATCGCAATACGGTTATTCATTTAAGGAGAATAATGGTTACTCTATTTATTTGAATAATACCTTCAATGGTCTTGCACCTGAAGGAATGGTTTATTGAATCTCGATCGTAGTGATACACATTTTCATGCCAAAAGTATAAGATAGTAATGATAGTACCACTTACTTGTGGCACTGCCATGTAAGTCATATTGGTGTAAAACGCATGAAGAAGCTCCATGTTGATGGATCTTTGGACTCACTCGTTTTGAAAAGTTTGAGACATGCAAACCATGTCTATTGGTGTATACGCATAATGAAACTCCATGCAGATGGATCGTTTGAGCTCACTTGATTTTGAATCACTTGAGATATGCAAATCATACCACATGGGCAAGATGACTGAAAAGCCTCGGTTTCAGTAAGATGGAACAAGATAGCAACTTGTTGGAAGTAACACATTTTGATATGTGCAGTCCAATGAGTGCTGAGGCATGCAGTGAATATCGTTATGTTCTTACTTCACAGATGATTCGAGTAGATGTTGAGTATATTTACTTGATGAAACACAAGTCTGAATTATTGAATGGTTCAAGTAATTTCAGAGTGAAGTTTAAGATCTTCGTGACAAGAGGATAGAATATCTATGATATGATCATAGAGATGAATATCTGAGTTACGAGTTTTGGCACACAATTAAGACATTGAGCAAATTGTTTCACAATTTATACCGCCTGGAACACCATAGTGTGATGGTGTGTCCGAACATCATAGTTGCACCCTATCAGATATGGTGCGTACCATGATGTCTCTTATCAAATTACCACTATCGTTCATGGGTTAGGCATTAGAGACAACTGCACTCACTTTAATAGGGCACCACGTAATTCCGTTGAGACGACACCGTTTGGAGAAACCTAAGTTGTCGTTTCTTGAAAGTTTGGGGCTGCGACGCTTATGTGAAAAAGTTTCAGGTTGATAAGCTCGAACCCAAAGCGGATAAAATGCATCTTCATAGGGCACCCAAAACAGTTGGGTATTCCTCCTAATTCAGATCCGAAAGCAATAGGGATTGTTTCTTGAATCGGGTCCTTTCTCGAGGAAAAGTTTGTCTCGAAAAGTTGAGTGGGAGGATGGTGGGGACTTGATGAAGTTATTGAACCGTCACTTCAACTAGTGTGTAGCAGGGCACAGGAAGTTGTTCCCGTGGCACCTACACCAATTGAAGTAGAAGCTTATGATAGTGATCATGAAGTTTCGGATCAAGTCTCCAACGTACCTCGTAGGGTGACAAGGAGGCGTACTACTTCAAGAGTGGTACGCAATCCTGTCTTGAAGGTCATGTTTCTAGACAACAATGAACCTACGAGCTATGGAGAAGCAATGGTGGGCCCAAATTCCGACAAATGGTTAGAAGCCATGAAATCCGAGATAGTATCCATATATCAGAACAAAGCATGGACTTTGGTGGACTCGCCCGATGATCGGCAAGCCATTGAGATAAATGGATCTTTAAGAAGAAGACGGACGTGGACGGTAACGTCACCGTCTGTGAAGGTCGACTTGTGGCGATGAGTTTTTTCACAAGTTCAAGGAGTTGACTACGATGAAATTTTCTCATCCGTAGCGATGCTTAAGTCCGTCGGAATCATGTTAGCATAAGCTGCATTTATGAAATCTGGCTGATGGATGTCAAAACGAGTTTCCTTATCAGTTTTCGTAAGGTTGTATGTGATACAATCAGAAAGGTTTTGTCAATCCTAAGGATGCTAAAAGGTATGCTGGCTCCAGCGATCCTTTCTAAGGACTGGAGTAAGCATCTCGGAGTTGGAATGTGCGCTTTGATGAGATGATCAAAGATTTTGGGTTTATACAAAGTTTATGAGAAACTTGTATTTCCAAAGAAGTGAGTGGGAGCACTATAGAATTTCTGATGAGTATATCAGAAATGATGTAGAATTTTCTGGAAAGCATATAGGGTTATTTGAAAGGTGTTTTTCAATAGAAAAACCTGGATCAAGCTACTTGAACATTGAGCATCAAGATCTATGAGGATAGATCAAAATGCTTAATAATACTTTCAAATGAGCACATACCTTGACATGATCTTGAAGGTGTTCAAGATAGATCAGTCAAAGAAGGAGTTCTTGCCTGAGTTGTAAGGTACGAAGTTAAGACTTAAAGCTCGACCACGGCAGAAAAGAGAGAAAGGACGAAAGTCGTCCCCTATGCTTCAGACATAGGCTCTATTGTATGCTATGCTGTGTACCGCACCGGAAGTGTGCCTTGCCATGAGTCAGTCAAGGGGTACAAGAATGATCCAGGAATGGATCATTGGACAGCGGTCAAAATTGTCCTTGGAGTAAATAAGGACATGTTTCTCGATTATGGAGGTGATAAAGAGTTCGGCGTAAAGGGTTACGTCGATGCAAGCCTTAACACCTATCCGAGTGACTCTGAGTAGCAAACCGGATACGTATAGTGGAGCAACCATTTGGAATAGATCCAAGCGGAGCGTGGAAGCAACATTTACAATATGACATAGAGAATTGCGAAGTACACACGGATCTGAAAGGTTCAGACCCGTTGACTAAAACCTCTCTCACAAGCAAAACATGATCAAACCTCAGAACTCATTGAGTCTTAATCACATGATGATGTGAACTAGTTTACAGACACTAGTAAACTCTTTGGATGTTGGTCACATGGCGATGTGACCTATCAGTGTTGATCACATGGCGATGTGAACTAGATTATTGACTCTAGTGCAAGTGGGAGACTGTTGGAAATATGCCCTAGAGGCAATAATAAATTGGTTATTATTATATTTCCTTGTTCATGATAATAGTTTATTATCCATGCTATAATTGTATTGATAGGAAACTCATATACATGTGTGGATACATAGACAACACCGTGTCCCTAGTAAGCCTCTAGTTGACTAGCTCGTTGATCAGCAGATGGTTACGGTTTCCTGACCATGGACATTGGATGTCGTTGATAACGGGATCACATCATTAGGAGAATGATGTGATGGACAAGACCCAATCCTAAGCCTAGCACAAAGATCGTAGTTCATATGCTAAAGCTTTTCTAATGTCAAGTATCATTTCCTTAGACCATGAGATTGTGAAACTCCCGGATACCGTAGGAATGCTTTGGGTGTACCAAACGTCACAACGTAACTGGGTGGCTATAAAGGTGCACTACAGGTATCTCCGAAAGTGTCTGTTGGGTTGGCATGAATCGAGACTGGGATTTGTCACTCCGTGTGACGGAGAGGTATCTCTGGGCCCACTCGGTAGAACATCATCATAATGTACAATGTGATCAAGGAGTTGATCACGGATGATGTGTTACGGAACGAGTAAAGAGACTTGCCGGAAACGAGATTGAACAAGGTATCGGGATACCAACGATCGAATCTCGGGCAAGTACAATACCGCTAGACAAAGGGAATTGTATACGGGATCGATTGAGTCCTTGACATCGTGGTTCATCCGATGAGATCATCGTGGAACATGTGGGAGCCAACATGGGTATCCAGATCCCGCTGTTGGTTATTGACCGGAGAACGTCTCGGTCATGTCTGCATGGTTCCCGAACCCGTAGGGTCTACACACTTAAGGTTCGATGACGCTAGGGTTATAAAGGAAGCTTGTATGTGGTTACCAAATGTTGTTCGGAGTCCCGGATGAGATCCCGGACGTCACGAGGAGTTCCGGAATGGTCCGGAGGTAAAGATTTATATATGGGAAGTTCTGTTTTGGTAACCGGAAAAGTTTTGGGGTTTATCGGTAACGTACCGGGACCACCGGGAGGGTCCCGGGGGGTCCACCAAGTGGGGCCACATGCTCCAGAGGCATACATGGGCCAAGTATGAGAGGGCACCAGCCCCTAGGTGGGCTAGGCGCGCCCCACCATGGCCCATGCGGCTAGAAGGGAGAGGGCAAACCCTAAGGGCAGATGGGCCCAAGGCCCATGCTCCTGCGCCTCCCTCTCCTCCCCCTTGTGGCCGCCACCCATAGATGGGTTTTGGGGCTGCCGCCTCTAGGGGTGGGAACCCTAGAGGCGCACCTCCTCACCTTCCCCTATATATGAGGCCTAGGGGCTGCCCATAACACGCGATTCCATCTCTCGTTGGTGCAGCCCTGCGTCTCTTCTTCCTCCTCCTTCTCTCTTGTGATGCTTGGCGAAGCCCTGCAAGATTGCCATGCTCCTCCACCACCACCACGCCGTTGTGCTGCTGCTGGATGGAGTCTTCCTCAACCTCTCCCTCTCTCCTTGCTGGATCAAGGCGTGGGAGACGTCACCGGGTTGTACGTGTGTTGAACGCGGAGGTGCCGTCCGTTCGGCACTAGGATCATCGGTGATTTGAATCACGACGAGTACGACTCCATCAACCCCGTTCACTTGAACGCTTCCGCTTAGCGATCTACAAGGGTATGTAGATGCACTCTCCTTCCCCTCGTTGCTAGAATCTCCATAGATTGATCTTGGTGATGCGTAGAAAATTTTGAATTTCTGCTACGTTCCCCAACATCTTCAAGCTCCTGGGACAGTCGGGTACTCTGTTTTGTAAGATCCTGCATAACAAATTATCCTTAAATCAGTTATTCTAACTATTTTATGTCTCGGGGGCTACTGGCATATATAACTGTCAAATTTCCTCACCCGTATGTCCTTTACATACTGCTCCGTGGCTCTGGCTAGACCATCTTGAGCGGCACGGAGGTGTGCATCTCCCGAATTGAAGGCATTCAAGGCCTCTTGGGAGAAACATGTGTCACGAAGAACTGTCCGGCGGAGCCTGTGATTCATGGCGCTCTCCACCTCGGAGTTGGTGGCGGACAATCTGTCGGCATCCTCTGTCGGAGGAGCATCCGACGTACGCCTCGTGCTCGCCTCCGCTTCTGGACCCGGCTTTGGAGCATGGCTGGTGGAGGTTCGATTGGCAACCTCTCCGAACTCAGTCCGGCGAGCGCTCTTTTTCCTGAAAAGAGCATCAACGTTAGTACGCCTTCCAGGAATCAATCCTAGGAACATGATGGCACGCCATACCGTTGCGGCGGAGTTTCGATCCGGACCTCACTTTTTTTCAGCCTGCGGGGCCGTACTGCCCCTTGTTGGCTAGCCGCCGCGGGCTCGGCTTCCTGCCTCGAAGGTACCCCCTGCGAAACACCATTGGTATACGGTGATCAAGAAATAAGCACGGATGGGTCATTATCAGAATATTGGGACCTCGGTCTCAGTTACCTGCGAGGCTGGAAGTATTCCGGGGTAATCGGCCGTAATGGCAACCAAAGCATTGTCGATGCTAAGTTGGTAGAACACCCCGTCGATCAACTCCACCTTTATATCCGGATCCTCTTCGGAGGCCGGATCGAGGGACCGTTCCGGATCCTCGGGTTGTGGGGGCGGGCTGTGTATCTTCTCCATGGCCCGGCGCAGTTTCTGCGCAGAAACCATGAAATGAGATATTTAATCACGGGAACATGGATCGGACAGGCCACAAAGATGTTTGCTTACCCAACTTCGAGGATTATTCGAAGAAAACTCGCTCAGTGGGTTGACGCGGAGAAAATCCTCCTCCTCCCCTTTATACATGGCAGACAAGGTCTTCACCAGTTCGGTGACCGATCCCGGCCCTTTGCGGCCATGGCGGGTGGCATCGTCCTCCCCGTTGAAGTCCCACATGGGGTGGCCCCTATATTGGAGCGGCTGCACTCCCCTCATAATGCAGATTGCCATGACTCCAATCATGGTCAATCCGGCATGAGCCAGTAATCTTATTCGGCTCATCAAGTAAAGGACATCCCGGTCATTTTCCCTCTGGGGGCTCCGAGGGCGCCAGCTTAGGCGCTTCTTCACGAGGAGCATTGCTAAACTCCGGAAGGCCGATCCGAACAGCATCCGGCAGCGGGACGTCCTCCATGCAAAACCATTCCGAAGGCCAGTCTTCGGACGCCTTCTTCGGGGTTCCGGATAGATATCCCGTCCCGGCGATGCGCTATAGTTCGACTCCGCCCACTTGATATATTGACCCCTCATGAGAACGGGGTACTAGACAGAATAATCTCTTCCACAGCGCGAAATGAGCCTCGACGCCCAAGAACAGCTCACAAAGGGCCACGAAGCCCGTTATATACAAAATGAAGGCAGGCGTAAGGTGCGCCGACGCGTGTGCGGCTCGAGCAAGGGCCGGTCCAAGTGGTAGAGATGAGGCCCTGTGGGTTGTTTGCCTCGATTGATGAGGTGGATACGGGCCTGGTGCATCGCTTCGTCCAGGCGAAGCAGGAGCAGGCTGCGCGTGAGAGCCGCGGATGCATGCGATCGGAGGCTGAGACAGTCCGAGGCACGAGACCAGGACGCGTGCGTACGATATTTGTTTGAAAAAAAAAAGAGATTGGCACAAGGACCGAACCAGAGAGATAAGCCAGATCGTGATGCTATCAAGTGAGAGAAAGAAAATAAGAAAGGATGAGTCCAGAGACTAGTACTACGTGTGTTGGATTGAAGTTCGGCTGGATAGCTTTTGATCTCCTATTGTAAATGCACGCAGGAAGGTTACACAGGTATTCTTTGGTTTTCTTTGCTGGTACATACTCCCTCCGTTCCCAAATAATTATCTTTCTAGCCATCTCAAATGGACTACAACATACGGATGTATGTAGACATGTTTTAGAGTGTAGATTCACTCATTTTGCTTTGTATGTAGTCACTTGTTGAAATCTCTAGAAAGACAATTATTTAGGAACGGAGGGAGTATTTATGTATGGATGGCGATGGTCACGGTGAAGGCTTGAATAGTCTGGAGCGTTTTGTGCAGGGATCATGCAAATACAGGTCGTCAAATCAATGCATGGACATATGCGGGCGTCGCGACGTAAGGTGGAGCATGGTTGCAGTCGGATATTTTTCGGTTGGCTCGGACTGGATTGTCTGATGGACTGACGTGGATATTGGTCAAAGCAGAAGATGGTTGTGTTTTCAGCGACGACGACATAGGAGCGTGATGCTGATGGTGGCCAACTTCTGGGGCGTGGAAACACGTGGCACAGGTCTGAGGGCTTGTGTGCCTTCGTTAAGACTATGGCGCAGGGTTGATTCAAGGCAGTGTACACATGAGAGCTTGAAGTCGACCAGCTACATGGAGTCATGTTGAAGGTGGAGCTGGAGTCTGATGGAGGACTACACTCTATGTTGATGGAGGGGCTACGGCGTAAATGCATGGAGAGTCGAAGCCCATGTCGGTGGGATAGCGAGAGACACGTGGATCGGACTGGGGCCCAGTGGTCTGATGGAGACGTGATACTCGGCATCGGTCGGTGATGATTGATGGTTCTCTGCAGTGGGGGTTGAGTGGTGTGGGTTCGCGACCCTGGAGACTTGACCAGGACAGCAGAGGCTCGGCGTGGTGATAGCGGCGAGGCGTGCGGTAAGCATGGGACACAACGGCAGACCAATGCGCTGGTGGTCAGACATGTGGTTAGACAGAGAGTGCAGTGGGTGCTGAAGTAGTGTCGACGAGTACCAGATTCAAGTTGGTGACTGGGTCTATCGGTGCCGGTGGATGGACAGGAGTTGATCATGGAGAATCTGAGAAAGTGGCGGAAAGTCTTAATGTCAAAAGCCGAGAGAGTACATGGCCATATATTCTATGATGTTCAGTGCACATGGCAAAGTGCGGATGACAGGTACAAAAGGAGGCGGAGTGGTATAGCTGTGGGGCATGTAAGAGACTATCCAAAAAAAGGATGAGAAAAACGCGAATTTGACTCACTAGTCGTCAACCCGTGCACCTGCACGGGCTAGCAATTTAAAGACTACAAAATTTAGTGTTTGAGAATCATAAGCAGTCACTAAATTGTTTCATGGTAATAATACTTATTTATTTTTTATCATTGTTTTTCTTGATTAGTTACCCTATTTACATTAAGGCTGCATGAATTAATTTGATCGGAGGTAGTATTTACTTGCTATTTTTAATGGACATACACATACATTCATGCATGCTTGGAGCATGTTTCAGTCGTATCTAACTTTCATATATAGCTATATTTAGGCCAAGTGTTCCTTGTCTCCAAATGTGGCTAAGGCTAACATAAGCCCTGGCATGTAAATATATGGACATTAAAGTGTAGAAAGTAGTCGTTGCTATGGTTTAAATCATACATACCTCACAGTTGAAGCCCTTCATTATTTCGTATATATGTGTATTATTTCATTTCTAGCATTTATGTGCATGCGAAATCTAAGACATGGTAATGTCATATATATAGGCATCTGATTCGACCATTGCATAATCCAAATATATGTGTGTCTTGTATAATCCAGATATATATATATATATATATATATATATATATATATATATATATGTGTGTGTGTGTGTCTTGTAAATGATTATCCCAGCCATTTTCAAACCCTAGAATATATCAATATTTTTAATCGGAGGCATCATGCACCTGAATATATCATAATAACAACAATGATCACTGATGTACCTTGATCGGAGGTGCCGGACACGTCATGACTTCCAGCATGTAAAATTGCTGGGACAATGGGACGACCACCATCTAAAATTCATGTCTGAGATTGTTTTAGACTTGGGCCTTGTTTTTTAGGTGAGTCTTGGTCCTAAACCAATAATTTTGGGCAGACACGTATACAATGGTATACATAATTGTAAGCTTTTAGGACTCGACCCCAACTGAACTTCATGGTGCTTGCTTGGTCCTAATAATCGTAGAATTTAGATCTTCGGTCATTTTATGTCTTTTATAGGCCAACCTGGGGTTTGTATGATGCCTCCCATTAGTAACAGATTACAATATTCTATAAAGCTCAAAGCAATTCAAACACATTTTAATGGCCAAAAAATAGTAAGTGAAGTTAGTAATAACTGATAAGGGCCTCATAATACTAATATTACGAAATATATATTCAGAAATTATATATGGCCATAAAATTAAATTCAAGGTTCCAAGAATCTCTTACCACATCATTAGGTTGGGACATAATAAACTTCACATCCGTTCACTTCCAACAAATAATTAAATTAATTGACGGGATGAAAAACAACGTATATATACTGCTATTCACTTTGTTCAAACGTAACATATCTAGCAACGGACAAAGGACTTAGTAATAGCCATATTAATTAACTCAATTTAATACACAATGCGAACTTCGGCAAAAGGCAAAGTGAGAGGAGGCAATCACGACAGATTTGTTTTGTTCGTCTGCAATAGTATGATTTCTCGTTCTTAATGCACTTACGTGAAGAAAACAATCAGTTAACATGCTCATGCGTACAGTTGTAACCAAATTCTACAGAACCTGACCATAAACGATTGCATCCACTTATTCCATCCATGCATGTAATTGACACGATTAAGCAATGAGGCCAAACCTGAAGGTTCGTTTCCATCAATCAATAGATGCTGGATTCAACCTTGATTTTCCCATGGTGGTAGCACGCAGGAGAACAGAAAGCGGAAGGTCATCCATCACAGACTACAACTCAACAATTAGAGAAGGTGTGGCACCGTCAATCTCGACTGGTAGGTGCAGGAATATTGAAGGGGAGGAGACGACCGCAGCCATGTACAGGAGTCGATGCCGATGTTTTTTCTCCTTTTCATTATAACCGCAGTCAAGGTTGGGTAGAGTCATTGCGAAGTGCTATAACCGAATCATGGAAGATTTTTTTCCCATCCGCTGATGGTGGGATATTTTTCTCCTTTTTTATCTATCGATGGGGTTTTTATGGGTGGAGACTTCCTTTGTTTTTTTTCACCAACGATTGAATCTATACCTGAAAGGGTAGGAACGTGGTGATGGTCTTTTTTTTAGAAAACGTGCTCATGGTCCTGTTTTTGTTAATCTATCGATGGAGTTTTTATGGGTGTAGCTTCCTTTGTTTCTTTTTCACCAAAGATTGCATCTATACGTGAAAGGAGAGGAACATGGTGATGACCTTTTTTTTAGGAAACGTGCTCATGGTCTGTTTTTTTTTTCTTGACAACTGTGCTGATGGTCCTGATTCTTATGAGACATGGTCTCTTATAACAGTGTTTGTTTTTCCTGTTAGATCACGACTCTTATAACATTTTTGTTAAGGAAAATATTGATTTTTTTCTTCTGATGTTAAATATGTGCAGGTTGGGTCAGGTTTACGTCTAGATTGGTTATTTTTTCTCACAGGTGTAACGTAAATTGAATGGTCAAGATAGATCAACTACATGGATCGGATGATTAAGAATGACTAACATACTTTTAATGATGTGGATTAACGTGGAGCTTCGTATGATGCCTCCAATTAGTAAATATAAGATAAGATGGTGATACAAGGAGATGGTGAAATTTCTTCAAGTTTTCAGACAGACGGTCAAGAAAAGAGTGATGATGTTGAGTTCAGGTAACTCTTATATGTGGTGTCCAATATGTGAGTTGTTTCTTTTCACGCAGACAGTGTTCGGTGTGTGATGGCGTTGAACGGGTACTCCGGAAGTTGGGAGCACAAAGTAGAGTAATGAGGAACTTAATTTTGCTCGAGTGTTGACTGTGAAGACGACGAGAAGGGACTACAGTTGCAAGTGGAGTCACATGGAGTCTGGGAGTAGCAGCGGTGCTCATGGCATATCTCAAGTTCAATGTGCAAGGAGGTTCGACGCATGGATGAATTCAAGGTGGTGAAGAGTATTCGCCATGGTGAGTTTGTTAGAGTTGTGTCGAATATAGTGTACAAGGTAGGTTACAATTGGACTATGAGTTGTATTGTGTTTACATAGGATATGGAGTCGTGTCCTAGTAGGACACTTGTATCCTAGGCCTCTCATATATAGCGGGGATAGACACACGATGTAACGTATGCCAACATAATAGTACAGGTACGCGGGGGACTCAGCGGCGTGTGCCGGCGCCCGGGCGGCCGGGGTGCAGTATTGTGACGGTGTCATGGAAAGAAGCGTCCGTAGTCAGGCCCCGGGATGTAGCCATGATGGTGAACCTCATTAACAAATCTCGGTGTCGTGTTCATGTGATTGCTTTGTCCTCGGATGATGTACGGTATGCCTCGGATTTTCTAACAGTAGGGTTGCCAGTCGCCTCGGATGAGGCGATACCGGGGGACAGAAGAAGGATCCTGCGAAAGCATCTATCTCCTACATGTATCGATGTCACCTTCGGCCCAGTACACTGGCCCGCTGGACAGAGAAGCAAATCATTCTTCCCGTAATGTCACGCAACAAAATCTTCCCCAGGGATACAAGGAATGCGAAGTTGTAGAACTTCCTACAAGTCATGATGAAAAACGGAGCATCCGCCTACATCCTCGTCCCATCTTTCTCATGCTTGGAACAAACAACTCAGCCAGCCACACCTTACAATCTAGTCCTGTTCCTTTTAACTCAAACTCTAATGACCGATGTACGAGGTAGTATCTTATCTCTCCAAATGTCGACATGCTAACCATCATAAATGCCCCAAATGACTCCTTGAAAGGTTCCAAACCATACACAATGCCTTTCTTAGGGACGACGTGTTACACGGGAAAACAATATCCAGAAGGTGACCATTATGAAAATAATTAGCCTTCAAATGGTGGCACAAAAAGAGAATCTTTATTTATCAACACACCCCAAGACTGTCTTAGCCAGAAGAGCATGATTAAGTACAGACAGGTCACGGAAGCCCATACATCCATGTTATTTTAAGCTTTGGTTGCTTTATCCCACGCAAGCCAACCAACTTTCTTTCACTCATCCTCATCCAAGTCGGAGATTATTTGAGATAACTCATCACATAGACTCATTGGGAATTTGAAATCCTAACAGCATAAGTTTTTTTTTTTTTTGAGATAGCGAACTGCTCATGCCAAGCGGTGCCCTCATTGCATAAGTTGGTATGCCTGAAGCACTGATTTAATCAGAGCTTTCCTTGGCTGCCCCAGACAAACATTTCTCAGCCAAATCAGCTCTCGCTTCAAATTTTTATTCTTTATGGGCTGAAAAGAACCAGCTCTCATGCGCTCCTCGGGAATGGGGAGCGCCAGATATTTTTCATAGGATCAATTTGCGATCACTTCAAGAATAATAGTAAGCGCTACTTGGTTTTCAAAACTGCATTTGCCATCAACCTAGATTAAACACTCTGGAGGGCTCAATTACTGGCATGTTACCAACTCATACCTTGGCAACAAATACTTAAAAGTTCCAGTCCACTCTAATGTATGCTTTTGTCAAGTCCAATTTGTAGGCGCAAATAAAAGCATGGTCATCCTGCAAAGTACTCATGAAAGGTGATCAGGGCATTTACAGAACCATGAATGAGATCACTCTGAGAAGGAGAAGTCATACCATCCAGAATAGGCGCCAAACAGTTAACTAGGCACTTGGATATAATTTTATACTCGCTCCGTCCCATAATGTAAGACGTTTTTTCACACTAAAAGGCTGATGGTGTGAAAATCTTCGCATCACCAGAATATTCACTTCTGGGATGATTACAATCATCGTGTCATTGACCCCATAAGGCAAGCATAGTCCTAGTCTGAAAGGAAATCTTAACCACTCGGATAATATCCTCACTTGGAATCGCCCAATAACGTTGAAGTCAACTGGTTGGGAAACCATCATGTACATGCCCTTTGAGAGGACCAATGTGCAATAGGAGGGATGTCCCATCTGTCCTCTCCAAGTACACACTTTTATTCTTTTTTGTTCTCCGAGAAGCTAAAAGATCAAGGAAACTCATACCGCGGTCTCCACCTTACGCTTTCCCAAGAAAGTGATAAATATATTTCAGCAAGGAGAAAAAGCAATAGGCATTTTATAAAAAAAAAATCTGAACTGATGAAAAGAGACGAACAATATATTCCAACACTCCAACTCCCCTCGGCCTCCTCTCCACGTCTAGGTTTTTTTAGGTCTTAAATATGAGGTCGGAGCCAAGAGGTGTCAACTGTCAAGTTCAAGACCCAACCAACTCACTACTAAAAAAACTTATTCAATAGCCTGTACTGTTAAAAGGAGGCAGGCAATATATTTCGACAAAAGGAACCATGCGAATCATGTAGATCTACTTTTAGAGAGAAAAAGTTAAAAACCCTTCCAAAACAGGAGAAAGGCATCGCTGGCATAAGCCGGCCGTTGTGAAAATCGAGACTACGCATGTATTACTTGTATTGTACCAGACTCCTCCTGTCCATTAAAAACAATGCAAAGTGGCTTAGTTATCCGTAGCCTAGAATTATGCAAATTCATATGTTAGGTAGATCGTGCTAGTAGTGAGAATTTCGAGCCCCTTGAGAACACCTCGATTACTCACACGCCACATTTTACTCTTTTTCCATTTACCATTTTTACTCTCTTGTTCGTGGTTACTTAAATACCCTTTCTTTTTTATCTTTCCCATAGCATCCGATACAATAAAAACATTCCTAGACTACGGTCTAGGTGCGAATGGAGCTGCGTCATGACAACGTAGTTGTAGGGTTGGTAGTTGTCTGCGTGTCACTCCTCGTGGGTTCAACAAACTCTACTTATAACGAACCACAACAACATAGTGCACTTAGAGGTCATCACTTGCAGGCCACCAATGAGTGCATGCTTTCCGCCCAGAGAAGAAAGAGAAAAATTATGCCTCTTGGTTTTTAGAACCAAGGGAGTAACGAATAACGAGCGCGTCTCCACCAACGGAAAAAGAAGCCAATGACATTCAACATACCCAAGGGAAGAAACCCACGTGGAAGCATGACATGCAGTGAGCGGCCCATTTGGGTTCATGGAGGTCAGAGTGTGCGAAACCGAACCGAAAACAAACAAAAAATGAGACCGAACTGAAATTTTGGTTTTTTAGATTTTGGTTTTGGTTTGAGTTTTGAAATATGAAAACAATTTGCATTTTTTTGTTAGAAACAGAAAACTATTTGGTTTAACCAAAATTGAGATTTTTTTTCGGTTCAAAAGCGTAATGGGCTGCCATGGTATAGTGCATTCTAACCCACTTAGTGCTTCAGTTTACATGATTAATCTGTCTGCTTATCGAGCGTTATCCTTTTCTAATTGTTTTTCCTCCTTATGACATATATCATGTATATACATGTGGGAAGGTTATGTGTTGGCTAAAAAATTCATGACAATTTGGTCATTACCAAAACCAAACCGAATTGGAAGTAAACCGTTATTACCGAAACCAAGCCATGTCTATGTATAAAACCGTATAAACCGAAGTATAAAATTCATATAAAACCAAAACCGGAAAAACATAATGCACATCCTGACATAGTGGGCATGTGGAGAGGCAGCAGCGGGCCACCTGGAGACTCATGTGGTTGGCCGGGCCATGGAGGCGGCTGATGCGCGTTGTCAGGCAACGGGAAAGCAAGTTTATTTTAGAGAGAGAAAGGCAGAAGCCTTCCCAAAGAGAGAGAAAGGGGCATGGCTGGCGTGAGGCGGCCCATGCATGTGCAGGCGCGTTTTGCAAGACTTGCAAGGCAGATTCCTATGCGTTTCTCAAAACAAAAAGGGCAGTATCCTACGCAGGAACCGTAGCTAAAGAGGATTTTTCTCCTCTGGCACACGTACGTGACAACGCCGACCCTTTTCGCTCACTTTTTTTACATGCCATTCTACTGCGCCGACCTGGTGCAAAAAGAAAGAGGGTGAGGGACAGTACGTAGCCTCGAGTCGGCAACAGAAACAACGGAGGCCGACAGGTGTATGGCTACGGTCGAAGCTTCTCGACGTTCTGCAACTGCAATGGGTACATATATATACTCCTATACCCCCGTCCCGATCGACGCTTGCCGGAGCTACAGTACCACCTCCTGATCCACCCCCACGTACTCCATCACCCCGTGATCAATATTCCGGCTACGGCGACGGCAGCGGCAGAAGCGAGAAGCTCGTCGCACTCAGCTTGATCTTGATCCGAATTCCGAAGCAGCCGAGGTGCGTACGTACTTACCTCTAGTATTGCATGGGATAAATTGGTTGGTCCGATCGAGTGACTCGATTGTTTCCGAGTAGGAGTGGATCACCCTCCCTCGATTCAGTTGAGTAGATCAACGCACATTGCAGCGTGGAGGCGTCCACCCCGCATCGCGCCCACTTATTAGTTTATTCCATTCCATTCATTCCCACGCACAAGCCGCCTCCGCTGCCCTTGCTGCAGTCTGCACAGTCCACACCCATACACAGGTCTAGATCTGGAGGAGGCGATGGCCGGGCAGCCGGAGAGGTGGATGTGGATGTTGCGCGGGGAGAGGGGGGTGTCTCCCCGTGCCCTTGCCGTCGGGAGGGACACCAGCGTTCACCGGCCGCTCAGCGTCGAATTCGTCGCTGCAGTTTGGACCTCATTGCATTGCAGTCATCTTCTCCAACTCTGACTGCCTCCATCTCCACCGCCGGTGATCCACCAGCAAATTCTTCTCTTACTTCTAAGCAACACTACCTGAGTTGAACTTTTTTCCAACAGCAGCAGTTGTATATATGCTTCCAGCTGGGTTCCACATGCTATTGTGCTCTCTCTTCTTGCTGTTCTGAATCTGCGTGGTAATTGAATTCCGGTAGATCTGTTGAATACCATGTCCTAAAGAGTTATAGGAGTACTAGGGCAGAGGCTATAGCCATTTTATCATCATTTCAGTAATCTCATACTTGTACCATCTTTGTTGTTTGTCTTACCTTTTTTTTCTTTTTTGTACCGTCATCATTTCAGTAATATCGTCCTTCCTTGTACAATCTTAGTTGTCTGCCTTGCCCCTTTTTTTGCTTCTAGTATCAACATTTCACTAATTTCATCCTTGTACAATTATCATCAGAAATTGAACTACGAATAGTTGACCACACACAACCAAAAACAGCAAATCTAGTTGTCTTTTTTCGATAGAGTGTGGATTTTATTGGCTCAAAATGAAGCATCAAGAGAAAACAGCAAAACTTTTTCGTTTTTGAATTTTCGACGGGGGAGTTTTTCCCACCTGAATATTTGCCATTAACAGGGGCCAAAACGCCCAGATGTGTTGCATGTACAACATGCATTACAGCAGAGAGGTGCAGGGGGAGAGAGGGGGGTGTTTCAAATCGAACGGGCATCCGCCGCAGCATTCAGAGCTTTCGGAAGCCGCACCCTCCATAGCACGGCGTCCTCCATGTAGAGCTTCAGCAGCCGAGGCAGCAATGGGGGCATCCTGCCTTGTTTTGCATTCTTTGTCTGTCTTAACTGAAGCAACATCCTGTACTATTTCTTGGATGCTTTCTTTTTTCCTGTATGTTCTGTTACTATTTCAAAAGGCACAAAAATTCTTCTAATTTGTCATTCTTTGCCGTTTGTTGTCAATATGTGGCTGTCAAACTAATTTCTTTTTCTTTGATGCCTTTTTTTTTCCGTCTGTTCCGTTATCATTGATAGTAGCGGAATCCGATCCTTTTCCAGGATCGTATGAAAAGAAAACATGTGGCTGTCAATCTGATTACTTTTTATTGGCTCAACTCAAACTAGCTATGAACATGCATCTCTCTTTATCTCTCAGTAGTTGTATATGTGCATGTAACTGAGGGAGTAGTACGGAATATAACAGGCCGGTAATGTGTCTGCAGGTTGACGCACCCTTCACACAAACCTCTCCACGCCCTACCCGGCCGCTAAGAGAATGAGTTTTCAGTCCTGGAACCATCCTGCGGCGGTGCAGCATGTTGTGCGCAATGAACAAGCCATAGTCGACAACCTTACTGAAGATAACGTGACAAGGGTGTTGGCTAGCAGAAGGACAGCAGAGGGCGAACAGTTGTACTTAGTCCCTGATCAGGGTAGTGCTGGGACCAGTCCCCCAAATAAGCTGCTCGTCAAGAAGTTCCACAATGTAAACCCGGCGCTGCAAGTAGACGACAATGTCATGCACCGCTTCAACTCGGAGATGTTCCTGTTAGCCAACATTTCTCACAAAAACATCATCAAAGTTGTAGACCACATCCAGAGGGAAGATGCAATTATGCTCGTTTATGAGTATCCGGTTCATGGAAGCCTTCAATCCTGGCTGCACCAACCCATGGATGCCGGTCGGCACCTGAGCTGGCCGGACAGGAGGGGCATCGCCATTGGTGTGGCCAGAGGGCTCCGCCAGTTACACCACAGATGCTACAAACCCTTGGTTCACCACAACATCAACTCTAAAAACATCTTGCTTGATCAGAATTTCAAGGCCGTGATAGCCAGCTTTGGCGCTGCACAGTTTAACATGGCCGGGCTCGGCCAACCCTTGCCAATCACGGACCTGCGTCCTGGTAACTTTGGGTACGCAGCTCCAGGTAATGGAATTCTGTCTTAACTTTTGACAGTTACAGTGAATTAGTATGTCTTAACTAGCTTGGTCTTTTAACTAGTACTGCAAATGATTAACTGCAGAATATGGGATGGGGTCAAACCAGCTGACGGAGAAGGTAGACATTTACAGCTTTGGAGTGCTGATGCTGGAGCTTGTCACGGGGCGGATGACCAATGAAGCTACAACAGATGGTCATTTGGCGAATTGGGCACAGAACAACTTCAGTATACTGATGGCAAACCAACAGGAAGCATTCCAGAATGTTGTGGACAGGAGCATACCAGATCAAGCTCGGTACAGGGAGGAGATGGCAACTGTGTTCATGCTGGGCGTGGATTGCACTACTGTGGATCCGGAGAGAAGGCCATCCATGCGGATGGCTCTCAAACAACTCCGCCGCTGCCGTTGGCATGCCCCATTCCGTGGCCTCCTCACCGGCTATCTGCTGTGACGCTTGTTTTTTTTTTTTTTTTTGAAAGAACATTCACGCATGCATGTATGGACCATATGATGACTCGTTTGAACTAATTTGAATAACGTGTACTGTTCTACCATTTTCTCATAACATTCTATTGCCCTGTTGTGTTCAGTTCACCTATGCAAAATTCCGCTGCTTAGACTCCCTCTCTTCGTGCAAACTCTTCTTGCTGCTAGTTCTGAGGACTTGAACAAGTAGTATCTGAACATAACATTATCCTCGGGATTATTATTATTTATATTCTGCAGGATCCCGTAAAAACGAGACTTCCTTTGTTTCTCCTTCATTCAGGCTCCTAAGTTGTGCCATATTTTTTAGTTAATTATTTAAGAAGAGTGGCTTAGTATATTGCCAACGGAACCTGAGGAATTCTTTGGGACTACATCCCAAGCTCGTTTGCCATATTCTTTTGAGGATATATTCCGCCTGTGTAAATGTGTAGATTCACGACGTTTCTCGATATGTATGGATGGATGGCTTCATTAGTGTTCTCTGATGGGTAGCACATTGATCAGGTAACCTCACTACACTACTCGATATGGTTGTATAATGCTTTTATCATTAACTAAGTAGTATAGTTAAGCATCATCTAGGTGAGTAGGAGTGAATTTGCAAATAGCTCATATAGGTAAACAATCTCCAACATACTCCCTCCGTTCCTCAATATAAGGTGTATTATTTTTCCAAAAAGTCAAACTTCTCTAAGTTTGACCAAGTTTATAGACAAAAATATCAATATATAGAATACCAAATCATTATCACTAGATTCATCATGGACTATATTTTTACATTTTATATATTTAGTATTATAACTCTTTATATATTTTGTTGTAAAGTTGGTCAAACATAGACAACATTTGACTTTTTGGAAAACTAATACACCTTATATTTAGGAACGGAGGGAGTAGTTATTAGTGGGTTTAATTTCTCTACACAAAATATTTATTTTTCTTTCCGTGTATATAGATTTCTCTTGTACTTTGTGTGTTATGCTTTCATTTTGATATTTTGTTTTCCGAAGTGAAATCTCTGTCTGTCCATGTTTACTGGCTTGGTGTTTTTTCCAGCCAACCAGCAACCTAATTCCATGATTAGTATCAAACGATGGACCTGTTTTAATAACGTTATAGAAAAATATGCCTCATGTGCCCTGGTTATAAGATTTTAGATCGCCGTTACCATTCTCATGCACATGGCTTTCTTGCACGTTGTACAAAGGCTTTTGTGTTTCTGCACTAGTGGAATGCATTCCAAATTTGCCATTATACTATCAAACCTTAGTTGATGTTGCACTTCCTCTTTGGGGAGATACTTTCGCCTTGGTTGTTAACCGAGGGAAATACTTTCTATTATTGTGTTAACTCTTTCTCTACAGGGAAATCCAACAACTTCATTGTGAGTACCAGTACTCAACCTCCTCCAACTTCACCGTGACCTGGGACATCTTAGAATACTTGTATTTCGTCCTTTTTTACCTTTTGAGAACGGACTTGGTTTGGCTGTGTGCGCCTTAGTTTTGCAGAGAACGAATGTAATACTTAAATATTTTAAGTAATAAAGCGTTCATTGTCCAAGATTATATATTTTATAACTTACATTTAATAGTAACATTCGGTGTGAAGAACATCAAATGTACAAGCACTAACTCGTAGAAATAAACCTCCAGATCTATCATCAAGAGCAAGTGCCGCAAGATACCATTTCTAGGGCCAGAACTGTTTCTGAGCCAGAGTTCAGAGAATTCATGCTTCATGGTTTCCTCTAAAACAATGGAATGAACTCTTGACTAAACTATGATTTGTCCAAGCAATCTTAACTTTGAGGGTATCTGACACATTTGATGCCTAAAAAGGCACACAAAAGCAGTTGGGACACATGTATTATACTAGTATACGTTGACAAAAAGAAAGCAAACCTAGGAGCTTTCTTTTTTTCATTGTTTGGTAAGGGACTAAACAAAGCTGGCAGTTGGAAGTAACTAGCAACGGCCGGCCGTCCAAGCTTGTTATAATTATTAGGTGAAGATCCAACCTCGTTTTCGGCAAAGTCCTGGCATCTTCATATTTTGTGGGTTAACTACGACCATTAACTCTACCAATAATATGTGAATCATGTATTGTAAAAAAAAAAGTCATCCGATGACAACTTAAAAGTGAGCAACCACCTAATAAACAAACCTCAGAAAAAAAATGATGAAAACCATACAGAAAAACTTTCAAAACATTTTTACTTCTAGTACAAATATGCATAGTGGCTAGCCTGTTGGTAGTGTAGTACTCCATTTAAAATACTTATCGGAGAAATGAATGTATCTAGATGTATTTTAGTTTTAGATACATTTATTTTTATCTATTTCTTTAACATGTATTTCCGAACGGAGAGAGTAGTAATCAAGCAAGATTCATGTTTGAATCTCATGCACAAATTTCCGTCCTTTTTCAATAAACGCAAGACCTCCACCAAACTTCGCTTAAGACCTGACCGTTGTAAAATTCACCGCGTCACATGGAAAAGACCAAAAAGACAGGCGGCCTCATTTCAGCAGAGAGCGTACAAAAAACGAATACGGCACGTACTTATCTGAGGAGTCACGTGATCGTACTTTTGTATACGGTTTTAAAAATGTGCGTGTTGGACCATCTACAGCTAGGTGCCCAAAAGCTACCTCAAATGTCCGGATGGATGGTCCAGCCACGGACCAGTCACAAAAATGTGATACATACGGACACATTAAATAGGCCTCAAACACCCGGGTTGACCGTCACCCATATTCAACCCAAATATGAGACGGATATGGGATGTCCGGTCGTGTCTGGCATGTCGGACGCGGCAACTCTAACCCACATCAAAATACATCAAATCCACCCCCTTGACCGTCGTGGTAATCTCACGTCAGATTCCAGTGAGTGGTTTATCGTGGGTGGAGCCATGAGCACGTAGTCGGGTTCCAGAAGCGGGAGTGAGCACGAGCTTGAAGGCACACGAGACGTACCCAGGTTCGGGGCTCTCCGAGAGATAGCACCCCTACTTCTGCTAGGACGACTATGATCAAAGGCGTACAAGGTTGCTCCTTGAGCTGTGTTGCTAGACGAGGAAGAAGGGCAGGGCTAGCTCTCTTCTCCTAGCTATGGTGGTGTATGGAAATGAAGGTTGAACCCTTTGCATGGGTGAGCCCTTGGGAGTTTTCTAGGCCAACCCCCCAAGGGTACAATGGTAATACGGCCGGGTGTAGGACCCGAATGTTAGTGTCTAAGGTCGCCGGGTTCTCCGCGGCTGCTGGGGCCCGCCTCTAGAGGGCCCCGTCGGCTGCCGAGAATCCGGCCGACAGGTAGGGCCCGTCGCCTGCCGGCCATGCTTATTGCCTTTTGTTGTAGCTTCGTATTTGATGACGAGGCTACGTCAGGAGTCGTATGGCTACAGTCCCGCGTCAGGCGGGTTGGTGGCCGCTTGGTCAGCACACACTGTAGCCACGCTCCGTATCATCGGAGTAGGTGAGTGCGGACTCCGTTGGGAGGGGAGGGCCGGCTGCTGGAGGCCGGCCCGCCCCCGAAGCTGCCTTCCAGGAATACGCCTTCTTCTGGGAGCCCGCGGACAGATAGGGCCCGCCGCTTGTGGGCCATACTGGTTGTCCTTCGCGGTAGCATGGCCCTTGCAGACGAGGGCCATGTCATGAGTCGCATGGCTACAGTCCATCGTCTGGCAGGTAGGTGGCCGCTTGGTCAGCTCATACTGCAGCCACACTCCTCCGGGATTTAGGGGAGCAGGTGGCCCTGTAGCCTCACCCTGTCTTGTCATCGTGGTTGAGTGCGGACTCCTAGGGGAGGACGGGCCATCTACTAGGAGCCGACCTCCCCCAAGGCCGCCTTCTGAGAATGCTCCGTCTTCTGGGAGCCGGGCCGCGTGTCCGGAAGGTGTGAGGGGCTTTGCTAGCCCCGATATCTTGAAATGTCTTTAGGTTCGGATGAGGCTACCCAGGATCTATGCCCCCGACAGTAGTCCCCGAAGCTGGTGAGGCGCCACGGCTCAAAGCCGGAGTGCCTCAGCAGTTTCCTCCTCCGAGAAATCCAATGCCTTTGCTTCGTCCGGCTTGAAGAAGCCGCCTGCCAGGAGCCGGCCGAGGCAGAGCCGGCCACCTGGTGGATTTGAATCGATGTGGCGGGCGCCGGGCTGACGCCCTCGGGTGACGCGCTTGCCGCCCGTTGCACGCTTGCCACGCGTCGTCAGCAGGCCAGGTCGGCCAGCCAGCCCACGCGCGTGACGGGACGTCGCTACAGGCCCGGCCCCACCATTACAGGGCCTCAGGGCGCGCGCGGATCTGCTGCGGTCGAGGTGGGCGGTTGCCCTTCCGGGGTAAAGTAATGGCGCGCCTTTAAGGCGGGGGACTTGCGGGGTCCTGCGGGGCGTGGGCGCTCCATCCGAAAATACTTATCGCAAAAGTGGATGCATCTAGATGTATTTTAGTTCTAGATACATTCATTTTTATCTATTTCTTCAATATGCATTTTCGAATGGAGGGAGTACTCAAGTAAGATTCATGTTTGAATCCCATGCACGAATTTCCGTCCTTTTTCCATAAAAGCAAAACCTCCACCAAACTTCGCTTAAGACTTTTTTTTGCGGGAAACTTCGCTTAGGACTTGACAGTTGTAAAATTCACCGCGTCACATGGAAAAGACCAAAAGACAGGCAACCTCATTTCAGCCGAGAGCGTAAAAAAAAGAATACGGTTGTTCGCACACGAACACGTCACCGTGCACCTGCAACGCCGAGGGTGATGCACCGCAGCTCACGTCAAAGGAGACTCGTCCGAAAGCGCGGTACGCAAGCAATCCAGCGGGCGCTTTTGTAGACCCGAAGCCCCACACGCCTGGGAGGGACCCCGTCGGGGCGCGCGGCGGCTATGGGCTACCCTAGGACGGCTTGACCGCCTCTAGAGCCTCGTAGATTCGCAGCCCTCCATTGCTGAGGAACGATGAAGAAAGAGAAGAAGAAGAACTAGGGTTATGGAGAAAAGAAAAAGATAAAAAGAGGTATATGATTTGATCGATTGTGTGTTGTTCAATCGGCTGTCACCCCTTAGGTATATAAGAGACGGCTGGACTTCCCGTGAAAGAAAAAGGCTTGGATTCACGTCCAAAACCCTAGTGAAATTCGGATTGGTTTTGTCCGAACTTTTAAAAAATGTTCGGTTTAAACTGGCTGCACTTTGCGGGTCTTTTTTGTAGTAGTAAACGATCTCGGATGGTAACGAGTCCAAAAGCAATCTTGACCGCTTCGACGAGTCGAACAACTTTCATGTTAAACGTTTTTTGATCATAGGTCATCTTGAGGGTCAAATCACTCGCGCAAAACAGGCTATTATTCGCGCTACCCATGAGACATGGTGTGTGATGGGGCGCGCCATTTTCTATCTCCTGACATATCTGCATTCCGAAGGCTAACTTTTGCATACGAACTCGGATTGGAACGATTTTTATATAAATCGATCTTTTCGACGAGACGAAGACAATCAATGTAGATAATGTTTCCATATGAGGCAGTCTTGCGGGCGTAATCAGCCAAATAGTGTTCTGAATACAAAATCTCAGTATTTCGAACACAACTTCGGCCTTCGAGATGAGATTGGATAGCAACGGCCCAAACTTCAAAGATGTTCATATCGACAATACGAAACTTTTTTATGTAGGTCACTTATTCATTTGAGGCCGTATTAATTAAGTTCTTGACCGTGCCAAAATCTGGTGTCAACACATGCCCTGTTTTTCGGCAAAACTTGGATGCCGGAAAATAATTTGCCCAGAATTTGTTCTAATGATGATGTCAACACTCCATCGTAAATTTATATGTGCTTAGTTCGATAATTATATATCGGCCATGTCTTTGCTTAGGGCGATAGTTATATATCAGCCACTTTGATTAGCAACAAAATACAACTAATCGAATGTATGGTGATGAGGTAAAACCCTTGCATGTTGTAAGAAGTTATATTGCGTCCATGGATCAAAATAAGTCCATGGAGGATAACCAGTCATACCTGAGGATGAATTCCATGTCATCGGCATCAATGGCATAGTTGGAGAATGCGGATAATGTGTGCACCGAAGACGTTGAAACCTTCGGCTTGGTCGTTCATAATTTTCACTTTTTTCCTTCTTTACCTTTGTCGCACTTCTTGCAATGGAACCTTCCACATCACTCTTGTTTTGATTATTTCCTTTGGGAATCCATGCCATGTTTCACTTTTCGAGCTCTTGTGCATTAATTTTTTGTAATTTCTTTTTTTGCCAATACGTTAAGCCGAGTGAGCGCCCCGGCTGTGATTTTGTTTGAACTAATGACAATTCTTGTTTTACCTTGTGCATTTTCAACTTCTTTTCTTCAGATTTGACACTTCGATTCTCGACAATTGATTGCTTCATCTCATTGCCTTTAGTAGCCAATGTTAACACTTTAATTGGCTCCTTATCCTTTAAGATCAAATCTTGAATTGGCACTCTTGCAACCATTTTTTAACTCGATATACTTGTTTGATCACCTCTTCCTTCTTTCTTGAGCTTTAGACCAATTCTTTCTTATTGAAACGGTCTTGAACATATGACAGCTCACTGAACGTTGATCTTCTTGAAGCTGCATAATAATGGAGAGATTGTCTAAAATATGATGGACAATGTGCCATTATATCATACATGTCCCACGATTAATATCGATCTACATGAGCATAGGGAGGCATCCACGACATTGGCATTGGCGACCCAAAATAAGGATATGAACACATTGCATTAAAATTCTCTTCTTGCCAATACCGATCCTTGGATTTGCGCCTAGGGGGTGATCTTGATGCTTTTGCATTACTCGGTCGATAAGCACCATTCTCTTCACTTTTCTTTTGATATTTATCTAATAACTGTGCAAAAGTAACCTTGGATTTCTTATGCTTGTGCTTATTGGGCCTTTATCTCCTTTTGTTTTGCTTGCATCGATATTTGGATTGCTTTGTTGCCCCCTGACCTTGGTGTCTTCATTGTATCTTCGATAGAACTCATGCCTTCAAGAATATTTTCATTGTGCTCTTGAACAACTTCTTTAATTGAAACCTTGATCCCATCACATGTTGTTTTTACCTTCTCTTTAAATAAATCGGCTTGAAGCAGCCGATGCAAAAACTTTCTGCCGTCGGGACCAATCGGAATAGACTGGTCATCTCTTGGTGTCTCAACAAATTTCAATCGTCCTTTATCAATGGCCAATTTAACTATTTGACGAAACATGTTGCAATCCTCAAAACTATGCTTGGACGAATAATGCAACTTATAATACATTCGTCCCTGGACAGATGGCTCAACATGGGGATCAAGAATTCTAATATAATTATTTCTCAACAACAAATCAAATATTCGATCACACATGCTTGAATTGAAGGTAAACTGTTTATTCTCTAGACGATCTTGTTGTGAGAACGGCTTTGGAGTTAAGCAAATGAATGGTTCAGATTTTGCATCACCACATTAAACTATGCATTGTGTTTTGCACTCTATCTCCGATGTCTTTGGATAAGAAACTATACTGGCATAGTGTTGCTCCGAAGATTTAAACCTTGGCTTTAAATTTCTGAAACGAAAATAGTTAGAGCATACATGTCTCAATTGAGACCAAGTTTAAGCCAAGTAAGAAATAAGAAAAGCTATCCAATTAGATATGAGCTTTATATAAAGCAATGGGGAAAGCCTTGGCTGCAATAATTTTTCGCTATCAGTCTTTCTGAATGGTGCAATGTGTTGACCGATATGCTTTGTGACAATCTGATTGCTAACAAATAAATTACCCTTCTTCATTGGTCTCTCAATATTTCTTATGAAGATTTTTCTAATATATGCATCAACAACTAAGTCATGACCAAATCTGAAAACAGGTAAATTAATTGCTAGACATACCTCTTCAAATATGTTGGGAGAGCATGATGGTGTTGTGACTTGAAGAATATCTTGCTCCACCATCGGATAGCTCCCCAACGCCTTGTCATCATCTTTTTATTGATTCCGTGCATCAGTAGTTTGAAGATCTTTGTCCACCAAACTTTCTTCGGCTACTTGTCCTTGTTCTTGAAGCTCGTCAATTTCTAAGGCACAAAACTCATAGGGCAGGAAGTAGGTTCCATTAACTTCAGAAAAATCTACACTTTCCATGCCCTTTCTCAACAATGTTTGCCTCTTTGGATATGATGGATTCGGAATATATACTACTTGATTCGGCTTTTTCAACCGAAGACTTTTAGTTTCCGAATCATCATTCTTTTCACCGGTTATATCAATTGGAAAGGCTTCTTTTCTTTGAGCTAATTTCCTATCAATTCTCTCTTGGTGAAGTACTTGCATCCTATCGTGCAAAGCTTTAACTCCCCTCTCAATTTCAGCCCGCTCTTGATTAGTTTGCCCCCCAATGCTTTTAGGATCTTTCAGCAATGAAGTGTTAGTGTTGCCGAAATTTTGCAATTGTGTAGGGGGTGTATAATATGCTGCGGTACTAGGTGGAGGTGTATGCACTGCTGTATAACCATATGCTCTCTCACCAATACTATCAATTGATGAATTTCATCTTCCTGCAAAACTCTAGCTTTTATTGCAGCATAATCAGGAAACAACCCCTTTTCATATTGTTCAAGGCAAAGAGCACTAATTCTCTTGTTTTGTGCCAAGCTCTTTTTTAATGGAGCCACAACCGCTTCTGGAAGGGATTGCTCCGCAATATTTTCAGATTCTTTCGGCAATGATTTGTGAGTGTTGCCAAAATTCTTGAATTGCGTAGAGTATGCATTATATGCTACAGTATTTGATGACGACACATGTGTTCCTGCAAAATTTTCACTTATTCGGCTATGACCATGAAGATGCGGGGCCGAATTATGAAAATCTACAGTTGCATACGGAGCTGAAAAATTACTAACATGAGGTAGCATATGATGGTTGAGAGTAACTGGCCGAATAGCTAATAGTAGTATGGCCAATTCTCCCATCCATCGGCAAGGTTGGATTCACATATTGCAAATTAGTTGCCGATGAATAAAAAGCTGAAACACTTTCTTGTATGCTATTGGAAATTTTAATATGAGGTGTTTCATATTGATTAATCAAACCCATCATGTTGTTCATCGGCATATGAATTTGTGGGGTTGCCGATGCATGAGAGTTTGGATACATATGTTGTACGTTGCTAAAATCATAAGAATTCGAAGCATGAAGATTGTTTTGCATCGGCCCTTGCGCATAATTAGATGCATGCTTGATAAAATTAGGGCTAGCCGATACATTATGCTCATTAGCTGATCCAGCAACAACATATGGATTATTTGCATCTACAAAGGGGAATTGGGTATTCATATTACCTTTGTAGATTGCAGCAACTTGATGACGATCTCTCCTTAGTAAGAACGGGCTGGAGACCGTTCAAAGCTTCGTCCCCAGCGGAGTCGCCAAAAAGTGTGTTCGCGCACGAACACGTCACCGTGTACCTCCGACGCCGAGGGTGATGCACCGCAACTCACGTCGAAGGAGACCCATCCGGAAGCGCGGTACGCAAGCAATCCGGCGGGCGCTTTTGTAGACTCAAAGCCCCACACGCCCAGGAGGGACCCCGTCGGGGCACGCGGTGGCTATGGGCTATCCTAGGTCGGCTTGACCGCCCCTAGAGCCTAGTGGATTCACAGCCTTCCATTGCTGAAGAACGACGAAGAACGAGAAGAAAAACTAGGGTTAAGGAGAAAAGATAAAAGATAAAAAGTGGTATATGATTTGATCGACTGCGTGTTGTTCAATCGGCCGTCACCCCTTAGGTATATAAGAAGCGGCCGGACTTCCCATGCAAGGAAAAGGCTTGGATCCACATCCAAAACCCTAGTCAAATTCAGATAGGTTTTGTCCAAACTTCTCAAAACTGTTTGGTTTAAACTGGCTGCACCTTGCGGGTCTTTTTTGTGGAGGTAAACGATCTCGGATGGAAACAAGTCCAAAAGCAATCTTGACAGTTTCGATGAGTCGAACAACTTTCATGTTAAACTTTTTTGATCAGAGGTCATGTTCAGAGTCAAATTGCTCACACAAAACAAGCTATTATTCGCGCTACCCATCAGACAGGGTGTCTGGTGGGGCGCGCCATTTTCTACCTCCTGACAGAGCTGCATTCCGATGGTTCTAACTTTCGCATACGAACTCGGATTGGAAAGGTTTTTATATCAAAATGGATTGTTTCGACGAGGCGAAGACAATCCATGTAAATAATTGTTTCATACGAGGACGTATTGCGGGCGTAATCAGCCGAATAGTGTTCTTAATACAAAATCTCAGTATTTCGAACACAACTTCGGCCTTCGTGATGAGATGGGATAGCGATGGCCCAAACTTCAAAGATGTCATATCGACAATACGAAACTTTTTTATGTAGATCACTTCTTTATTTGAGGCCATATTAATTAAGTTCTTGACCGTGTCAAAATCTGATGTCAACAACGGTACGTGCTTATCTGAGGAGTCACGTGATCGTACTTTTGTATACGGTACGTGCTTATCTGAGGAGTCACGTGCTCGTACTTTTGTATACGGTTTACAAATGTGCAGGTTGGACCATATACAGCCCGGCGCCCAAAGCTGCCTCAAATGTCGGACGGATGGTCCGGCCACGGACTTGTCACAAAAATGCGATACATACAGACGCATTAAACGGACCTCAAATATTTGAGCTGACCGTCACCCATATCTAGCCAAAATATGAGATGGATATGGAGCGTCCAGGCGTGTCTGTCAAGTCGGACATGCCAACTTTATTCCACATCAAAATACATCAAATCCACCTCCATGACCTACCGGACCCATTTGCTCTCTCCTCTCATCTTCCTCCTTTGTGCCATTCGTCTCATAGCTCCGCCTCCTCGCGTGCCCCATAGCCGTTCCGAGCCTCTGAGCCGTCATCACCGGCACAACAGTCCTCTCTCCCATCCACGCGGTCGGGGATGTCCTCGCCGGCCCGAACGCCACCGCAGTACGTCCGTGTACTATCTTTGTTGTGTGTGTTATCTTCCTTTTTCTGCACTATGATCATTTTAGTAATTTCATCCTTGCACAGTTACCATCAGTCCCGCAAAAAAAATAATGAACTATGAATAATTAACCACACACAACCAAAAAGCAGAACATCTTGTTGTCTGTCTTAACCTTTTTTTAACAATTGGGAAATTTTTGTCCACCAAAAAGCAGCAATTTGAATTTTCAATGGCTGCTTTTTTCTCTCTATGTTCCGTTACTATTTCAAAAGGCACATGTATTCTTCTAATTTGTCATTCTTGCAGTTTGTTGTCAATATGTGGCTGTCAAACTAATTATCATCAGAAATTTAACTACGAATACTTGACCACACACAACCAAAAACAACAAATCTAGTTGTCTTTTTTCGATAAAGTGTGGATTTTATTAGCCTCTCTGGCTCCGCCTTGCACTCTATGTGTTCGACAAATTGTTCGACCTGGTTTTTTGTGATGTTTTTAGAGGAAGCGATGAATTCCGATGCTTCGTCAAAGGAGGAGTATGGACCATCGGAGCTTGATCAAATGATTTTAAGATGAGTTCTTTGATTCCTCGGACAACGACAAAGAAGTAGACATGATCATGTTCATGAGCATGCAAGATGCAATGGACCGGCATGTGGAGCATATTGTCACCTTCAAGGGCTTAATCGGGATACGGTGTCCGGAGCACGGCTACTGCAAAAGGGCTACTTTGCTCCGAATCCAACTTTTGCAGATGATCCATGGTTTCGTCACCGTTTTTGTATGCAGAAACCATTGTTTTTGCGCATTATGGAGGGAGTGGAGGCACACTATGACTACTTCAAGCTCAAAAGAGACTGTTGCAGCCAACATTCTTTCTCTGCTAAGGTGAAGTACACGACTGCTATGAGGATGCTTGCACTTAGTACTGTTCCCGATGCCGTTGGTGAGATGGTCAGGATGGGGGACTCCACAAGCCTAAAGACTACTGTGAAGTTTGCCCACGCCGTGGTGCAGTTTTTTGGAGCAGAGTATTTGAGAGAACAAAATGCGGAGGACGCAGACAAGTTGTTGGCTATTGGAGAGGCCAAAGGGTTCTAAGGAATGCTCGAATCAATTGATTGCATTCATTGCAATGAAAAAACTTCCACAAAGGTTTGTGGGGAATGTATGGTCACACCAAAGAGACCACCATCATACTAGAAGCGGTGGCATCACATGACTTATGGATTTGGCAAGCTTTCTTTGAAATGTCGGGATCTCACAACGATATCGACGTGCTTCAACGATCTCAGGTGTTCAGCGGTTTTCTAATGGGGAATTGCTACCTCTTGAGCATGCATTGATTTTCCCTTAAAAAGGAAAGGGTGATGCAGCAAAGTAGCGTAAGTATTTCCCTCAGTTTTTGAGAACCAAGGTATCACCCAGTAGGAGACAACGCACAAGTCACCTAGTACCTGCACAAACAATCAAGAACCTTGCAACCAACGCGATAAAGGGGTTTTCAATCCCTTCACGGGTCACTCGCAAAAGTGAGATCTAATAAAGATAGTAAAGTAAATATTTTTGGTATTTTTGTTGTATATATTGGAAAATAAAGATTCTAAAATAGTAAACGAGATGTGATGTAAATAAAAGAGATGCAATATTATAAGAAAGAGACCCTGGGGCCATAGGTTTCACTAGTGGCTTCTCTCAAGATAGCATGTATTACGGTGGGTGAACAAATTACTGCCGAGCAATTGATTGAAAAGCGCATAGTTATGAAGATATCTAAGGCAATGATCATGAATATAGGCATCATGTCCGTGTCAAGTAGACCGAAACGATTTTGCATCTATTACTATTACTCCACACATCGATCACTATCCAGCATGCATCTAGAGTATTAAGTTCATAAGAACAGAGTAACACATTAAGCAAGATGACATGACGTAGAGGGATAAACTCAAGCAATATGATATAAACCCCATCTTTTTATCCTCGATGGCAACAATACAATCCGTGCCTTGCTGCCCCAACTGTCACTGGGAAAGGACACCACAAGATTGAATGCAAAGCTAAGCACTTCTCCCATTGCAAGAAAGATCAATCTAGTAGGACAAACTAAACCGATAATTCGTAGAGACTTGCAAAGATACCAAATCATGCATATAATAATTCACAGAAGAACCAAATAATATTCATAGATAATCTTGTTCATAAATCCACAATTCATCGGATCTCGGCAAACACACCGCAAAAGAGTATTACATCGATTAGATCTCCAAGAACATCGAGGAGAACTTTGTATTGAGAATTAAAGAGAGAGAAGAAGCCATCTAGCTAATAACTATGGACCCCAAGGTCTGTGGTAAACTACTCACGCTTCATCGGATAGGCAATGGTGTTGATGTAGTAGCCCTTCGTGATCGATTCCCCCTCCGGAAGATCGTCGAAAAAGGCCCCAAGATGGGATCTCACGGGTACAGAAAGGTTGCAGCGGTGGAAAAGTGGTTTCGTGGCTCTCCCCGATCGATCTAGGGTATTAGTATATATAGGCGAAAGAAGTACGTCGGTGGAGCTACGAGGGGCCCACGCGCGTGGGGGCGCGCCTACCCCATGGGCGCGCCCTCCTGCCTTGTGGCCGCCTCGTGGCGTTCCAGGCTTCAACTCCAAGTCTTCTGGATTGCTTTCGGTCCAAGAAAGATCATCGCGAAGGTTTCATTCCGTTTGGATTCCGTTTGATATTCCTTTTCTATGAAACAGTAAAATAGGCAAAAAAGAGAAACTGGCACTAGGCCTCCGGTTAATGGGTTAGTCCGAAAAATAATATAAAAGAGCCTATTAAAGCCCTTTAAACATCTCAAACAGATAATATAATAGCATGGAACAATCAAAAATTATAGATACGTTGGAGACATATCAAGCATCCCCAAGCTTAATTCCTGCTTGTCCTTGAGTAGGTAAATGCTAAAAACAGAATTTTGATCTCGAATGCTACCTAACATAATTATCAATGTAATTTTCTTTATTGTGGCATGAATTTTCAGATCCAAAAGATTCAAGACAAAAGTCTAATATTGACATAAAAATAATAATACTTCAAGCATACTAACAAAGTAATCATGTCTTCTCAAAATAACATGGCCAAAGAAAGTTCATCCCTACAAAATCATATAATTTGGCAATGCTCCATCTTCTTCACACAAAATGTTCAAATCATGCACAACCCCGACGACAAGCCAAGCAATTTTTTCATACTTTAGTATTCTCAAAAACTTTCGACTTTCACGCAATACATGAGCGCGAGCCATGGACATAGCACTATAGGTGGAATAGAATGGTGGTTGTGGAGAAGACAAAAAAGAGGAAGATGGTCTCACATCTACTAGGCGTATTTGTTGGGGATCGTTGCAGAAAATAATAAAAATTCTACGCATCACCAAGATCAATCTATGGAGTAATCTAGCAACGAGAGAGATAGGAGTGCACCTACATGCCCTTGTAGATCGCGAGCGGAAGCGTTCAAGAGAACGGGGTTGATGGAGTCATATTCGTCGTGATCCAAATCACCGAAGATCCTAGCGCCAAACGGACGGCACATCCGCGTTCAACACATATATGGAGCGGAGACATCTCCCGCGCCTTGATCCAGCAAGGAGGAGGGAGAGGTTGAGGAAGAGAGCTCCAGCAGCAGCACGACGGCGTGGTGGTGGTGGAGAGGCAGTACTCTGGCAGGGCTTCGCCAAGCTCTTAACGGAGGAGGAGAGGTGTTGGGGAGGGGAGGGGTTGCGCCTTGGATGTGGTATGCAGCCCTCCCCTCGCCCCTCTATTTATAGGGGAAGGGGGAAGGGGGCCGGCCCCCTCTAGATGAGATCTCGAGGGGGGGCGGCCAAGGGGAGGGGGCTTGCCCCCCAAGCAAGGGGGCGCCTCCTCTAGGGTTCGCCCCCAAACCCTAGGCACATGGGCCCATGGAGGGGGTGCGCCCAGCCCTCTAGGGGCTGGTTCCCTGCCCACTACAGCTCATGAGGCCCTCCAAGAGAGGTGGCCCCTCCCGATGGACCCCCGGAACCCCTCCGGTGGCCCCGGTACAATACCGATAAGCCCCCAAACTTTTCCAGTGACCGTATGACAACTTCCCATATATAAATCTTCACCTCCGGACCATTCTGGAACTCCTCGTGACATCCGGGATCTCATCCGGGACTCCGGACAACATTCGGTAATCACTTACAAGTCTTCCTAATAACCCTAGTGTCACCGAACCTTAAGTGTGTAGACCCTACGGGTTCAGGAAACATGCAGACATGACCGAGACAGTTCTCCGGCCAATAACCAACAACGGGATCTGGATACCCATGTTGGCTCCCACATGTTCCATGATGATCTCATCGGATGAACCACGATGTCAAGGATTCAAGCAATCCCGTATACAATTCCCTTTGTCAATCAGTACGTTACTTGCCCGAGATTCGATCGTCGGTATCCCAATACCTCGTTCAATCTCGTTACCGGCAAGTCACTTTACTCGTTACATAGTGCATTATCCCGTGACTAACCACTTAGTCACATTGAGATCATTATGATGATACATAACCGAGTGGGCCCAAAGATACCTCTCCGTCATACGGAGTGACAAATCCTAGTCTCGATTCATGCCAACCCAACAGACACTTTCGGAGATACCTATAGTGTACCTTTATAGTCACCCGCCACGCCAGACGCTTGGTACACCCAAAGCACTCCTACGATATCCGGGAGTTACACAATCTCATGGTCTAAGAAACTGACACTTGACATTAGAAAAGCTTTAGCAAACGAACTACACGATCTTGTGCTAGGCTTAGGATTGGGTCTTGTCCATCACATCATTCTCCTAATGATGTGATCCCGTTATCAATGACATCCAATGTCCATAGTCAGGAAACCATGACTATATGTTGATAAACGAGCTAGTCAACTAGAGGCTCACTAGGGACATGTTGTGGTCTATGTATTCACACATGTATTACGATTTCCGGATAACACAATTAGCATGAATAATAGACAATTATCATGAACAAGGAAATATAATAATAATCATTTTATTATTGCCTCTAGGGCATATTTCCAACAGTCTCCCACTTGCACTAGAGTCAATAATCTAGTTACATTGTGATGAATCGAACACCCATAGAGTTCTGGTGTTGATCATGTTTTGCTCGCGGAAGAGGTTTAGTCAACGGATCTGGGACATTCAGATCCGTATGCACTTTGCAAATATCTATGTCTCCATCTTGAACATTTTCACGAATGGAGTTGAAGCGATGCTTGATGTGCCTGGTCTTCTTGTGAAACCTGGGCTCCTTGGCAAGGGCAATAGCTCCAGAGTTGTCACAGAAGAGAGTGATCGTCCCCGATGCATTGGGTATCACTCCTACGTCGGTGATGAACTCCTTCATCCAGATTGCTTCATGCGCTGCCTCCGAGGCTGCCATGTACTCCGCTTCACATGTAGATCCCGCCACGATGCTTTGCTTGCAAATGCACCAGCTTACTGCCCCACCATTCAAAATATACATGTATCCGGTTTGTGACTTAGAGTCATCCAGATGTGTGTCGAGGCTAGCATCGATGTTACCCTTTACGACGAGCTCTTCATCACCTCCATAAACGAGAAACATATCCTTAGTCCTTTTCAGGTACTTCAGGATATTCTTGACCGTTGTCCAGTGTTCCATGCCGGGATTACTTTGGTACCTTCCTACCAAACTTACGGCAAGGTTTACATCAGGTCTGGTACACAGCATGGCATACATAATAGACCCTATAGCCGAGGCATAGGGGATGACACTCATCTTTTCTCTATCTTCTGCCGTGGTCGGGCATTGAGCCGAGCTCAATTTCACACCTTGCAACACAGGCAAGAACCCCTTCTTGGACTAATCCATATTGAACTTCTTCAATATCTTATCAAGGTATGTGCTTTGTGAAAGACCTATGAGGTGTCTCGATCTATCTCTATAGATCTTGATGCCTAATATGTAAGCAGCTTCTCCAAGCTACTTCATTGAAAAACACGTGTTCAAGTAGGTCTTAATGCTGTCCAAAAGTTCTATATCATTTCCCATCAAAAGTATGTCATCTACATATAATATGAGAAATGCTACAGAGCTCCCACTCATTTTCTTGTAAACGCAGGCTTCTCCATAAGTCTGCATAAACCCAAATGCTTTGATCATCTCATCAAAGCGAATGTTCCAACTCTGAGATGCTTGCACCAGCCCATAAATGGATCGCTGGAGCTTGCATACCTTGTTAGCATTCTTAGGATCGACAAAACCTTCCGACTGCATCATATACAGTTCTTCCTTAAGATAGCCGTTAAGGAATGCCGTTCTGACGTCCATTTGCCATATCTCATAATCATAGTATGCGGCAATTGCTAACATGATTCGGACGGACTTCAGCTTCGCTACGGGAGAGAAAGTCTCATCGTAGTCAACTCCTTGAACTTGCCGATAACCCTTAGCGACAAGTCAAGCTTTATAGATGGTAACATTGCCATCCGCGTCCGTCTTATTCTTAAAGATCCATTTATTTTCTATCGCTCGCCGATCATCAGGCAAGTCTGTCAAAGTCCATACTTTGTTTTCAGATCCTATCTCGGATTGCATGGCTTCAAGCCATTTGTTGGAATCTGGGCCCGCCATCGCTTCTTCATAGTTCGAAGGTTCACCGTTGTCTAACAACATGATTTCCAAGACAGAGTTGCCATACCATTCTGGTGTGGAACGTGTCCTTGTGGACCTTCGAAGTTCAGTAGCAACTTGATCCGAAGTACCTTGCTCATCATCATTAACTTCCTCTCTAGTCGGTGCAGGCACCACAGGAACATCTTCTTGAACTGCGCTACTTTCCGGTTCAAGAGGCAGTACTTCATCAAGTTCTACTTTCCTCCCACTTATTTCTTTCGAGAGAAACTCTTTCTCCAGAAAGGACCCGTTCTTGGCAACAAAGATCTTGCCTTCGGGTCTAAGGTAGAAGGTATACCCAATGGTTTCCTTAGGGTATCCTATGAAGACGCATTTTTCCGACTTGGGTTCGGGCTTTTCAGGTTGAAGTTTCTTGACATAAGCATCGCATCCCAAAACTTTTAGAAACGACATCTTAGGTTTCTTCCCAAACCATAATTCATACGGTGTCGTCCCAATGGATTTAGACGGTGCCCTATTTAAAGTGAATGTAGCTGTCTCTAGAGCATATCCCCAAAATGATAGCGGTAAATTGGTGAGTGACATCATAGATCGCACCATATCCAATAGAGTGCGATTACGACGTTCGGACACACCGTTACGCTGAGGTGTTCCAGGCGGTGTGAGTTGTGAAACGATTCCACATTTCCTTAAGTGCGTACCAAATTTGTGACTTAAATATTCTCCTCCACGATCTGATCGTAAGAACTTTATTTTTCGGTCACGTTGATTCTTTACCTCATTCTGAAATTCCTTGAACTTTTCAAAGGTCTCAGACTTGTGCTTCATCAAGTAAACATACCCATATCTTCTCAAGTCATCAGTGAGGGTGAGAACATAACTATAGCCACCGCAAGCCTCAACGCTCATTGGACCGCACACATCAGTATGTATAATTTCCAACAAGTTGGTTGCTCGCTCCATTGTACCGGAGAATGGAGTCTTGGTCATTTTACCCATGAGGCATGGTTTGCATGTGTCAAATGATTCGAAATCAAGAGACTCCAAAAGTCCATCTGTATGGAGCTTCTTCATGCGTTTGACACCAATGTGACCAAGGCGGCAGTGCCACAGATATGTGGGACTATCATTATCAATCTTACATCTTTTGGTATTCACACTATGAATATGTGTAACATCACGTTCGAGATTCATTAAGAATAAACCATTGACCTGTGGAGCATGACCATAAAACATATCTCTCATATAAATAGAACAATCATTATTCTCGGATTTAAATGAGTAGCCATCTCGTATTAAACGAGATCCAGATACAATGTTCATGCTCAAAGCTGGCACTAAATAACAATTATTGAGGTTTAAAACTAATCCCGTAGGTAAATGTAGAGGTAGCGTGCCGACGGTGATCACATCGACCTTGGAACCATTCCCGACGCGCATCGTCACCTCGTCCTTCGCCAGTCTCCGTTTATTCCGCAGCTCCAATTTTGAGTTATAAATATAAGCAACCGCACCGGTGTCAAATACCCAGGAGCTACTACGAGTACTGGTAAGGTACACATCAATTACATGTATATCACATATACCTTTAGTGTTGCTGGCCTTCTTGTCCGCTAAGTACTTGGGGCAGTTCCGCTTCCAGTGTCCACTTCCCTTGCAATAAAAGCACTCAGTCTCAGGTTTGGGTCCATGCTTTGGCTTCTTCCCGGCAACTGGCTTCCCGGGCACGGCAACTCCCTTGCCGTCCTTCTTGAAGTTCTTTTTACTCTTGCCTTTCTTGAAACTAGTGGTTTTATTGACCATCAACACTTGATGTTCCTTTTTGATTACTACCTCCGCTGATTTCAACATTGAAAATACCTCAGGAATAGTTTTCACCATCCCCTGCATATTGTAGTTCATCATAAAGCTCTTGTAGCTAGGTGGGAGCGACTGAAGGATTCTGTCAATGACCGCCTCATCCCGGAGGTTAATGTCCAGCTAGGACAAGCGGTTGTGTAACCCAGACATTTTGAGTATGTGTTCACTAAAAGAACTATTTTCCTCCATCTTACAACTGTAGAACTTGTCGAAGACTTCATATCTCTCGACCCGGGCATGAGCTTGAAAACCATTTTCAGCTCTTCGAACATCTCATATGCTTCGTGTTGCTCAAAACGCTATTGGAGCCCCGGTTCTAAGCTGTAAAGCATGCCGCACTTAACGAGGGAGTAGTCATCAACACGCGACTGCCAAGCGTTCATAACGTCTTGAGTTGCTGGGAAAACGGGTGCTTCACCTAGCGGTGCATCTAGTACATATGCTCTTTTGGCAGCTATGAGGATGATCCTCAAGTTCCAAACCCAGTCTATGTAGTTGCTTCCATCGTCTTTCAGCTTGGTTTTCTCTAGGAACGCGTTGAAGTTGAGGGCAACATTAGCGTGGGCCATTTGATCTACAAGACATATTGCAAAGGTTTTAGACTAAGTGCATGATAATTAAGTTCATCTAAATTAGTTAATGAACTCCAACTCAGATAGACATCCCTCTAGTCATCTAAGTGATCCATGATCTGACTCAACTAGGCCGTGTCCGATCATCACGTGAGACGGACTAGTCATCATCGGTGAACATCTTCATGTTGATCGTATCTTCTATACGACTCATGTTCGACCTTTCGGTTTCTTGTGTTCCGAGGCCATGTCTGTACATGCTAGGCTCGTCAAGTCAACCTAAGTGTTTTTGCATGTGTAAATCTGTCTTACACCCGTTGTATGTGAACGTTAGAATCTATCACACCCGATCATCACGTGGTGCGTCGAAACAACGAACTTTCGCAACGACGCACAGTTAGGGGGAACACTTTCTTGAAATTATTATGAGGGATCATCTTATTTACTACCGTCGTTCTAAGCAAATAAGATGCAAAAACATGATAAACATCACATGCAATCAAATAGTGACATGATATGGCCAATATCATTTTGCTCCTTTTGATCTCCATCTTCGGGGCGCCATGATCATCATCGTCACCGGCATGACACCATGATCTCCATCATCATGATCTCCATCATCGTGTCTTCATGAAGTTGTCACGCCAACAATTACTTCTACTACTATGGCTAACGGTTTAGCAATAAAGTAAAGTAATTACATGGCGTTATTCAATGACACGCAGGTCATACAATAATTAAGACAACTCCTATGGCTCCTGCCGGTTGTCATACTCATCGACATGCAAGTCGTGATTCCTATTACAAGAACATGATCAATCTCATACATCACATATATATCATTCATCACATCCTTTTGGCCATATCACATCACAAGGCATATGCTGCAAAAACAAGTTAGATGTCCTCTAATTGTTGTTGCATGTTTTTACGTGGCTGCAATAGGGTTCTAGCAAGAACGCTTCTTACCTACGTCAAAACCACAACGTGATATGCCAATTTCTATTTACCCTTCATAAGGATCCTTTTCATCGAATCCAATCCGACTAAAGTGGGAGAGACAGACACCCGCTAGCCACCTTATGCAACTAGTGCATGTCCGTCGGTGGAACCTGTCTCTCATAAGCGTACGTGTAAGGTCGGTCTGGGCCGCTTCATCCCACGATGCCGCCGAAATAAGATAGACTAGTAGTGGCAAGTAAATTGACAACGTCTACGCCCACAACAAAATTGTGTTCTACTCGTGCATAGAGAACTACGCATAGACCTAGCTCATGATGCCACTGTTGGGGATCGTTGCAGAAAATAAATAAAATTCTACGCATCACCAAGATCAATCTATGGAGTCATCTAGCAACGAGAGAGATAGGAGTGCATCTACATACCCTTGTAGATCGCGAGCGGAAGCGTTCAAGAGAATGGGGTTGATGGAGTCGTACTCGTCATGATCCAAATCACCGAAGATCCTAGCGCCGAACGGACGGCACCTCCGCGTTCAACACACGTACGGAGCGGAGATGTCTCCCAGGCCTTGATCCAGCAAGGAGGAGGGAGAGGTTGAGGAAGAGAGCTCCAGCAGCAGCACGACGGCGTGGTGGTGGTGGAGAGACAGTACTCCGGTAGGGCTTCGCCAAGCTCTTAACGGAGGAGGAGAGGTGTTGGGGAGGGGAGGGGCTGCGCCTTGGATGTGGCATGCAGCCCTCCCCTCGCCCCTCTATTTATAGGGGAAGGGGGAAGGGGGCGAGCCTCCTCTAGATGAGATCTAGAGGGGGGGCGGCCAAGGGGAGGGGGCTTGCCCCCCAAGCAAGGGGGGTGCCCCCTCTAGGGTCCCCCCAAACCCTAGGCGCATGGGCCCAAGGAGGGGGGCGCGGCCAGCCCTCTAGGGGCTGGTACCCTGCCCACTACAGCCCATGAGGCCCTCTGAGAGAGGTGGCCCCTCCCAGTGGACCCCTGGAACCCCTCCGATGGCCCCCGTACAATACCGATAAGCCCCCGAACTTTTCCGATGACCGTATGACAACTTCCCATATATAAATCTTCACCTCCGGACCATTCCGAAACTCCTCGTGACGTCCAGGATCTCATCCGGGACTCCGAACAACATTCGGTAATCACTTACAAGTCTTCCTAATAACCCTAGCGTCACCGAACCTTAAGTGTGTAGACCCTACGGGTTCGGGAAACCTGCAGACATGACCGAGACAGCTTTCCGGCCAATAACCAACAGCGGGATCTGGATACCCATGTTGGCTCCCACATGTTCCACGATGATGTCATCGGATGAACCACGATGTCAAGGATTCAAGCAATCCCGTATACAATTCCCTTTGTCAATCGGTACGTTACTTGCCCGAGATTCGATCGTCAGTATCCCAATACCTCGTTCAATCTCGTTACCGGCAAGTCACTTTACTCGTTACATAGTGCATTATCCCGTGACTAACCACTTAGTCACATTGAGCTCATTATGATGATACATTACCGAGTGGGCCCAGAGATACCTCTCCGTCATACGGAGTGACAAATCCCAGTCTCGATTCATGCCAACCCAACAAACACTTTCGGAGATACCTGTAGTGTACCTTTATAGTCACCCAGTTACATTGTGACGTTTGGTACACCCAAAGCACTCCTACGATATCCGGGAGTTACACAATCTCATGGTCTAAGAAACTAACACTTGACATTAGAAAAGCTTTAGCAAACGAACTACACGATCTTGTGCTAGGCATAGGATTGGGTCTTGTCCATCACATCATTCTCCTAATGATGTGATCCCGTTATCAATGACATCCAATGTCCATAGTCAGGAAACCATGACTATCTGTTGATCAACGAGCTAGTCAACTAGAGGCTTACTAGGGACATGTTGTGGTCTATGTATTCACACATGTATTACGATTACCGGATAACACAATTAGCATGAATAATAGACAATTATCATGAACAAGAAAATATAATAATAATCATTTTATTATTACCTCTTGGGCATGTTTCCAACAGTCTCCCACTTGCACTAGAGTCAATAATCTAGTTACATTGTGATGAATCGAACACCCATAGAGTTCTGGTGTTGATTATGTTTTGCTCGTGGAAGAGGTTTAGTCAACGGATCTGCGACATTCAGATCCGTATGCACTTTTCAAATATCTATGTCTCCATCTTGAACATTTTCACGAATGGAGTTGAAGCGACGCTTGATTTGCCTGGTCTTCTTGTGAAACCTGGGCTCCTTGGCAAGGGCAATAGCTCCAGTGTTGTCACAGAAGAGAGTGATCGTCCCCGACGCATTGGGTATCACTCCTACATCGGTGATGAACTCCTTCATCCAGATTGCTTCATGCGCTGCCTCCGAGGCTGCCATGTACTCCGCTTCACATGTAGATCCCGCCACGACGCTTTGCTTGCAACTGCGCCAGCTTACTGCCCCACCATTCAAAATATACATGTATCCGGTTTGTGACTTAGAGTCATCCAGATATGTGTCGAAGCTAGCATCGACGTAACACTTTACGACGAGCTCTTCATCACCTCCATAAACGAGAAACATATCCTTAGTCCTTTTCAGGTACTTCAGGATATTCTTGACCGCTATCCAGTGTTCCATGCCGGGATTACTTTGGTACCTTCCTACCAAACTTACGGCAAGGTTTACATCAGGTCTGGTACACAGCATGGCATGCATAATATACCCTATAGCCGAAGCATAGGGGATGACACTCATCTTTTCTCTATCTTCTGCCGTGGTCGGGCATTGAGCTGAGCTCAATTTCACACCTTGCAACACAGGCAAGAACCCCTTCTTGGACTAATCCATATTGAACTTCTTCAATATCTTATCAAGGTATGTGCTTTGTGAAAGACCTATGAGGTGTCTCGCTCTATCTCAATAGATCTTGATGCCTAATATGTAAGCAGCTCCTCCAAGGTCCTTCATTGAAAAACACTTGTTCAAGTAGGCCTTAATGCTGTCCAAAAGTTCTATATCATTTCCCATCAAAAGTATGTCATCTACATATAATATGAGAAATGCTACAGAGCTCCCACTCACTTTCTTGTAAACGCAGGCTTCTCCATAAGTCTGCATAAACCCAAATGCTTTGATCATCTCATCAAAGCGAATGTTCCAACTCTGAGATGCTTGCACCAGCCCCTAAATGGATCGCTGGAGCTTGCATACCTTGTTAGCATTCTTAGGATCGACAAAACCTTCCGGCTGCATCATATACAGTTCTTCCTTAAGATAGCCGTTAAGGAATGCCGTTTTGACGTCCATTTGCCATATCTCATAATCATAGTATGCGGCAATTGCTAACATGATTCGGACGGACTTCAGCTTCGCTACGGGAGAGAAAGTCTCATCGTAGTCAACTCCTTGAACTTGCCGAGAGGGGTGAGTTTGTTCGTTCCTTCTCTGTCTCACGGCCATATCATTGATCTTGCTTGCTCTAGCGCTAATTCTAATTTGGAAAAGTAGATCCTGATCAAACTTGGTATAGATTTGTGGTGCACGCATGGAATTGTTTGATGTTGCTTGATGAGGTAATAAATCTTTCTAGAGGCCCAAAGATTCAGTTCAGCTTTCTAGGTATTTCAGTTTCAGGCTTGCATTATTTCTAGAGGCCCAAAGATTCAGTTCACCTTTCTAGGTATTTCAGTTTCAAGCTTGCATTATTTCTAGAGGCCCAATGATTCAGTTCACCTTTCTAGATATTTTACTTGCATGCTTCCATTATTTCTAGAGGCCCAAAGATTCAGTTCACCTTTCTAGGTATTTCAGTTTCAAGCTTGCATTATTTCTAGAGGCCCAAAGATTCAGTTCACCTTTCTAGATATTTTACTTGCATGCTTCCATTATTTCTAGAGGCCCAAAGATTAAGTTCCCAGTCGGCGGCAAGCGATTCTGCTACCCATGCCGGTGTCGACCTCAACTTGCAAGGGCCAGTGTCGGAGGGGTTCCCGGGGCTTGGGCACTACAGAGCCTTCCTCCAGAGCGACGATGGCGAGCTCCTCCTTCGGTGCGCGAGGGGCTCCGGGCTCCCTCCCTATCGTGAATGACTTCCGTGATGAGTTAGCTCATGCTTTGTTTCATGGAGTGTCTTTTTGTGAAGCTTGATTGAGGACTTGTATGTTTAAGTGGGATATCTCATTTGTATGGACAAAGTAAAAATTATCATGTTTTGCATGCTTGATTTGTAAAGATGGTTTGTTTATGTCAATTGTGAGTGGGAGCAGGCCACAGAAGAGCCAGCCACACCAAATCCGGCAGGAAATAGGGTCCAAAGTAGTCAAATGATTGAGAAAGAGCATTTATTGTCAATCTAACCATGCCATCCATACACCTCTTTGGTTTAGATTTAGTTCAGGGTTAGAATCTAACTCTAATCTCTAACTGAGTTAGAGTTCTCCTCGTCTCGGTTCATCGCCATCATACTTTCCCCATTTCGTGTTTTCAGATCCGTGAATCAAAGAGGCCCTTTTTTATGGAAAAATCAAAGAGGCCCTTAGACTGGTTTAGCTCCGGTCAACTTTTATAAACGTGTTATGTCCAAAATTTAATGAGCATGCTCCGGTTTCATGTAATAATTCATTCATTTATTTATTCTTCTGCGGGGGGTTTGCATGTAATTTGTGAGGTCTGAAATGTAAAGTACCCCGGCATATGCTCCGAGTCGTGCATGCACTATGACCCTGATGCTCTATGTCCCACATGTCGGTGAATGGGAGCACGTGGATATTTACAGCTTTGGTGTGGTCTTGCTGGAGCTATTCACGGCACGATCGAGTGGCCAATGGACGTGGAGCTAATGGTCTATTGGAAACTTGGGCACGTAAGACGTGGAATGAAATGATGGCAAACAATCTGAAAATGTTCAAGATTTATGTGGACAAGGGCATCCCGGATCAAGGACGATACATGAAGGAGATGGCGACCATGTTCAGCCGGGAGTGGATTGCACCGCCATGGATCTGTTGGAAAGGCCTTCAATGCTGAAGGTTCTGAGCGACTCCGCCGTGGGCATTCTCCATTACGTGGCCTCATCACCTTCTAATTACCGTGAGGTCACCTGCAATCTTACTAAGTTCCAATCGGGTTTTTTTTCATTGGATTGATCGTCCTGATTTGGTGTGTTTAAGCCTGCTGTTATGCGGGTATTGATGGGGGCCTCTTGAGCAGCATGGGCAACTCTTCAGTGCTTGTTGTTGTGGCTGCCCTGTTGGTTTGAGCTTGAAAGAGTAATGGAGACTCTTTTGATCTCATCTTTAGATGATGTCGGTATTTGTACTGTGGTTGTATCGGTCTCAAATTCTGTTAGAAGCCAAAGCATAATGAAATCAAACTGTAAAGTTCCCAGATTCTGTTAGAAGCCAAAGCAACTATCCTTTTTTTCAGTTAGCACTACACCAGCACACAACCCTTTAACTGCAGCCACAAATCAGCGGTAGTCAGAACTTTTTTGTGTCTTATTGAATTGGTGGTGCACAAGAACTCATGCTCACAGGGATAGCATCGCCTCCCGCCGTCTCCCGTCGTCCCAAGTCATAAGTCGCACGCGCACCCCGCACGCGGACGGATGACCATCTCTTGTATATATAGAGATGGGGGCATGATAGACACAACAAGCTTGCAGCTGCATGGTCCACATCGGGAGACAAGGCCGTGCCACGGATCAGTGACATGGCACAATCTAGACCATCCCTCCTTGGATGGCTGATGCGCAGGCAAGGCCGTGCCACGGATCGGTGACATGGCGCAATCTAGACCATCCCTCCTTGGGTGGATGATGCATAGGCAAGGCCGTGCCACGGATCGGTGACATGGCGCAATCTAGACCATCCCTCCTTGATTGGCTGATGCGCAGGCAAGGCCGTGCCACAGAACGGTGACATGGCGCAATCTAGACCATATCTCCTTGGGTGGCCTATGCGCATCCCTAGAATTTTAATCAAACCTGCATAACCTTGAAAGTATGGAGGTCTTTTCCGGACTACCTGTCTTAAAAAATGCTCAAGCTTCCAATCTTTTTCCCGGTAGTCCTCATATGAACTTACTGACAAGGATATAACGAGACTTTCTGGCCATTCAAATAATAAGAAAATTATTTGCTGGCATCTCAATTGCAAAGGTTCATATTGGATTTAAAGGCCTTGAAGATTACATTAAGTAGCTACTCTGTTTTATAGGTGCGGGCAAGAAAACTTCAACTGTCATCTCCACATACCCTTAAGCTCTGCCATTACTTTCAGCCGTAGAGCTTGCCATGGCTGATATACCATACGAGCATATTTAAACCCTGAAAGCCTATCCCAGCACCAAGTATGTAAACACCCCTCAAATTTGAAAACTTCTTGTTCCAGGTGGACAAGCATAACATTTGTATAGATACGGAGGTATCACATATACATATATGAGAGCAGATATACCTAGTACCATCAATTCAAGGATGATGGTTTCTAACAAGAGATACTACTCCAAAAGAATGCATCCTACCACAGCAACAAACTAGTCACAATCATGTGTCTGGTATTCACAATTCCAAAAAGAACCAAGACAAACTAACTAGTCTTGACGAGAACCAACATCTCCATTCATCATGATGGCCTCAAGCTTCACCACGCCTTCTTCGGTCACACAAGCTAAGAGGCAGCAAGGCGCTTGAATACAAAACGAGCCAAGGTAGCCAAACAAGAACCATCAATCGGGCCCTTGTCACCAGAACTCGTCCACATTTAGCAACAACCAAAATGGACAACAAGCTCAGATTTACACCATCCATCTCTCTTCTCACCCTCCTCCCTGTGGTTGCGGGTCCAGCACCTACCAAGCGAGAATAAGATTCTGAAGGGATTTCAGACACACCGGGAGGTCTATGGGCCCAATAGGCCAAGGAGAGAGACACATCAGCCTACAAGGGGGTGGCGACCCTCTCCCCGGCCGCCGGCCCTAGGAAAGGAAAGGGGAGGGCTAGCCCTCCCGCCTTCCCTCCACATGGGAGAAAGGAAAGGGGCACCTCCCCGCCTTTCCCCGCCGCCTAGAAAGGCAAGGGGCGTGTGCAGGGGCAGGACCCCAAGTGGGATTGGACCCCACTTGGGGTGCCTCCTTAGTTGTTCCTCCTCCCCACCTATATATATGTGGGAGGCGAGCGCCACACATAAGCAACGACAATCTCTTAGCCGCTCATGCACCCCCTGGCCCATAGTTATTGTCCTCGCCATATTTTCATATTGCTTAGGCGGCCCTCGGAGATAGCATCACGACCACCTCACCACGCTGCCGTGCTGCCGAACTCATCCACTACTTCGCTGTCTTGCTGGATCAAGAAGGCGAGCACGCCACCCAGCTGAACGTGTGCTGAACGCGAGGTGTCGATGTTCGGTACTCGATCAGTTGGATCATGAAAAGTTCGACTACATCAACAAGCATTAAACGCTTCGCTTATGGTCTACGAGGGGTACGAGACATACTCTCCCCTCGTTGCTGAATTTTTTTGTTTTACCATGGAACATTTCCCAACACTAGGCGGTGCACCGGAGCTCGAAGCGGTATGTCTTGGTGGGTGTACAGGCACACCGATGACAGTAATGTAAAATACTGCTCACAACGGGTATATATCTTTGCATGTTATTTTTAGTAGTTCATATATATATATATTCAAAATTTATTTGAAATATCTCATTTTGTCCAAATTAACCCTGAATATGCAATATGTATACAATTATCACTTTGCTAATAACATTTTGTGTCACAAGAAAATTTAAAATAAAAATAGCTTTACTCGCGAAAAAAGTTTAAAGTAGGCATTAAAGTTATTCTCTCCAAGTGAACTATGGAGCACACTAATTTCGTGCAATTGTTTTAGATGTCTGTTGTAGTGCAACTAGGAAGCACTAATAATGATGGAAAAATAGTACACGAAACTTAAATCCGTTGCATCTCTCTGCCAGATTAGTGTACATCGATCATGCTAAAACTTTGTAACTGAAGCTCACATCCCTATATATCGCATACAAAAGGACATGTGTATGTAGAAGTTACAACTACATAGTGTAAGATTAGGGAAACCACACGTTGTGGTGCCTTGTATTGATCAATATATATAGGTGCCCTGTTTAGCACGAGTGGCCATGGGTTGGGATGATGGCGGTGGAGGAGCCCGCGGCCGGCGGGTCCAAGGTGGATCCACAGCAGCAGGAGCCGGCGACGGCGTTGCCGGCGGTGACGCGGCTGCAGTAGGAGAAGGACTCCCAGCAGGGCCGCCATCAGGACTCCCAGCAGGGCCCTCGGCAGAAGCCCGTGCCCGAGGCGACCGGGGCGAGGTCGGTGGCGGCGAACGAGCCGAGGTCGGTGACGGCGACCGTGGAGGGGACCGTGGCGGTGGCGACGGCGACCGTGGGGCCACATCCGGGGTCACCGTGCCTGGCACGGTGAACGCATCAACGAAACCGTTGCTCAAGACTTCGCAGAAAATCATAAGTGTGCAGGGAAGGAGTAGGAGTTGACGAGGAAGGAGGGGAGGCAAAGGGAAAGGTTGACTCATCGAACACTACATGACGAGAGATGATGATCTTTTGGGTGGAGCGATCAAGGCAACGATAGCCATGATGCCGTGACGGGTACCCTAGAAACACGCATGGCATGGAGCGAGGCGCAAGCTTGTGCGGAGCAACAGCTGTGGTGTTGGGGTAACATAGACATCCAAAACCGAAGACCAGCATAGGCAGGATCTACGCCAAGTAGGGCACGAAAAGGAATACGATCCGAGATAGTTTTAGAAGGTAGCCGATTATGCAACATAACGGCGGTGTGAAGAGCTTCACCCAAAACCGAGGGGGCATACTAGCTTGGATAAGGAGGTACGAGTAATGTCATTAAGAGTACGAATAATGCGTTCGCTTTGCCATTCTGTTGCGAAGTGTATGGACATGAAAAGCGGAGTGCAATTCCATGGTGCTGGGCAAACGAATGGAGGAGCGAATTATCGAACTCTCGACCATTATCACATCGAATAGCCTGCAAGCGCACACTAAATCGGGTGAGCGCTAAAGCATGAAGGGATGACAGATGCAGAAAGCTTCAGACTTAATCCGTAGAGGGTAAACCCATGCATACTTGAGTAAAATCATCGAGACAAACAAGATAATACTTGAAGCCGAAATACTCTCAACAGAGAGGTCCACAAATCACAAAGAATTATTTGAAACGGAGTAGTGGTTACACGATTGGTGGAAGAAAAAGGAAGACGAACATGACGACCTAACTGACAAGCATGACACAAACTACTTTTATTCTTTTCCCTAGGGATGATGGAAGAACGAGCTAAGGACTCCATGACGGGCCGCCCAGGATGACCAAGCCGGCGGTGCCAAAGCGCTGCATCGACAACGAAGAAGGCGTGTGGCTGGCTGGTAGAGGAGGGGCGGATGGAGTAGAGAGCTCCAAAGCTATTGCATCTGAGAATCTCGGTCCTGGTTAGAAGATCCTTCACAGAAAAACCAAGAGGGTCAAATTCGACTGAGACACGATTATCAATGGTGAACCGACTAATGCATAAAAGGTTTTTAACTATGTTAGGAACTACCGAGACATTACGAAGATAAAGAGGACGAGAGGTGGTGGAAGTAGGAAGACGGCATGCCCGGTACCGTGATCGGAAGGGTGGAACTCATATCGACAACGACAACGCGCCGAGAGGAGGAGGGGAAGACATGGAGGTGAGCATACCGGATCGGACGCTGGTGGGAGGAGGCGCCAGTGTCCATCACCCACTCCCGGTGGGTGCTTGAAACCCCATGGTCTCGAACTGATGCATGAGCGCGCCTGGTCCCACGGGCGTGGTTGATGCCGGTGATGATGGAGCGGACCGTGAGTCCATAGGAGGACTGTCCAGGTGTAGCCGTAATCGTAGGGGGCAATGCCAGACGGGTTCTCGGCGAACGCATGCGGCGACGGGTGTGCCGGGCGCCTAGCCCGGAGCAGGGCATAGGCGGACGGCGACGGCCGAGCAGGCCGCCGCCATGGGGCCACATCTGGATGGCGCTGCCTCAGGGTGCTGCGGTGACGCCAGAAGGAGTGGCAGCCGCGCCGCGGTGCCGGATGATGTCTCTGGCGACGCCAGCGCGGCCTTCTTCTTCTTCTCCTTTTCGCAGGCTTTGCCGTGGTTGCCGGTGTTGCTGGGTTTCCGCGGTGTTGGTGAAGAGGGCCGTGTCTCGAGTTGCGAGCACGGCGATTTTTGCGCTTCATGTCCCGGAGCGCGAGCAACGAGCGGCATCTGGCGAAGGTCATGCCCGCATGAGGGAGATTAGATCAGCAGCGCCTCAGATCGCTTCGAGAGGCCGTTGAGGCAGTGGACCACCATCTCGGCATCATCAACGGGGGCGCCAAGATCCGCAAGGCCATCGGAGAGGGATTTGACCTTCTGAAGATAGTCGGCCATGCTCATCTCTCCCATCTTGACATCGCCGAGCTCGGCCGTAAGGTGGAGCTGACGATTGATCTTTTGGTCGTTGAAGAGACCGTTGATGCTGTTCCAGAGATCGACGGCGAGGGGGTCGTCACCGGGCGTCATGACGGCGTCGAGGATGCTGAGCGAGACAGACCCATAGAGCCAAGAGACGACGGTGGCGTCGAGAAGAGACCACTCCGGGTTCGGCGCGTCGGGGGCGCCAAGTCAAGGTGATCCAGAGGGCGACTTGTGGCAAGTGGCGCGAAGAAGGTGCGCCACCGACGGTGAACGCTGGTGTCAAGCGCGAGCTCGACGGGAACGTGTCCCTTGATGGAGTGCAGGCCGACGGCCTGGGCGTGCAGCGAGGTCAAGGAGAAAGACCCCGCCGTCCCCAGATCCATCGGGGCGGTCGCGAGGCAGCTTGGCCTTGGCGGCCTCGGCGGCCAGGCGCCTGGCGCCTTGGCGCTGCTAGCGCCTGGTTCAATGGCGTCCGCCGGGTTGCGACATGGAGGCGGTGATCGCAAAGTGCGGCGAGAGGGGTGGTGGCTTCAAGGCAGCGAAGGAGGAGGAGGGCGGCACAGGCTAGGGTTAGGTTTTTAGGCCCTATACCATGTAAGATTAGGGAAACCACACGCTGTGGTGCCTTGTATTGATCAATATATATAGGTTACAAGGCAGAGTTTGTATCGCATAATATACGGACACCTATACAAGGACTACACATATACAACCGTATAACTATACAAAACTAATATGGTTATATATTCTAACACACAGTATCTTATAAAACATGCAATCATCCTGAAACATTTCCCTTATGTATGACCTTTCACATGTGAATAAATATTCTACTTAGCATAGACATAAGATCATACCTATGGTGACCATTTTGAGGAGTTCAAAATAATAGTGATTACTTATTTATGTTCAACTTTTTACTTATCATGATTGTTCATCATAATAATGTTTTAATTTGTATAGCTTTTTTACAATGATTAGAAAATAAAGTACATAAGTATGTCAATGGATATTAGTTGTTAACTCTAAAGTGAAATCATGTTTTATGACAAGTGTTATGTTATTTTCTTAAAGATTTCGCTTCAGATATTGTCAATAAAAGCTTTCATTCATGAATCTCTTAGGTAGAAAATTTATAAAGACAAATGCACATTACTTCAGTAGATTATTGTGGTGAATTAGATCATTTGTTGTGTGTTTATATGTTTTCATTACCAGATCTTAATTTTGTAATATCCTGATAGAGCATTCTGGAGCATACATGTCCACAAAAAAAGTCCTGATAAAGGGTTAATGTAGTATATCTCTACCTAATAATAAAGAGAATTGGGTTTCTGCCGTACGTCATAAAAACTACCCTCAAATTTGCCCTAAATTACCCACTATGCCACCTATAAGTGAAAAAAACGATTCAGTTTTTTTTCTTGAAGGCCGCCGCGGGGTTTGATTATTACACAATGGTACCCTAATAAATGGTCTGTGCTTCGACACATCATGTGGGGGACCTGGGTTCGATCCCCGGTTCGCCCAGGTGTGATATCTCCATTCTGTTTCCTTTTCCTTTTTTTTACTTTTTTTTTCTTATTTCTGTTTATGTTTTCCTCTTTTAAATTCAACGGAAAAATTCCAAATTTTAAAAGGTTGTGAGTTGAATTTTGTATAGAAATCGTAAAATGTTCGCGAACTTGGGAAATGGTAGAGAAATCATAAAATAAATAAGATTAAGAAACTGCTTGCATAGTATAAAAACATTATTTCAAAACAAATATTCATGATTTTTAAAAGGTGATCGTGAATTCAAAACATATTCAACAATTTGAAAATTATGTCCATAAAATTTTAGAAAATGTTTGCAAAATTCAAAACAGATGCGTAAATAACGAAAAGACAAACCATCACTTAAATATTTTTAGGAATACATAGAGGTTGTTCTATGATTTTATTTAGTCCATGACGATCGGTTAAAAAGGGTTTTGTGTTCCATACAATGCTTGCTCCCAGAAAAATTGACACAACTTTCTATGGCGCAATGCTAGGTCAAGATGAGACGTAGTTTATGACATGACATTTTAAAAGTCCTTATCTCATCCTGACATAGTTTAATTGTTTTTCCCCATTGCAACGCATGGGCATATTTACTATATCTCTACCTAATAGAGGAAAAGCGCAACACAAATATGATATCTCGCGAAAATAAAGAAGATGGACCTATTGTGATCTTGAGTGATGGTTGTTGGGTTAAGAGCGTATTATGTTTTCTTCCGCTGCAACGCACGGGCTCTTTTGCTAGTGAATATATATGTTGATAAATACAAATCATAGTGCAGGAGATGTGTACAAGTGTTCTCCGATAGTTAGAATTGCTCACAAATATTATTTTACTCCCTCCGATTCATCTTAAATAAGAAAACTAAAATAATGATCAAATCCATAAGGAAATAAATACAAAACTGGCCACTCTGTTTTAGGTAAAAGGAAAAACGCCCACTCTTTTCTTAGAAGAAAACAGCCACTCAGGAAGGCTTCCTTGGTGGTCGGTACGCAGAGAGGCGCGAATTTGTCTAGCCGGCGGCGAGATGTAGCAACTGCTTGCAGGCGCGAATTTGTCTAGCCGGCGGCTAGATGTAGCAACTGCTTGCCTCAAGGATTTAAATGTTTTTACATTAATAAAAGGAACACGTACTGTCAAAAAATTGTTTGTGCAAGTTCAAAAGATATTTGGACCGTTCAAATAAAAGTTTGACATTTTAAAATGTTCACACATTTTAAAATTTCTGTTCATAATATTTCCAAAACAAAATTGTCATATGTTGAAAAAATCTCTACGCGTTTTTGAAAACTGGTTCAACATGTATTTTTTTAAAAAGTTCATCATGTATTTTTAAAGAATGTTCAATGTGTATCTGAAAAATGTTTTACTTGTATTCAAAAAGTTTAAATGTATTAAAAAATGTTCTACATGTATTTAGATTTTTTTTAACATGTATTATGAAAATGTTCATGATTCATTTGACAAATGTTCAATGGATATATAAAAAAAAGGCTCAATGTGCATATGAAAACTGCGCAACATGTATTAAAAAAGAAAAGAAAAGACAATCAGAAAAGGCAAAAATAAGAAATCTAAAATAATGATCAAATCCATAAGGAAATAAATACAAGAGGAAAGTAACTATAATTACCATTGAATAAGCTGAATTTCCGAACGAATTTGTGCTTCAAACAAGAATCCCTGTATACATAATATAAGAGCCGTTTTACCGTTGCTTGTTTGCAATTCTGTAAGGCTGCACATGAGAGATGTGAACTGAATCTCTGTCTCTGTTCAGTGTAGAGCTAGCGATGAAGCTGGTTCGGAAAGCAAGAAACAAAACCCCCTGATCAGTCATTCAGTCCCTGAAGCCCTGCCCTGACTGAAGCTGCAGTCCCTGCCTCTGTACTTTGTGCCGCAAGTGCTGAGAAGCTAACGCCGACAATTCCCTCCCGTGGTGTGTGCAGCGGCTCCCTAGTGGCACCATGGAAGGAAGGACGGGTCGGCGCTGGCCTGTTTGCTCAGCTTTGTTTGCCGTGGGACGATGGAGCTGCGTAAAAGTTGAGAACTAGTCGTACGCCCCGAGGGGGGTTTAGGGTTTTAGGTTTCATGTCTTACATGATCTGAGGCGCCAAGTGCAGCAACCGGACCGGCCATGTCCTTAGGCTTCATCTTCGTAATCTGGATGTGTACATGATGGAAGGGTACTACATGGCTTACACAGGTTTGGTTGGCCAGATAGGTAATTCTTTGCTGTCCTTGGATCGTCTTGTGCACCTTGACCTCAGCATGAATCCCCTGGAGGGCCCAAGTGGCCGCATGCTGGAGTTCTTGGGCTCTTTGACGAGATTGAGATATCTCAACCTCTCTGGCATACCATTTTCTGGCAGAGTGCCCCCTCAGCTCGGCAACCTCTCAAGACCGCAGCATCTTGACCTCTCAAGAAATGATGGTCTGTACTCAAGAGACATTTCATGGGTAGCACGCATCCCTAATTTGCAGTCTCTTGGAATGAATTTTGTAGACCTCAAAGACAATAAATGATTGGCCTTATGTTGTCAACATGATTCCTTCTTTGAAGGCCCTCAATCTTCAGTCTTGCTCTCTTTCAACCGCAAATCATTCACTCCCACATATTAACCTTACCAAACTCCGAGCCTTGATCTCTCCCACAACACTTTTGCCCACCCAATGGCACAGAGTTGGTTTTGTAATTTGACAGCCTCCAAGTCCTTGATTTGTCATACAATCATAACATGGGGATGATGAGTACAAGCTTCGAAACCTATGCAATCTGAGAAGCCTGGACCTTTCGCATGTCAAATGGGTGGAAATATAAAGGATATTATAGGAGGATGCCCCAATGTCCCTTGAACAAACTGCAGGAGTTGCGCTTGAGCTTCAATAATATCAGCGGAATCATGATAGGTCGACAACACACTTGACCAGCTTAGTCGTTCTTGACATCTCTCAAACAACCTAAGTGGAGGCATACCGCAATGGGTGGGGCTGCTCTCTAGTTTAAGCAGCCTTGATCTCTCTCACAATAATCTCAAGGACTGTGCCATCCGAGATCGGCATGCTCGGCAATTTGACCATTTTGGATCTCAGCAGCAACAACTTGAATGGTGACCTCACTCAAGAACATTTTACAAGTCTAACGAGGTTAAAGGAGCTGGATTTAAGTGGAATTCCTTGAGGATGACAGTTGGTCCAGATTGATACCACCCTTCAGTTTAAAAGCAGAGAACTGCTCTTGCCAACTCGGCCCTTCATTTCCTGCATGGCTTCAGTTCCAAGTGGATAATTTATTGATGGACATATCAAGCACAAGTATTGTTGATAGGCTTCCTGACTTGTTCACCACTACATTTGCAAAGGTTACATATCTAGACATCTCCAACAATGAAATAAGCGGAAGGTTGCCAGGAAACATGGAATTCATGTCACTGAAAAGTTTCTTTATCCATTCAAATAAACTAACTGGTGAAATCCCCAACTTACCGAGAAATATTACCAGCCTGGACATGTCTGAAAACCGTTTATCCGGAAATTTGCCATCAAACATTGGGATTCCAAGTTTGAGTTCTTATGGCTACGCCCAATCAAATCACTGGTTGTATTCCTAATCTCTCGCAAAGTGGAAAACATGGCTATCTTGCAAATAAGCAGCAACCTTTTGAGGGACGACTTCCTCGGTGTTTCGGGTGATGGACATTCCTTTCTCATGTTGAGGAACAACAGTTTCTCCGGCAACTTCCCATCGCTTTCTAAAAAATTGAGACGATTGCAGTCTCTAGATCTATCACATAATAATTTTTCTGGAAGGTTGCCATTGTGGATTGGAGAGTTGGCTGAATTGAGATTTCTGGGGCTAAACCATAATACATTTTCTAGAGAAATCCCAACTACCATCTCAAATCTTAGTCGCCTTCAACATAAACCTAGCAGGCAATGGCTTATCAGGTGCCATACCGTGGAATCTGTCAAATATGACGAATATGATAGGAAAGGGTGCAAAGGATTATGAGAACCATAACATATATCATGACCGTCACTATGATACGATCCATATGTATGATTTTGCCTCTGTGGTCGACAAGGGACGGGAACTTAATTATAGTACTGGCATTTGGGATTTGGTGAGCATTGACCTATCTTTCAACAAATTATCTGGGGTCATCCCAGAAGAAATAGCTGCTCTTGATGGGTTGATAAACCTAAATCTATCATGGAACCAATTGAGTGGGAAAATTCCAATTAAGCTTGGGGCCTTGAAGGCTTTGGAATCACTTGACCTCTCAATGAACATGCTTTCTGGTGGGATCCCTTCGAGCCTATCAGATATAACCTATTTGAGCTACTTGGACCTGTCTGATAACAATCTAACAGGAGATTACCATCGACGCCACTCGACACCCTCTACACACAGCAACCTTCCATGTACAGCGCAATAGTGGTCTTTGTGGGCTTCCTCTTCCAATCAGTTGCCCGGGAAAGAATGCAACAAGGCAAGATAATCGAAAGAGTGATGAACATTCCTTTGAGCCAATGACCTTTTATTTTGGACTCGCTCTGGGATTTATTCTAGGTCTCGGGTGGTGTTCTCCATCTTGTTGTTTAGGAAATCATGGAGGATTGTTTATTTTCAGTGGTTGACCATACATATGATCATATGTATGTATTTTCTGTTCTTACATGGAAAAACTGGGCCAGAAAGGAAGCTACAAATTAAGTAACAAGAGCTCTGAAGAAGCATGAAGCAGCATATTAAGCTCAGATTTTTATTTTCCTTGAAGTTAATGTAAAGGATATTGACGATTCGTAATTGTCTATGTGTGTATGATATCATTCTCCAAAAAAAAATGTGTGTATGATAATACTTTTGAACTCCTGTATTTGCTACTGTTCAGATTTTTTTCCCGACAAAGTGCTACTGTTCAGATGCTGTGCTAATTGTTTGTGTATGATTATACATTGAACTCATGTATTTGCTACTGTTCAGATGTTGTGCTGATTGTTTGTGTAGGATAATACTTTTGAACTCTTGTATTTGCTGTTGTTCAGTTGATTGTTTGTTCCGTAGCCTCATTGTTTAGAGTTTCACAGTGAGGCAATGTCGGTGTCAAAACCGCGGATCTCGGTAGGGGGTCCCGAACTGTGCGTCTAGGCGGATGGTAACAGGAGACAAGGGACACGATGTTTACCTGTGTTCGGGCCCTCTTGATGGAGGTAAAACCCTACGTCCCCGCTTGATTGATATTGATATTGTGGATGTTTATAAGAGTGGATCTACCACGAGATCAAGAAGGCTAAACCCTAGAAGCTAGCCTATGGTATGATTGTAAGGGTTGTTGTGATTGTAGTCCTACGGACTAAAGCCATCCGGTTTATATAGACACCGGAGAGGGCTAGGGTTACATAGAGTCGGTTACAATGGTAGGAGATCTACATATCCGTATCGCCAAGCTTGCCTTCCACGCCAAGGGAAGTCCCATCCGGACACGGGGTGAAGTCTTCAATCTTGTATCTTCATAGTCTTGGAGTCCGGTCGATGATGATAGTCCGGCAAATGATAGTTCTGTTGATGATGGTAGTCCGGCTACCCGGACACCCCCTAATCCAGGAGTCCCTCAGTAGCCCCTGAACCATGCTTCAATGACGATAAGTCCGGCATGTATATTGCTTGGCATTGCAAGGCGGGTTCCTCCTCCAAATGATAGAAGATTGTGAACACCAGGATAGTGTCCGGCTCTGCAAAATAAATTCCACATTCCACCGTAGAGAGAATAATAATATATACACAAGTTCAATATGCTGACGTTTTCCGTGGCATGACGTCACACCACTACCAAGACATTACTCAAATTGGTTTTTACTTTACCACCTTAGTGCATTTAGCGAAGCGGTTTCCTTGGCACGTCTTGTTGAAGCAGAGATCGTGTTTCCCCATAATCCGGGATTCTCATCAATACGGGCGTGGGTAACCCAACCGCGTCATTGATGGTGACGCTTGGGAGATAAGCGAGTTTTACCAGGCGGTGGGGACGCGTAAGACTTCGCTTGCCCATATAAGGGATAAGGATTCACCTTCTCACCCACGCCTTCTTCCTCCTTTGCTTATCCATCTCCACAAGACTTTCGAGCTCCAGCGCCCAAGTTCGCAAGATCTCGTCTAAACCTTCTCCGACCATGTCCGGAGCGGGAGGTAAATGGTTGGCCTCCACCGTTAAGGAGGAGCAAATCGCCAAACTTCTGCGCGGGCGCTGATACCTTCTGGCGACATCGGGCACCGGCTGCCCGACGAGGGCAGCTCATCCCCACCCCTGGCCCCATGAGAGGGTTGTCTTTCTTTCCCACTTCCTCCATGGACTGGGCTTTCCACTTCACCCCTTTGTCCGAGGGCTCATGTTCTACTACGGCCTGGATTTCCATGATCCGCGCCAACTTCATCCTCAACATCTCGGCGTTTATCGTCAGTGTGCGAGGCCTTCCTCTGCATCCAGCCCCACTTCGCTTGTGGCTCAAGACCTTCAATGTCAAGCAAGGTAGTGAAGGGCATTCAAGCGGAGTGCGGAGGCGCCATGTTGGGCAAGATGCCCAACGCCCTTTGGTTCAAGGGCCTTCGTGGAATCCGTCAAGGGTTGGCAATCGGGGTGGTTCTACATCACCGAGCCGCGTGACCCTAAATGGGCGGCGGCCCCCGAGTTTAGATCTGGTATCCCCATGCAGCTCACCTCCTGGAAAGAGAAGGGCTTGCTGTGGGGTAGTTTGAAGGAGCTGATGGGACTCAAGCCTGTATCAAGAAGCCGTGAAGAAGCTCGGGCGTTAACGTGGTCCAGGTCATGCTCGTCCGCGGATTCTCCGATGCCAAGAGCGGGCATTCAATCTATGGAGTTCGATCCGAACAGCACCAGCGCTGAACAAGCTCTTGACACAACGTCTGACGCGCTGGAAGGTGCTGTTCAAGGGCGCCGGTTTCGCATCCGCGATCAAGATCGCGGATTTCGCTTCAGCGCCAGCCGACGAGGTAAGTGATTCTACCCTTTACGGGACACTTGTTTTCATAGTTTGACTCTATGCGGTTTTAATTTCCCTTTTCCTTTGACAGACTGGATGAGGAAGGCGGAGCAGATTACTGTCCGGCTCCTATGCCGAAGACCCAGAGACGCCGCCTAGCGAGGCTGCTGGTTCTGCACCGCACGTGGTGCCGGAGAAGAAGGCCAAGAAGGAGGCCACGGTGCTCAAAAGCGCCCGTTTTCAGGTGTCCGACGACTCGGGCGGACTCCTCTCCGAAAATGAGGAGGAGGAGAGGACTCTCTCGGAGGAGGAGAGAGGAAGAGGAAGGCTTCCCCACAGGGAGGCCGGAGGATCCAAGAGGGAAGGACTATTCCCGGACAGCTCTGCCAACATCAATGTTGGCGAGGAAGAATGGCCTTCAAGGGCCAGCCTCCGGCGAGATCGTAAGTATCCGGATTCCTGAATGATTTATAATTTCTTTTCTCGTCACATAGTGTCATTCTAATGCCGCATACTGCCTGTAGTCCGGCGGTGATGATCTCCCGCTTCTTCGAAGGGTCGTTATTCCGTCGGATGTAGACTCCATCCCGACCGCCTCCACCCTCGCGTCACCGAGGACGCCGAGGTGGGAACCCAAGAAGGGACCCGCTGGGGAGGCCCGGGGCGCCACAAGGCGCCCTCCGGACTTTGCGCCGACTCAAAACAGAACCCGCAGTGGTTCCGGAGTCCGGCAGCGGCCCTTCGATCGAAGGGCAAGACCGTGACGCCGGCGGCTTCCGTCCAACCGGAGGCGCCGGGCAATTTGTTGGAGGCGCTGAAGAGCGCTTCCATCGAGGAAGAACACCGCACTATTATGAGTGCGGTGATTCAGAAGGTGCAGCTCGCCAAAGGCGGGCTGACCAGCTCGCAATAGCCTTCTATCGTGCTTTGAGGTAAGAAGTTAAAATATGCAATGTAATACCGCATAGACAGTAGCCCCGATGCTCGGTTCGGTGTTCGGAAAGAAAAGCTGGACTGAGGATCTCAATCTTTTTCCGGTAGTCCTCATATGAACTTCTTGACAAGGATATAACGAGACTTTCGGCCATTCAAATAATAAGAAAATTATTTGCTGGCATCTCAATTGCAAAGGTTCATATTGGATTTAAAGGCCTTGAAGATTACATTAAGTAGCTACTCTGTTTTATAGGTGCGGCAAGAAAACTTCAACTGTCATCTCCACATACCCTTAAGCTCTGCCATTACTTTCAGCCGTAGAGCTTGCCATGGCTGATATACCATACGAGCATATTTAAACCCTGAAAGCCTATCCCAGCACCAAGTATGTAAACACCCTCAAATTTGAAAACTTCTTGTTCCAGGTGGACAAGCATAACATTTGTATAGATACGAGGTATCACATATACATATATGAGAGCAGATATACCTAGTACCATCAATTCAAGGATGATGGTTTCTAACAAGAGATACTACTCCAAAAGAATGCATCCTACCACAGCAACAAACTAGTCACAATCATGTGTCTGGTATTCACAATTCCAAAAAGAACCAAGACAAACTAACTAGTCTTGACGAGAACCAACATCTCCATTCATCATGATGGCCTCAAGCTTCACCACGCCTTCTTCGGTCACACAAGCTAAGAGGCAGCAGGCGCTTGAATACAAAACGAGCCAAGGTAGCCAAACAAGAACCATCAATCGGGCCCTTGTCGCGTAACTCGGCCCACATTTAGCAACAACCAAAATGGACAACAAGCTCAGATTTACACCATCCATCTCTCTTCTCACCCTCCTCCTGTGGTTGCGGGTCCAGCACCTACCTGCGAGAATAAGATTCAAGGATTTCAGACACACCCGGAGGTCTATGGGCCTAATAGGCCAAGGAGAGAGACACATCAGCCTACAAGGGGGTGGCGCACCTCTCCCCTGGCCGTCGGCCCTAGGAAAGGAAAGGGGAGGGCTAGCCCTCCTGCCTTCCCTCCACATGGGAGAAAGGAAAGGGGCACCTCCCCGCCTTTCCCCGCCGCCTAGAAAGGCAAGGGGCGCATGTCAGGGGCAGGACCCCAAGTGGGATTGGACCCCACTTGGGGTGCCTCCTTAGTTGTTCCTCCTCCCCACCTATATATATGTGGGAGGCGGCGCCACATAAGCAACGACAATCTCTTAGCCGTCTGCGGCACCCCCCGTCCATAGTTATTGTCCTCGGCCATATTTTCATATTGCTTAGGCGAAGCCCTACGGAGATAGCATCACGACCACCCTCACCACGCTGCCGTGCTGCCGGAACTCATCCACTACTTCGCTGTCTTGCTGGATCAAGAAGGCGAGCACGTCACCCAGCTGAACGTGTGCTGAACGCGGAGGTGTCGTATGTTCGGTACTCGATCAGTTGGATCATGAAAAAGTTCGACTACATCAACCGCGTTACTAAACGCTTCTGCTTATGGTCTACGAGGGGGTACGTAGACATACTCTCCCCCTCGTTGCTGAATTTTTTTTTGTTTTACCATGGAACATTTCCCAACACTAGGCGGTGCACCGGAGCTCGAAGCGGTATGTCTTGGTGGGTGTACAGGCACACCGATGACAGTAATGTAAAATACTGCTCACAACGGGTATATATCTTTGCATGTTATTTTTAGTAGTTCATATATATATTCAAAATTTATTTGAAATATCTCATTTTGTCCAAATTAACCCTGAATATGCAATATGTATACAATTATCACTTTGCTAATAACATTTTGTGTCACAAGAAAATTTAAAATAAAAATAGCTTTACTCGCGAAAAAAGTTTAAAGTAGGCATTAAAGTTATTCTCTCCAAGTGAACTATGGAGCACACTAATTTCGTGCAATTGTTTTAGATGTCTGTTGTAGTGCAACTAGGAAGCACTAATAATGATGGAAAAATAGTACACGAAACTTAAATCCGTTGCATCTCTCTGCCAGATTAGTGTACATCGATCATGCTAAAACTTTGTAACTGAAGCTCACATCCCTATATATCGCATACAAAAGGACATGTGTATGTAGAAGTTACAACTACATAGTGTAAGATTAGGGAAACCACACGTTGTGGTGCCTTGTATTGATCAATATATATAGGTGCCCTGTTTAGCACGAGTGGCCATGGGTTGGGATGATGGCGGTGGAGGAGCCCATGTCGGCGGGTCCAAGGTGGATCCACAGCAGCAGGAGCCGGCGACGGCGTTGCCGGCGGTGACGCGGCTGCAGTAGGAGAAGGACTCCCAGCAGGGCCGCCATCAGGACTCCCAGCAGGGCCCTCGGCAGAAGCCCGTGCCCGAGGCGACCGGGGCGAGGTCGGTGGCGGCGAACGAGCCGAGGTCGGTGACGGCGACCGTGGAGGGGACCGTGGCGGTGGCGACGGCGACCGTGGGGCCACATCCGGGGTCACCGTGCCTGGCACGGTGAACGGCATCAACGAAACCGGCTGCTCAGTACCCTGCAGAAAATCATAAGTGTGCAGGGAAGGAGTAGGAGTTGACGAGGAAGGAGGGGAGGCAAAGGGAAAGGTTGACTCATCGAACACTACATGACGAGAGATGATGATCTTTTGGGTGGAGCGATCAAGGCAACGATAGCCATGATGCCGTGACGGGTACCCTAGAAACACGCATGGCATGGAGCGAGGCGCAAGCTTGTGCGGAGCAACAGCTGTGGTGTTGGGGTAACATAGACATCCAAAAACCCGAAGACCAGCATAGGCAGGATCTACGCCAAGTAGGGCACGAAAAGGAATACGATCCGAGATAGCCTTAGAAGGTAGCCGATTATGCAACATAACGGCGGTGTGAAGAGCTTCGACCCAAAACCGAGGGGGCATACTAGCTTGGATAAGGAGTGTACGAGTAATGTCATTAAGAGTACGAATAATGCGTTCGGCTTTGCCATTCTGTTGCGAAGTGTATGGACATGAAAAGCGGAGTGCAATTCCATGGTGCTGGGCAAACGAATGGAGGAGCGAATTATCGAACTCTCGACCATTATCACACTGAATAGCCTGCAAGCGTGCACTAAACTGGGTGAGCGCTAAAGCATGAAGGGATGACAGATGCGAGAAAGCTTCAGACTTAATCCGTAGAGGGTAAACCCATGCATACTGAGTAAAATCATCGAGACAAACAAGATAATACTTGAAGCCAGAAATACTCTAAACAGGAGAGGTCCACAAATCACAGTGAATTATTTGAAACGGAGTAGTGGTTACACGATTGGTGGAAGAAAAAGGAAGACGAACATGACGACCTAACTGACAAGCATGACACAAACTACTTTTATTCTTTTCCCTAGGGATGATGGAAGAACGAGCTAAGGACTCCATGACGGGCCGCCCAGGATGACCAAGCCGGCGGTGCCAAAGCGCTGCATCGACAACGAAGAAGGCGTGTGGCTGGCTGGTAGAGGAGGGGCGGATGGAGTAGAGAGCTCCAAAGCTATTGCATCTGAGAATCTCGGTCCTGGTTAGAAGATCCTTCACAGAAAAACCAAGAGGGTCAAATTCGACTGAGACACGATTATCAATGGTGAACTGACGAACAGACAAAAGGTTTTTAACTATGTTAGGAACTACTGAGACATTACGAAGATAAAGAGGACGAGAGGTGGTGGAAATAGGAAGACGTGCATGCCCGGTACCGGTGATCGGAAGGGTGGAACCGTTACCGACAACGACAACGCGTCGAGAGGAGGAGGGGGAAGACATGGAGGTGAGCATACCGGGATCGGACGCGAAGTGGGAGGAGGCGCCAGTGTCCATCACCCACTCCCGGGTGGGTGCTTGAAACCCCATGGTCTGGAACTGATGCATGAGCGCGGCCTGGTCCCACGAAGCAGTGGTTGATGCCGGTGATGATGGAGCCGGACCGGTGAGTCCATAGGAGGACTGTCCAGGGGTGTAGCCGTAATCGTAGGGGGCAATGCCGTACGGGTTCTGGGCGTAGAACGCATGCGGCGACGGGGTGTGCCGGGGCGCCTAGCCTAGAGCAGGGGCGTAGGCGGACGGCGCACGGCCGAGCAGGCCGCCCTGGCCATGGGGCCACATCTGGATGGCGCCGTTCCAGGGGTGCTGCGGTGACGGCCAGGAAGGAGTGGCAGCCGGCGGCGTCGCGGGTGCCGGGATGATGTCCTTGGCGACGCCAGCGGCGGCCTTCTTCTTCTTCTTTCCTTTTCCAGAGGCTTTGCCAGGGTTGCCGGTGTTGCCAGGGTTTCCGGCGGTGTTGGTGAAGAGGGCCGTGTCTGAGTTGCGAGCACGGCGATTTTTGCGCTTCATGTCCTGGAGCGCGAGCAACGAGCGGCATCTTGCGAAGGTCATGCCCGGCATGAGGGAGATTAGATCAGCAGCGGCCTCGTACTGCTCAGAGAGGCCGTTGAGGCAGTGGACCACCATCTCGGCATCATCAACGGGGGCGCCAAGATCCGCAAGGCCATCGGAGAGGGATTTGACCTTCTGAAGATAGTCGGCCATGCTCATCTCTCCCATCTTGACATCGCCGAGCTCGGCCGTAAGGTGGAGCTGACGATTGATCTTTTGGTCGTTGAAGAGACCGTTGATGCTGTTCCAGAGATCGACGGCGAGGGGGTCGTCACCGGGCGTCATGACGGCGTCGAGGATGCTGAGCGAGACAGACCCATAGAGCCAAGAGACGACGGTGGCGTCGAGAAGAGACCACTCCGGGTTCGGCGCGTCGGGGGCGTCGAAGTCAAGGTGATCCAGGAGGGCGTACTTGTGGCAAGTGGCGCGGAAGAAGGTGCGCCACTGACGGTGAACGCTGGTGTCAAGCGCGAGCTCGACGGGAACGTGTCCCTTGATGGAGTGCAGGCCGACGGCCTGGGCGTGCAGCGAGGTCAAGGAGAAAGACCCCGCGCTCGTCCCAGATCCATCGGGGGCGGTCGCGAGAGGCAGCTTGGCCTTGGCGGCCTCGGCGGCTTCGGCGTCCTGGCGCTCCTTGGCCGCGGCTAGCGCCTGGTTCGTGGCGTCCGCGTCGGGTTGCGACATGGAGGCGGTGATCGGGGTGCGGCGGCGAGAGGGGTGGTGGCTTCGGCGGCAGCGGAAGGAGGAGGAGGGCGGCACAGGCTAGGGTTAGGTTTTTAGGCCCTATACCATGTAAGATTAGGGAAACCACACGTTGTGGTGCCTTGTATTGATCAATATATATAGGTTACAAGGCAGAGTTTGTATCGTACAATATACGGACACCTATACAAGGACTACACATATACAACCGTATAACTATACAAAACTAATACGGTTATATATTCTAACACACAATATCTTATAAAACATGCAATCATCCTGAAAACATTTCCCTTATGTATGACCTTTCACATGTGAATAAATATTCTACTTAGCATAGACATAAGATCATACCTATGGTGACCATTTTGAGGAGTTCAAAATAATAGTGATTACTTATTTATGTTCAACTTTTTACTTATCATGATTGTTCATCATAATAATGTTTTAATTTGTATAGCTTTTTTTACAATGATTAGAAAATAAAGTACATAAGTATGTCAATGGATATTAGTTGTTAACTCTAAAGTGAAATCATGTTTTGCGACAAGTGTTATGTTATTTTCTTAAAGATTTCGTTTCAGATATTGTCAATAAAAGCTTTCATTCATGAATCTCTCTTAGGTAGAAAATTTATAAAGACAAAATGCACATTACTTCGTAGATTATTGTGGTGAATTAGATCATTTGTTGTGTGTTTATATGTTTTCATTACCAGATCTTAATTTTGTAATATCCTGATAGAGCATTCTGGAGCATACATGTCCACAAAAAAAGTCCTGATAAAGGGTTAATGTAGTATATCTCTACCTAATAATAAAGAGAATTGGGTTTCTGCCGTACGTCATAAAAACTACCCTCAAATTTGCCCTAAATTACCCACTATGCCACCTATAAGTGAAAAAAACGATTCAGTTTTTTTTCTTGAAGGTCCCTTGGGTTTGATTATTACACAATGGTACCCTAATAAATGGTCTGTGCTTCGACACATCATGTGGGGGACCTGGGTTCGATCCCCGGTTCGCCCAGGTGTGATATCTCCATTCTGTTTCCTTTTCCTTTTTTTTACTTTTTTTTCTTATTTCTGTTTATGTTTTCCTCTTTTAAATTCAACGGAAAAATTCCAAATTTTAAAAGGTTGTGAGTTGAATTTTGTATAGAAATCGTAAAATGTTCGCGAACTTGGGAAATGGTAGAGAAATCATAAAATAAATAAGATTAAGAAACTGCTTGCATAGTATAAAAACATTATTTCAAAACAAATATTCATGATTTTTAAAAGGTGATCGTGAATTCAAAACATATTCAACAATTTGAAAATTATGTCCATAAAATTTTAGAAAATGTTTGCAAAAATTCAAAACAGATGCGTAAATAACGAAAAGACAAACCATCACTTAAATATTTTTTAGGGAATACATAGAGGTTGTTCTATGATTTTATTTAGTCCATGACGCATCGGTTAAAAAAGGGTTTTTGTGTTCCATACAATGCTTGCTCCCAGAAAAATTGACACAACTTTCTATGGCGCAATGCTAGGTCAAGATGAGACGTAGTTTATGACATGACATTTTAAAAGTCCTTATCTCATCCTGACATAGTTTAATTGTTTTTCCCCATTGCAACGCATGGGCATATTTACTATATCTCTACCTAATAGAGGAAAAGCGGCAACACAAATATGATATCTCGCGAAAATAAAGAAGATGGACCTATTGTGATCTTGAGTGATGGTTGTTGGGTTAAGAGCGTGTGTTATGTTTTCTCTTCCGTTGCAACGCACGGGCTCTTTTGCTAGTGAATATATATGTTGATAAATACAAATCATAGTGCAGGAGATGTGTACAAGTGTTCTCCGATAGTTAGAATTGCTCACAAATATTATTTTACTCCCTCCGATTCATCTTAAATAAGAAAACTAAAATGATGATCAAATCCATAAGGAAATAAATACAAAACTGGCCACTCTGTTTTAGGTAAAAAGGAAAAAACGGCCCACTCTTTTCTTAGAAGAAAACAGCCACTCAGGAAGGCTTCCTTGGTGGTCGGTACGCAGAGAGGCGCGAATTTGTCTAGCAGGCGGCGTAGATGTAGCAACTGCTTGCAGGCGCGAATTTGTCTAGCCGTCGGCTAGATGTAGCAACTGCTTGCCTCAAGGATTTAAATGTTTTACATTAATAAAAGGAACACGTACTGTCAAAAATTGTTTGTGCAAGTTCAAAAGATATTTGGATCGTTCAAATAAAGTTTGACATTTTAAAATGTTCACACATTTTAAAAGTTCTGTTCATAATATTTCCAAAACAAAATTGTCATATGTTGAAAAAAATCTCTACGCTGCTTTTGAAAACTGGTTCAACATGTATTTTTTAAAAGTTCATCATGTATTTTTAAAGAATGTTCAATGTGTATCTGAAAATGTTTTACTTGTATTCAAAAAGTTTAAATGTATTAAAAATGTTCTACATGTATTTAGATTTTTTAACATGTATTATGAAAATGTTCATGATTCATTTGACAAATGTTCAATGGATATATAAAAAAGGCTCAATGTGCATATGAAAACTGCATAACATGTATTAAAAAGAAAAGAAAAGACAATCAGAAAAGGCAAAAATAAGAAATCTAAAATAATGATCAAATCCATAAGGAAATAAATACAAGAGGAAAGTAACTATAATTACCATTGAATAAGCTGAATTTCGAACAATTTGTGCTTCTAACAAGAATCCTGTATACATAATATAAGAGCCGTTTACCGTTGCTTGTTTGCAATTCTGTAAGGCTGCACATGAGAGATGTGAACTGAATCTCTGTCTCTGTTCAGTGTAGAGCTAGCGATGAAGCTGGTTCGAAAGCAAGAAACAAAACCCCTGATCAGTCATTCAGTCCTCAAGCCCTGCCTGATCTGAAGCTGCAGTCCCCGTTCCCTGTACTTTGTGCCGCAAGTGCTGAGAAGCTAACGTCGACAATTCCCTCCCCGTGGTGTGTGCAGCGGCTCCCTAGTGGCGCCATGGAAGGAAGGACGTGGTCGGCGCTGGCCTGTTTGCTCAGCTTTGTTTGCCAGGGGACGATGGAGCTGCAGAAAAGTTGAGAACTAGTCGGGGCGCCCACGAGGGGGTTTAGGGTTTTAGGTTTCATGTCTTACATGATCTGGAGGGGCGTCAAGTGCAGCAACCGGACCGGCCATGTCCTTAGGCTTCATCTTCGTAATCTGGATGTGTACATGATGGAAGGGTACTACATGGCTTACACAGGTTTGGTTGGCCAGATAGGTAATTCTTTGCTGTCCTTGGATCGTCTTGTGCACCTTGACCTCAGCATGAATCCCCTGGAGGGCCCAAGTGGCCGCATGCCGGAGTTCTTGGGCTCTTTGACGAGATTGAGATATCTCAACCTCTCTGGCATACCATTTTCTGGCAGAGTACCCCCTCAGCTCGGTAACCTCTCAAGACTGCAGCATCTTGACCTCTCAAGAAATGATGGTATGTACTCAAGAGACATTTCATGGGTAGCACGCATCCCTAATTTGCAGTCTCTTGGAATGAATTTTGTAGACCTCAGCACAATAAATGATTGGCCTTATGTTGTCAACATGATTCCTTCTTTGAAGGCCCTCAATCTTCATTCTTGCTCTCTTTCAACCGCAAATCATTCACTCCCACATATTAACCTTACCAAACTCCAGAGCCTTGATCTCTCCCACAACAGTTTTGCCCACCCAATGGCACAGAGTTGGTTTTGTAATTTGACAGGCCTCCAAGTCCTTGATTTGTCATACAATCATAACATGGGGATGATGAGTACAAGCTTCAGAAACCTATGCAATCTGAGAAGCCTGGACCTTTCTGCATGTCAAATGGGTGGAAATATAAAGGATATTATAGGGAGGATGCCCCAATGTCCCTTGAACAAACTGCAGGAGTTGCGTTTGAGCTTCAATAATATCAGCGGAATCATGATAGGTCAGACAACACACTTGACCAGCTTAGTCGTTCTTGACATCTCTCGGAACAACCTAAGTGGAGGCATACCGCAATGGGTGGGGCTGCTCTCTAGTTTAAGCAGCCTTGATCTCTCTCACAATAATCTCAGTGGACCTGTGCCATCTGAGATCGGCATGCTCGGCAATTTGACCATTTTGGATCTCAGCAGCAACAACTTGAATGGTGACCTCACCAAGAACATTTTACAAGTCTAACGAGGTTAAAGGAGCTGGATTTAAGTGGGAATTCCTTGAGGATGACAGTTGGTCCAGATTGGATACCACCCTTCAGTTTAAAAGCAGTAGAACTTCGCTCTTGCCAACTCGGCCCTTCATTTCCTGCATGGCTTCAGTTCCAAGTGGATATTTTCTTGATGGACATATCAAGCACAAGTATTGTTGATAGGCTTCCTGACTTGTTCACCACTACATTTGCAAAGGTTACATATCTAGACATCTCCAACAATGAAATAAGCGGAAGGTTGCCAGGAAACATGGAATTCATGTCACTGAAAAGTTTCTTTATCCATTCAAATAAACTAACTAGTGAAATCCCCGACTTACCGAGAAATATTACCAGCCTGGACATGTCTGAAAACCGTTTATCCGGAAATTTGCCATCAAACATTGGGATTCCAAGTTTGGAGTTCTTATGGCTACGCTCCAATCAAATCACTGGTTGTATTCCCGAATCTCTCTGCAAAGTGGAAAACATGGCTATCTTGCAAATAAGCAGCAACCTTTTGGAGGGACGACTTCCTCAGTGTTTCGGGGTGATGGACATTCCCTTTCTCATGTTGAGGAACAACAGTTTCTCTGGCAACTTCCCATCGTTTCTAAAAAAATTTAGACGATTGCAGTCTCTAGATCTATCACATAATAATTTTTCTGGAAGGTTGCCATTGTGGATTGGAGAGTTGGCTGAATTGAGATTTCTGGGGCTAAACCATAATACATTTTTTGGAGAAATCCCAACTACCATCTCAAATCTTAGTCGCCTTCAACATAAACCTAGCAGGCAATGGCTTATCAGGTGCCATACCGTGGAATCTGTCAAATATGACGAACATGATAGGAAAGGGTGCAAAGGATTATGAGAACCATAACATATATCATGACCGTCACTATGATAGGATCCATATGTATTATTTTGCCTCTGTGGTCGTCAAGGGACGGGAACTTAATTATAGTACTGGCATTTGGGATTTGGTGAGCATTGACCTATCTTTCAACAAATTAACTGGGGTCATCCCAGAAGAAATAGCTGCTCTTGATGGGTTGATAAACCTAAATCTATCATGGAACCAATTGAGTGGGAAAATTCCAATTAAGCTTGGGGCCTTGAAGGCTTTGGAATCACTTGACCTCTCAATGAACATGCTTTCTGGTGGGATCCCTTCGAGCCTATCAGATATAACCTATTTGAGCTACTTGGACCTGTCTGATAACAATCTAACAGGGAGATTACCATTAGGACGTCAGCTCGACACCCTCTACACACAGCAACCTTCCATGTACAGCGGCAATAGTGGTCTTTGTGGGCTTGCTCTTCCAATCAGTTGCCCGGGAAAGAATGCAACAAGGCAAGATAATCGAAAGAGTGATGAACATTCCTTTGAGCCAATGACCTTTTATTTTGGACTCGCTCTGGGATTTATTCTAGGTCTCTGGGTGGTGTTCTCCATCTTGTTGTTTAGGAAATCATGGAGGATTGTTTATTTTCGCGTGGTTGACCATACATATGATCAGATGTATGTATTTTCTGTTCTTACATGGAAAAACTGGGCCAGAAAGGAAGCTACAAATTAAGTAACAAGAGCTCTGAAGAAGCATGAAGGAGCATATTAAGCTCAGATTTTTATTTTCCTTGAAGTTAATGTAAAGGATATTGACGATTCGTAATTGTCTATGTGTGTATGATATCATTCTCGAAAAAAAAATGTGTGTATGATAATACTTTTGAACTCCTGTATTTGCTACTGTTCAGATTTTTTTTCCCGACAAAGTGCTACTGTTCAGATGTTGTGCTAATTGTTTGTGTATGATTATACATTGAACTCATGTATTTGCTACTGTTCAGATGTTGTGCTGATTGTTTGTGTATGATAATACTTTTGAACTCTTGTATTTGCTGCTGTTCAGTTGATTGTTTGTTCCGTAGCCTCATTGTTTAGAGTTTCACAGTAGGCAATGTCGGTGTCAAAACCGGCGGATCTCGGGTAGGGGGTCCCGAACTGTGCGTCTAGGCGGATGGTAACAGGAGACAAGGGACACGATGTTTACCCAGGTTCGGGCCCTCTTGATGGAGGTAAAACCCTACGTCCTGCTTGATTGATATTGATATTGTGGATGTTTATAAGAGTGGATCTACCACGAGATCAAGAAGGCTAAACCCTAGAAGCTAGCCTATGGTATGATTGTAAGGGTTGTTGTGATTGTAGTCCTACGGACTAAAGCCATCCGGTTTATATAGACACCGGAGAGGGCTAGGGTTACATAGAGTCGGTTACAATGGTAGGAGATCTACATATCCGTATCGCCAAGCTTGCCTTCCACGCCAAGGGAAGTCCCATCCGGACACGGGTGAAGTCTTCAATCTTGTATCTTCATAGTCTTGGAGTCCGGTCGATGATGATAGTCCGCAAATGATAGTTCGGTTGATGATGGTAGTCCGCTATCCGGACACCCCTAATCCAGACTCCTCAAGAGCCCTGAACCAGGCTTCAATGACGATAAGTCCGGCATGTATATTGCTTGGCATTGCAAGGCGGGTTCCTCCTCCAAATGATAGAAGATTGTGAACACCAGGATAGTGTCCGGCTCTGCAAAATAAATTCCACATTCCACCGTAGAGAGAATAATAATATATACACAAGTTCAATCTGATGACGTTTTCCGTGGCATGACGTCACACCACTACCAAGACATTACTCAAATTGTTTTTTACTTTACCACCTTAGTGCATTTAGCGAAGCGGTTTCCTTGGCACGTCTTGTTGAAGCAGAGATCGTGTTTCCCCATAATCCGGGATTCTCATCAATACGGGCGTGGGTAACCCAACCACGTCATTCATGGTGACGCTTGGGAGATAAGCGAGTTTTACCAGGCGGTGGGGGCGCGAAGACTTCGCCTCCCATATAAGGGATAAGGATTCACCTTCTCACCTCGCCTTCTTCCTCCTTTGCTTATCCATCTCCACAAGACTTCGAGCTCCAGCGCCCAAGTTCGCAAGATCTCATCTCAACCTTCTCCGACCATGTCCGGAGGGAGGTAAATGGTTGGCCTCCACCGTTAAGGAGGAGCAATCGCCAAACTTCGCGGCGCTGATACCTTCTGGCGACATCGGGCACCGCTGCCCGACGAGGGCAGCTCATCCCCACCCCCAGGCCCCATGAGAGGTTGTCTTTCTTTCCCACTTCCTCCATGGACTGGGCTTTCCACTTCACCCCTTTGTCCGAGGGCTCATGTTCTACTACGGCCTGGATTTCCATGATCTGGCGCCAACTTCATCCTCAACATCTCGGCGTTTATCGTGCGTGTGCGAGGCCTTCCTCTGCATCCAGCCCCACTTGACTTGGGCTCAAGACCTTCAATGTCAAGCGAAGGTAGTGAAGGGCATTCAAGCGGAGTGCGGAGGCGCCATGTTGGGCAAGATGCCCAACGTCCTTTGGTTCAAGGGCCTTCGTGGAATCCGTCAAGGGTGGCAATCGGGTGGTTCTACATCACCGAGCCGCGTGACCCTAAATGGGCGGCGGCCCCGAGTTTAGATCTGGTATCCCCATGCAGCTCACCTCCGGAAAGAGAAGGGCTTGCTGTGGGGTAGTTTGAAGGAGCTGACGGGACTCAAGCTCAGTATCAAGAAGCTGGTGAAGAAGCTCGGACTGTTAACGTGGTCCAGGTCATGCTCGTCCGCCGGATTCTCCGATGCCAAGAGGGCATTCAATCTATGGAGTTCGATCCGAACAGCACCAGACGCTGAACAAGCTCTTGACACAACGTCTGGCGCTGGAAGGTGCTGTTCAAGGGCGCCGGTTTCGCATCCGCGATCAAGATCGCGGATTTCGCTTCAGCGCCAGCCGTGTGACGAGGTAAGTGATTCTACCCTTTACGGGACACTTGTTTTCATAGTTTGACTCTATCGGTTTTAATTTCCCTTTTCCTTTGACAGGACTGGATGAGGAAGGCGGACCAGATTACCTGTCCGGCTCCTATGCCGAAGACCCGAGAGACGCCGTCTAGCGAGGCTGCTGGTTCCGCACCGCACGTGGTGCCGGAGAAGAAGGCCAAGAAGGAGGCCACGGTGCTCAAAAGAGCGCCCGTTTTCAGGTGTCCGACGACTCGGGCGGACTCCTCTCCGAAAATGAGGAGGAGGAAGAGGACTCTCTCGGAGGAGGGAGAGAGGAAGAGGAAGGCTTCCCCAACAGGGGAGGCGGAGGATCCAAGAGGGAAGGACTATTCCCCCGGACAGCTCTGCCAACATCAATGTTGGCGAGGAAGAATGGCCTTCAAGGGCCAGGCCTCCGGCGAGATCGTAAGTATCCGGATTCCTGAATGATTTATAATTTCTTTTTCTGCGTCACATAGTGTCATTCTAATGCCGCATACTGCCTGTAGTCCGGCCAGTGATGATCTCCCCGCTTCTTCGAGCGGGTCGTTGGCTCCGTCGGATGTAGACTCCATCCCGACCGCCTCCACCCCTCGCGTCACCGAGGACGCCGAGGTGGGAACCCAAGAAGGGACCCGTCGGGGGGAGGCTCCGGAGGCGCCACAAGGCGTCCTCCCGGACTTTGCGCCGGACTCCAAAACAGAACCCGCAGTGGTTCCGGAGTCCGGCAGGCGGCCCCTTCGATCGAAGGGCAAGACCGTGACGCCGGCGGCTTCCGTCCAACCGGAGGCGCCGGGCAATTTGTTGGAGGCGCTGCAGAGCGCTTCCATCGAGGAAGAACACCGCACTATTATGAGTGCGGTGATTGAAAAGTGCAGCTTCGCCAAAGGCGGGCTGACCGAAGCCTGCAATAGCCTTCTATCAGGCTTTGAGGTAAGAAGTTAAAAATATGCAATGTAATACCGCATAGGCAGTAGCCCCTGATGCTCGGTTCGGTGTTCGGAAAGAAAAGCTGGACTGAGGATCTTAAAAAGATATACGTGAGGTTGCTAAAAATTATGTCAATATGGGTTGCAGGCTGCGATCTTGACCTCTGCCGCCTTGACCGATCATGGAGGTCGGTGCGTTGAAGCAGAGCTCGGCGGTCCGGCAAGAGCTCGGCGCGTCAGAAGCAGCTCCAAGACAAAGAAGGTGAGTAACACCACTTTGAATTTGTACCTTACAGAAAAGGATTTAGGTTGCGACAAAAAATAACAAGGATAACATGGGTACTGCAGGGGCCACGAACGAGGTGGCGGCCCTGCAGGGGCCACGGAACGGGGGGAGCGAGAAAAGCAGGAGGCGCGGGTGGCGGTGGTTCAGCAAGAGCTCCAGGCTCTCATGGAAAAGCATGAGAGTTTGGAGCGTGACTCAAAGACTCGAGAGTCCGAGCTTGCCTCGGCTCTCGAAAGTGCCAAAACCGCCAAGGCCGAGGCCAATAAGTCCCTTCAGGAGGTTGAATTGATGAAGAAGATAGCGGCGGGTAAGGCATTTTTCATGCAAAGCAAGCATGTGAATGTAAATTACGTGTTACTTACCCGGATTCGGAGCTCTCCAGGTGTCGACCTCAACTTGCAAGGGCCAGCGTCGGAGGGGTTCCCGGGGCTTGGGCACTACAGAGCCTTCCTCCAGAGCGACGATGGCGAGCTCCTCCTTCGGTGCGCGAGGGGCTCCGGGCTCCCTCCCTATCGTGAATGACTTCCGTGATGAGTTAGCTCATGCTTTGTTTCATGGAATGTTTTTTTTGTGAAGCTTGATTGAGGACTTGTATGTTTAAGTGGGATATCTCATTTGTATGGACAAAGTAAAAATTATCATGTTTTGCATTCTTGATTTGTAAAGATGGTTCGTTTATGTCAATTGTGAGTGGGAGGAGGCCACAGAAGAGCCAGCCACACCAAATCCGGCAGGAAATAGGGTCCAAAGTAGTCAACTGATTGAGAAAGAGCATTTATTGTCAATCTAACCATGCCATCCATACACCTCTTTGGTTTAGAGTTAGTTCAGGGTTAGAATCTAACTCTAATCTCTAACTGAGTTAGAGTTCTCCTCGTCTCGGTTCATCGCCATCATACTTTCCCCATTTCTGTGTTTTCAGTATCCTGTGAATCAAAGAGGCCCTTTTTTTGGGAAAAATCAAAGAGGCCCTTAGACTGGTTTAGGTCCGGTCAACTTTTATAAACGTGTTATGTCCAAAATTTAATGAGCATGCTCCAGTTTCATGTAATAATTCATTCATTTATTTATTCTTCTGCGGGGGGTTTGCATGTAATTTGTGAGGTCTGAAATGTAAAGTACCCCGGCATATGCTCCGAGTCGTGCATGCACTATGACCCTGATGCTCTATGTCCCACATGTCGGTGAATGGGAGCACGTGGATATTTACAGCTTTGGTGTGGTCTTGCTGGAGCTATTCACGGCACGATCGAGTGGCCAATGGACGTGGAGCTAATGGTCTATTGGCAACTTGGGCACAGAAGACGTGGAATGAAATGATGGCAAACAATCTGAAAATGTTCAAGATTTCTGTGGACAAGGGCATCCCAGATCAAGGACGATACATGAAGGAGATGGCGACCATGTTCAGGCTGGGAGTGGATTGCACCGTCATGGATCTGTTGGAAAGGCCTTCAATGCTGAAGGTTCTGGAGCGACTCCGCCGTGGGCATTCTCCATTACGTGGCCTCATCACCTTCTAATTACCGTGAGGTCACCTGCAATCTTACTAAGTTCCAGTCGGGTTTTTTTTTCATTGGATTGATCGTCCTGATTTGGTGTGTTTAAGCCTGCTGTTGCGGGTATTGATGGGGGCCTCTTGAGCAGCATGGGCAACTCTTCAGTGCTTGTTGTTGTGGCTGCCCTGTTGGTTTGAGCTTGAAAGAGTAATGGAGACTCTTTTGATCTCATCTTTAGATGATGTCGGTATTTGTACTGTGGTTGTATCGGTCTCATATTCTGTTAGAAGCCAAAGCATAATGAAATCAAACTGTAAAGTTCCCAGATTCCGTTAGAAGCCAAAGGAACTATCCTTTTTTTTCAGTTAGCACTACACCAGCACACAACCCTTTAACTGCAGCCACAAATCAGCGGTAGTCAGAACTTTTTTGTGTCTTATTGAACTGGTGGTGCACAAGAACTCATGCTCACAGGGATAGCATCGCCTCCCGCCGTCTCCCGTCGTCCCAAGTCATAAGTCGCACGCGCACCCCGCACGCGGACGGATGACCATCTCTTCTATATATAGAGATAGGGGCATGATAGACACAACAAGCTTGCAGCTGCTTGGTCCACATCGGGAGACAAGGCCGTGCCACAGATCAGTGACATGGCACAATCTAGACCATCCCTCCTTGGATGGCTAATGCGCAGGCAAGGCCGTGCCACGGATCGGTGACATGGCGCAATCTAGACCATCCCTCCTTTGGTGGCTGATGCGCAGGCAAGGCCGTGCCACGGATCGGTGACATGGCGCAATCTAGACCATCCCTCCTTGATTGGCTGATGCGCAGGCAAGGCCGTGCCACAGATCGGTGACATGGCGCAATCTAGACCATATCTCCTTGGGTGGCCTATGCGCATCCCTAGAATTTTAATCAAACCTGCATAACCTTGAAAGTATGGAGGTCTTTTCCAGACTACCTGTCTTAAAAAATGCTCAAGCTTCCAATCTTTTTCCCGGTAGTCCTCATATGAACTTAGTGACAAGGATATAACGAGACTTTCTGGCCATTCAAATAATAAGAAAATTATTTGCTGGCATCTCAATTGCAAAGGTTCATATTGGGTTTAAAGGCCTTGAAGATTACATTAAGTAGCTACTCTGTTTTATAGGTGCGGGCAAGAAAACTTCAACTGTCATCTCCACATACCCTTAAGCTCTGCCATTACTTTCAGCCGTAGAGCTTGCCATGGCTGATATACCATACGAGCATATTTAAACCCTGAAAGCCTATCCCAGCACCAAGTATGTAAACACCCCTCGAATTTGAAAACTTCTTGTTCCAGGTGGACAAGCATAACATTTGTATAGATACTGAGGTATCACATATACATATATGAGAGCAGATATACCTAGTACCATCAATTCAAGGATGATGGTTTCTAACAAGAGATACTACTCCAAAAGAATGCATCCTACCACAGCAACAAACTAGTCACAATCATGTGTCTGGTATTCACAATTCCAAAAAGAACCAAGACAAACTAACTAGTCTTGACGAGAACCAACATCTCCATTCATCATGATGGCCTCAAGCTTCACCACGTCTTCTTCGGTCACACAAGCTAAGAGGCAGCAGTGCGCTTGAATACAAAACGAGCCAAGGTAGCCAAACAAGAACCATCAATCGGGCCCTTGCCGCCGTAACTCGTCCACATTTAGCAACAACCAAAAATGGACAACAAGCTCAGATTTACACCATCCATCTCTCTTCTCACCCTCCTCCTGTGGTTGCGGGTCCAGGCACCTACCTGCGAGAATAAGATTCAGAAGGGATTTCAGACACACCCGGGAGGTCTATGGGCCTAATAGGCCAAGGAGAGAGACACATCAGCCTACAAGGGGGGGTGGCGCACCCCTCTCCCTGGCCGTCGGCCCTAGGAAAGGAAAGGGGGAGGGCTAGCCCCTCCTGCCTTCCCCTCCACATGGGAGAAAGGAAAGGGGGCACCCTCCCCTGCCTTTCCCCGCGCGCCTAGAAAGGCAAGGGGGCGCGCGGCCAGGGGCAGGACCCCAAGTGGGATTGGACCCCACTTGGGGTGCCTCCTTAGTTGTTCCTCCCTCCCCCCACCTATATATATGTGGGAGGCGGGCGCCACACATAAGCAACGACAATCTCTTAGCCGTCTGCGGCACCCCCCCCCCCCCCCGCGTCCATAGTTATTGTCCCTCGGCCATATTTTCATATTGCTTAGGCGAAGCCCTACGGAGATAGCATCATGACCACCCTCACCACGCTGCCGTGCTGCCGGAACTCATCCACTACTTCGCTGTCTTGCTGGATCAAGAAGGCGAGCACGTCACCAAGCTGAACGTGTGCTGAACGCGGAGGTGTCGTATGTTCGGTACTCGATCAGTTGGATCATGAAAAAGTTCGACTACATCAACCGCGTTACTAAACGCTTCTGCTTATGGTCTACGAGGGGGTACGTAGAAATACTCTCCCCCTCGTTGCTGAATTTTTTTTGTTTTACCATGGAACATTTCCCAACACTAGGCGGTGCACCGGAGCTCGAAGCGGTATGTCTTGGTGGGCGTACCGGCACACCGATGACAGTAATGTAAAATACTGCTCACAACGGGTATATATCTTTGCATGTTATTTTTAGTAGTTCATATATATTTTCAAAATTTATTTGAAATATCTCATTTTGTCCAAATTAACCCTGAATATGCAATATGTATACAATTATCACTTTGCTAATAACATTTTGTGTCACAAGAAAAAATAAAATAAAAATAGCTTTACTCGCGAAAAAAGTTTAAAGTAGGCATTAAAGTTATTCTCTCCAAGTGAACTATGGAGCACACTAATTTCGTGCAATTGTTTTAGATGTCTGTTGTAGTGCAACTAGGAAGCACTAATAATGATGGAAAAATAGTACACGAAACTTAAATCCGTTGCATCTCTCTGCCAGATTAGTGTACATCGATCATGCTAAAACTTTGTAACTGAAGCTCACATCCCTATATATCGCATACAAAAGGACATGTGTATGTAGAAGTTACAACTATACAGTGTAAGATTAGGGAAACCACACGTTGTGGTGCCTTGTATTGATCAATATATATAGGTGCCCTGTTTAGCACGAGTGGCCATGGGGTGGGATGGTGGCGGTGGAGGAGCCCGCGGCCCGCGGGTCCAAGGTGGATCGACAGCAGCAGGAGCCGGCGACGGCGTTGCCGGCGGTGACGCGGCTGCAGTAGGAGAAGGACTCCCAGCAGGGCCGCCATCAGGACTCCCAGCAGGGCCCTCGGCAGAAGCCCGTGCCCGAGGCGACCGGGGCGAGGTCGGTGGCGGCGAACGAGGCGAGGTCAGTGACGGCGACCGTGGAGGGGACCGTGGCGGTGGCGACGGCGACCGTGGGGCCATATCCGGGGTCACCGTGCCTGGCACGGTGAACGGCATCAACGAAACCGGCTGCTCAGTACCCTGCAAAAAATCATAAGTGTGCAGGGAAGGAGTAGGAGTTGACGAGGAAGGAGGGGAGGCAAAGGGAAAGGTTGACTCATCGAACACTACATGACGATAGATGATGATCTTTTGAGTGGAGCGATCAAGGCAACGATAGCCATGATGCCGTGACGGGTACCCTAGAAACACGCATGGCACGGAGCGAGGCGCAAGCTTGTGCGGAGCAACAGCTGTGGTGTTGGGGTAACATAGACATCCAAAAACCCGAAGACCAGCATAGGCAGGATCTACGCCAAGTAGGGCACGAAAAGGAATATGATCCGAGATAGCCTTAGAAGGTAGCCGATTATGCAACATAACGGCGGTGTGAAGAGCTTCGACCCAAAACCGAGGGGGCATACTAGCTTGGATAAGGAGTGTACGAGTAATGTCATTAAGAGTACGAATAATGCGTTCGGCTTTGCCATTCTGTTGCGAAGTGTATGGACATGAAAAGCGGAGTGCAATTCCATGGTGCTGGGCAAACGAATGGAGGAGCGAATTATCGAACTCTCGACCATTATCACACTGAATAGCCTGCAAGCGTGCACTAAACTGGGTGAGCGCTAAAGCATGAAGGGATGACAGATGTGAGAAAGCTTCAGACTTAATCCGTAGAGGGTAAACCCATGCATACTGAGTAAAATCATCGAGACAAACAAGATAATACTTGAAGCCAGAAATACTCTCAACAGGAGAGGTCCACAAATCACAGTGAATTATTTGAAACGGAGTAGTGGTTACACGATTGGTGGAAGAAAAAGGAAGACGAACATGACGACCTAACTGACAAGCATGACACAAACTACTTTTATTCTTTTCCCTAGGGATGATGGAAGAACGAGCTAAGGACTCCATGACGGGCCGCCCAGGATGCCCAAGCCGGCGGTGCCAAAGCGCTGTATCGACAACGAAGAAGGCGTGTGGCTGGTTGGTAGAGGAGGGGCGGATGGAGTAGACAGCTCCAAAGCTATTGCATCTGAGAATCTCGGTCCTGGTTAGAAGATCCTTCACAGAAAAACCAAGAGGGTCAAATTCGACTGAGACACGATTATCAATGGTGAACTGACGAACAGACAAAAGGTTTTTAACTATGTTAGGAACTACTGAGACATTACGAAGATAAAGAGGACGAGAGGTGGTGGAAATAGGAAGACGTGCATGCCCGGTACCGGTGATCGGAAGGGTGGAACCGTTACCGACAACGACAACGCGTCGAGAGGAGGAGGGGGAAGACATGGAGGTGAGCATACCGGGATCGGACGCGAAGTGGGAGGAGGCGCCGGTGTCCATCACCCACTCCCGGGTGGGTGCTTGCAACCCCATGGTCAGGAACTGATGCATGGCGCGCCTGGTCCCACGGAGCAGTGGTTGATGCCGGTGATGATGGAGCCGGACCGGTGAGTCCATAGGAGGACTGTCCAGGGGTGTAGCCGTAACCGTAGGGGGCAATGCCGTACGGGTTCTGGGCGTAGAACGCATGCGGCGACGGGGTGTGCCGGGGCGCGTAGCCTGGAGCAGGGGCGTAGGCGGACGGCGCACGGCCGAGCAGGCCGCCCTGGCCATAGGGCCACATCTGGATGGCGCCGTTCCAGGGGTGCTGCGGTGACGGCCAGGAAGGAGTGGCAGCCGGCGGCGTCGCGGGTGCCGGGATGATGTCCTTGGCGACGCCAGCGGCGGCCTTCTTCTTCTTCTTTCCTTTTCCAGAGGCTTTGCCAGGGTTGCCGGTGTTGCCAGGGTTTCCGGCGGTGTTGGTGAAGAGGGCCGTGTCTGAGTTGCGAGCACGGCGATTTTTGCGCTTCATGTCCTGGAGCGCGAGCAACGAGCGGCGCTGCGCGAAGGTCATGCCCGGCATGAGGGAGATTAGATCAGCGGCGGCCTCGTACTGCTCAGAGAGGCCGTTGAGGTAGTGGACCACCATCTCGGCATCATCAACGGGGGCGCCAAGATCCGCAAGGCCATCGGAGAGGGATTTGACCTTCTGAAGATAGTCGGCCATGCTCATCTCTCCCATCTTGACATCGCCGAGCTCGGCCGTAAGGTGGAGCTGACGATTGATCTTGTGGTCGTTGAAGAGACCGTTGATGCTGTTCCAGAGATCGACGGCGAGGGGGTCGTCACCGGGCGTCATGACGGCGTCGAGGATGCTGAGCGAGACAGACCCATAGAGCCAAGAGACGACGGTGGCGTCGAGAAGAGACCACTCCGGGTTCGGCGCGTCGGGGGCGTCGAATTCGAGGTGATCCAGGAGAGCGTACTTGCGGCAAGCGGCGCGGAAGAAGGTGCGCCACTGACGGTGAACGCTGGTGTCAAGCGCGAGCTCGACGGGAACGTGTCCCTTGATGGAGTGCAGGCCGATGGCCTGGGCGTGCAGCGAGGTCAAGGAGAAAGACCCCACGCTCGTCCCAGATCCATCGGGGGCGGTCGCGAGAGGCAGCTTGGCCTTGGCGGCCTCGGCGGCTTCGGCGTCCTGGCGCTCCTTGGCCGCGGCCAGCGCCTGGTTCGTGGCGTCCGCGTCGGGTTGCGACATGGAGGCGGTGATCGGGGCGCGGCGTCGAGAGGGGTAGTGGCTTCGGCGGCAGCGGAAGGAGGAGGAGGGTGGCATAGGCTAGGGTTAGGTTTTTAGGCCCTATACCATGTAAGATTAGGGAAACCACACGTTGTGGTGCCTTGTATTGATCAATATATATAGGTTACAAGGCAGAGTTCGTATCGTACAATATACGGACACCTATACAAGGACTACACATATACAACCGTATAACTATACAAAACTAATACGGTTATATATTCTAACACACAGTATCTTATAAAACATGCAATCATCCTTGAAACATTTCCCTTATGTATGACCTTTCACATGTGAATAAATATTCTACTTAGCATAGACATAAGATCATACCTATAGTGACCATTTTGAGGAGTTCAAAATAATAGTGATTACTTATTTATATTCAACTTTTTACTTATCATGATTGTTCATCATAATAATGTTTTAATTTGTATAGCTTTTTTACAATGATTAGAAAATAAAGTACATAAGTATGTCAATGGATATTAGTTGTTAACTCTAAAGTGAAATCATGTTTTATGACAAGTGTTATGTTATTTTTTAAAGATTTCGTTTCAGATATTGTCAATAAAAGCTTTCATTCATGAATCTCTCTTAGGTAGAAAATTTATAAAGACAAAATGCACATTACTTCGTAGATTATTGTGGTGAATTAGATCATTTGTTGTGTGTTTATATGTTTTCATTACCAGATCTTAATTTTGTAATATCCTGATAGAGCATTCTGGAGCATACATGTCCACAAAAAAAGTCCTGATAAAGGGTTAATGTAGTATATCTCTACCTAATAATAAAGAGAATTGGGTTTCTGCCGTACGTCATAAAAACTACCCTCAAATTTGCCCTAAATTACCCACTATGCCACCTATAAGTGAAAAAAACGATTTTTTTTTTCTTGAAGGCCGCCGCGGGGTTTGATTATTACACAATGGTACCTTAATAAATGGTCTGTGCTTCGACACATCATGTGGGGGACCTGGGTTCGATCCCCGGTTCGCCCAGGTGTGATATCTCCATTCTGTTTTCTTTTCCTTTTTTTTACTTTTTTTCTTCTTATTTCTGTTTATGTTTTTCTATTTTAAATTCAACGGAAAAATTCCAAATTTTAAAAGGTTGTGAGTTGAATTTTGTATAGAAATCGTAAAATGTTCGCGAACTCGGGAAATGGTAGAGAAATCATAAAATAAATAAGATTAAGAAACTGCTTGCATAGTATAAAAACATTATTTCAAAACAAATATTCATGATTTTTAAAAGGTGATCATGAATTCAAAACATATTCAACAATTTGAAAATTATGTCCATAAAATTTTAGAAAATGTTTGCAAAAATTCAAACAGATGCGTAAATAACGAAAAGACAAACCATCACTTAAATATTTTTTAGGGGATACATAGAGGTTGTTCTATGATTTTATTTAGTCCATGACGCATCGGTTAAAAAAGGGTTTTTGTGTTCCATACAATGCTTGCTCCCAGAAAAATTGACACAACTTTCTATGGCGCAATGCTAGGTCAAGATGAGGCGTAGTTTATGACATGACATTTTAAAGTCCTTATCTCATCCTGACATAGTTTAATTGTTTTCCCCATTGCAACGCATGGGCATATTTACTATATCTCTACCTAATAGAGGAAAAGCGGCAACACAAATATGATATCTCGCGAAAATAAAGAAGATGGACCTATTGTGATCTTGAGTGATGGTTGTTGGGTTAAGAGCGTGTGTTATGTTTTCTCTTCCGTTGCAACGCACGGGCTCTTTTGCTAGTGAATATATATGTAGATAAATACAAATCATAGTGCAGGAGATGTGTACAAGTGTTCTCCGATAGTTAGAATTGCTCACAACTATTATTTTACTCCCTCCGATTCATCTTAAATAAGAAAACTAAAATAATGATCAAATCCATAAGGAAATAAATACAAAACTGGCCACTCTGTTTTAGGTAAAAAGGAAAAAACGGCCCACTCTTTTCTTAGAAGAAAACAGCCACTCAGGAAGGCTTCCTTGGTGGTCGGTACGCAGAGAGGCGCGAATTTGTCTAGCCGGCGGCAAGATGTAGCAACTGCTTGCAGGCGCGAATTTGTCTAGCCGTCGGCGAGATGTAGCAACTGCTTGCCTCAAGGATTTAAATGTTTTTACATTAATAAAAGGAACACGTACTTTCAAAAAATTGTTTGTGCAAGTTCAAAAGATATTTGGACCGTTCAAATAAAAGTTTGACATTTTAAAATGTTCACACATTTTAAAAGTTCTGTTCATAATATTTCCAAAACAAAATTGTCATATGTTGAAAAAATCTCTACGCGTTTTTGAAAACTGGTTCAACATGTATTTTTTTAAAAAGTTCATCATGTATTTTTAAAGAATGTTCAATGTGTATCTGAAAATGTTTTACTTGTATTCAAAAAGTTTAAATGTATTAAAAAATGTTCTACATGTATTTAGATTTTTTAACATGTATTATGAAAATGTTCATGATTCATTTGACAAATGTTCAATGGATATATAAAAAAAGGCTCAATGTGCATATGAAAACTGCATAACATGTATTAAAAAGAAAAGAAAAGACAATCAGAAAAGGCAAAAATAAGAAATCTAAAATAATGATCAAATCCATAAGGAAATAAATACAAGAGGAAAGTAACTATAATTACCATTGAATAAGCTGAATTTCCGAACGAATTTGTGCTTCTAACAAGAATCCCTGTATACATAATATAAGAGCCGTTTTACCGTTGCTTGTTTGCAATTCTGTAAGGCTGCACATGAGAGATGTGAACTGAATCTCTGTCTCTGTTCAGTGTAGAGCTAGCGATGAAGCTGGTTCGGAAAGCAAGAAACAAAACCCCCTGATCAGTCATTCAGTCCCTGAAGCCCTGCCCTGACTAAAGCTGCAGTCCCCGTTCCCTGTACTTTGTGCCGCAAGTGCTGAGAAGCTAACGTCGACAATTCCCTCCCCGTGGTGTGTGCAGCGGCTCCCTAGTGGCGCCATGGAAGGAAGGACGTGGTCGGCGCTGGCCTGTTTGCTCAGCTTTGTTTGCCAGGGGACGATGGAGCTGCAGAAAAGTTGAGAACTAGTCAGGGCCGGCCCTGAGGGGGGGTTTAGGGTTTTTAGGGTTCATGTCTTACATGATCTGGAGGGGCGTCAAGTGCAGCAACCGGACCGGCCATGTCCTTAGGCTTCATCTTCGTAATCTGGATGTGTACATGATGGAAGGGTACTACATGGCTTACACAGGTTTGGTTGGCCAGATAGGTAACTCTTTGCTGTCCTTGGATCGTCTTGTGCACCTTGACCTCAGCATGAATCCCCTGGAGGGCCCAAGTGGCCGCATGCCGGAGTTCTTGGGCTCTTTGACGAGATTGAGATATCTCAACCTCTCTGGCATACCATTTTCTGGCAGAGTGCCCCCTCAGCTCGGCAACCTCTCAAGACTGCAGCATCTTGACCTCTCAAGAAATGATGGTATGTACTCAAGAGACATTTCATGGGTAGCACGCATCCCTAATTTGCAGTCTCTTGGAATGAATTTTGTAGACCTCAGCACAATAAATGATTGGCCTTATGTTGTCAACATGATTCCTTCTTTGAAGGCCCTCAATCTTCAGTCTTGCTCTCTTTCAACCGCAAATCATTCACTCCCACATATTAACCTTACCAAACTCCAGAGCCTTGATCTCTCCCACAACACTTTTGCCCACCCAATGGCACAGAGTTGGTTTTGTAATTTGACAGGCCTCCAAGTCCTTGATTTTTCATACAATCATAACATGGGGATGATGAGTACAAGCTTCAGAAACCTATGCAATCTGAGAAGCCTGGACCTTTCTGCATGTCAAATGGGTGGAAATATAAAGGATATTATAGGGAGGATGCCCCAATGTCCCTTGAACAAACTGCAGGAGTTGCGTTTGAGCTTCAATAATATCAGCGGAATCATGATAGGTCAGACAACACACTTGACCAGCTTAGTCGTTCTTGACATCTCTCGGAACAACCTAAGTGGAGGCATACCGCAATGGGTGGGGCTGCTCTCTAGTTTAAGTAGCCTTGATCTCTCTCACAATAATCTCAGTGGACCTGTGCCATCTGAGATCGGCATGCTCGGCAATTTGACCATTTTGGATCTCAGCAGCAACAACTTGAATGGTGACCTCACTGAAGAACATTTTACAAGTCTAACGAGGTTAAAGGAGCTGGATTTAAGTGGGAATTCCTTGAGGATGACAGTTGGTCCAGATTGGATACCACCCTTCAGTTTAAAAGCAGTAGAACTTCGCTCTTGCCAACTCGGCCCTTCATTTCCTACATGGCTTCAGTTCCAAGTGGATATTTTCTTGATGGACATATCAAGCACAAGTATTGTTGATAGGCTTCCTGACTTGTTCACCACTACATTTGCAAAGGTCACATATCTAGACATCTCCAACAATGAAATAAGCGGAAGGTTGCCAGGAAACATGGAATTCATGTCACTGAAAAGTTTCTTTATCCATTCAAATAAACTAACTGGTGAAATCCCCAACTTACCGAGAAATATTACCAGCCTGGACATGTCTGAAAACCGTTTATCCGGAAATTTGCCATCAAACATTGGGATTCCAAGTTTGGAGTTCTTATGGCTACGCTCCAATCAAATCACTGGTTGTATTCCCGAATCTCTCTGCAAAGTGGAAAACATGGCTATCTTGCAAATAAGCAGCAACCTTTTGGAGGGACGACTTCCTCAGTGTTTCGGGGTGATGGACATTCCCTTTCTCATGTTGAGGAACAACAGTTTCTCTGGCAACTTCCCATCGTTTCTAAAAAAATTGAGACGATTGCAGTCTCTAGATCTATCACATAATAATTTTTCTGGAAGGTTGCCATTGTGGATTGGAGAGTTGGCTGAATTGAGATTTCTGGGGCTAAACCATAATACATTTTCTGGAGAAATCCCAACTACCATCTCAAATCTTAGTCGCCTTCAACATAAACCTAGCAGGCAATGGCTTATCAGGTGCCATACCGTGGAATCTGTCAAATATGACGAACATGATAGGAAAGGGTGCAAAGGATTATGAGAACCATAACATATATCATGACCGTCACTATGATACGATCCATATGTATGATTTTGCCTCTGTGGTCGTCACGGGACGGGAACTTAATTATAGTACTGGCATTTGGGATTTGGTGAGCATTGACCTATCTTTCAACAAATTAACTGGGGTCATCCCAGAAGAAATAGCTGCTCTTGATGGGTTGATAAACCTAAATCTATCATGGAACCAATTGAGTGGGAAAATTCCAATTAAGCTTGGGGCCTTGAAGGCTTTGGAATCACTTGACCTCTCAATGAACATGCTTTCTGGTGGGTTCCCTTCGAGCCTATCAGATATAACCTATTTGAGCTACTTGGACCTGTCTGATAACAATCTAACAGGGAGATTACCATCAGGACGTCAGCTCGACACCCTCTACACACAGCAACCTTCCATGTACAGCGGCAACAGTGGTCTTTGTGGGCTTCCTCTTCCAATCAGTTGCCCGGGAAAGAATGCAACAAGGCAAGATAACTGAAAGAGTGATGAACATTCCTTTGAGCCAATGACCTTTTATTTTGGACTCGCTCTGGGATTTATTCTGGGTCTCTGGGTGGTGTTCTCCATCTTGTTGTTTAGGAAATCATGGAGGATTGTTTATTTCCGCGTGGTTGACCATACATATGATCAGATGTATGTATTTTCTGTTCTTACATGGAAAAACTGGGCCAGAAAGGAAGCTACAAATTAAGTAACAAGAGCTCTGAAGAAGCATGAAGCAGCATAGTAAGCTCAGATTTTTATTTTCCTTGAAGTTAATGTAAAGGATATTGACGATTCGTAATTGTCTATGTGTGTATGATATCATTCTCAAAAAAAAAATGTGTGTATGATAATACTTTTGAACTCCTGTATTTGCTACTGTTCAGATTTTTTTTCCCGACAAAGTGCTACTGTTCAGATGCTGTGCTAATTGTTTGTGTATGATTATACATTGAACTCATGTATTTGCTACTGTTCAGATGTTGTGCTGATTGTTTGTGTATGATAATACTTTTGAACTCTTGTATTTGCTGCTGTTCAGTTGATTGTTTGTTCCGTAGCCTCATTGTTTAGAGTTTCACAGTAGGCAATGTCGGTGTCAAAACCGGCGGATCTCGGGTAGGGGGTCCCGAACTGTGCGTCTAGGCGGATGGTAACAGGAGACAAGGGACACGATGTTTACCTAGGTTCGGGCCCTCTTGATGGAGGTAAAACCCTACGTACTGCTTGATTGATATTGATATTGTGGATGTTTAAAAGAGTGGATCTACCACGAGATCAAGAAGGCTAAACCCTAGAAGCTAGCCTATGGTATGATTGTAAGGGTTGTTGTGATTGTACTCCTACGGACTAAAGCCATCCGGTTTATATAGACACCGGAGAGGGCTAGGGTTACATAGAGTCGGTTACAATGGTAGGAGATCTACATATCCGTATCGCCAAGCTTGCCTTCCACGCCAAGAAAGTCCCATCCGGACACGGGGTGAAGTCTTCAATCTTGTATCTTCATAGTCTTGGAGTCCGGTCGATGATGATATTCCGACAAATGATAGTTCGGTTGATGATGGTAGTCCGCTATCCGGACACCCCTAATCCAGACTCCTCGGTAGCCCTGAACCAGGCTTCAATGACGATAAGTCCGGCGTGTATATTGCTTGGCATTGCAAGGCGGGTTCCTCCTCCAAATGATAGAAGATTGTGAACACCAGGATAGTGTCCGGCTCTGCAAAATAAATTCCACATTCCACCGTAGAGAGAATAATAATATATACACAAGTTCAATCTGCTGATTTTTTCCATGGCATGACGTCACACCACTACCAAGCCATTACTCAAATTGTTTTTTACTTTACCACCTTAGCGCATTTAGCGAAGCGGTTTCCTTGGCACGTCTTGTTGAAGCAGAGATCGTGTTTCCCCATAATCCGGGATTCTCATCAATACGGGCGTGGGTAACCCAACCGCGTCATTGATGGTGACGCTTGGGAGATAAGCGAGTTTTACCAGGCCGGTGGGGGACGCGTAAGACTTCGCCCGCCCATATAAGGGATAAGGATTCACCTTCTCACCTACGCCTTCTTCCTCCTTTGCTTATCCATCTCCGCTTTTCGAGCTCCAGCGCCCAAGTTCGCAAGATCTCGTCTCAACCTTCTCCGACCATGTCCGGGCGGGAGGTAAATGGTTGGCCTCCACCGTTAAGGAGGAGCAAATCGCCAAACTGCGTGGCGCGGGATACCTTTCTGGCGACATCGGGCACCGGCTGCCCGACGAGGGCAGCTCATCCCCACCCCGTGCCCCATGAGAGGTTGTCTTTCTTTCCCACTTCCTCCATGGACTGGGCTTTCCACTTCACCCCTTTGTCCGAGGGCTCATGTTCTACTACGGCCTGGATTTCCATGATCTGGCGCCGAACTTCATCCTCAACATCTCGGCGTTTATCGTCGTGTGCGAGGCCTTCCTCTGCATCCAGCCCCACTTCGCTTGGGCTCAAGACCTTCAATGTCAAGCGAAGGTAGTGAAGGGCATTCAAGCGGAGTCTTGAGGCGCCATGTTGGGCAAGATGCCCAACGTCCTTTAGTTCAAGGGCCTTCATGGAATCCGTCAAGGGTGGCAATCGGGTGGTTCTACATCACCGAGCAGCGTGACCCTAAATGGGCGGCGGCCCCGAGTTTAGATCTGGTATCCCCACAGCTCACCTCCGGAAAGAGAAGGGCTTGCTGTGGGGTAGTTTGAAGGAGCTGCCGGGACTCCAAGCCTGTATCGAGAAGCTGGTGAAGAAGCTCAGACTGGTTAACGTGGTCCAGGTCATGCTCGTCTGCCGGATTCTCCCATGCCAAGAGCGGGCATTCAATCTATGGGAGCTCGATCTGGAACAACACCAGGCGCAGAACAAGCTCTTCGACACAACGTACGAAGGCACCTGGAAGGTGCTGTTCAAGGGCGCCGGTTTCGCATCCGCGATCAAGATCGCGATTTCGCCGCAGGCCTTGGTGACGAGGTAAGTGATTCTACCCCTTTACGGACACTTGTTTTCATAGTTTGACTCTATCGGGTTTTAATTTCCCTTTTCCTTTGACAGGACTGGATGAGGAAGGCGGAGCAGATTACCTGTCCGGCTCCTATGCCAGAAGACCCAGTAGACGCTCGTCTAGCGAGGCTGCTGGTTCCGGCACCGCACGTGGTGCCGGAGAAGAAGGCCAAGAAGGAGGCCACTGGTGCTCGAAAGAGCGCCCGTTTTCAGGTGTCCGACGACTCCGGGGCGGACTCCTCTCCCGAAAATGAGGAGGAGGAAGAGGACTCTCTCCTAGAGGAGGGAGAGAGGAAGAGGAAGGCTTCCGCAATAGGGGAGGCCGGAGGGTCCAAGAGGGGAAGGACTATTCCCCCGGACAGCTCTGCCAACATCAATGTTGGCGAGGAAGAATGGCCTTCAAGGGCCAAGCCTCCGGCGAGATCGTAAGTATCCGGATTCCTGAATGATTTATAATTTCTTTTTCTGCGTCACATAGTGTCATTCTAATGCCGCATACTGCCTGTAGTCCGGCCAGTGATGATCTCCCCGCTTCTTCGAGCGGGTCGTTGGCTCCGTCGGATGTAGACTCCATCCCGACCGCCTCCACCCCTCACGTCACCGAGGACGCCGACGTGGGAACCCAAGAAGGGACCCGTCGGTGGGAGGCTCCGGAGGCGCCACAAGGCGTCCTCCCGGACTTTGCGCCGGACTCCAAAACAGAACCCGCAGTGGTTCCGGAGTCCGGCAGGCGGCCCCTTCGATCGAAGGGCAAGACTGTGACGCCGGCGGCTTCCGTCCAACCGGAGGCGCCGGGCAATTTGTTGGAGGCGCTGCAGAGCGCTTCCATCGAGGAAGAACACCGCACTATTATGAGTGTGGTGATTCAGAAGGTGCAGCTCGCCAAAGGCGGGCTGACCGAAGCCTGCAATAGCCTTCTATCAGGCTTTGAGGTAAGAAGTTAAAAATATGCAATGTAATACCGCATAGACAGTAGCCCCTGATGCTCGGTTCGGTGTTCGGAAAGAAAAGCTGGACTGAGGATCTTAAAAAAGATATACGCAGGGTTGCTAAAAATTATGTCAATATGGGTTGCAGGCTGCGATCTTGACCTCTGTCGACCGATCATGGAGGTCGGTGCGTTGAAGCAGAGCTCGGCGGTCCGGGCAAGAGCTCGGCGCGTCGAGAAGCAGCTCCAAGACAAAGAAGGTGAGTAACACCACTTTGAATTTGTACCTTCTGAAAAAGGATTTAGGTTGCGACAAAAATAACAAGGATAACATGGGTACTGCAGGGGCCACGAACGAGGTGGCGGCCCTGCAGGGGCCACGGAACAGGGGGAGCGAGAAAAGCAGGAGGCGCGGGTGGCGGTGGTTCAGCAAGAGCTCCAGGCTCTCATGGAAAAGCATGAGAGTTTGGAGTGTGACTCAAAGACTCGAGAGTCCGAGCTTGCCTCGGCTCTCGAAACTGCCAAAACCGCCAAGGCCGAGGCCCATAAGTCCCTTCAGGAGGTTGAATTGATGAAGAAGATAGCGGCGGGTAAGGCATTTTTCATGCAAAGAAAGCATGTGAATGTAAATTACGTGTTACTTACCTGGATTCGAAGCTCTCCAGGGGCGTTTGCAGATCTGCCTTGCAGCGTGTCTGATGCTGCCGCATTCTACCGAGCCGAGGAGGGAAGCTCAACGGAGAAGGTCTTCTGGTCTCAGTATGACGAGGCCGGCTGAAGCAGCTGGTCGAACTTCACAAGGTGGCCGAGCAGGCCATGAAGGGCCTCATAGTCCGGCTGTGGCCTGGAGAGGCCATGCCTGGGAGCTACTTCGGCCTCGTGCGACGGCTGGTGGATGTGTGCCCCTGGGTGGAGGTTATCAAGCGCTCCGCCTGTATTGAAGGTGCTCGTCGGGCCCTTGCCCGCGCAAAGGTGCATTGAGGCAAGCTGGATGCGGAGAAGCTAATCACTGACGCGCCACCAGCGGGCAAGGAGCATCGTATGCCCGAAATTTATTATAAGGCCGTCCTGAAGGGTGCCCGCAAGATTGCGGATGAGTGCCCCAGGAATGTAATTTTTGAGTGAATTCGCAATGTGTTATCCTGTGCGCTGAAAACTTTGTTCATATGCGCTAAGCAACGCTTGTTTAATTTAAAATATTACCTTCTGTGCGGCCGTTTATTAAATCTGAGAGATGGCAAGTCGTCGGCTTCGGCCCCCATGCCATGAGTGCTGGGGTGTTCGGGATAAACTTGAGCACTCTTGTTCCCATTTTTGGGTCCATCTAGGGAGGCGCTCAACACAACGAACAAGGCAACCGGACTTATAGTGCTTGAACACTCTCACTTAGCCATAGAATTCTATAATTTTAAATTTCGGCGAAGCCCCTAGTATTCGGAAGACCGAATTGGGGCGCTATCCACGCCTTCATCGGACATAATCCGGAACTTCGCTCGAAGCGGCGTAGGTCTTTAAGGACCCGAAAGGACCTCTCGAACAGCGACCAGTCTCACGCCTTATCATGCCGGTCAGTTTTAGCTTTCTCCACTAAGGCGTTAACCCGGCTCAACCGGGGCGCAATCGCAGTGGTTCTCCCAGTGCTATCTTAGCCGATAGAACGGGAACGTAAGGTGCCAAACATGGGAGCCGGGCAAACCCAACTATTGACCCAAGACATGATTCGGAGCTGATTCATATAATGCTATAAGTTCGGGGTGCCGCACTTGTGAAAGTGTGCGGACTTTATCACACCATAAAGCGGAGGACATAAGCCCTGGTGTATTTGGCGTACCAAGATGCAGGTGCAACATGTTGTAAATGAACATATATATATATATATATATATATATATATATATATATATATATATATATATATATATATATATATATATATATATATATATAAAGTGATGCAATTATAGGCAAAAGTGCTACATTTTATTCGAGAAGATATGCTATCAGTGCGGAATGATACAAATAGTGCGGAAAGCAAGGGATTGGACGAATTAAAGGCATCTCCCTCCAGGGGTAGGCCGCGGAATGTTGTATTTTAACAAATTTAATGCTCGTGATGGAGACCACCTGAGTGTTCGTCGCGGCCTTTGTCCTTCCCTGGCTGTTGCATCATGAGTTCGGCAGGTTCGCCGCCGGACTGAGTTCTGTATAAAAAAGAGAAAAATAAAACAAAAAAGCGACACACTTGGGAGCCCCTGGTGTGGTCGAACCGCACTCTGGGTCTGTTGTGGTTGTGCCCTTCCCCCTATGCCCATGGTATCTCCAGGGCGTAATTATGTATGCGAGAGTTTGTCTTACAATTTTGCGAGGGCTGGGGTTGGGGCCGCATTACTCTGCGATGCAGGCGTGCCAGGTGGTCTTGGTTGATGTTGCTCGGCGCGTTTGGTCGTGTCCAGTCGTTTAACGGCGGACTCGGAATTGCCTTAAAAGGCTGCTCTGTACTTCTGCCGCGAGAGCCGCTGTATGTTCCTCCGTTCGGAGGGAGCGTTCCGTGTTTCCATTGACCGTGATGACTCCACGAGGGCCTGGCATCTTGAGCTTAAGGTATGCATAATGCGGCACCGCGTTGAATTTTGCAAACGCGGTTCGTCCGAGCAGAGCGTGATAGCCGCTGCGGAACGGGACTATGTCGAAGATTAACTCCTCGCTTCGGAAATTATCCGGGGATCCGAAGACCACTTCCAGTGTAACTGAGCCTGTACAATTGGCCTCGACACCTGGTATGATGCCTTTGAAGGTCGTCGTTGTAGGTTTAATCCTTGAAGGGTCTATGCCCATCTTGCGCACTGTATCCTGATAAAGCAGGTTCAGGCTACTGCCGCCGTCCATCAGGACTCTCGTGAGGTGAAATCCATCAACGATTGGGTCTAAAACCAATGCGGCGAATCCGCCATGGCGGATACTGGTCGGATGGTCTCTTCGATCGAAAGTGATCGGGCAAGAGGACCATGGGTTGAATTTTGGGGCGACTGGCTCCATCACGTATACGTCCCTTAGTGCACGCTTCCGCTCCCTCTTGGGAATATGCGTTGCGTATATCATGTTTACCGTCCGAACTTGAGGGGGGAATCCCTTTTGTCCTCTGTTGTTCGGCGGCCGGGTCTCTTCCTCGTCATCGCTGTGTAGCCCCTTGAAACTGTTTTCGGCGATTAATTTGCCTACCTGCTTGAATACCCAACTATATCTGTTGGTATGGTTAGCTGGCTTTTCGGGGGTTCCATGTATTTGACAAGAGCGGTCGAGTATTCGGTCCAAATTGGACGGGCCCGGAGTGGTTCTTTTGAATGGCTTCTTCCGTTGACTGGGTTTGGAGCCTCGGAATCCGGCGTTGACTGCCGTATCCTCATTGCTGTCGCCGTTAATGCGGCGTTTGTTTTTGTTTCGACGCAACCTGCCATTGCGGTCCTTGGTATCCGGACTGCCAGCCTTTATGGGACTCTGTTTTTTCTGTTATCTAGTAGAGTACTGGCTGACGCCCGTTTGTATTTTTTTTTGAAATCATCACGCCACGCACGAATGGTGCAAATTATGAGACAGAGCTCAAGTACAACATTGTGGGCAGCTCTGCCTTTCTGTCTCAGAACGTTCGTTTTGCTGTCCTACTAATGGTTGCTAAGTTGTGACATATTATTGTTAGTAGTGTTCACCTCTGCAGAATTCTGCTGCTTGTTTTCTTTGTCTGTGTTGAGAGTTGTTGTTGATAGTTGCTCAACTAGCACTTGATATATAACACCATCCTGGGGATTGTTACATTTTGTAGTGTCACTTTTTATATGTGTTCCCCTTCTCCAGCTGAATGACCATGTAACATGTACTGAACCAAGGCATCTTCATGGGCCAACCTGTGATCCTGTCGCATAAATCATCCATGATTATGCAAGCCTATACATTTGAATTTGATTGTCTACAACCAACAACAGTTCTCGTGATGACACCATATCAAACCCGTTTCGAGGGCCACTGAGTATGCTTGCAGGTTAGAACAATAGCAGTCATAAGTGTTGTTAGCTAGGTTCAGCCACTATAAAAACAGAGTATGCTTGTAGGTTAGAACAATAGCAGTCATAAGTGCTGTTAGCTAGGTTCAGCCGTCATTCGAATGTCTTTTCTTTGTCATGAATGGTTGCAGCATGACACTATGGATCTCCGATTTAAATTGAAATGTGTACTATGCTGAAGTTGATACCTTTTTTTTGGCAGTGTTGACGTTGATATGTTGCTTGTTTGCAAGTCATAAGATTGTACATGAGACCGGGCGGCAGGCCTCGTTAACAATCTCAAACTTTGGAAATGCTATTACAAGTAAGATTATACATGACAGATGTGGTCTTAATGTGTGTCTGCCCCCTGCACAAAGTGGAATGCTAGGTGATCAGCACACATCCCTTAATCACTGCCCTGTAGCTTAGCAGAGTATCTTCAGGAAGACACTAACCTAGCTAACAACACTGCTGGCTGCTATTGTTCTAACCTGCAAGCATATACAGACCAACCGTAGCGTTCATGGTGGCCACCCCCAAAACGGCTTCGATATTGTGTTGGTGATCACGGGAACTGCTGCTGGTCGTAGGTTGGCCGGCCTATGTAGATGATTTGGTTCGGTACATGTTGTGCTGACCGCTTTGGTCGTCCAGTGCAGCTCCAGTCAATGAGAGCAGGGACAAGTAAATATAAAAGTGACCCTCCAGAATGTAACGATCCCCAGGATGATGTTATGCAAAATACTAATTGCTCAAGTCCTTGCTACTAGCAACAAGGAAAACGAGCAGCTGAATTCTGCAGAGGTAAATGCTACCGACAATAATAAGTCACTACCAGCAACCATCGATAGGACAGCAAAAAGTTGCAAGAAAGAAAGGTAGAGCAGCCCACACTGTTACTTATAGTTGACCTCCATCTATCTAAAGGCTTATTCGACTGACTATGTTGTTGTATGGACCATTCATGTGTGTGTGACTGTCTGACTGATCCTGCCAAAAAAAACACAAAATTATTCAGGGAACACCATCACATATACATCAGAAAGGATGGAGCCGGCTCCTATTCGTTCACCTGGTTGATAAGTGCTGCGGAGTGAGATGATCTGGATGTTGTTGCCATCGAGGACAACCCATCCTTTGCTTCACTTTCCCAGACAACAAGGTGGTCACTCCATCGAGCATGCCCACTTTCCTCACCTGCAATCAACACAGCGGAAATCAATCAACCACACCAAGAACAGATCACCGCACCCTCTCCTTACGCCGACTGAGATCTACCCGAATCTATGCATTAATCGAAATAAGTGGAAGATGACTAGGCAGAGAGATTGCACATCTTCACCTCATTTCACTTGTGCTTTATCGAATGAACGCAACTGCCCCTACAGTCTCATAGTCTGATGCAAATACGGAATGCATTCCCCTAGTGCAGAAACACAAAAGGCTAGGAACAACCTGCAAGACAAACATAATGGTTACCGAAAATCTAAATCTGATGATCAGGGTAGACGAAGCACATTTTTCCTACAACGCTATTAAAAATGAACCTAAACTGCAATTTACAATTAGTATCGACACATCTATATACGTACTGATGGGAAGAGGTTACATTTAGTACTACATCCTATCAGCAAGTAGCGGCCATCCAATTTAGTAAAATAGTTCTGTTCAGCATTTGCCCAAGAGAAGACCATAAGTTTGGTCAGAGTTCAATATTTTGTTGTTACTTCAGTGGGAATGATTCCTAGAGTTCAATATTTTGTTGTTACTTGAGTTCTTGCTCATTTGGAACTCTATATGCTGGGAGTCTGTTTGTCCTCTAAATGTGCGTATTTATGATGTGACTATTGGTTTCAGATTACACGCTGTTGTTCATGAAATTTCAAAGAGGATTGATGAGTACTTACTGGAGAGTAGGATGCATCCTGCAACACATGGCTCCACTCCACAACTTCCTCAAGGCTAATGCATTCAAATTCAGTTCCTTAAAACTAGAGATGCCAGGTGTCTTATTATTTGTGTGGAATGCGTTCCAGGTGAATCTTGTAGTGCTACCTGGGGACATCAGAGGAGGCTCCATGTAGTATCTGCTGTTGTTAGCTAGGAGAACATGTGCTCTGACTGTTGTTAGCTAAGGTTTAGTCTTCTTTAATGTTTTTTCTCCTAAAAAGAATGACTCCACATGGATCCAGATTTGTTGTCGCCAATGGCAGAACAATAAGTTTCAGCAATTCAGCGTTAGGCTTTTGAAGATATAGTATTATCGTTATAGCATCGAATTTAAGATGGTTGGGTGCTAGTATGTTAGGTACCTTGCATTCAAGCGGGAAGTTCGCAACCATTTTCCCTTGCAACCATCCTCCCTTGGCTTTGGGGCATCCTGAGGCTTTTCTTGCCAAGCAAAAAGAAAGCAGAGCATAGACTTCAAACTTCAAAGTACCACAGAACATAAGCTCTGTCAATATCAGTTCATCAGCTGAGCGGACACAAACAGAAAAAAATATCACTCAAACTTCAAAGTACCACAGAACATGCCACTTTACCTTTTTTCACTTGGGTAACATCCTCACTGGTGATGTATCTGAAAAAAATAAAGTATGCGCCCGATACAATTCATGAAAAAAATGGAGATTGACAAAATAGCTAAATTATTTATATTCAAGCACACACAAACAGCAAAATCTTTCATAGACTCACCATACAAACTAAACTGCGATTCGCAATCAGTATATACACATTACATCTACTCATGGGGGCAAGTTACATTCAGTACTACAGCTTATCAGCTATTCTGCATTTGTTAAATAGTTGTGTTCCGCATTTGTTCTCTCCCATCAGGTGCCCAAGAAGACCATAAATTGGCTCTACCGCAAATACTTACAGTGGCAATACTTCCTAAGAATTGAAGATTTTGTTTCCAGAAACATGAACTGTTCTGCTGCCAACTTAACTCAATATTGTGTAACGAAGGAAATTATTTTCGCAAGTTCCAGATGAGCAAGCACTCCAAAGACTAACATTATTATAGATCCAGCATAAGGTGTTACTCCGCATGTGTGAAGCAGTCAGGAACACAATAAAGAGTGTTTCTGTAGCATTATGAAAATCTTCCTGTTCTCAGAATATGCAACCACATCATGCATAGATAAAAGCAAGAACAAACACTACTACGAGAGAAGGCAACATTTTGATATAAAGGTGCTCATTGCAATCAGGGGTGTCTCATTTTGTTTCATTTTCACATGAACAGTGTTTTATTTTTCACATGAACAGTAGGTAAGGCCTTTACTTTTTGCTTTTTTTAGAAGTAACTAAGGCACTTGGCTTAGCCGGCGGCCTTACAGGTTATAGCAGGTGAGAAGGCCACCAATTCGGCCACGCCCACAGCTGTGGCGGAGTCGTTTGAGAGCCATCTGCATGGACGGCCATATCTGAGGTTTGGACCCATAGCCATAGCGTGGATGGTGATGGGATTCAGAGCTGCTGGATAACGCACAAGGCAATCTCTTTGGGTGCCGAAATTGACCGCATTACTGAGGCTAGCACAAGGCACTGGTCAATCCCTCCGCTAGATATCAAGGTTGTGCAAGTTGAGGATGGATGCGCTTACTTATCAACGACAGTGATGATGACCCTTTCTGGCCTATTACACTGCTGGTTTTTCTCCCTTTCCTTGGAGACTATGAAGCTTGACTTGCTGATTCAGGTGAGGTGTCTATCCATACATTATGGCCTGGCCCCCTTCGTTAGTTGGTGATGATGTGCTTCAACTTGAAGGTTCTCAGTGAAGTCAGAAGTGTATGCGCTTGTTGGCTGTCGTCGCATATGAAGAAATGGTTGACAATTCGTGGGCATGATGAATACACCGTTATCAAATGTACTTTGGAGTTGCATACAACCATCTTTGAGGTTGGGGTTTATAGGGAGAATATCTGGTGCTCCCAAGGCCTAGGTGCTACCTTGATATGGGTTTATGGGCCGTTGGATCTTAGATCGAACGGCATTTAGGAGCTGTTGTATTCGCTTGATCTATGCGCAATTTTTTGGACTCCTAGGAGCCCATTGTGCAAAATGTTTTAGAGTTCATGGGAGCCATTGAATCTCAGATTCAACAGCTCCCCGGAGTCCGTATCATCATGATGTCGAAGCACCAGACATTCTCCCATGGTTTATAGGCAGATGGGTGCATTTTCACAAATGACCAAAGATCTATTCCAACCAGAGGCCCACGAGATATTGCCGCACATACCGGATCATGAGTTTGAACCCCGAAACCCGTGCTGCTAGCTCCGTGCCGACTAGACCGGTGCCATTGCCAGAGCACACGACACCGGTGCAGTGAGGTCTCACCGCCACCGAGACGTGTCGGGGAAAGGAAATCTCCTGGCGTCCTCGGTTGAGAGATCCCCGGCTTCACCAGGACCTAGCCAGGGCCAGGGCCACCACGGATGGCAGATGTCAGCGGAGAGCCCGCGGAGTGGTGAGCACGGTTGTTGCAGCTTAATCCTCCTCTACAATGGGAACGCAGACCTGCGCGGCCGTCGCTGTTGCAATTGGTGAAAAGGCGTTATTAGAATCGGACCTGCACACTGAACGAGAATCCTCGTCGGCGTGACGTGATTGTTAGAAGGGAGAAAGGGATTTGGTGGAATAGTCCGTTGTATTCCTTTTCTGGTCGGAGCAGACGAAGTGGTCAAGATAGATGACGGTGACGCTGGCGATGGGCTAGTGCTTGGACGAAGACGAAGGGGGTGGACGGGCGGCAGCGGCGGCTATGGAGGTAACGGCGGCGGCGGCCAAAGAAGAGCGGCGGCGGCGCCTAGGTTAAAACTGCGGCGGCGGTGCTCTAAGTAGGCGAAGAACCCTGACAGTGTCACGAAGACCGGCGCGGACGGTGGCGTTCCCGCGCCAAAGGAGACGGCACGGCCATACCACAGGAGGTCGACACGCGGTGATGGCGGAGTGGATCGCGGGCCGCGGCGCTACAACCCGAAGGGGCGACGCAGCGGCGGCAGGAGGGTCGGGGCGACGGCGGGAAGACCTCAGGGCGGCGGCAGGGACCGCGGGCCGCGACGTTGCCGACCGAAGGGGCGACGCAACGGCAGTTCGCGAGTCGGTGCAACCGCGGGGACGGCCTCGGGGCGGCGGCGGGGACCGCGTATCGCGACACTACGGCTCAAAGGAGCGACGCAGTGGCGACGCACGAGTCGATGCAGCCGCGAGGAGAACCACGGGGCGGCGGCGCTGCGGCCCGACGGGGCGACGCAGCGGCAGCCCGATGCTCGATCGGTGGAGAAGCGCGCTGAACTCGGGGAAGATCTTCACGGGACCTGCGGAGGCGCGCGTAACCGACGGGCCAGGTCGATCGCGTGGCGTAGATGAGGCGGATCGCGGCGGCGAGCGGGTGATCAAGCCGATCGCGCGCGAGGTCGGGGCGCCGCTCGGTGGAGGCGTGGTGGCGGCGGAGTCCGAGATGAAGCCGGCGATGGCGGACGGCGTGAGACGTCGTGCGGACGAGCTTGTCAGCACCGGCACCCGGGCTGCCAAAGCAACGCCGGCGCCCGGGCAGCGAGGCCCGAGCGACCAGCGAACAGCGGCGCCGAGTTGAGTCAGCCGACGAAGCTGGCGCAGCCGTCCAGACGCAGCCGAGGACGAGGCGGCGAGTAGAACCGCCGGAACGCCGTGCGAGCGGCGGAGGCGGGTGACGTGGATCAATAAGCGGGCAGCGCCGGCGACAGCTATGATTAACCGTCGCATGGCGCGAGGCCGCTGGGTCGGGCGATGCAGGTGTCCCGGTCGGAGCAGAAGCGGTGACGGCGGCGCAAGGCGACAAGCGGACCGGCGACGGACGACGGCTGGCCTCGACGGGCCGCCTCGGCGCGCGTAGCCATCGGGTCGGAGAAGAGGCCGGCGGTCGCGCGGGTCGGAGTAGAGCGCTTCGTCGAGGCGGCGGTGGCGCGCAAACCGATCAAGAATAGATCGGAAAACCAAAAAGAAACCGCGCAATCAAGATGACCGGTGGGAGAGAGAAAACCCGAAGAGGCGACGCAGCGGCGACGCATGGGTCGATGCATCCGCGAGGAGAACCATGGGGCGGCGACGCCGCGGCCTGACGGAGCGACGCCGCGGCGGCCCAATGCTCGATCGGTGGAGAGGCGCATTGAACTCGGTGACGATCTTCACGGGACCTGCGGAGGCGCGCGTAACTGACGGGCCAGGTCGGTCGCGCGGCGTAGATGAGGCGGATCGCCGCGGCGAGTGGGTGATCAAGCCGATCACGCGCGAGGTCGGGGACGCCGCTCGGTGGAGACGTGGTGGCGGCGGAGTCCGAGGTGAGGCCGGAGACGACGGACGACGTGAGACGTCGTGCGGAAGAGCTTGTCAGCACCGGCATCCAGGCTGCCAAAGCAATGCCGGCGCCCGGGCAGCGAGGCCCGAGCGACCAACGGAGCAGCGGCGCCCGAGTTGAGGCAGCCGACAAGCCTGACACAGCCGTCGCGACGCAGCCGAGGACGAGGCCGGCGAGGTAGACCGTCGGGCCGCCGAGTCGGGGCGATGCAGGTGTCCCGGTCGGAGCAGGGCGGTGACGGCCGGCGCAGGGCGACGGGCGGAGCGACGCACGAACGACGGCTGGCCTTGACGGGCCGCCTCGGCGCGCGTGGCCACCGGGTCAGAGGAGAGTCCGGCGGGTCGCCCCGGGGTCGGAGTAGAGGCGCTCGGGGTCGAGGCGGCGGTGGCGACGCAAACCGATCAAGAATAGATCGGAAAACCAAAAAGAAACCGCGCAATCAAGATAATCGGTGAAAGAGAGAAAACCCCGGAGCAAGGTTCGGGGAAAAGACTTTTTAGGGCAGCCGGTCAACACGACCGGCGGACGAACCCTAGGTATGGGCGGCGCGGCCCCTGGCGGCGGTCATGGAGGCCGACCGCCCCGGGGGCGGCGCGCAGGTGCGGAAGCGGCGACGGCTAGGGTTTAGGATCGACTTGCGATAGATACCATGTTAGAAGGGAGAAAGGGATTTGGTGGAATAGTCCATTGTATTACTTAAATATAGAAGTACATGATGTATTTGGAATACAAGGCAAGCGAGAATATTTCCTAGTCTAACCTATATTTTTTAATACAATCACGTTACTCAACAGTGATGACGACCAGACCTCTCCCATACTCTAGATTCCGACGGGGAAAGCCAATATCCGCCTAGAACTTGTTAGCCATCTCCTCATCATTCTTCTTCTGGCGAGCCATGCGCGCGTCACGAGAAAACCGTCGAGCGGAGACTCCACCGCAATGGCCTCCGATGCTGCACCCAGGGATGGCACTACCGCCGGTGAACCCGCACAAAGTCGCCATCCGCAAGGCAAGGCACAGAAAATGAGGCGCCGGCGATCAGCATGGTCCCAAGGTTAGCCGTGTCGCCTAGGAGCGACCCTTGTGTTTTGGAAAGCGTATGGTGAATAGTCGTCCGGTCAATTTTCGCTGGGTTTTTTTCGTCATACTTCCATCGCCGGTTTTTTTTCGTCATCATACACCGGTTTATTTTCGTCATCGTATCGAAAACACCTGCCAGATCCTTCGCTCGCCCCCATCTCCTCCCTCACTCCTGGCGACGCCCCACCAGATCCTTCGCCGCCGCCCTCGCCCTCGCCGCCGCCGCCGATCCCTTCCCCCATCTCCCTCCCTCAAACGCCGCCCATCGCTGCCGCCCGCCACCTCTCGTCGCGGCCGCCCCCACCACCTAGGGTTGTGCTCTTCTCTGGCGTCGGCGTGTCGCCCTCGGCCCGATCTCCGGTCGCCGGCCGATGTGTCCGACCTGTGAAGCAGGAAGCTTGTTCGATGAGAGAAATCCCTGCCTCACGATTTGCTTCGTGAAGGCCAGAATTTCGCTCTTTGTTTGTCTACTGTAAACCTCCATGTGGGGATAGATGTCATCATAGAATGCGTGCAGTAAAATTATTCTGACTGTATTCTGTATCATTATTTTGGTTAGTCTAAAAGAAATAATTTGGTTAGATTTGTCTTGAAGAATAGATTCAACCTATACTTCTAGGTTTTGATACAGAAAATAGAAATTTGTTGCCAAAGCTGTGTATGGAGACTATTTCAGTATCTGGAAGTACACTTGTGACCGGAGGCATGGCCGCTGTTGCTGCCAACATAGTGGCAGTGAGCGCAATCTGGGAGTAACAAGCACACTGTTTAGTAGGTGCGTTGTCCCTAGATTTTTTTTATCCATGAGTATACCGTAGTAAATTGCATACCTCACTGGTGTACAGAGATCTAGGATCATGTAATGTAACAAAACAATGGTCCATTATGTTCCACTGGCTCTGATCTCAGTTAAAAGTTACCTGCAATTTTTATCCTTATTTTATTTATTCGTAAGGTATCTGACAAATTCGTAAGGGAGGATGAGACCCCCCCTCAAGGTGGGAGGCCTGGATGGGAAGCGGTGCCAAACCCTCGAATTGGCCCATGGTTCCGGTTGATGCAAAACGTTGCTGCAGACCAAGGTCTTGTTCCAGAGTTTGAGGTACGTTGCTTCCTTGATGCCTTTTCTATTTCCGAATCAACTGATTTTAATACTGATTGCTTTTGTTTGATTCGCAAAAACAAAAAAGAGAAGCTTTTGTTTGACATGTTATTTGTCGGCGTGATTTTTATGTGCGTATTGGTGTTAACTGTGCGCATTGTAAGTATGCAAAGGCCAGATGTATACTTGTTGTGTTTGTATTTTTTTTTTATGCTTCATTTTGATCTAATAAATTCACCTCTATCGCAAACCAACATGTGGTTGGATGGTTACGAGGACGGTGGTAACCCCAACCCACTAGAGTTTGAATCCTAGATTTGACATTGCTGCTTGCATTATTCCTGGATTTATTTCACACTTTCGGCGATGTTTGTTTAGTGGGAGGAGATGTTCCTGTCGACTGCGAAGCGCCATGGCGACTTCATTAAATCACAAGATGCAATGGCGGCTCCTTCTCTCGAAGGCGCCCATAGGGGTAAAGGTATTGCGTGCGTGCGTTCATAGAAATGACAGTATTCTCGTGTGTGTGTGAGAGAGCTACTTTGACTGTACTGTTTTGAGAGGAAAAGATCACCTTTGTCAAAAAATAATTTCCCCGGTCCTATCAATTTCTTAATGAAATGGCAAACGTAGAGCGAGAGAGGGAAGAGATAAGCTTTGGGTGGGTCCATGTGAAGTAATGGTGGGATGGCAAAGGGAAAACAACAGAGTTGGATTGGTTTCTCGTTTGAGGTTGGATACAATTAGTGCCGTGGGACCGCGGGGCCAGGACTGATTAGAGCATGTACAATGACTGATAAGATAGTGTTATTTTAAATCTTGCATGTAATTTAAAGATGACAAAAAAATATGTTCATAATGGGTTGTCTCTTAGCCCTTATTTTTAATAACTAGTTGTTCCAAAAAAACATGATGAGACATATATTGTACCAAGAGATCATCTTTTGTCTTCTCTTAATTAAGAGAAGACATGTTTTCTCTTAATTAAGAGAAGAGAAGACAAGTCTTCTCTTATGATTTCTCTTTTCTCAATATCATCATTTATCCTACGTGACATTACTAAGATAGAACCATTCTACCTATCCTTAGCGCTCGCCTATCAAATATCAATGCGGACAGTGATACACTATCTGTTGACAGCTTCACAGAAACAGCTAGGACTTGGCACTGCTGCTCCAGGAAAAATCAGCAACGCGGTCTTTTAAAATTTGGGTTGACTCTTCTCCTTTCCCGTCGGGAAAGACGATGTTTCGAGGAAACGTTCATCCCGTTCTGTCTCCGGCTGCTCATATATAGTAGAGCTTTGCAGCTTGGTGAGCTCACAGTTCTCTCCATTTCTCCAACACCAAGTCTCTCTCTCTCCTCCGCCCCCTCCATCAACAATTGTGCTTCGTGTGCTCCAGCTCCCGCAGGGCTCACAGTCGGGCGCGCTTTGTGTGCTCGAGCTCCACCGTACAAGGTCAGCACCTTCTTCCCCGACGCACAGATTGTCCATCCCAACTACGGCTGAAGTACAACTTGTCATCTATCTTTCCTACCAACTTTCATCCTCTACTTTTTTTTTAGAGTTCTCATTGGCAAATAGAAAACTTTTTAAAAGTTTTCAAATTATTTCAAAGATTCCCCACAAAAAATTGGTTCACAAAAATATTGTTTTTGGAAAACAAATGCTCCACATGTCACAAAGGCTGAAAAACAACTATGACATGTACATGTCATACATTTATGCACATCTGTAGTTCTCATGTAAAATATATGTATTTATGGATCCTATGGAAAAATTATCTTCTCATACTTACTATTTGGTCACACATGAAATCATTTTAAACATTAGCTATCACAATGATTAACTCTCACATGTATGGGTAATAATTGTTTCCAATTTTCTTGAAAATTTCACACGACAAATTTTCTGTATTTCTACATATCAATAAACCTTTACTCACAATGTGTCCAATTCTCAACGGAAATATGAAAACTAACCATGTGTTACACTTACATATGGGAGAATATTATTCCGCTGAAAGTTACTCGTAATCAAAATAGGTTTGCTCTTAGTCTTGCTAATGTGGGGAGATCTGGAGGTAGCACCGGTTGTTGGTTGCACCAAGCTCCAGACTGTGCGAAAAGTTTTGTATTAGCAGACTGTAACAATATTTCTAAGGAATAAAATACCCATTATTTTCCCGCAAAAATAACATATGGGAGAATATTATTATCTAGAGTTGTTTTTTAAAGAGGATAATATCGTGAGTGATATGTATCAAAAACGGAATGAGAGAGGATGATTTTTTTTACTTGGCCTGTAGAAGTATATTTTTTTTTGAATGCAGATGTGCATAAAAATACAACATGCACATAATTTGTTCTTTTTCAAACGCGTAAAATCTATATTTGTTTCTTGAAAACAGTTTCTAGTAATTTGAGGGACGAAATCTGCATGCTCTTATAAGTTGAGCGATGTAAGTTGGTACAAAATTGAGGGACAGAAGATGCATTTCAGAAATAGTTGTGACAAAAAGCACTTTTTTCATATTTGCATACTAACAAAATTGGCACATTTGATTTATGTAACTGAAATTTCTATATCTGGATTACCTTTGTTGCTCACTAGCTCCTACTTCCGGCCTGGTTTATTAGCCCCACTTGTATTTAGGGTCATATTTTGACCATGAATTTAACTTTTTTGTTTTTGAAAAGGAGGTCATCCCCGGCCTCTGCATCGGAGAGATGCATGCGGCCACTTTATTAAAACGACGAAACAAACAAAGTCTGGTCTCAGAGTACAACTCACAAAAGGAGCAAATAAATAAAGAGTACAAAACTCAAAGCCCCATCCGGCTGGACGGAGATATACTAAGGACATATCCTATGTAGCGACCGCCATCCAAACCGGTTGAAAAAAACTCGTGCTGCCATCTCCCATCGGTTGCACCCAAGTCAGCTGCTCCCTGGAGGCCGTAGGAGTGAGTAATGACCATGTATGGATCCATGCCGTAGCCCTAAATATAACCTGCAAGAAATTAATCATAGTTCTTCTGTTAAAAATCATATCATTCTTACAGTTCCATATAGCCCAAAGAAGTGCGCATATTCCGATCCGAATATTAGACGCGATGTGAGTATTCACCCCATTGAGCCACGTTCCAAACAACGTTTCAATGCTATTGGGAGGAATAATATTGAAGGCTATATGAACAGACCGCCAAAGTAACTTCGCGAGAGGGCAATAAATAAATAAATGTTGTATTGTTTCATCATGAACACAAAAACAACAACGCGAGCTACCTACCCATCTCCGCCTTAATAAGTTATCTTTGGTAAGGATCACTTGTTTGTGAACAAACCACATAAATATCTTAATTCGTAAGGGAACCTTAACTCGCCAAATATGAAGCGGTCGTGGGATTGGGCCAGAATTTATGAGATCTAAGTACATCGACTTAACCATGAACATTCCGTTACTCGTTAGCTTCCAGTTGAAAGAGTCTCCTTGATCGGTAAGGTGAACCTCCATTAACCTCCTGACTAAGTGTAGCCAAGAGGTCCAACGTTCCCCTACTAGAGACCTCCTGAACTGGATATTCAAAGGTACCGTCTGCATCACCATTGCCATGTAATCTTACTTACGTTGCTATGAAATCTTCCTTACATTGACCATGAATTTAACTAATAAAATATATATTTTCCATATCAAATATAATATGAAGGGGACCAATAAACCATGACGGAGGTAGTAGTTTTCATGGAAGAAATATTTCTTACTTTTATACCTTGCTTGCTCTTTTTTTTGCGAATGACCTTGCTTGCTCTTATTACCATTTGTTATATGTCAATGGAAACATGCCATCGAATATTGGAGGAACGATATTCAGAGACTAATCTCCAACTATCCTGCCTGTAAAGCTTCTGCAAGACTGCAACCCTGTAGCTCCATCGACTGGATTGTTTTCACAAGATCCGACTCAATATAGAAAGAGTTGCCGCCCATCCTCTAAAGCCAATGGATAAGTAATCATACAAAGCATGTGACTACAATGTACCACATGCAGCAATAAATCTTTAGTTTCGATGTGTCATTTGCTTTACCTGCAGTTGGACCGCTTTTCTTATGTGTCGATATTCTAAAAAATTTACAGGGAGGATATTCTTAAATATTGTTTGGGCAAATTTTGCCGTACTCATGAAGTACTCTTTCCATCCCAAAATATACAATGTATTTTCATCATTAAGATAAACCTCTTTAATCAACAATTACTTTATTATTAATATGGCATTTACATAATATAAGATCATATAAATCATAAGTACTTTTGAATGTAATAAAAGTAAATAAAATACTAAAAAAATAATATTTTTTCAAAAAACTAAATATTAATATAAATGAAATGAGGAAACCCCAAAATTTATATTGCTAGTCTAGTTTGGTCCGACCATTCTATATCTTTATGTGTTATGGATGGTCAAACTGTCAATGGACTCTCCTTGTATATAGGCACGGTGAAAAAATGGTCGCTGGTGAGAAGCTACCTGCTTCTAATTTTATTTCAATAATCTCCCTCAGTTCTTGTTGTGTTTTCTGATATGAAAATATTTCTGAAGTCTTAAGAGAGGTACGAAGTCAACGTTCTTCAGAGACAAATTGACATGGCAAACAATTTACATCATGTTGTAAGTGCAATGCCAGAGGCCATTTCGTATACATTGTTAAAATAAATTACAAAGAACTTTTCAGATGAGCTAAAAATTGGTGAAGGTGGCTTTGGAAAAGTCTACAAGGTATGAACAATAATTAGATTTTTCTATTTTTCCTTCTTCTCTGGTGCAACACAATAATTAGATTTTTCTAGTTTTCCTTCTTCTCTGGTGGCTGATGGTTGCGCTCCCCTTCCCCTTGCCTGTTTGACATACAGCTACTCTGTGTACCCTGATATGCTTTATTAACAAAACTCCCCCACCGTTGTTGTTTGAAAATATTTTCTGTTTTTCAGATGATAACACTACAAGAAACACAATTAATAGAATATTTGTTTTGACAGGCAATATATAATGAAGAAGAAATTGTTGTGAAAAGGCTTTTACTGATACTGGGCCTTGTTGATGAGACAAAATTTAACAATGAACTTCTTAATCTTGTGTGTGTCCAACATCAAAATATTGTCAAGTTAGTTGGCTACTGTTATGCAATACAACGTCAAGTTACTGAATACAATGGAAAACTTACTTTTGCTGATGTGGATGAAAGAGTTCTTTGCTTTGAGTACTTTCCCAGTGGAAGCCTCAAGAAGCATATCTCTGGTATGATCGTGCTTTACACAGAGTAAATATTTCCGAAGTCTAAATACACATCTTGGTAATACAGCTTTATGTTAACCTCTTCAGATGAATCCCGTGAACTTAATTGGTACAGACGTTACAAAATAATTGTCGGGATTTGTGAGGGTCTAAATTTCCTTCACAATGGATCTGAAAGAAAAATTTACCATCTTGATTTAAAGCCTGCAAACATATTGTTGGATGAGAACTGGATGCCGAAAATTTGTGACTTTGGTCTGTCAAGACTCATTAATGATTCAACAAGAAGCTTTAACACGGAACATATTTGTGGATCACAGTAAGTTCATACCTCATGACTCATGTGATCAACTTCTTTCATCATTACTGTTACAAAAAATATATAACATTTTTGTACCTTGCAGTCCCTTCATGCCACCAGAATACATAGAGACTGGCAGAATCTCTGAGAAGCATGATGTATTCAGCTTAGGCGTCACAATCATACAAATAATTGCAGGACCTAACGCCTATGGCGAATATGTAGACATGCCTTTCAACAGATTTACAGAACTTGTACGGACATAATCATCTTATCAAGAATAATGTAGTTGCTTCAATTAGTAATAACATCCTCAGTTGTGTCGTGTTTAAATCCAATTTTGTAGGCACTCTTGAACTGGAGGGGAAGGATAGAGGGAACATCAAAGCACGTGGAAGAATACTCCCAGCAAGTCAAGAAATGTATCACAATTGCATCAGCTTGCGTGGAACATGACAAAGATAAAAGGCTAACTATAGGGTCTACGTTGGAACAGCTACAAGCCATAACTCACAGAACAGTAGAAGAAGAAGAAAAAGAAGGAGAACAGGAGCAGTTGGAACAGATAGAAACCACGATTGACAGAACAGTAGAAGAAGAAGAAAGAGAAGGAGAACAGGAGCAAAATAATGTAATTAATATTCTTAGTCTCTTAATTATTTATTCTTCATTCTTTCACCTTCCAATTTATTTCTTGATTGGTTTACAGTTTCAAGTTGTTACGTACGGGCCTTGGGGTGGAAATGGAGGGACTGCCCATGACATCGCGGCAGCATCTTCCCTCCGTCTCAAAAGTGTGACAATTCGTTATGGCGATATCATCGATTCACTTACGTTTTCATATAGTGATCACAGTGGGCATGTACACCGTGTTGGCCCATGGGGTGGTACTGGTGGTGCGAACAAATATACGGTGAGTGAAAAAAACTTTTGTTTTAAAAAATTGTATCCACTCAAACTAATATCGACAACTGAATGTGCATGATTTATTTTTCCTGAGTTATGTAATCCATGACTCTTTTAAGTTATACATTGCTGCTTATATATAAAAAAAGTAGCTGACTTGGTAATGTTTTCTTTTCTCTTATAGATCAATCTTGATCCAACAGATTTTGTGAAAGAAATTTCTGGCAAATTTGGTCCATATCCCTTATCACGTTCCAATGTCATAACATCTCTCAAGCTGGTAACCCATGAGGATACATATGGCCCTTTTGGATTTGTAGAAGGAACTCCTTTTTGCAGCACATTGGAAAGCGGAATGGCTATAGTTGGCTTCTTTGCACGTGCGGAGAGGTATGTTCATAAAATTGGTGTGTATGCCAGACCTTTGACGCTTGATGCAGAAGAACTGGCGGTGGCCACAACACCCGGCACCTCCGGTGCAACCACAAGTAAATTATTCTCTCCATTATTGCATATTGTCAGCCGTTCACAACTTCATAGAACCCCACCAATACATGCATCATTTTTTTTCTAGAACTACCCCTACATGACACATAGTTTTTATTCAAGTGGCTATTTTTTTGGCACATACCCAATAGTACTTTTTTTATTTTGTTTCAGAAGAAGAAAATGGTCAAGATGGTGATTCAACGGTGTATGTTCCAAGGCATTTCTCCATTTTCGATAAAGCGTGTTTTTATTGAATCATAATGTAGCATTAAGGCAATACATACATGATAATGCGCAATCTATGATATGTTAGTACTAACTTCTTCACAGTGATACAACCTATTAGTTCATCATCATCAATCTCCTTGCTAATCTAATTAATGCTCAATCTAATTTCATTGGAGATATATTCCTAAAAAATCACATTCTTTTATGCAAAGAATCTTAGCAATACATACCCAATCTCGACTATCTTGCTGGATCCACCCATTATATGATCCACCTATTATAGATCTATGACTCTGACATTCACCATGTACAATGGCCATATGCTTGAGTGTTTCCATCGTATAATTTCATTTTACATAATAAACTTGCTATATTTTCCAAGTTGATGCGTATGATGTTTATTTTACGCACATGTTTTGAGGTGGTTTAATCTGCCCCTTGAAGCAGAGACTGTGACATGCCTAGCAAGTTGCAAAATATAACAAGTCTAACGGTCCGAGTATTACAAGAAATCACAGATAATTTCTCCGAGAAGAGGAAAATTGGTCAAGGCACGTATGGAAAGGTCTATGTGGTAAGATTCAGAATACACATTATGCTTAGTTGATCTGTATCTCGTCAATATGTGCGTATATACATGGAAGATAGTTTCGAGTACTTTGTTAAACAATAGGAATGGAAGCACCAATTTAACTGCTTGATTTTACATGAGTTCCATAACCACGCTCAATCTAGACTTCACTTGCTTCAATAAATTGGCCCAATCCGCATGGTGGTTTAGACCTCCTAGTACTTGGAAAAGGCCAAGATAGCATCCAGGACTTTTGACTACTCTGCAAGAGTGGTGCATGTTCACACCTAGACTAAACAGGCTTCCTCCAAGTTAGACGCATTGCAGATGAAACTAACTTATTCGTGATCTTAAGAACTACAAGCATTCTCTTTGTTGTGATGTTCTTTATAAAGTTTTTGTATGGGTTGGTTGTTTGTATGTGGGACCGATTGTGTCTTTGTTGTCGTGGTTTTTGTGGGGGTGGCCGTAGTGCAACATCCATCTGATTGCTAGTTGATTATATAAAGTTAAAGAACAAAGTATTAAAAACCCTAAACTACAAAAACAAATATAATCAGAATGACAAAATACAATAGTGGATCTCAATTGCATAGAGAACAAACAAATCACAAATAGAAACAAGAAATAAAGCTTATTGATTGAATTATATGGTTTGGAGTTAAACTTACTTGCCATTTTATCATACTACTGTTTGTGGTCCAGCCATCGACAAATAACTCAAACAAGAGTGAATCACTCCTTGAAATGGGTAAATCGTAGTAATTGATTTCCCAACTGCAATACCTTAAAATAAAATCCTATCCATAAAGTCTAGGGAGCAAGAATTAGACAAGATAGATACATACATTTGAGAGATTAGCGACTTGCCGTACTTCAGCAACTAGCCGAGAAGACGAGGCCGACGCCACAATGAACAAGTGCAGGAGGCGGGGATGGAACTATCAGATCGAGCAATCAATTCATGTGCTTACACGTCACTAGCCTCATGGGCCAAACCCGCTACCCGCGTGCGTGGACGTTGTGAAGTAGCTAACTATGTGACTCACCTCAGGCAACATTGTGTATCCGCGAGAACATTAGTAGTATGGGATTAGGAACTGAGGAACTACCTTCTTTATTTCTGTGTTATGTTATTCAGAATAAGTAAAGTTTAATAGTGTGCAACTTGTTGATGACTGTGAATAAAGGTGCTTATAATAGATTTTTAACAGGCAGAGCTTGAAAATGGGAAAGAAATTGTTGTGAAGGTGCTTTACAATAACATGCCAAAGATTGATGATGAACAATTCCAAAGTGAGTTCGAAAACCTTATGAGGCTCGAGCATCACAACATTGTAAGGTTAGTTGCCTATTGCTATGAAACACAACATCAACCTATGCAGTACGGGGGAAGAACAGTTTTTGCCGAAAGGACATACAGAGCGCTCTGCTTTGAGTATATGCAAAATGGAAGCCTTGAAAAACACCTTTCTGGTATGATCTTGCTCTATTCGTCTCCTCTTTTTTCTTCAAGAATATGGTGCTCTACTTGCTTTTTGCTGCTTACCGTGTGAATAAAAATGATTTTGTATATTTGTATTTCATTCATGTGCTCTTTCCTAAATTGCAGACGAAGGTGATAGACTTGACTGGCATACATGTTACAAAATTATCAAGGGGACATGGAAGGGTTGAAAGCACCTTCATGAAGGATTCGATCAACCAATTTACCATTTGGACCTAAAACCAAGTAACATATTGTTAGACAAGAACATGGTGCCAAAGCTTGCGGACTTCGGTTTGTCCAGGCTCTTCGGTGATAAACAAACCATAATCACACAAACTCCTATAGGAACAATGTAACTTAATTACTGTGCCTTTTTTTAATAAATTTCTTTCATAATATGCATAACATGTTCAATTACTAGATATTAATATTGTATATATTTGGCCATGCAGTGGATATGTGCCGATGGAATTCTTACATGGAAACATCGTGTCGAACAAGTTTGACATATTCAGCTTGGGTGTTGTAATGATAAAAATAATTGTAGGCAATGGAGGCCATTCCAGAAGTGTCGAAATGCCTCTCCGTGAGTTTTTTGATATGGTAAGAAATGCTATCTTTTCACTTGGAAAAGTTGATGTTATTTTTTATTACTTGTTTTTCACTACTCACTCATATTGAAAAATATAGGATTTTTTCACCCAACATTATAGAACAATTGTTCTACGGTAAATATATTAAAATAAATATAGTACAAAATAATACACACACCCAAAAGGGATGAACTTCAGCTAAGGAGCTAGCCAATGCCTGCTCTAGGAATGAAACTCATGTTTACAGATTATGATCTATCCACTGAGAGAACCGAACTTCAAACTTTTGCTTGATCTTGTGTCTGAGGAGATTTAAGTCTTGCTTAAGGTGGAATCTCCAAGACTGGATCGAATGTGGAATTTCTCTGAAAACTTTACCATTCCTCTGCATCCATATGTTCCAACAACCCAGAATGATGATCTCAACTGCAAACTGATTTGGCAAGAGCTTTATGGCCAGGGTGGTATCCTCATAAACTGATGTGCCTCTATTTCTATTTGGAATCAAGAGTTCCAACATTCCTGTGCAAAGTTGCAGTCCCATAATAAGTGCATAGTTGTCTCTTCTGCCAGTTGGTTACAATTAGGGCAATAAATGTCATCTAGTTGCATGCCTTTTCTGAGTAGGAGAGCCCTAGTGTTGATTCTACAATGAGCCACTAGCCAAAAGGAGATTTTGTGCTTGAGTCTGCTTGAATTGTTCCAAATAATGCTGAAAAAGGGATGCTCTTCATGCTGTTCCAGAATCTGATTATAGATGTGGATTGCTGATGGTCTGCTAGTAGCCCCAACGATGCTCCATTTATCCTCTCTGTTTGGATGTATAGTGGGTGTCAGGGCTTGAAGTTGATTAAATTCCTCATATGCTTCAATAGAGAGAGGCAAGTGAAAGTGCTCAGTCCAATCATGCTCTCCATAAAAATCTAGAAAATAGTGTTCATCATTCACTGCAAAGGAGTGAAGATGTGGAAGGGTAGATTGTAGGTTATGATCAGTCCAATTATCTTTCCAAAAGAGCACAGTTTGTCCAGATCCAATGGTGCACCTGCTAATCTGCTTAAACCTGTCTAGGAGGCATATGTGAGATTTCCACCAGAAAGAACCTTCAGCTTTTCCTTTTGGTGCTTCTGTATGATAATATTTCTCCCAGATCAGCTTAATCCAAGGTATATCTTCTTTGTTAAGGAACTTGAAGAGGTTTTTCATGAGGAGAGCCTTATTGTGGAGAGCAATATCAATTATACCAAGGCCCCCTTGCTTCTTTGGTAGACATACCTTGGACCAAGCAATTAGAGCTGTCCCTCTATCTTCCATGCCAAATTTTCTCCAAAGGAAATTTCTCAAGTACTTGTTGAGTTGTATCCATTGAATCACTACTTAAGTGTGTTTCTTTCCTCTGTGCTTTAATCAGTTTCCAACTAATGTACTTTGTACATCACCGTGGGCTTGCGTTGAGTACTCAATTAATGCATTTTTTATCGATGCGTAAACTATGTATTATAGTCTCATGTGGAGTGTAAAATCCTTCCAAATTCATGTTTCAATTACATAGGTACGAGAAAAGTGGAGGGGCAGGATGCTGGAAACATGTCTAGCTTCAAAGCCACCGGAAGCATATTGCAAACAAGTTAATGTATGCACTGAGATTGCACTAAGTTGCATGGATATTGATAGACACAAAAGGCCAAATATAGCGGATATAATCAATCAACTGAATGGCACCGAAGATGTGGTCAACAAGGTAATTAAGATTATTGCTGTCATATTTGCTTCCTTTTCCCCAAAAAAAATTCAGTGGTGGATCCAAGAGCATATAATATAAGGGTACTACATTTTACATGCAACATTCAGTTTTCACCACGAATATCACAAATTTAACACATGAATTCAGAATATTTCAGAAGTGCAATAGAAATGGTTTAAAATGCTCTCTACACCATCGTAGTTCAAATTATCCTTTAAGTAGTTAGACACATGAGTGTAGTGTGACATATTCATTCATAGTTAAAGACGCATAATAGAACATTCGGTCAGTAAAGGGACTCACTATGATGTTACATGTGCAAGAGGTACACAATTTTATATTGAAACAAAGTTTGAATTTAAGAAGCATTCTTTCTTTTCATCCTACCAGTTATCAGTTATCATGTGCGTGCTCCCTAAATGGAATTAAATATAGTATATCATACACCTGCATCGTGCTCGTGCAATGTAATGTACATTCTGCGTCAACATATCACACAAAACCTTAAGTAGCCACCAACTAGATGATCTATAAACGATATACTATTGATACAAATGTTGTTCCTTGGCAGGCGTTTTCGTCGAGCATTCCCACAAGCATGTCATGACTGTGGTCATGAACAAGCCTGGCCCAAACTTCATTGTTAAGCTCAAACTCGTCGAGGGCATGAGGATGCTTGTCACCATCGGCGGCCAATACCATCTGCGGCATATCAACAAACCTAGACCTTGATGAGGATTACTTCGTCAACCAAATATCAACCAAGGATCCTGGGTTTGTTAGATTGAACTACTACCCTCCATGTCCGAGACCTGACCTAGTTTCGGGCATGAGGCCTCACTCAGATGGTGGTCTCCTTACAATCCTTTTTGTCGACCATGATGTCGGTGGCTTACAAGTTGAGAGAGATGGGAAATGGTACAGTGTTCCAACCAAGCCTTATTCGTTCGTGATTAACTCAGCTGAATGCATGGAGGTAAGAAGCTAAGCACTTGGTCTCTTGAATAATCTACAATCGTCGGTGTGTGTGTGTATATATATATATATATATATCCTATTTCCTGAATCCTAATGCTTTGTTGACTTGTATGCAAATATTTGGGGCAAGCAGACAATGTTTAACGGAATCTTCTGGAGCCCAGTCCACATGCGGTGACGAAAGCCGTGAAGGAGTGGCTTTCCATGACCGCGTTCTATGCCGTGGATGGGGAAACGGTGCCTGGGTATGTTGGATGGCAACCAACCACCAAGATATGGGATATTCAAGGCCAAGGATTTCGGTCTTTCTTTCGATCGACTGGACGTTTCTGTCAAGGGATTCAGTGGTCATTATATGTGGAATTACTCTTTGCATCAAAACACATACAGTTGTTTGTATAAATATGATGCTTGGATGTTACGGAAGATCAATGTCACCTGTGATGTAATGCATGGCAATGGCAGTTCCCTGGTTTTTTGTGTTAAAAAAAGGCTATGTCAGGGGCGTTGTAACGAAGATAAATTAGCCCCTGTTTGCTCACGTTTCATGTAAGCAAAGGCATGTTTCATGTTTGCTCATGTTTCCATTTTGGAAGATAGAATCGTGGTTCAGCACTCAGCTTCACCTGTTGATTGACTGTCTATATTATTCTGTTTTTTTAAACATGGAAATCAGATATTCTGAATGTCTGAAACTCTTAGGCATCGAGAGTCGGGCACATTTGGACTCCTGATTCTTGCACGGGACGGGAGCAAGCGCAGTTCAGCAACAAATTAGCTTGCAATCCATAGGTAGCTTTTCTAATGCCATAAACTTAGCTCATCGATTCTCTTCAATGGCAGCATCTGAATGTTCAAACTCGATCTACAACTTTTTACGAGATCTAACAGCAGAACCTACCTTTGCATAGAAAAGCATATATCTATTAATTCATCCTGAGAACTGAGAAGAAATAGAGGCTTGGCAGCAGGATCTAATTAACGGTGCTGATTCTTTTTTCTTCCAGTTTCTTGGGTACTGATTCCAGCACTTATCCCCAGTTCGTTCCTCGGACCATCTGCACCATCTGCTAACTGAACTTGACACACTGAACCGATCTGAGCTTCATCAGTTCCTGACAGTACCTTTCTTGGCTGAAACTTTGGCCATGGTCTCTCTTGACAGCAAGTGACTCAAGTTCCATAAAGGAAACTTCAACTCAAGTTACTCGGGTTTTTTTTCCAGAGAAAACTGCATGCATAGGTTGCTCGAAACAGAGGAGCTGCTCTCCTCTGTTTTTCCTGGACCTCTGCAAGAGACGACAGCAAGCATCTACTACTATGTTTTCCATTGGTACCCAAGCAACCTGTAGCGAAAGAACAGCAAAGGTCGAAAAACAGATCCTCTGAAATTAAGAAGTTGTGCAGCGAAAGATAATAGTAGTAGCAGCTTTCCATGGAAAGTTTGCAGGAGATGAAACCCCAATCGTCCATACAAGTCATTAGCTCCAGAACCGTACCAATAGTTGCAAAGCATCTAAAGGTTTCTATTGCAATAACGATTACTTAAGATACAAGGAAATCATCTTCCTGTTTTCAACACCAGCTACAGAATATTTTGCATCAACTAATAATTGTTAGCTCATACCCACAAATTTCCATTGAATTTCCTCGTATCACAAACAACTGCAGACTTCAGTGAGAAGCTTCAACTTCATGCCCTATGCTCCCATCATCACCAACCAAACAAGGAGGCCAGGCCATGTTATACGGATGCGCACAGCCATTAAATTTTCCCTCCACGAGCAACTCAAGCACCAGGGTGTCCAATGACAGGGAGAAGAACCAGCAGTGGAGCGTGCCTGCAGGTGTCGTGCATGTCGTGGACAAGTAGACGTATCCAGACCTGACCTGCACAACTTTGAGGTCACCCTGCAACTCCAGAGCGAACCCCTGAGTGATCTCGTCGATTTCTTCACTCAAAGGTATCATGTTATGCAGCACCCAGTTATCAAGTCCATAACCGTCCACACCACGGATCCAAACATGTAGGAAGAAACCAGATTCATAGACAATGCATAACCGTCCATCCTTAGTCTCCCCGGCCATGAAATTGTACCCCTCCACCTTCACCTGCAAGGGTAGCTCCACAGTGGTGATAACCATGGTCGCTATGTTGATCTTTATCATTCGTCCTTGGCCATGGTAAGGCCAGTAAACAGAACCATCCACCACCATTCCAGCACCGAACTTTAGGCTGCAGTCACCACCAATGTGTACCCATGGGTGGACGACCCACTCCCACGTCTCCGACGAGAAGATAGCGACGCGGATCCTTCGCTGATCCGAGCAGACGCAGACCACACGGAACGACCAGGGGTTCTCATCAGAACACAGCAGGTGGAAGCCAAGGTAGGCAAAATTGCGGCGTCTCCCGGCCTTGACACCGTCGGGCAACGGGATGATGTCCACAGCCCAGGTCATGGGGTTCACGGCGGCGACAGACGGCTTATCGAGCATGTTCCATAGGAGGATGTATCCATCACGGCAGTCGGTGATACTCCAACCCGAGAACGCGCCAGCCTTGACTGGAAGGGAAGTGAGGAAGAAGTCCCCGCGGCGGAGGACAGCGGTGACGTCGGCGTCTGACCGGCGCAGAGGGACGAAGGAGGGGGTGGTAGCATCGTCAATTTCAAGGAAGAGCCCAATGAGGGGCGCCGGGTGGAGGGCGCGGAACAGGCGGCGGAAGGACGAGGAAGAGCGGATGGCTCCGAGCCAGGTTCGGCAGGTGAGCGCCGCGCGGATGAGAGCCGGGAGGTTCGGGAGGCGGAGGAAGATCTCGCGAAGGTCATCATCACAGAGGGATGATATGGTTGTGGCGTTGGAGGTGGTTGTGATGGTTGTTGTTGTTGTGGTGGTGGTGGTTGTCGTGGTGGTGGTAGTGGTGCCATCGGCGGCAGAGGAGGAGCATGTGGTGGTGGTGATTGTTGTGATGGTTCTGGTGGTTGTTCCGTTGCCGGTGGTAGTGGTGGTAGTGGTCGTGGATGGGATCAACGGAGGCTCCGCCGGTGCGGCAACCGGTGCTGTGAGCAGTTCACTGCCCATTGCTTGAGACTCGAGGTGATGCTGCTTCTAGATCCCTGGTTGGCCAGCTTTTCTGAAGACAGTTCTTTAGGAGCACAGCGTTCTCTGCTTGCGGCCAGCTGAATAAAACGAATGCATGCTCCCAGTTAGTTGATAAACTAGTTGTTTGAAAGTAACAGAACTGGAATGCAAAAGTCATGAGGAAATAAATAGCAGCGGTTACAATAGCCCTTTTATGACAAAAGTAGCAATTAGGGGGGCTTACAATCCAGTGATGCCTCCATGGCTCTGTTTAGCCTGCATAGCATCATTTTGTACTGAACTTGCAAATGCTCATGACATCCACATTAACCTCACCTATCGAAACGCCATCAACTAGGCACTTCAGTGGAACATATACTTGTGAATATATATCATGACAATGTGACGGTTTAAAAAATATATAGAGTCTGCATTTTGAACAGAAAATCAGGTGCACTATCATCATCACTTACAAAAAGCATGTACCAGTCGACCTTACATGCCCAGCAAAATCTGTCAGGCACAAGGACTTGACTTAATGCTGTGAATACCACTACACATAGGCACCCCTTCTTAGTGCTGCAAACACACACTTACTAACCACACTGCCAAAGAAAATTTAACTTCCTCAACAGCTTCTCGATACTTACTATACACATCAGACAGTCCAACCATGTAAAAAAGCTGTGCAGGTGTCGCAGCAGCAGGGAGGTAGCCATCAGTTGCGCTTTCCGCTATCCAAGTTTTGTTCTACCATCTAGTTTCAGGAGTAGGCTAAACTAGGGGTGGGAGATAAAGGAACTGCGGGAGTATTTAGAATTTTTGACCCCTTGTTAATGCTATAAACTCCACTCCACAATGCCAAAGAAAATGTAAATTCCTCGATGCTTCTCCCTTCCATACTTACTATACGCATCAGAAATTCCAATCCTGTATAAAAACTCACCCTTTTATTATGGGATTGGACTGCTCTTGGGTTACCTAGAGTGGGCTACTAAGATAAAAATCCACCCTTTGAAGAATTATCTACGGCTTCAAGCTGTGGGAGCTGAGTCTCTCTAGTTGGTGGCAACCTTGGTGAGGAAGGGAGACAAGACGCCTGCCTATAAATAAATCCGTGGAGTTGGACTGAAATAGCTAGCTTCAATGGAGCGGAGTGGAGTAATACAGGCGCGCGTGCATCTTACCACCGGCCGGCGCTTGGCCGCGCTGCAGCGACGGCAACGCCTCGCTCGCTCTCCGGTGGCTCGCCGCCGCCGCCGCCGAGGATGGAGATGAAACCTGGAGTGGAGGGAGGACCCCGCCGGCCGGATCTGGGTGGGGATGAATCCAATCCAATCCACGGAGCAGCAGAGCACACTCCCTCGTTGTCAGCTCTGCTCTGCTCTACTTTTTTTTTTCTTTTACGCTAGTTAGCTAGCTGCTACGGCCCATTAACTCGCGGCCCAAGCAATTTAATCAGGAGGAGCTGGATTCTACAGGCTACAAGTTCACGGCCTTCTATCAAGCCATGCATTTGCGAGCCTCCAACAACAACTTGTTACCCCTATAAAAGAGCCACAACTTCTTAGTACAAGTAAAGCTCGAAAAAGGGACTTGTTACAAGTAGTTTAGACATGCCAACATTTTTTCTAGGAATGCTCTTTTTCTAAAACCACATTGAAACCTTTTGGGCATCATAAACAATTTCACAAAGGCACGCGAACACTTTTTTTCTACTAGTGTGCCGTGAAATTTTTTAAACACCGTAAACACTTTTTTAAACACCGTAAGCGGACATTTCTTTTTTGAATAGCGTAAACATTTTTAGTTAAAGTATGTGTACATTTTGATATGAATAGCGCGGACATTTTATCGAATGTACTGATCAGTTTTAAGAAAGGGCGTGAGAACTTATTTATTTTTCCAGAAATAATGTACACTTTTTGAACCGGGTGAACTTTTTACTTACTAAAAAAAGCTTAATATGATGTTCGCACAGTGTGACCATTTTGTTGTTGAAAAGATGAACAAATTTATGGGAAAGGAGTGATTTTGCATATTTGGGCTGGGCCAGAATGCCCAATGAATCGATGGATGCGCACAGTGCTCTCAGCCTCCCACGCCTTCGTCTTCTTCTAGTAGTAAGGAAAAAAAGAAAAGAAAAGAAAAGAAAAAAGGTCTCTCTCCTCCTTTCCCCCAAATCGATCGACGGACGGACGGAAGAAGAAGAAGAAGAAACTCTCCTTCCATGGCGATTTGGTTCTAGCCTTCCTTCTCGCCCGCCCGGCCGGCTGCTCGCAGTCCCAACCGCCGCCGGCTTCCGCGCATCCAGTTCCAATCTGCACGCCACCGCCTTCCGCCCAACTGCCGTGCCCAAGGAGGAAGGAGGAGGAGGACCCAAGGAGCAAGAAGCACCGGCCGGGGCTCCTGGTCCGGGGAGCAACCAAGGTATGTGTGCTCCGCCTCTTTCAATCGCAGGGTTGTTCAGTTGGTCACCGCCGCTACTGATTCTCACTCTGTGTGTCTAGCACAAACCAAACATGTACTACTTACTACAAGAAAACATGGCTGGATTGTTGTCTTGTTAGATAGATAACCCGGCCCTCACCTGCAGTTTCTGGATCATCTCTACTTTGTTTACCTCATTCACGACCATCAGGAGGGCAAAGCAGATGACAGATTGATACTAGATACTACTCCTAGTCATAGCTAAGTTTTACTCATCTCCTGAAGACCCATCATTAAATACCAACTCAACTGGAATCATGAATAAAATAGCCTGCACATATAAAGTAGTAGTAGTATTGGGCAGTCAGATTCAGAGAGTTTGTTGCAATGACCTTTTGGATTCTCGTTTCAGATAGCAATCAATGGCTATAGTCATATTAATCAATGGTGGATCGGATTGGTCGCATGCAGGAAGGAGATAGATAGATGGCGGAAATGGTCGGGCCGCGCGTGTACAGCTGCTGCCACTGCCGCAACCACGTCTGCCTCCACGACGACATCATCTCCAAGGCCTTCCAGGTGAAGAAGAAGCAAAAGAAGAAGAACCAAGCATGACTAACTAACTTTATTTGTGCTTGGAGGATAAATTCTAACACCTCTCTTCTTCCGGCTGCTCTTCTAGGGGAGGAATGGCCGCGCATTCCTCTTCTCCCACGCCATGAACGTCACCACGGGGGCCAAGGAGGACCGGCAGCTCATGACGGGGCTCCACACCGTCGCCGACATCCACTGCCGTGACTGCCGCGAGGTGCTCGGGTGGAAGTACGAGAGGGCCTACGAGGAGTCCCAGAAGTACAAGGAGGGCAAGTTCATATTCGAAAAGGCCAAGATCGTGCAGGACAACTGGTAGAGGCAAATAAATGAAACAAAGATAAGATTCAACACAAACACATGTGTGCTCCCAGGAGAATGCTCTTCTCCCTTATGATGGATCATCCATGCCTTTGTACATAGCAGCAGTCCGTTTTCTTGTTTCTAAAACTACTACTGCCAGTCTGTTGGTGTTATTTCCATGCCATTTGTAATTTGTTGTTTCAAATGGTTTGTGATTTCTTGTGTGGGGAGACAAGCTTTATTATCTTCATTTGTGTGGGAACCATTTTCTCATTGGTCATAAATAAAATGGATGGTTTAACAATGCATGAACTGTTGTTCAGACTTGTTGCATTTTCTCATTTGTGACCACAAACAGAGATGGCTCATGACAAGCAACACAAACACATTCATTCAATTTGGGGTGAAATTCAGGCACATGAAAAGAAAATTTCTATCAGACACACTCGTCATTCTCGGCATATCAATTCAGGTACATCTCTAGTTCAATTCTGTGTCTCTGTGTACAGGGAAGAATAAATATGGTACAGGTTGAGTCCTTGGACCAAAACCAAAACTCTAATCAATTCAATCACGACTTGCTGCTTCTACAACCTACAAAATTGTATCCCCCGCCATGGCGACAACACGCCGCTCCGTGTTACAGCAAAACCAGTCAAGGCAGCTCGACTGTGTCCATGTCGATGGCGCTGGACAAGAACAGCAGACAATGATACCTCTCTATCCCCCTGCGCACGAGCTCCTGTGATGGGACCAAACCACGCCCAGGAGGTGTTACAAGTACAGCGACGCGGCGAACACGATGTCCCTCTTAATCTTGCTGACCGCCTCCTCGAGCTTGGCTTCAAGCTGGGTCTCGCCGATCGACTGGGACGCCAGGATCAGCTGCTGCAGGACCTCCTCCAGCCGCCTGATGGCCCTGATCAGGCTGCCTTCAAACACCTGCGTCATCTCCATGATCTGGTGGAACTTGGACCCTCTGGCCCACGAGTACACAGCCTCCATCACATCGGGTCGGAAGGAGTTCACGAATGACTCGACGTCGATCTGGATCTGTCATCAGCAAGGCCATAACAGAAACAAAGTCTCAGCAATTGGGTTGCAATTCTAAAGCATCAAAACAGCACAAGTGATATGGTATCATTGTCTGGTACTAGCATCATTATTGAGTACCTTGCATTCAAGCTGGAGGTTCGCGACCCGTCGTGCCGTCTCTTGCAGCTGGTAGAAGAGCAGGTCGAGCTCCTCCCTTGGCTTTGGGGCATCCTGAAGCTTTTCCTGCCAAACAAAGCAAGAAAGCAGAGCCACCATCTGTTCCACAGTAGCATCCTTCAAAGTACCACTGAACATAAGCTCGGTCAATGTCAGTTCGTCGGCTGAGCTGATCTCACATGCCACTTTGCCCTTTATTTCTACCACATCCTCACTGGTGATATATCTGAAATCAACAAGACACCCCAATAAGGTTTATGAAAAACAAGAAAATGAAGATTGACGCAGACAGTACTTTCTATTCATGCAGGAAACAAATAACATGAACTTTCATATAATCTCAATACAATCAAATTGCACTTTACAATGAATATCTACGAGATACATCTCTAATTTTCAAACAATGAGGTTAGTATTTAACTCTTATAGTCAACGATTGTTCTAGCAGAATAGTTGAGTTTTGTGCTTGTTTTCATCAGGTGCCCAAGCAGAAAGATCATAAATTTGTTCTGCAAATATTTTCTCAAAGAATACTACTGTGCTTCTTAAGAATCCAACATCTGCAGGGCACAACAGCAAGGATTTTTGTCACAAACATGAGAATGTTATGTTGTCTAGTTCGCCCAATATTCAGTAACATGGACTCCGAGATGCAAGCCACCAAAGACAAACAAAATTTGGGTGTCAGAGGATGCATTACCCCAGTCTACGAAGAACTCGTTTTCGTGCCTTGAGCTCGTCTTTAAAGGCTAGAGCAGTCGAAGCCCGCATTGTTTTCTTTATGGACTTTATTTTGGCTTTTATTTCTTGCTTAGCATGCAAGACCTTCAGCTTCTGTTGGATATGGGGAGCATTACGGATGTCATGCTTCTCAAATAAGCTCTCGAGAGCTTCTATTCTTCTGGCAGCTTTCCGGTAGGAGCTAGATTTTACCTGAAAGGAACAAATCATTAGAATTAAATGAGAAGAGGAAGCCTGGCAATATGATATGCACTAGATATCCTTACTTCCATATCTTCTTCAGGATCCAATAGAGGAACCCCATCTTTAGAAAACCTTGAAAGCACTTCTTCAACTTTCCTCAATGTGTTCTCTCGAGCTTCTACAGGCAAAAGATCCTTGGGTATGTACATCCGAACACTGCTTAGTCCATCAATCTGTTTATTCAGTTCAATTTAGGATTAGAGTAAGAAAACAAACAGCTTTGAATTTTTGAAATGCGATAAAAAAATGGTTAGAAGTAGAGCATGACAGGTTAAGTGGTGAAATGGGAGAAGTAAATTACCTGAGAAAGTGGCAACGAAATAACAACCGGTTCTCCACGGGATTTGAGAGGAATAACCTTCATTGTCTTCTTTCCACTTGTGTCCTTGATTACAGAACATCTGGTGAGGACATCAACAGTGTAATCACAATCCTCGGGCCTTCTTTCTGTAAGAACAAAAACCAGAAGTCAGCAGAGTCAAAATAGCTACAGACAGAGTTAGAATCACTTTGTAAGGCAACTGTTTCATGAATTAAAACATAAGAGGGTAGGAACGAGAACAACACGTGGTAGTCTGAAACAAACAACCTTAAGCCATTGTGTGAGTTGATGGATCAAAGAAGGAAACCCATGAAGGAGTCATTCCTTCAATTGACACAACAAAACAGGTTAATGTAGGTGAGCTTACTGACCATTCACACAGAGATTGCTGCCATGATGGCTGCAGTGTGTAACTGGCTAATTAGCCACCAAGCTCATACAGGCTTGAGATCTTCCACAAAGGGGATGCCATATAGTTTCTTATAAAGGGAGATTACTCTCCACTTGGCAATGGCAGGTCAATTCTATAAAATGAAGCTGCATGATCTTTACATTGCCAAGTGGCTGGAACGAAGTTGCAAAATTATGGTCACAACTGAATGCTGGTAACTGAAGAGTGAACCCCATGAATAAAATAGCAAAACTAACAGAGAAGAGTGTACGTATGTTACCTTCAGCATTGGTTTTCACCTTCTCAAAATTTATAATAATTCCCCACGACACATTTTCATCAATAGAGAAGGTGGACTCATCTGTACTGTATTGAACACGAACAAGCCTTCCGGATTGCAAGAAAGGCAGAACATATTTTGGCGAAAGTACAATATCACGGACATCCTTCTTTAAAGTTCTGAACTGCTGTAAGAGATCATAGTAGTCCTTCACGCTCTCCTCGTCTTCAATAACCATGGAACTTCTTTCTATTTCCAGTTCCCTGACTTGCTTCTGCACAAAATTCAAACAGAGGAATGTCAGGATAAGTTCCTTGCAGCAATGCTTTAGTTGCTGGGGTTCTTGATGTAGACCGTAAGGCACTGCTATGGTAGGTGATACCAGCCAGTTTACCAACATTAACTGCTGTTCTAACTGGTATATACAGGCTAGCGTCATCTTGACACATCCAACGCAAGTGTTTACTGTACGTATGCATGTGTGAACACTCATGAACACAGCCGACACAGTTTGGGTACCATCGTGAAAAAACTTCTTTGTAAACATGCAACCATATCATAATAAATGGCAAAAAGTAGGTAATAAAACATTGTTGTGGCAGGAACATCTTATTACATCTTAATGGAAACAGTGGGGAATACCCCTAGAAATAATTATACTAAAAAATATATATTACAGCAACCTTACACAAGTATCCATGAGATTCAAAGAACATGCATGTATGCCCAAAGCTAACTAACAGGATCATGGGCAAAAGGACAAGAGGTTCACTGCAAATGTAATAAGTTTATTCAAAGAAAGAAAATACTCAGAAAATTTTAACAAACCTCGAGATCAGGGAGAGCTCTATCTGCTTGAAATTGGTAGAATGAATGCCGAAGAAGCTTTTCTGGATCACCATCCTCAGAGCGCAGTTGATTCAACAACATGTTGTAGCTCAAATGGAAAGCACTAATCAAGAAGATAATAATATCAGAGCCAGAGAAATAGAAGAAAAATTGTGCATTTAAACAACAGGGAGAAACATAAAATGTACAGAAACAGTAAATGAGAACTTAAGCGATGCTAACTCAAGATTCCAAGATGCAATGAACTGGTATAGCATGAATGGACGAAACTACTTAATTATCCCAATAGATATGGCGTACAACAGTTTTAAGCATAATGTGAACCAAGTAAACATCCAATCCCAGTCTCGGTTCTCGTCCAGTTGGTCTTTCCATTCACAATATCCAGCTGGGATGTATGTATGTTACTGTTCTAGATAGAATTAGGAGCAAAGAATACATGATACAGACCTGTTCAAACTATCAGCACCTCCTTTCAGCATCATTTTGGCAGTTGAGGGTTCCATTTTCTCATCTACCATCAATATGCAGATACCACGCTGATCAATACCTCGACGACCAGCACGGCCGCTCATCTGGATGTACTCTCCACTTGATAACCATCTGAATCGATCTCCGTCAAACTTACGTACATTGGTAAACACAACAGTCTTTGCAGGCATGTTCAATCCAATACTGAATGTCTCTGTGGCAAACAGACACTACAACACCAGATTACAATATCAGTGAGAAACTATTAGTCACAAAACAAAATTATCACTTACGATTCAAATAAAATAAACACTCCCAAATCATCAGTTCATAACACAGAATAAGAACAGTAAGTACTCGAAAATATTTAGACCTCACTTTCTTGCAATCAAATTTCCTAGTGCTAGTGTTCATATAAGAGCAGAGCTACAAAAAAATCTAACATACACATCTTGCATTGCAAGTTCAAGAACAATGCCCCATGTTCACTACAAAACTGCAATACAACAGCAACCAGCCAAATGACCTAAATCCATCATCTGTTCCTTTTGATGTGGAAGACTGAAAAAAGAACTATAACCTCAGCTTTTAAAGGCATGCAGTTTTAGCTCAAGAGAGAAGACAAAATAATAGGCTACTAGGCTTAGTATTGGTACACTACCACACTTCCAACAATATGCTTGTTTGGAGGCAAGGAAACAGTGGCAGCCCAAGAAGTCATGAGAGATCAGTAATATTTGCTAACCTTGATGAGGCCCTCTTGGAAAAGTATCTCAATCACTTCCTTTAAAATGGGCAACAGACCAGAATGATGTACTCCAATGCCGCGTTTCAATAAGGGAAGCATATTTGAAACCTGGGGAAGCTTTTTGTCATCGTCTGAAAGCAAATCCATGGCACTCCAAAAAATGGTTTCAATGTTCACTTTCTCATCATCCCCATTCAAGTCCATCTTGGCCATCTACAACACAAGCAGGAAAGTCAAAATCAACTAAGACATTTACTTCCTTGAGCCAATATCTTGTAAATCGACCAGTGATTTAGAGAAGAACTTACCTGCATAGCAAGAAATTCACACTCTCTTTTGCTAAAGCTGAAAAGTATCACAGGGTCATATTGACGCTGAATTATCATTTTCACCATCTTGAATATGTCGCTTTCTTCATTAGTTTTGCCTGCCGAGACAAGGCCCTTTTGCCGCTTTCCGTTTTCCCTCTTCTTGTCACTGCCAGTAGCAGGGGCAAGGACATTCAGAGATTTCTGAAAACTGTCCTCTCTGAACTTGCCATTTTCATCAACGACCAGGTATAAGCCATCACCTCCAGCAGGAAATACATAGTGCTGGAGGGGTGTAGGTCGATAGTCGGTGTATACTATATGACAAGGTTGCTTATGTACCTGAGAAACAAAAATCGTACTACCTTCATTATGCAAAACACACATATGCTGAAAATATAGATGAATGGTTGACCATATATGGAAACAAATGCATTGAGGCAAACAGACATTTATGTGCATCAACGTAATGAAATTTATGTGCATGTCCCTTTACTATACTGAGCAGAGAACTTTCTTATGATTTCTTATTATGAACTATCAAAGGCAAGGCGGCAACATAAAAAGGGAGGGAAATGGAGACAAACCTTGGCAACCCAATCAGCAAACTCCTTGGCATTGGGTACAGTTGCCGAGAGGAACACGAACCGTGAGTTTTTGGGAGCCATCACAATACTCTCCTCCCACACCACTCCCCTCTCCCTGTCACGCATGTAATGCACCTCATCGAAGATAACCCAGGCGACTTCCCTCATCACCTCGGACCCTTTGTACTGCATGCTGCGCCAAATCTCCGTGGTCATGACCTGCATTTCCGAGCACACACACACGTGCGCGCTTTAAGCACCAAACAGGCATACCCACACAGGGAGAGTAAAAAATTCAATGTGGTCAGCGATCGATCTGGTACCAAGCAGGAGGCGTTTGGCTCGATGGTAACGTCCCCGGTCATGAGGCCGACGTCGGAGAACTCCTCCTTGAACTCCCTGTACTTCTGGTTGCTGAGAGCCTTGATGGGCGACGTGTAGATGACCCGCTGCTGGTTGCGCAGGGACATGGCTATCGCGTACAGCGCCAACACCGTCTTCCCCGCTGACGTGTGCGCCGAAACCTGGTGAATGAAACACGCATGAGAGGCAGAGCAACTAGCACTGAATTTCCTGTGGGGAAAACTTGGCGGCAGGACAAATTGCCCAGTCCAGCAGGCGGAAGCAAGTAAAGACTAAATTTTTACAGTGGAATTGCATTGACCAGGAGAAGCTGCGCCAAGAGCGGCGTGGTTGGGGTGATGGGGGGAGGCGCGGGGATTGGATTTGCTGCTCACCATGACGGACTCGCCGTTGTCGAGGCAGCGGATGGCCTCGGACTGGAAGGGGTCGAGCGGGAAGGGGAACGTCTTGGCCGGGGCCGCGCCCTCGCCGCCGCCCGCGACGACGCGCGGGCCGGAGGCGGACGCGTCGTAGCCCTCCGGGTAGGAGACGTCGTGCAGGCAGGCGACGCGCTCGGTGGCGGCCGGCGGCGGGGGAGCGGGAGCGGCGTCCGCGCGCGGCGCCTTGAGCGGGGGGTCGGCCCCGTCGGCGGGGGCTTCCGCGGCCTTGCGCTTGAGGGCGGCCTCCATGGCGCGGCGGACGGCGGCGGCGGCGGCGGCGGCGGCGTGGGGCTAGGGTTTATGGAGGGGAGTGGTATCGATTAGTCGCCCGCGGGGAAGAAAGAGAGCGGTTTGGCGGCCCGTTGGTCTGGCTGTTTCGCCTCTGCGTTGGGGCCCCGCCTGTCAGTGTCCGGGATTATGACAGGCGTTTTCTGTGGCCGGAAACGGGTTTAGAGGATTGTGCATCTTGAGGCTCATGCACGCCAACAACCAATGGAAATGGAGATTTCAAAACGTTTGCTTTGATACGTATTTTTTTCTCTTTTTTTTTTTTGCTTTGATACGTATTTAGGATTAGGAATGGCTATAAGACATGTGTTCGTTGAACTAAACGGTGAATGGTAACCGGCATAGTGTTACAAAATTTAACAATGGCTTTCCTGCATCCGTGTGTCTGACCTACGGAACAGTCTTTCTTTTCTTGCGGGGAAGATGATAGACAAATTGAAGGCACGGCGCAAATAGGTTCCAAGTGTTTGAATTCAAGCTCGAGGTTTGATTAAATTAAATATTCGTAACAAGTGCGTGTGGGTGCTATGACCACGTATGTAAAACCATGGCACTCGGAGATTTGCACTGATACGATTACAAAAGAAGAGTGTGCATGTCTCACACACACCGTGAGCTTGTGCGGTAGCTTATTTGCAGAATGAAACACACTTGCTACTGAAGATAATATAGATACAACTCACAAGCTTTATTTATCTGGCACTCGCTAGCTAGTGAAGCGGGGGTGTCTTGGAGCTCAAACATCTTGGTGACCATGGCCGTACTTGTAGCTAAGGATCTGGCAGTGGTAGAAAAGGGCCTAGTAACTTCATGAGTAAAAGGACATGCGTCACGAACTCCCCACCGATACCTAGATGTTGGACATGGAAAGCCGACCCACATCGAGGTGCGATGTAGAAAAGCATCTCTAGCCATACCTCCGCGATGAGGTCCCAGCGGTCATCTACAGACATGCCACCCATCTCGTCCACCACTGTACATGCACGAGGCAACACCGGACAAGTAAGAGCCTTTATATTGTTTTTCAAAAGTTGCACTTGAGTTATCGGAATGTCCACGTGAATTGTTGTAACAGCTTGTTGATGCCTTTCTCTGTTACGTACAAGTATTGTTGACGGAAAAGAATATCCAGCTTCATTGATTTCCTTACAAGTGTTGCTATGTAGGAGCTTGGAGATGCTTGTAAGCATCACATCACACTTAAAGACAAGGTACATGATATAGTTTGACAACTCTCTGCTCACCTTCATCTTGTTAGTTTGATCATAATGATACCCCCTATCATATTCCAAGTAGCATAACTCCGTTGCAATGTGCCAGATCATCACACTTGTTGGCAGGTCAGCACTATCAATGATCGTGCACATAGCAGGCAACCTCTCGAGCGCTATCTGTCCCCGAAAGCTAGCAAAGTTCCAACATTTTTTATCCCCCATTCCCAAGTCTGTCAACTTGCCAAGGACAAGCTCCTCCAGATCTTTGCTGACAGCGATTCTTGAATATGTCTCGTCAATCCTTAGTGGTACTATTGAAGCCATGCATGACTGCATGCATGTATAATTTTGTCTGATGCACCAGTTTAAGATGTTATATTGTGAGAGCATTTTGGACCAGTGTTTTCTATGTCTGCCTGCGGGGTGAATATAGCTAGCTAAACAAGCTACAGGCAGACAAGATATTGCTTCTTCAGATGCAAAGTAGGAAAGAATGGACAAGAAGAGAGATGCCATCTCGAGGATTGTGGCTCCTATGAGTAATATGTAGGAGATTGTGACATCAGTCTGGGTGTAGAGTTGGGCCTTTTCGGCATCCATGAAGAGCTTTAATATCACCAAGGCCGAGATAAGTGGGAAAACTAATAGGAATGATAAAATGTGAAGAACTATTTTGGCTAATGTTTTTTGATTGTAATCCTGGGACATTATTGCTTTGAAAGTAAAATACCACCCAAAATGAAGCAAAGCCTTGGTGTAGATGCATTCGTAAGAACGAACAAGCCGTTTGCTGACATAAACATAGGCCCTGGAGCGGTTTGAACTGTATTTGAGCTTATTGAGCAAGTCTGGTATGATATATGCAACTTCAATAGTAGCCATATCATTCAGAGGACTATCCAACAATGTACCTGAACTGCCAAAGGGCGGTAGCCTCACTTCATTAAGCATCATATCATCTACTCTTTGCTTTAGTATTTCCTCGAAGGAATACCTCCCATCAATATGTGGTGCATTATATGGTGCATTGTATATGCCATTAACATATTTATCCAAATTAAGCACCATAGAACCCCGGAAAGACTCTGGTCTAGACATGTAAAGGCAAAAGGTACGCCCGATGTACTTGAAAAACCCAGACAGAAACATGAGCACTGTGGCAGCTAGGAGTAGTCTGTCTTGCCAAGATGATATTGAGATGACGTAGCCAGCCACAGATGCTTGTGTGACCAATCCTAACAAGTGGCGTCGCTAGAGCTCGCTATCATGCGTGGAGAAGGCGGTGATAGTGTCTTGCCCTCCCAAGTGGAGGAGGAGGAATGGCGCCCAGAAGATAAGAAGATGGTGTGAGCCGCTTGCATGGACCGCGAGATGTCCAAGAACAAAAATGGCCACGGAGTCAGCCGATAAGTAGGCTAACCATATAAGGAAGTTGAGGACGCGGGACACACTATGCCTTCGCATGCCTGCTGCGAAGAAGAGGAATACTTGTAGGCTAAAGCTTGCAAGTATGAGGCAATGGATTTCCCATTCGTTCCAGAGCTCTTGGACAGTCTGTAAGCTGCGGATGGCCAAGCCCAAAATAAAAGAAGTGTCACTCACTAGGTAATCAAATATTGTATTGTTATGCCTACTAACATGCATTTTGCTGTTTTTTTCCTTTTTGTATATCCAACATAATAATTGATAATAACATTTTTTAATCGTTAATTGCTTGAGATTTTTGCACCTAAAATCGCACATCATTTGAAATAAAAATGCAGCATTAACAGAGTGTCATTTTAGCAAAATGTAACCATGACTTAGTCTATATCTAGGTTATATACAGAGTAAGATAGGTATGATGGTGGTTGGATGTCGACCAAAAGGATTTAGGAGGTGACTGAGCTTAAACCATATTTGAGGGAAATATAGTATTCTCTCCTTCCTAAAAATAGATCCTCTAGGGTTTATCCATGAAAAACATATAGACTCTATTTATGTGTGTGTATAGCTCAGGAAGAAAGCTATGGAAATAGACAAAAGCAATGAAACTAAGGGATGAATTACATGGGCCTGCACAGGCGAACACACCCTTTCCTTTCAAGGTTTGAAATTACTAGTCTCGTATGCATTGTCGAGTTAGTCCGACGCGGAGTTTCTGCTCCCAGGCTCATCTGCACCCGCGCTCAGAAAAAAAATCAAAACAAATACTAGAAAAATTCAAAAAAATCCATTTTTTTGTGGTAGATAATTTGATGCCTGAGATCCGCTTCAAATTTCAACTCATTTGAACATCTGATCAGCTCTCAACAAAAAAGAAAAATTCAGGGTATGTAAAAAAGTTTATTGTTCACACACTGTTCTAACCCGAGTTGTCTTTTTTTGCCGAGAGCTTCTCAGATTTCCAAATGAGTTGAAATTTGGAGCGGACCTCACACATCAAATTATCTACCACACACAAAAATGGATTTTTTTTTTGAATTTTTCTAGTATTTGTTTTGATTTTTTTTTCTGAGCGGGAGCAGATGAGCCTGGGCACCGAGTTGGATTTCCGTAGTCCATATAGCTATATACACTCTCTACACTTTGGTAATGTCTTGTGAAAGTTGTCTAGGACAAAAACAAAATCCCACAAAATAAAATAAGTTTTTAAAAAATTTGTAAGAAAATGAAAGCAAGGAGTTGCATATGCATTGTTTACCTCTGTCTTTGGATCGCATTGCCCCTCCAACTTGCGCGGTATCCCTTAGTGGCCTCATTCCCAATCAGGTGGGTAGGCAAGCAAACCAAATTGATGGTGCTACTGTTTGCTGCATGCACACGAAATGCACATTGGAGGAGTGTTTGCAAAAAACTACCACTTTAGGGGTTTTTGTCCCACAGAACTACCACTTTTTAAAAAATGGTCAAAAACTACCAAAAATTCTTAATTTTGTGACTAAAAACTACCACTTTGGGATAATAGCCAATTTAAACGATTTAAACATGTTGACTGTTCAGTTGACCGTTATTATAGGTGGGACCCACACGTCATTCTTCTTCCTCCTCTCTCTATCTTTCTTTGGCATTTTCACAAACAGCTTGTGTGCATGAGAGGGAAGGAGGTCAAACTCTGGTGACGCGCCCGCCGAGCCACGCTGCCGAGCCGTGCCGCCGCCGCCCACCTGCTGCGCTTGCTTGCTGCATTGCTAGCAATCACTAACGCCGGCGCTTCGCCGCCGCTTCTGCACCTCCAGCGCCCGCTGCAGCGTAACAACCGCTCCTGCCAGCGAGCACTAGTAGAAAAAGGGTCAAATGTGAGACACATTAGTCCGGTTTATATGAGAACCGGCACTAATGTGGCCATTAGTGCCGGTTCCAACGGCTAGCCGGGAGGAGCTCTTTAGTACCGGTTCGTGGCAAACCTTTAGCACCGGTTCGTGCCACGAACCGGTACTAATGAGAGTGGTGGCAGGATGTTGTCGAATGGGGCCCTTCCAAGACCTTGAGTGCGGTTCGTGGCACGAACCGGTACTAAATGTCGCCCTATATAAATCCTTCGTCCACCCGCACTCTGTTCTTCCCCTTTCCCTCTCCTCTCCTCTGTTCTTCCCTTCTTCCTCTCGAGTTCATCACAAAATTTGCCCCAAATTTGTCAAGATTTGCAGGCCCTCATCCATTCAAATGATCACCAAGGTTAGCAACTTTGTCCTTTCATCTCTCATTGCTAGATTAGCTCTTGCATTGGTTTATATAGTGATTAATTGTGGGTTTTAGTAATTTGGGAGGAATTATATGTGGTAGTATTTGATTTATATGCAATTTGAGGTCAAAATAACACTTAGTTTGCATATGTAGGTGTGGTTTACTTAGTGCCTTCTAAATCTCTGTCGTAACCACCGTCGATCGCCCGCACCGTCCCGTCGCCGGCACCACCTTGTGGTGAGCCTCTTGTTCATAAAATTTTATATAAAAAATTGATGTTTGTGTGATTTGGATATATAGTTACTCGTATAATAATTATCTTACCCGTACGTTGTTTTTTATACATAGCGCCATGGTTTTGATATCCGTCCCCGTCGGCCCTCGTCCTTGTTATGATTCGGATGTGGTATATTCTCTTTTAAAACTATTTGTTGCATTTCGTGTTTATGACAAATTATGCCCATCAAGTTGACATATATATTTTTATCTAGGAGGTATGTGAACCGGAAATTCCAACCGACCCTATTGTCGAGAGGTTAAATTTAGTTGAAAGAGAAAACGAGTACTTGAAAGAAAAATTGAAAAGAATTGAGGGGGAGAAGATGGAATAGGAGTTGCATGTTGCTGATGTCGTCGATGATCACAAGATCAAGATGAACAAAATGCGCTTGAAGATTAGAAAGATTAGAAAATATGCCATCGATAGTGAGGCTTGGTATCATTATGCTGTTGGATCAATTGTTACCTTAGTTGCGATCTTGATCGCATTTGTTGTTGCATTTAAATGCTTTAGCTAGAGAGTTATTTGTTTGTTGCATTGAAGTGTTGTATGAACTTTATGTATGAACTTGTATTAATTTGGTCTATTCGGTGTTGTGTAATGAAGATGAGCCAGCAATGGATGTACGATGACCGATGCTCTCCCAGTTCGTTGAGGGCGTGCATACTTTTCTCGCTTGCGGCTGAGGCAAACAAGCGGGCGGATGGCTTTATGCCTTGTCCATGTGCTGGCTGTAAGAATGGTCGCAATTACTCTCGCCAAGAACCATTCACGTCCACTGTTTGAGTCCGGTTTCATGCCCCACTATAATGTTTGGACCAAGCACGGAGAAAGAGGGGTTATGATGGAAGACAATGAAGAAGAAGAGGACGACGACAGCTATCCCGCCATGGGTTCCCTGAATACGATGATACAACAATGGGGGAAGAAGCTGAGCCGGTAATGCGGAAGAAGCTGGGCGGCAATGCGGGAAGAAGCTGAAGAAGAGGCATCGATGAGCCCGTTGATGATCTAGGTCGGCCATTGCCGATGCAAAGAGAAACTGCGCAAGTGATTTGGAGAAGAAGAAGTTGCAGCGCATGTTAGAGGATCACAAAAATTGTTGTACCCCAATTGCGTAGGTGACAAGAAAAGCTGGGCACCACACTGGAATTGCTGCAATGGAAGGCAGAGAATGGTGTATCGACAAGGATTTGGAAAGTTGCTGGTAATGATAAAGGATATGCTTCCAAAGGACAACGAATTGCCCGAGAGTACGTCTGAAGCAAAGAAGGCTGTCTCGCCCTCTAGGGTTAGAGGTGCGAAAGATACATGCATGCCCTAATGATTGCATCCTCTACCACGGTGAGTACGAGGATTTGAACGCTTGCCGGTATGTGGTGCATTGCGCTATAAGATCAGCCGCGATGAGCATGGTGATGTCGAGGGCGAGCGCCCAGAAGAAGATTCCTGCCAAGGTGATGTGGTATTCTCCTATAATACCACGGTTGAAACGTTGTTCCAAAACAAAGAGCATGCCAAGGCGATGCGATGGCACGAAGAAGACCGTAAGAAAGACGGAAAGTTGAGAGTACCAAATGACGGGTCGCAGTGGAGAAAAATCGAAAGAAAGTACGGGAAGGAGTTTGCGAGATGACGCAAGGAGCGTATGGTTTGGTCTAAGCGCAGATGGCATTAATCCTTTTGGGGAGCAGAGCAGCAACCATAGCACCTGGCCTGTGACTCTATGTTTGTATAACCTTCCTCCTTGGTTGTGCATGAAGCGGAAGTTCATTATGATGCCGTGCTCATCCAAGGCCCTAAGCAACCCGGCAACGACATTGATGTGTACCTAAGTCCATTAGTTGAAGAACTCTTACAACTGTGGAATGGAACAGTGTACGTGCATGGGATGAGCACATGGGGAAGAATTTGACCTAAAGGCGTTGCTGTTCGTGACCATCAATGATTGGCCTGCTCTCGGTAACCTTCGTGACAGACAAACAAGGGATACCGCGGATGCACGCACTGTTTGGATGATACCGACGATATATATTTGAATAGTTGTAAGAAGAATGTGTACAGGACATCGCCGATTTCTTCCGAGCAGGCATCCCGTAAGAAAGAAAGGCAAGCATTTCAAAGGTGAGGCGGATCACCGGACGAAGCCTCGCCACCGTCTTGGTGCTGATGTACATGATATGGTCAAGGATTTGAAGGTGATATTTGGAAAAGGTCCTGGCGGACAACCTGTTCCAAAGGACGCTGACGGACGCGCACCCATGTGGAAGAAGAAATCTATATTTTGGGACCTGCCATATTGAAAAGACCTAGAGGTCCGCTCCGCAATCGACGTGATGCACGTGACGAAGAATCTTTGCGTGACCCTGCTTGGCTTCTTGGGCGTATGGGAAGACAAAAGATACACCGAGGCACGGAGGACCAGCAACGATGCACGGAGAAGACGGCATACATCAGGGTCATGCAAGCTACGCTCTTACCAAAGAAGAGAAGGAAATCTTCTTTGAATGCCTGCTCAGTATTAAGGTACCGTCTAGCTTCTCGTCGAATATAAAGGGAATAATAAACATGGCAGAGAAAAAGTTACAGAACCTAAAGTCTCATGACTGCCACGTGATTATGACGCAACTGCTTCCGGTTGTATTGAGGGGGCTTCTACCGGAAAACATTCGATTAGCCATTGTGAAGCTATGTGCATTTCTCAATGCAATCTCTCAGAAGGTAATCGATCGAGAAATCATACCAAGGTTACAGAATGATTTGGTGCAATGTCTTGTCGATTTGAGTTGGTGTTCCCACCATCCTTCTTCAACATCATGACGCACGCCCTAGTTCACCTATCTTGAAGAGATTAACGTTTTGGGTCCTGTATTTCTACACAATATGTTCCCTTTGAGAGGTTCATGGAGTCTTAAAGAAATATGTTCATAACCATGCTAGGCCGAAGGAAGCATCTCCAAGGGCCATCAAAATGAGGAGGTCATTGAGTTCGTATTGACTTTATTCCTGACCTTAAGCCGATTGGTGTTCTGAATCACGGCATAAGGGCAGACTGGATGGAAAAGGCACGCTAGGAGGGGAACAAATAATATGTATGGACGGACATTCTCTCACCGAAGCACACTACACAGTTCTACAGAATTCCGCCTTGGTGGCTTCGTATATGGATGAACACAAGAATTTGCTACGCCCAAACACCCGGAGCGGTCTCGATGACTGGATTACACGTGAACAAACCAGGAGTTTCGCCACTGGTTGCGAACCGCACCATGCATGACACCTCTATTGAAGATGACCTGTACTTGCTGTCCCAGCTTACCATCTTCAATATAATGACTTTCAAAGGGTACGAGATAAATGGTAATACATTTTACACGATCGCCCAAGATAAGAAGAGCACCAACCAAAACAGTGGTGTCCGCTTTGATGCGAAACCAAGACGGAAAGGAAACATATTATGGTTATATACAGGACATATGGGAACTTGACTATCGACGTGGTTTAAAGGTCCCTTTGTTTCAAAGGCAAATGGGTCAATATGACACGAGGCGGGGTAACGGAAGACCCGCAGTACGGAATGACAACAGCGGATCTCAACAATCTTGCGTATGCAGACGAACCATTCATCCTAGCCAATGATGTGGCACATGTTTTCTATGTGAAGGACATGTCTACCAAGCCAAGAAAAAGAAAAAATAAGGAAGCCAATGCATCGTACGATGAGCCAAAGCGGCACATAGTTCTTTCTGGGAAGAGAAACATCGTGGGAGTGGATGACAAGACAGACAAGTCAGAAGATTATGAAAAGTTTGATGAAATTGCTCCATTCACAGTGAATATTGACCCGAGCATCCCGTTAAATGATGAAGATTTTCCATGGTTACGGTGCAAAGGGACACACGCGAAGAAAAAGTTTCACACCCAAAGATCTGGGTGTGATCGGCTTCACTAGCTATCATCACTTTCTTCTGTGTTTCGCACCGAGAGGGGAATCTCTGTAATAGTTAGGGTAGTTATGTGTTTTGGCATTTGAAACGCGAAGAAATTTTATGTGCAAACAAATTCACACTAATTTCAAATAATTCAAAATTTAAACTATTCAAATTTGAAAACTACGGGCACTAACAGAAAGTTTGTAATTTTTTGTACCTAAAGAGGCTGTGTCAGCCTCGGTCGAAGCTATGGCCCCACCATCACCATTTAGTGCGGTTCGCACTACGAACCGGTACTAATGAGGTTGTGTCGTAAGGTTGGGGCCCACGTCCGTTCATGGATGAACCAGACGTAAGCTGTTTTTTAGTCCCACCTCGCGAAGTGAGAGGGACTAGGAGCGGTTTATAAGCGTTGAGTGCAGAGACGATGAAGAAGAGGATCAATGCTCGTGTTGCTTAGTTTCAAGCCTTCAGGAATACGGTAGACTGCACGGAGCTATGCGCAGTGCAGTTTACACTATTCCGAAAGGCTTGAAGCAAATTAACGAGCATTGCACCTCTTTTTTATTTTTAATAACTTATTACAACTCCGGACTTCTTCATTATGGCAAAAACTAATTGCACGTCGACATTTCTTTTTTTAAGTTATAACTCCAGACTTTGACCATCAAGTTTTGCAGAAAAGAAAAATAGCAGAAAAGAAAGAAAAACTATAGCTGAAAAGAAAAAACTATAAAAAAACTACTCAAAAATAAATAGAAGAAAATAAATATAGCAGAAAAGAAAAACTACTCAGAAATAAATAGAAGAAAAATAAAGCAGAAAAGAAAAAAATTATATTTGCTATTTTTCAGTCGTTTACAAAATGACCGTGAAATTGAAAATCACTACAAAATGAACTCTGAAAATGTTGAATTTTGGCAAACTAGATGAAAAACTACTCACAAATAAATAGAAGAAAATAAATATAACAGAAAAGAAAAAACTATACAAAAAACTACGCAAAAATAAATAGAAGAAAATAAAGCAGAAAAGAAAAAAACTATAAAAAAAATTGGGGCGCTGCCCTGTGGGCCTGATAGGCCACAGGTGTGTAATTACAAGCCTTAAAGGCCCAGCAGACTCACAGGACAGCACGCAGAGTTTAGGCCCACAAGCCTGCTATACAGAGGAGTTCAAAGTGGTAGCCGTGGCTGGGTTTATAAATCAGTGCGGCTGCCCTTCGCCCGGCGAGGTGGGACTAAACTTTGGGGTGGCAGCGCGAGGCCTTTAGTACCGGTTGGAGCCACCAACCGGTACTAAAGGAGGGCCTTTAGTACCGGTTTGTGCCACCACCCGGTACTAAAGGGGGTCGCTTCCCGCCGCTTGGGCTGGCCAAAACTGGCCTTTAGTACCGTTGGTGGCTCCAACCGTACTAAAGGTGCCTTCTATATATACAACACTTGAAAATTTCATTCCCTCTCTGTTTTCCTCTGTTTCCGTCATCTCCGCCGCCGCCGCTTCTCGTCCCGTCGCCGCCGCTCGTCTCTCGCCGCCGCCCCGTCCCGTCGCCGCCCTCGCCTCCTCCGCCGCCCGTCCCATCGCCGCCGCCCCAGGCCGTCCCGTCTTGCCGTCCCCGTCCCGCTTGCCCGTCACGCCCGGCCGTCGCCTCCGCCGTCGCCGTCGCCCATGTGAGTTCTCCCCTCTAACCCTCTCCCTCGCCCAAGCCACCATGGGCGCCGCCCCTCCCCGAGCCCATGCACACACACACACACAAGCATGATGAACACACACACACACATATGTTTGAATTAATGCATGTATATATTAGTATATACGTATTTTGTATGTTTAGTTAGTTTAGATTATTATTTTTTCACTATTATATATGTATGAATGCATGTTAGATGGATATAATTAGTGTTTAATTAGTATGGAAATTTTTATATAATGTTGTTTTTCAGTTTTTTAATGGATGTATAGAAGTTGTGTTTTCTGTTTTTAGTGTTAGATGCTTAATTAGTATGAAATAGTATATAAATTTTTGAAATAGTAGAAATGTTAGAAATTTTAGTTATCAAAATCCAATCATTAAAAAATATTACTTTTTGGGGCATATAGCTAGTATTTGTTCTCGACGATGCCCGCCCGCATCCTCGCCGTCGACCGTCATGCGACGACGCCCAGCCGACCCATGTTCGGACTGGGCTCCGCTGGCTGGCACTGGAGGTGCTGCTCGAGGGCGCGCCGCTTGATGAGGAACCCGGCCCCGGGTCCCGTCGTCGACCCTGATCTCGTTTGGTGGCGTTCGCGTGGGCCAGCTTCGGTGCGGAGGGACCCGGCCCCGCCGGAGGAGGTACGTCGCCATGTCAGGGAGGAGGACGAGCACGTCAATCGCTACATGGTTGCGTTAGAGGCGGCAGGTTCTCCAATACCGGCGAGATCTTCGGGATCTCACTTCAGCTATGATCCCGTGAGGGTTCCTTTTCTTTGGGTGTCCACCGCCAGCGCCGCAGAGAACGCGAGTGTCCTAGATTCTTCGTAGTATTCGATCTTTAATTAGCTAGCCGGTGATGTACTATTCAATATTATATATTATTCGAGATGATGTATTCGAGATTATATCTATTATTCTAGACGAAGTATTCAAATCATATCTATTATTCGAGACGATGTAATTTGAATACTAAACTGTTTTATATTTCTTTTGAATTAGTTAAATAAAAGCTATGGCGCACAATACCGACGAGAGGGAGAACAGACCATGTTCGATATGATACGCGGGCCAGATGATGATCAGAATGAAGAAGATTATGACGGCTCCGAATTTCTAAACAACACCGGAGAGGGTGATATGATATTCGATCGCGACGACCGAATTGATGAAGTCATGAACTACGATTATGACGATGACGAAGAACATGTTGATCCTGAAACAACAAAGACCGGCGAGGTATATATATTTATATAAGCAGGTATCTGGTGATCATCACATATTTTAAATGACTTGAAGATATATTAACGAATCGATCTTTGTTCTTTCAGCCATCCGGATCGAGCAAATCTTCGAGCAAAAGGACGAAACGAGGCCCGAACAAAAGTTAAAGGAGGCGCGAAGTACAATATCGAGGCAGTCGGACCTATGGCGAACCATTAGCGCCTAAGAAGATTGTGGACAAGTTCGTTCGCTCGGTCGGCGGAGTTTTTGTGAAGGACCAACTCCGGATCTCCCTTCAAGAATGGAGAGAGCCAGCAAAAGACAAAGGACAAAAAGGCAAAGAGGACGCTGCTCCACATCTAGATGTTACTTTTGTCGACAAGAATCAAAAAGATCTGCTTTGGGATACTCTCATGGAACATTTCACCCTACCAGATCATTTCATAGAAGCAGATGTGGAGAAAGTCAAGGACGCTGCTCTTAGGAAGATGGCGGTTGCATTCAAGAACCACATGAATCGTGAATGGGACAAGTACGTCAAGGGAGGAAGGAAGACTCCAGTATTCGAGGGAACACTAGAGAACCAACGTGCTCATTGGGACGATTTCGTGAAATTCAAGGATTCGGAATTAGCTAAGGAACGGTCGAGAATAAACAAGAAGAATGCCGAAAAAAGGATAAGTTCCATAAGTGGGGCCGGTGGCTATCACGGTGGCAATGCCTAAGTGGGATAAGTCGAGAAAGAGATGGAGGATGCAGGTGCCACTCCGGTTACTAAGAGCTGCCCCCTAGGGTTAGGACTTGGTTCTATGCGCATGGGGGAGTTGGACCCAAGACAGCAATGTTTGACGAGGCAAGTCTGAAGGGAGCCGACGATGCGATACTTGTTGCAATAGAAGAGGCACGATTGGGGTGTTCCAGCCCAACAGAGAGAACGACGAGCTTACGCGTGCCACGGAAATCTGAACACGGGAAGAACACGAGGCAAAGGCGCTATTCCGTGGTATGAGGGTTTTCAGACCGGAACACCGACTACGGGACTCGTGCGAGAAAGAAGATTGCGGAGGAGAAGAAGAGGAAGATGGAGGAGGAGCAGAGGAAGCGGGACTATGAACGCCTTCAAGGCCTAGAAGCAAGTCAAGCGGAATTGGTAGTCAAATTCCAGCGGCAGCAGGAGCAGATCGACTCACTTACCCAGCAAAGGGGGTCTCAACAGCTGCAGCAGCTAGCGAATGATCCAGCATTGGATAGCACCGCCCCATCCATGCCGAGAAGCAGCGTGGGTTCCGCCCCGGACGACGCAATGCTGGGTAGATACCCCGTGGATGACATCACGGAGAACACTAGCTGCGAGCTACACGTCAAAATGAAGAACATATCCATGAAGGTGGCGGACGGCGTTGCTTTTCCAGTTACCCCCAAAGCAACCTACCATTGCATCCCGATTCCAGAGGGCTATGCTCGTGTCATGGTTGACGAGGTGGTGCACCCATATTCGGGGCTAGAGCTTGACATTCACGGAGGTGACGACGGCGCTTTCTCGGAGATGCCAACCATCGATCATCCTATGGAAAAAGGATTGCATCATATTTGAAGGCCACCGACACGCGTCATCCGACTCCTCGTCAAGTCCGCCACCGAGTCAGCAGTCTCCCGCCTCCTGCAAGTCCACCAAGTCCGCAAAGTGTCGAGCCACCCTCCTCCAAGTCCGCAAAGTGTCAGCCACCTCCTCCTCCAAGTCCGCCACAGCGTCGACGTCCCACCTCCTCCAAGTCTGCACAACCTCGGGCCACCTCCTCCAAGTCCGCACAACTCAGTGGCCGCTCCTCCTCGTCCAACTCAGCCCGTCGGCCGGCGTCTCCGCCGCCTCAAGAATCGCAGAAGAGACACCCCGCAGCTATGATGCGTGGCGGTGAGTCGAGGTAGTACAGAAGTACAGGCGGAGGCAAGTGATATAAATATGGTCCAAGCCTCACGCCTCTTCCGCAGAGGTCTTATGACAGGTCCGAGGAGGAAATCGCAGCCATATCGAAGTCCGAGGTGGAAGCCCATTTTGCACCGAAACCGCCACCGCCGCCAAGGAGAAAGTGCACGAGGAAACGATTGACCACTTCATTCGTATGGCTCAACCACCAGCTCCCAAGCCTGTTTGACAGACTATGAGCGCCACATCGGGAAGTTAAATCGAGCACGCCCTCGTAAGGAGGCGAGCTCGGATCGAGCAAACAAGAAGCAGCTGTCAAAAATGCGGAAAACCATTCCCACCTGGGAGAACAGTGGCGCAATCGATCCCTCGCTTGTTGTGCCAACAACACGTGATAGTACACGCGCCCAATATTATTGTGGGCAAACAGTTTACGTTCCTGAGGTGGGCAATGTGGTAATAACGGAGGACCATATAATGCAGGCTGAAGTTCTCAAAATCACTGTTAGACAACTCCTCGAGATCGAGCCCATGCCTGTGCTTAGAGAGGATGAAATAAAACGGAAATATGTCCGGGGCCAACCTTTGGTCGAGCCATACAAGGTCAAGAACCTCCCAACGAGAATGTATGAATTGCATCAATGGTACATGAACATTATCAAGATTTCCGATCGATTGTCCCTCATGGTGAATGTCAAGGAGGAGCATTACTTCCATGAGAAAGCTGTGTCTGTTGAGTATTCTGAAATGTTTCAGTTATACAATCAAGACGCACTCGACAAATCCATTGTCAGTTGCTATTGTCTGTAAGTGATTTCTTTCTGTAATTTAAGTCTCAAGCTAGCTGTAGTGATCCTTTTGATCAATCATTACCTGTAATTATCCTCACTATATTCTTTTCTGTGGTATTATATGCAGGATGAAGATGTATGAAATGAGAAAAGGTGGACGCTTTGGCATTGGGTTCATTGACCCAAACACCGTTAATGAATACACATGGAAAATAAATCCACGTCATCAAAAGGCTGTAGAGGACAACATGCTAGAGTTCTTGAAGCGCCTCAAATACAATGAAGATATACTACTTCCTTACAACTTTCAGTGAGTCACACTGTCTTGTACTACAAATTCTCTGTTTTTGCCTACTAGCTAGCTACATGTTTTTGCTTACATATGCCCGCTTAATTAAGACATGCAAAAGTGTGTGCATGCAGATTTCACTGGGTCTTGTGTATCATTAAAGTTGGCCGAACAGTTGAAATCTGGACTCACTACTCAAAGAAAAAACTGACTATAACATCTTGTTTGGGATAGTCAACAGGTAATTTCAATCATTATTAATTATATATCTCGGCCTATTTAGTTCGTCATTTTTCATGATATGAACTATTTAATAACCCCTTTATTCATTTTCTTTGTCGGCGGGCAGGGCTTGGGCAAGGTTCATCAGCGTGACCCCAGGAGAATGGAAAAAAAAGCTTAAATGGTTTCGACCCAAGGTAAGTAATTATAGTACTAGCTAGCTAGCTAGCTGCCATCTCTTTAATTATCATGCTTGATTAATTATTATCTGATCAAATTCCATTCTCGTAAAGGCCCTGAAGCAGGCGCAGGGGACTGATCTGTGTGCACTCTGCGTTTGCGAGAACATTCGCATGATGGCGTCCGAAAGGAGCAGATCTCAAAGACAGGAATGGGTACGCTTGTCAAAACACTATTCACAATTTTTACGCCATTATCTATATCTAGTCACACAACTAATACACATGCATATTGATCTCTTTCTTAACAGTTCACAGAGGTGCGGGAGAAGCTCCTAGAAACGGAGCGCGTAGAAGCACTTCAAGAGGAAATAGCGGTATTTTTGCTCGACCAGGTCATAAATCCAAAGGGAGAATACTATTACCCGCTACCGCCCCCATGAAAACCACTTCCAATTGTCATCGTGCTCCGAAGGCACCAATTAGGCTAATGCCACTGGCTCCGAAGGCAACATGCATATGTAGGAGAAATTGTATATAGCTATACTTGTGTGTATGTGTGAATTAATTAATGTGATGGTTTGTGAGACACTGATGATATATATATATATATATATATATATATATATATATATATATATATATATATATATATATATATATATACATAACGTGTACAATGTGTAGTATCGTAAAATACCAGCAAACGAAAAAGAATTAAAATGGAAACACAAAATTAAATAAAAAAGAAATCATAAAACTAAAAACCCCCCAAACCTTATAGTACCGGTTGGTCTTACCAACCGGTACTAAAGGGCTCCAGGCCCCTTGAGCTGGCTCGTGCCACGTGGTTTCCCTTTAGCACCGGTTTGTGCTGAACCGGTACTAAAGGGGGGGGGGCTTTAGTGCCCACACTTTAGTGCCGGTGATGGAACCGGCACTAAAGGGCCTTACGAACCGGTGCTATTGCCCGGTTCTGCACTAGTGGAGGTGCGCTCCTCCCCTGCCCGAGGTGCTTCGCCAAGGTGCTCGCGCTGCAGGAGCTGCTCGATGTGGTGCTGCTGCAGGAGCTACTCGCCGTGGTGCTACAAGAGCTGCTCGCCGTGGTGCTGCAGGAGCTGCTCGCGCTCCAGCTCGAAGGGAGGCCGACGAGGACGACGCCATTTGGGCCGAGGTCGTCGAGGCAGGGGACGGCAACAGCATCCAAAGCTCGCCGGATCTCGCGGCGACGGCGACTTCCTCGCCAGGAGATGGAGGGGCGGGTGCTCTTCGGCTCCGCGGCGCTGGCGGCTGCCTTGCCGGGAAGATGTAGGGGCAGGTGCTCTTCGGATCCTGCGGCTCCGGCGGCCAGTGGCTGCCTCGCCGGCCGGATCGAGCGACGGTGCGGGCTCGAGAGCAGAGGTACGGCTACTGAAAACTACCACTTTGGGGATTTTGCAGCCACGTCAGCTCTGACGGGTGGGTCCCGCATGTCATAAACCTATTTAAATCGTCTAAACTGACCATTTTTCAAAACCGGTAGTTTTTTGTCACAAAATTAGAAAATTTTGATAGTTTTCAGTCAGTTTTTAAAAAGTGGTAGTTCCGTGGGACGGTAACCCCTAAAGTGGTAGTTTTTTGTCAATCACTCCACATTGGAGTATTAATTTATACACATATATATGCACGAGTGGAGCAAATCTCAAGTCTTCGGGGAGATGCTTGCTTCCACGAAGAGCAAGTGAGCACGTGAGCTTTAGGGCATCTCCAACCGTTGGCCCCCCAGGGGGCGTCTAAAAGCGCCGCCTGGGGTGAGCCGGCGCAAAAAATGACCCTGGGGGCGAGTCGGTCCCCAGGGCCGCCTAAGCGTATTTAAAAAAAAAATCGCTCGAAGTTATGATAAAACTAGTTATATTTCGCCAACCATGGCAAGTTTCGCAAATTCGTCCAAATATTACATTAACCTAATCTAAAGTAAAAGAAAGTGGCTGAAGTCGCCGCTGCCATCGCTGCCGCCGCCATCATCGCTGCCGGCCTTCTCCTCCTTGACGCTGGTGCCCTCGCTGACCCTGCCGGCGCCGCTTTGGCGAACAGGGCGGCGGCGTCGCCGTCGTCGTCGCTGTCGCATAAGACGACGAACCCGCCTTCCTCGCGGCCGCGTCGGCGCTCCTCGAAGCGGCGTAGTGCGGCGCACTGGCGCTCCTTCTCCTTCTCCCGGCGCGCCTTCTCCAACGCAATGGAGTCCTGGCGCGCCCATTCGAGGGCCGCGTCGTCGTCGTCGAACGCCGCGTTCATCGGCGCTGCTTCACGGGCGCCAGCCCGCTCCGTCTTCACGGCGCCAGCCCGGCTCCGCTTTTGCCTTTGACGAAGCGCGAGGAGCCGACGAGGACGAGGCGCGCGGCCGCCTCGTTGATGACGATGCGGCGGCGCTGCGAAAGTCGCGCCGCCGAGCGGCGTCTCGCTGCTGGCTCGGCCTTGACGCCGAGCAGCGCCAGAGAGCCGGAGGAATGGGAAGAAGAGCACGGCGAGGAGGAAGAAGAGGAAGCGCCAACCTCCTCGGCACCCATGGCCCGGCGCGTCGGTGCTGCGCCGGGCGCCACCTCGCCGGGGTACGCCAACGGCGGGTCGTTACCGCCCTCGAGGTACGTGAGCACGCCCTCGAGTGTGCGGCGGGACGCCCACCGCAGGCGGCGCCGCTGTTCTGCCGCCGCCGACCACCGGGCGCCACAGGTGGGCGCCAGCGCTGCTGCTTGGCGGCGCTGAAATACGCTGCCAGTGCCGCGTGGTTGTCGGGCGTCGATCGGGGAGGGAGCGTTGGCGTCGGTGAGGACGCGCGACGATGTCGACCTCCTCGGCGGCACTCCTCGCCGCCACGGCGTCGAACAACGGGAATGGGCACTCCCGGCGCCGAGCCTCCACCCGCTGGCCCGACACGCATGTCCGGCGGCGCCGGATGTTCGCTCGAACAGAGCGAGACTCTGTCATGAGCGAACGGCGGCCGCCGTTAGCGCCGCCTCGCCTCCGGGAAGCGTTCCGCCATGGCGACGGCGGGCTGGGCGGGCTCGGGAGAGGTAGAGGGAGGGCTGGGCGGCGGCGCCGGGAGAGGCAGGAGAGGGAGGGCTGGGCGGCGGCGGGGGGGGCTGGTGTGGGCACAGGCGAGTGGAGGCCGCCGGCTTTATAGCCGGGCCGCGCCCGTGTGTACGCTGCGGCGAGGGGGGGCGCGTGGCCGCCGTCCGTGAAGTGCCGCCGTGAGAATCAATGGCAAGGCTGATCGGCGGCAGCCTTGCCATTGATTCCAGCGGAACCGAGGCCGTTGGGGAAGACGAGGCGCTGAAGTCGCCGACGCGGCTGGCCAGCGTCTTTTTCGCGCTAAAACAGTTCGCCCGGCGCCCGCGGCGCCCCAGCGCCGGTTCGGGCTGGGTCCGCCGGCGCTTTATTTTCGCCCAAGCCGCTAAAATCGGGCTCTAGGGCGTGATCGGCGTTTTTTTGGCCGCGTGAAAAAATCGCCGGGAGGTCTTCCTGGGGGCGCGGCTGGAGATGCCCTTAACATCGGCTGTGTGTGTATGTGTGTGTGCGCGCGCGCGCGCATGATGCATTGGCTTTATAGCATTATGATTCAAAACATGTCTGCTAGCTACTACGTTCTTTCCCTCTTGCATATTTTTCCCTTCTGAAATTACTTGTCCAATCCGCAATCCGTTTTCCTCCGTAGCCGGTGAATATGAAGTTCCTTTTAACAAGAAAAAAAAGTGAACAAAATCCCTCTGCTGATGTTGCGCAAGAAGGCAAGAAGTGTATTCTAATCCCTTTGCTTGTCTTGGAATTCTAGTATAGCGAATAAAGCTCCTCCAGAATAAAGGCGAGAGAAAATTCTTCTTGTCTGTAATGGAATGGTCCTGCTGATAGCTTTCCAGCGTCCGGCCGGGAAAGCCAAATTAAACTCCGGTTAAGCTTGGCACCCGATCCACGGGGAAGAGAGATGGAGCTTTGGGTACATCATCGGAATGCATGCATGCATGAGCGGGCTGTGCTGTAATCAATGATTCGATTTTTCTTCTTTGAATAGTAGTACTTGTCAACTCTAGAGCGGATACATTTACATGTGAGCAACTGTTTTTTCAACTTGAGTTTTACGGACTAATCTTACATGGCAATTATCTATTGGATTAAGGGGAGGAAGGGGGCCCCACCCCGGTGAAAATCAGGGGTCGGAGAGAATTGTATGGAAAATCCCGTCTGTTTGTAGAGAGCGGTTAGTGGCAGAAAACTCGTCTGTTTGTAGAGCCTCTGCATATGGCCCCCACCTATCAGTGCCCGGGCTTGAGACAGGCGTTTTTTTATGTTTTTCATCGGTAGAAGAGGTAGGCGTTTCCGTGGGCCGAAAGCGGGTTTACAAGAACGTGCGTCTTGCAGTTCATGCAAATGCAAAAGCTTGAAACCAAGGGAAGTTTTTGCTAGTTTTCTTTTTGTGTAACCGACTGCAATGTGGAAGCTCACAAACGCACATGCACTTGTCTGCGGTGTGACATGTGCGAAGCTCGATTCCAGCTTTAGACCTATGAAACGCCGTCGACGCTAGGGAAATATCGTTGACGCACGAGCTGGGAAGTCGCCCGTCAGAGCCATAAGATGTTGGTGGCACCCCTTTGGAAAACGGGTTATCGTCCCGGAGAAGAAGGTTGCACGACCATCCCAGATCCGACTAGGAGGAACCGGGAGAAATAGCCTCACAAGTTCCCCAACGCCGCCGAAGCTAGCCAAGCGACGTTGGTCGGAGAAGGAGCAGAGGACCAACGGATGAAGTAGGACTGCCCACTCCGCCAAAAGACACCTTCGAAGATAATCTGCATAACACACAGACACAATAATAACCACCACCTTACAAGAGCAATCCCTTGCCCCTCCTCTACACATCCGATGAGGTGAACCAAAAATCAGGAAAACATTATTCTTGATCTACACGTTGTCACCATCACCGCCACCGGAAAAAAAAAACTCTAATCCTCAAAGACGTGAATATAGCGATGCAACTTGGATCCATGGTATGATATAAAGATGAACTATAACATCCCCTCAGAAACAAAAAGAAAGAAGAACTATAACATGCATGAGAAAGAATACTACAAAGTTCAAATATATGTTAACCATGTGCATGCACTGAAGTACACAATGTGGGAAGGGAAAACACTTCAAATGAAAAACGGTGAAGGATCGGTTCTAGTGCGCATGGATCCCATGACCACACGCACCATACATGACACTTGGAGCTGGCATTAGCTAGCAAGACACAATACAAATCATTTGTACATGTGCACGTCTCACACATGTCGTGAGCTTGTGCGCTAGCTTATTTGCAAAAGGGAACACACTTGCTATTTACAAAAATATTAAAGATATCATCCGCAAAAGAAAAAAATATTAAAGATACAATGCACAATGTTTCTTTAGTTGACGCTCGTCGGTGAAGCCGGGGCAGACGATGTTGTCTTGGAGCTCGACATCTTGGTGATCATGCCGGTGGTAGTGGTAGCTAAGCATCTGGTGGTGGTAGAAAAGGGCCTAGTAAACGCATGAGTTGGAGGACATGCGTCACGAACTCCCCGCCGGTACTGAGATGATGAGCATGGAAATCACCCCCACAGCGAGGCGCGATGTAGAAAAACATCTCCAGCCATACATCTCCAATGAGGCCCCAGCGGCCATCTCTAGGCATGGTATTCAGCTCGTCGGCCACTCTACATGCACGAGGCACCACTGGAGAACGAATAGCCTTTATATTGTTTTTAAGAAGTTGCATCTGAGTTGCCGGTTGGCTGCTGCTGCCGCCCATATCGTCTGTATCGGCTGATTGTGGCTTTTCTCTGTTATTAGCTTCAAGCACCATCCTAATAGCTCGACCCCTACTGGCTACATCAGCATATGGTCCAATAGCTTCCCTGATTTCCTTATGGGCGAGCAAAGGTACGAGTTTGGAGCTTCCTGTAGGCATCACACCACACGTGAAGACAAGGTACATGATATAGTTTGATAGATCCCTGCTCACCCTTGTCTTCTTAGGTGGATCATTGCTGTTTTCTTCAGTCAAGTAGCATATCTCCGTTGCAATGTGCCAGATCAGCACACTTGTTTGCAGGTCAGTGCTATCGATGGTCGTGCGCATAGCGGTCCACCTATCAAGCGCTAGCTGTCCACGAAAACTAGCAAAGTTCCAGCCTGCTTGCTCCCCTGTTCCCAACTCTAACAATTTGTCCAGAACAAACTCCTCAAGATCTTTACTTACGGGGATTCTTGAAAATTCCTTGAGATATTTACTGTTGGGAATTACTGAAAATGTCATTTTAATCCACCGTGATACAACTGACATGATGCCTGTGGAAGCTCGCTCCATGTGGTATTCGAACATGTTATACTGTCCAAGCATTTTGGACCAATGTTTTCTATGTCGGCCTGCGGGGTGAACATAGTTGGCTACACACAAGGCTATAGGGGCAAGTGGAAAAGATGTTGGTGCTTCACTTGATGCGAAGTAGGAAAGAAGGGACATCAAGAGAGATGCCACCTCAAGGATTATGGCCCCTAGGAGTAATATGTAGGAGATCGTGACATCGGTATGGCTGTAGAGTTGGGCCTTTTCGGCAACCATGAAGAGTTCCAATGTTATCAAGGCCGAGATAACTGGGAAGAGCAAGAGCAATGCCATAATGTGAAGAAATGCTATGCGTAGTTTTTTGTGCTCAAAATATTTGGACACTGTTATGCTGAAACAGTTAATCCACATAAAATGAAGCACAGCCTTGGTGTAGACACGTTCATATGAACGAACAAGCATTATACCAACATAAATGTAGGCATTGGAGCGGTCTGCGCTATACTTGAGCATATTGAGCAAGTCTGGTATGATAGTCGCGCACTCAATAGTAGCCCTATCATTGAGTGGAGTATCCAACAATATATGTGATGAACTGGTAGGGGGCATTAGCTTCGAGTTGATGTCTCTGCGCATCATATAATGTACTCTCCGCCTTAGTATATCCTCAAATGATTCCTTTTGAACAATGCCTGGTATATAGTACATATCGTGTACATATTTATCCAAATTAGACACGGTAAAATCCTCGAGGAGCTTCGGACTAGATGTGTAAAGACAAAAGATACGCCCGATGTACTTAAAAACCCCAGACAAGAACATGAGCACCGTGGCGGCCAGGAGTCGGCTATCTTGCCAAGACGATATCGAGATGACATAGCCGGCCACCGATGCTTGGGTGACCAATCCTAGAAGGTGGCGCTGCCAGAGGTTGTTGTCTTGCATGGAGAAGGCAGTGATAGTGTCCTGCCCTCCCATGTGGAGGAGCAGAAACGGCGCCCAGAAGATAAGAAGATGGTGTGAGCCACTTGCATGGACCGCGAGATGTCCAAGAACGAAAATGGCCATAGAGTCGGCTGATAAGTAGGCCAACCATATAAGGGAATTGAGTATGCGGGACACACTATGCCTCCGCATCCCTGATGCAAAGAAGAGGAATACTTGTAGGGAAAAGCTCGCAAGTATGAGACAATGGATCTCCCATTCGTTCCAGAGAACTTGGATGGCCTGCAAACTGCCGATTGCAAAACCCAAAGGAAAAAAATCGTCACTCACTAGATCGACTAATACTTTATTCTTTGCATGTGTATTAATATGTGCTAGTTTTTTTAAATATCCAGCATAACTTATATTAAAAAAAATCTAATTCTCATTTATTTGAGATTTTTGCAGATGTCAAACACACCCAAAGCTACATATATTTATAATAAATTGTATCATTGACATAGTGTAAATTTAGCAACATGTAACTACTATTTAGTCTATCTCTAGGGTTTATACGGAGTAAGATTTGTATCATGATGGTTGGATGTTGGTCAAAAAGATGTAAAAGGTGACTGGGATCCAACCATATTGCAGCCAGATATAGTAATTTCTCCTTCCTAAAAAAAAGTGTTCCTCTTTGTTTTGTCCTATAACTCAGAAAAATATCATCATCTACAATATCAAATCAATGTCCAGAAAATTATTATGAAGTTAGTTTATTTATTCAGTATATGAATTGTTAATATTTCTGTTAAACTAACACAAATTACCAATTTCCTTTTTTCCTTTTGAGGATCCTAATTACTAGTTTCGCATGCGTTGCAGAGTTAGTCCATGTAATCTTCCCCGCAAAAACAAAAGTCCATGTACTCTACATACTTCCTCCATTTCATTTATCTTCACATATTAGAAAGTTTGACTAAGTTTGTAGGAAAAATATCAACAATCACAATACTCAACCACGTCACGAAATATATTTTCATACTGATTTTTTTGGTATCATAGATGTTGATATTTTTCAATATAAAACGGATGGAGTACTTTAGGAATGTCTGGCATAAGTCGTGACTTAAAAGAAGATATATAAGAAAACGAAAGCAGGGAGTTGCATGTATTGTTACCTTTGTTTTTGGATCGCATTGCCCCCTCCAACTTCCTCAAAACTTATTGGCCTCATTGAATAAGGTGGATATGGATAGACAAGAAAACCAAGTGAATGGTGCGAGATGTTATGTTGCTGCCTCATTGAATAAGGTGGATATGCATATTAATTTATACATGTGTGTACGAATGTAGTAAAACCCAAGTAACGGGGAGGATGCTTGCTTCCACGAAGAGCAAGTATGCACGTGAGCTTTGCGCATGCATATTGGTTGTATGAAAAAATAAGTTCCCAAGTTACTAAGATACAAGTAATATAAGATATATTTTCATACACTTATAATGATATAATTTTATATCCGTTTCATGCTGCTTTTTTTTCATAAGAAACACCGGAAACAATCCACTTTAATAAGATTCAAGAAGCGTCAAACCATTTTCAACAAAGGGTGGAAGAAGCGTCAAACCTGTATACTCCCTTTGTCCGAAAATACTTGTCGGAGAAATGGATAAAAATATGTGTATCTTATTTTCTAATGGAGAGAGACGAATCTTCTAATCATAGTGGGCTAACCATCGTGGTTATCTCTCCGTTTCATGTTTAATATGTTCTGAATATATATACCCGGTTCCATAAAAGAAATGTAGCTACGTCCTTTTTCCATTTTCATAAAATTTCTCAAAGAGTAACTATCCAATCCGCAATCCATTTCCGTCCACGGCTGGTGAATATATGAACTTCCTATTTTAAAAAGGGAGAATAAAATTCCTCTGCTATGACGTGCAGAGAAGCAAGGACTATTCTAATCCCTTTGCTTGTCTTGTATGCAATTCCAGAATAAAGTTCCTCTTGGAAAAGAGAGTAAAATTCCTCTGTTCTGTAGTAAAGGAATGGTCCTGCAAATTCCAGCATCCGGGAAAACCATACTCCGGTGACGCTTGGCATCCCGTGCTTTACCCGATCGACGGGGAAGAGGCGGAGCTTTCGATCTGGACGCATGAAAGCTCTCGGTTTTGCTTGTTTGCTCGACATTTCACATGTGCTTCTTGCGTGAGAATAGATCTCTGCTAGACTAATCGAAAGCTGTTACTCGCTCTGTAAACAAATATAAGATCGTTTAGATCACCACTGCACATCCGCGCGGCTAAATTGAGCAAGATAGATCGTTACATTTGTATTTTCATGTAGTATTTCTATTTTGCGGGTTGTATTTTCAGTACTTGTTAGGGGCCACCTATTTTTGCCAGTTGCCTAGAAAAAAATTGCTCTCAATGAAACGGCTAGGACATCTTCCTCATCCCAACGGTGACCCACGCCAACGTACCGTCGTCAACCCACCACCGCTCCTCCACACGCGGCACCATGGCTAACCGTGTCTTCCCTGGCTCTAGTGCGGTTTTGGCTCACCCTCATCATCCAGCTTGGACGCTACTGTTCGCACATGAACACGTCGATGTCTTCGTCACTAGAGGATCCATTTCCTACTAGGCTACACAGAGTCCTTGAATCCGACGCTTTGTCTGGGGTGTTAAAGATGCATATGTATTCTAGCAAAAACTCCAAAAAATTCTAAAAATAAGAGTTAATTTCACTTTTTACCCCAAGTTTTATGTTTGTTTTGTGACAGGTATTACTCCATTTAGTAAAAATCTCAATTCAAACGCCATTTAAGCAAACTTTTGTGACATTCTACCCCCTTTAGGGGTTGTTTGGATAGCAAGATTATAGGAAATTAGTTTTCGTTAAATTCAATTTCCGAATCATGCGAGCGACCAATCCTTGATCTTCAAGAGCACTTGCATCACCAATTGGTCCGGCGTCCGTTGATCATGAACTCTGCTGAACACCCTCCATTGACTTTATCTTTCCCGGCCCAGAAGAATGCCCGCATCCATTTATTAATCTCTTCGAAGACCCAGACCGGAGCAGATTTGATGAGAATTAACCTGCCCAGCCAATGTATCAACCTTCTCTGCAAAGTTAGGACCACTTTCCTCACCTGGTCAAACATCAGTTGCCAGTCAGCGCGTCCCAGCTGGTGGATTGCCAATGGGATTCCAACATACTTGCACGGAAATGCGCCCAATTGGTAGCGAAGCATCGCTCTGACTCTACGTCCACCCTCCTCAGATCCATGGATCAAGATCGCCGCTGATTTGGTGAAGTTAATCTTGAGCCCCGACGCTTCGCCAAACACCTCCAAGAGTTCCCTAACACAATGCATGTCTTGCACCTCCGGCTTTACGAACATGGCAACGTCATCGGCATAAATAGACAGCCTTTGCAGTGGATCAATACCGCGGAACGAGCTCAGCACACCCTCGGCTGCGGAGGAGGAAGTGATGCACGGGTGGGAGATGAGGCGTTGTGGTTGACGAACGGTGTTTGAGTGCTGGACGAAGCCGATATATGCCATTGAAGGAATTGTATAATTGTGTTTCCTCATTAGTACATATATACTTGTTGTAACAGAAAACTAACCAAAACTAGTTTTCCTAAAAATCGTCCACAAAGTGGTTTTCTAAAATCTCATGTATAATCATTGATATTCAAACAACTACTTAGATTGTTTTCTCAATTCTTACTGTTGACTGTACCTACCACATTTGCGGTTTATTTTTGGTTTTTGGATGATCTCTTTTTTTTTTCAAAGAATGAACCAAACCACTGCAACAACAACAAAAGAACTCGTGCGCTTCTTTCCCTTTCCACCAACTGCACGAGCACCACCTCCTTCCCCACCACACCACCTTCACCATTACTTGGGGACGATGCCACCTCGCTGTTGCCCGGGCTTCATGCCACTTCGTCCCAATCCACTTTCCTATCCCCTATGTGAACCGCGCAGCCGCGCACCAACCAGCCCCGTCACACGAGCCACCTTCGAGCGCTCCATAGGAGGTGGGCGGTGAAATCATCAATACGGTTGACCAGAGGGGGGCGGGGGTGAATAGAAGACTGCAAATCTTAAGATTAATTACTATTTTTAGGAATTTGAGGATAAAGTAAATTATCTAAATATGCAGCTAGATGGACACAACCTATATGGCAAGCAAGCTTAAGACAAAGTATGCTAGGCAACATTATAATTAGTAGGCCGACAAGCATACAAAGCAATGTCTAAAGATTAATCACAAGTGAGTCGGGGGCGCAGATTTTATCCTGAGTTCACGCTTCCTTGGGGAAGTGCTAATCTCGTTGGAGCGGTGTCGAAGCCAAGGCTCCGGAATGCCATCGAAGGCTCACCGTATTCTCCCTAAGTCACTCCCAATGGATGAACCTCAAAGCACTCGACATTGGTCTTGAAGATGGCCACCACACCTTTACATATGTCTCCAATTCAAAGTGGGGAAAAAGAAATAAATTATATTAGAAAGATAAACCCATTCTCCCTAAAAAAGATAAACCCATTCAAAGTGAGGATAAATAAATAAATTCAATTAGTACCCAATTAAACATGATTATTGCTTAAATTAATTAGAACTTTAGTGTTTGTTGATAGCCAAACGATGCAATTGATGTTGGGCAGAGTACTACTGAGCATGTCAGGCTGAGAGTAGCCCACCCTAGATATACATCATAACTAGATCGTCGATGGCGCGCGTTGCCGTGCCCGTCTATTTTGAATGTTGCATGAGTGTTAGAAATTTATCTACAAACAAAGAGTTTATGTTAGTTTATACATATAATAATATGTTGATACAAGGTGATAGTGTCTCCCATGAAGCTGATAATAGCTTGTCCATTAATACATATGGAATAATTTTGCACATCAATTGTAGCAGTGTCTTATTGTGTGGGATAATTTGTTTGCACAATGTTCTATTGCTTAAATCAACTTTGTTTTCCCCATAATGAAGCATGTTTTTTTTCTAATGTAAGATCACATTGGACAAATCAGATTCAAGGCCCCTGAATGGTTATAGTGAGAACAGAAATGAAAGGAGTAAGCTTTCAGATGATTGCACATTCAAATCTGCCAAATACTTATGAGTACATAACTAAAAGAAGGGCATGTTCAGGGATTTGCTAAATGCAGCATTCCAAGGGCACAAATAACCCAAGTACATGATGGCATAATAATACAGGGACTATATATGATCTTAAACATTACACTCGTATTTAGTTAAAGAAAATGCTAAGTATTTCGTATATGGGGAAATTACAGAACTTGTAGCCTTTGGGCGACACAAATATTGAATGGTTTTATTTCAATATTACTGCGTTCCAAGATGCTGCAGTCAATCTTCTTACTCTAAAACTTCACAAATATCAAAGGCCTTGAGCTTAAAGCTTTATTACGAGTGCAACCCAAAAGGCCGCTATCAATCTTGTTCCTACAAAAAATTCCAAATTTAAGAAGTTTAGAAATCATTTGAAATTTGACCACGAAAGCTATGTAGTAGTATTATGTTATGCACTTACATTTTTTTGTTTGATACCAATTACTTGGAGTGAAGCTAAGCTTACAAGTGCAGCAACAAACTTTCTGTTGGTTGTGGGCAATGAAGGAGGCGGACTCCGGCGATGCTGGGCAAAGGGGACGGTAGGCAGCCCATGATGACCCACAAGTATATGAGGTCAATTGTAGTCTTTTCGATAAGTAAGAGTGTCGAACCCAACGAGGAGTAGAAGGAAATGACAAGTGGTTTTCAGCAAGGTAATGTCTGCAAGTGCTAAAATTGTAAGTAGCGGAGTAGTTTGATAGCAAGATAATTTGTAACGAGCAAGTAACGATAGTAGTAACAAAAGTGCAGCAAGGTAGGCCAATCCTTTGAGGCAAAGGACAGGCCAAAATGATCTCGCATGATAAGCAAAGTGTTCTTGAGGGTACACGGGAATTTCATCTAGTCACTTTCATCATGTTGGCTTAATTCGTGTTCGGTACTTTGATAATTTGATATGTGGGTGGACCGGTGCTTAGGTGCTGTTCTTACTTGAACAAACCTCTTATTTATGATTAACCCTCTCGCAATCATCCGCAACTACGAGAAAAGTATTAAGAATAAATTCTAACCATAGCATTAAACTTTTGGATCCAATCGGTCCCTTACGGAATAGCGAATAAACTGGGGTTTAAGCTTCTGTCACTCTCACAACCCACCATCTAATAACTACTCCACAATGCATTCCCTTAGGCCCAAATATGGTGAAGTGTCATGTAGTAGATGTTCACAGGACACCACTAAGAGAATGACAACATACATATCATCAAAATATAGAACACATATCAAGTTCACATGATTACTTGCAACATGATTTCTCCCATAACCTCAAGAACGAAAGTAACTACTCAGAAATGACAACATGCTCAAGATCAGAGGGGTATTAAATAGAATAATGGATCTGAACATATAATCGTCCACCAAATAAACCATATAGTAATCAACTACAAGATGTAATCAACACTACTAGTCACCCACAAGCACCAATCTATAGTTTTGATACAAAGATTGAACACAAGAGATGATCTAGGGTTTGAGAGGAGTTGGTGATGTGAAGATGTTGATGAAGATAGCCCTCCCCAAGATGGGAGAGTTGTTGGTGGACGATGATTTCCCCCTCCGGGAGGAAAGTTCCCCCAGCGGAATCGCTCCGCGGGAGGGCAAAAGTGCTCCTGCCCAAGTTCCGCCTCGAGGCAGTGGCGCTTCGTCCCGAATGTCCTCCTCTGATTTTTTCTAGGTCAAAATGACTTATATACCAGAAGATGGGCACCGAAGGTGGGCCGAGGAGGGCAGCACCCACCAGGGCGCGCCTGGGCCTCCTGGCGCGCCCAGGTGGGTTGTGCCCATCTGATGGCACCCTCTAGTACTTATTTGATCCAATATTTATTAAATATTTCAGAAAAAATCCTCGGGAAGTTTCAGCTCATTTGGAGTTGTGCAGAATAGGTAGCTTGATGTAGCCTTTTCAGGTCCTGATTTCCAGCTGCCAGAATTCTCCCCCTTGGTGAATACCTTGCATATTATGAGAGAAAAGGCATTAGAATTACTCCAAAAATCATTATAATACAATAAAACAACATAAATAACAGTAGGAAAACATGATGCAAAATGGACGTTTCAGCCCACCGCTATATCCCTCTGCCACAAGCTATGGCTCCAACTGCTATGGGCAACAATGACGAGGACCTGCAGATCATCGCCCCACCAGCATTGCTGGCTCGCCGACGTCCTCCTCCCATCATCGTCATCGATGAGGACGAAGAGGAGGTGCCAGAGCTGCCACCTCCCACTCAAGTCAAGTAAGAGGTGCGACGATCAGGCCGCATAGCAGGGGAGGAGCCTAACAATCTGAAACTGTGACTTTTAGATTTAGTTACATCGGTTATCGCCAGTGTTTGCAAGCTTAGTGAGATTCAGTTCTGTCAATGTTGTTTGGTGTTAACAAGTTTAGTGTTTAAGTTTCTTTGAAACATTTTAATTGTCTATGTGTTATCTTTGCATGTAAGACTAAATTCTATCTATGGGAGACTAAGTGTCTTTCAGAACTTTTGTCTGAACTTCTCTGAATTTGGCTGAACCTTTCAGAACTTGTTTAGATACTGTTTAACTTTTTTGCAGGCCGCGATGAAGCAATTTCTGAAGTAAACAGATCTCAGCAACAATTTATGATACAACACACAGAAATAAACTGCATCAGACTTAGATAATTTATTTCTTAACTTAACTTATTACCAGTTCTCAGCATCAGGATAATATTTGTGCAGTACAGATCAGGGGGCAATCAGCACCCCCCCACACCAACCAAAATGATCTGAACCCATTATAGTTCTTAGGCAGTTCATAGTTGATATTAATATTAAGATGCATATTTGCATCAGGTTGATCAGTCCTAGGCCAATTATACATACTAGGAAAATTGACCGTGCATTGCAACGGGGAGCACACCATCAAAACATTGTCATGGGTGTGAAAACATGCATGAAAAAAGAGGATTATATGTGTTTTTACCTTCTTGTCGCATCCTGATTGATGCCTTTTTACTGTTGTGTACAGTGACGTGGCCGTGTACACACCATTCCCTAATATCATATCCGCCTCAGGAGTATTGTACATTATATTTTTCATCTATATATTTGTAAGAAGTAAGATCATGGTTCGAATAAAGTCTTTCGGCTGACCATTGCTCGTCATATAATCTCAAAATAACCTATGCATAATCGGACTCGCCAAAATAAGGACGATGTGTTGTATTTCTCTGATGTTATGTTTTCTACACATGCAACGGTAGTTTCTAAGGAAAATAATCTTAGTAAAACAACTAAAATAAAAATGAAGGATATTTTTCTGGGATTTGATACGAACATCAATATATATGCTCAATTTTTACTCCACGAGGGAAAACAAAAAATCTGCAAATGAATGACAATTGACGAGCTGTTATTAGGGTTGAAATGAGATTGCTATATGAGCTGAGTATTTCCTCCTAATTTTACTTTTCTGTCGATCATCTGGAAGAAAGACTGTTATATGTTTCTAGTGACTTGGTCAGAACTTGAATTCCATGTTATATGCAGCACTACATGACTGCCTTAACACCCTTTTTAAGAGTACATGTGCTAATCTGATAATCCAAATCAAAAATATGCTAATGTTAGAACAAAAATATGCAAAAGGAAGTAAATTACAATATATACATTGAAGATAATTACTAAAAACATAATTCCATAATGGCGCTAGCTGACTTGTATTATTCTTGTAGCATGATACTACTACTGCTTGCTTGTTTGATTAACTGTTGGGTCAGAATTCCTATTCACTTGAGAAAGTAAGTAAATCTTCTTCTGGTGCATGATACCACTTTTTGTGTTCATCATGCACTGCGAATTTTACCAATTGTGTATAAAATAAACTGAAGCTATCAATTTGATGTGAGATCTATCAAAATGGCTAACAAAATGATGCCAATTTATACATTTGCAAACATCTATTGTGTTGCTTCTTACCCAAGTATCTTCACAGGTTTACAGATACATGCACAACCTTCACTATGAAGTTAATTATCTAGTAAATCATCTTTTCCTTCCTTCATTGTGCTTCGTTGCTTTGGTCTCCTCAACGAAGTCATCCAAGGCTAGATCAGTGCAAGCCTTTGGATTGACATGAGAGAAGGGGCTCTACTTCAACCAGTTCTGCATGTCCCCCAAAGTAACCTTAGTTACAGAAGTATGGAGACACAGTTTTGGTATGCTTCTTGTAATCTCAAGTTCTTGAGCCAAAAATGTGAAGGAATGAATGGAAAACGCTCAATTATTATCATGATGTGGTAAAGCTAGACGCGCTAACGCAATCAAAAACTAAATTAGTATCAAGGGACAAAGTAGCATACAACTTTATTCTCTGTCATATTCGGTATTTGGGACTGTGGTGGGAGTATTTAACCGTAAAATGTATCCTACTTGAACTGCGGTTTGACTCCCAAACAAAGCAAAGGAGTTCTCTATAAATAAAAGAAAAAAAATCAGCAACTACTTTTCTCGGCTCCTTTTTTTTGGACTGCTGGTTAACTCGCAACAAAGCAAAGGAGTTTTCTATAAATAAAAGAAAAAAACAACTAATTTTCTCTCCTCTCTTTTTTGAACTGCTGGTTGACTCCCAAACAAAGCAAAGGAGTTTTCTATAAATAAAGGAAACAAAAAAATGATGAGAGAACCTGAGATTGAACTCAGGACTCCCGTGTGCAATGGTGAGGCACAAACCATTGTGCTTTGGCACACATTGAACCTTTCTCTTTAATAAACTAAAGCCACCGCCGACATGAGAACTGGAGAAACGAACCTTTTTTTCACTTACGGTGGCATGGGGGGGGGGTAATTATTGGCAGCTTCTGGGGTAATCTTAATGACGGACGACCAGAAGCATTGCATGCTTTATTATTAGGGAAAGATTGGCCGAAAATCCGCATCTGAGCCCAGATGCTCCCGCTCAAAAAAAAAATTCAAAACAAATACTAGGAAAATTCAAAAAAATCCAATTTTTTTGTGTAGTATATAATTTGTTGCGTGAGGTCCGCTGCAAATTGCAACTCATTTGGACATTTGAGCAGCTCTCGGCAAAAAAGACAAATTGGGTCAAAACAGTTTGTGAATAGTAAACTTTTTTACAGACCCAATTTTGTCTTTTTTGCCGAGAGATGCTCAAATGTCCAAACAGTTGAATTTTGCAGCGAACCTCATGCATCAAATTATCTAACACACACAAAAATTGGAATTTTTTGAATTTTTCTAGTATTTGTTTTGAGTTTTTTCGTCGGCGCGGGTGCAGCTGAGCCCGGGAGCCAAATTGGCCTTCTCGCCTCATATATACTTACCATCCAGAGCTGCCACTTCACTTCTCCATCACAACTTCCTTGATCTTGTCCAGCTTTTCCTTGCACCCCTGACCAACCTTCAGGAGCTCAGCAATGACATTCCCTAGCTTCTTCTTCTCTTATTTAAGGAGGTCTCTATCCACCTCTATCTCCTTCATGGCCTTCCTTGTGTTTTGGATTTTATCAGCTTGACTCTGAAGGATGCACCTCTGTTCTTTTTTGAGCTTAAGCTTCTCCATTTGAAGCTCAATCTTTGCCTGCTCCTCAAGTTGTTTTTTCTTATCCTTTAGTTCATTGATTGCCTAGCTGGTGCAATCCATGTCATGAGATTTCATTCCATCCTGATAATCAAACAACTTGGACACATCATCCACTAGCTGGCTGTATTGATTGGCCAGAGAATCAAGCTCCTTCTTTAGTTCTGCAACCTCTATCCCATGAGCCTCATTATCCTGGACTCTACCAAGGTTCTGCTCATGATACATATCCCGGAGCTTGCTTAAGCACCTTTGCAGAATTACAGGCCAATGGGCATCTACCTATTTCAGAACACCACAGTTCACAACATCCTGAAAATTAAGTTAAATTTACAGTGAGTTGTATTGTTCAGTAACAAACAAATTCAGAATAACAAATCATAAACACTAATCATATACATAGCTACACTAGCTAGCTCTATACTAAAAATACAAAACATTGCTATGTTTCCAGTGCTCTTTGCTACAAAGTACAGTATTCAGACATAGCAATGCTTTTACACTTCAGCAAAATTCAGAATAACACCAACTATGCTAATCAAATCCATGACAACTTGGTCCATTACCTGAGTAGCACATCCTATGAATCTCCTGCCGGTGTCAGTGCCTTCAAATGCCACAAACTTGCCTGGCCTCTGCCTGTGCAAAATGCACCTTCGCTCAGATTCAGTCACAAGCCCGCAGAAACTTGGGTCTATCACAGTGTCAGGAGTTTGCTGCAGCAGCAAAAACATATATATCAACTACAGCTCACACATATGAACTTAAATGGAAAAAATCCCGTTTATCTTCAAACCATAACTCTAACCCTAGAAGGGACATGAGAGGAGAAGAGAGGGAGAGGAGAGGAGAGGGAGAGGAGAGAGTGAGTTGACTTACAAAGTACTCCATCTGCATGCTACTGAACTCGCTCATGTACACGTCATCATCGGAGGCCTCGTTACTGTTGGGCCACGACGGCATGGTCGCGGCGTAACCGGAATGCGAAAAGATGAAACAGAAGCAGAGGAGAGCATGGAGTGGAGTGGGCTCGGGGAAGAGTGAGATCGGGTGGGGACGAGCTGGCCGGTCGGCTAGGTTAATCCTGGTTCGACCCGGTGCCATCGACAGGCTGCTCTAACGGCGGCAAGCGTGCGCCGTTAGCCGTTAGGCCGGCCGACAGCCTGGCAGGTGGGCCACTGTTTCAGAAGCGCGGTTAAAACAGTTCAAACGACCATCAGCTAGACTTGGTAGTTTTTAGTACAAAATTAGAAAACTTTGGTAGTTTTCTGTCAGATTTAAAAAACTGGTAGTTATGTGGGACCTGAACCTCTAAAGTGGCAGTTTTTTGTCAATCACTCTAAATATCCAGCTAGTGGTTGTTTGTGTCTCCCATATTTAATACTCCCTCCGTTCTCAAAAATTTGTCTTTCTAGAGATATGAACAAGTGACTACATACGAAGCAAAATGACTCAATCTACACTCTAAAATATGTCTACGTACGTCCGTATGTTGTAATTCATTTGAAATGTCTAGAAAGACAAATATTTGAAAACGGAGGGAGTAGTATAGTATGTACACCCAGTTCCATAAAAAATGCCTGTTATGTCCGTTTTCTCGTTTTCATAAGGTTTCTCTAAAATCAATTACTATCCAATCCGCAATCCGTCTTCGTCCATGACTAGCTGCATAATATGAACTTCCTCTTTAGAAAAGCGAACAAAATTCCTCCTCGTTTAAGAAGGCAAGAACCATATTCTATTCGCTTTGCTTGTCTTGGAATTCCAGTTATAAAGTTTCTTCTGTAGAAAAAGAGAATAAGATCCCTCCGTTCATCAGTAACGGAATGGTCCTGCACTCCTTGTCTCCTGCTCGTCGATACCTTGCTCGATGGCATCAGCGAAATTCCAGCTCCGTACATCATCGGGGTCGATGGGGGAAGAGAGAGGACTGTGGTGTAAGCATAAAATCGATTTTTCTTCGTCTGGCATGGAACGCTGCCATCCACTGCACTGGAGCTGGCCGCTCTCTTGGTCCTGCCTCTCGCTCTCTCCTTTCAAATATTGTTCGGAATTTCAAAAAATCTTCATATATACTCCCTCCATACCATATTATGGTACAGAGGAAGTAGATTCAGAAAATGTTTGTGTTTTCCTGTTTCTGTTTGCAGTTAAAAAAATGTTCCCATTTTTAAAAAATGAGTTCTCAACTAAAATCTCAAGTTTTCTGAAAAATTGTTCACAAGTTTTCTGCAAAAAAATTCACAAGTTTTCTGATAAATTGTTCACAAATTTTCATGATGTTCACGTTTCAAAAAATTACATTTTTTCAAAAATAAATTCGTATTTTGAATTTGTCAAAAAAACCGAGTCTGCCGCTGATGTTTATTTTTACGAAAAATGTATTTGGCAACCGTGTGGCAGATTGCGAAACTGCCACACGCATCCAGCGCCGTCAGTTCCCTCCCGATCTCCTTCCTTCCTCGCACGTTCTCTCAATTTCTTTCCTTTCCCGCACGCCTCCCGATCTCCTTCCTTTCCCGCACGCCCTCCCCCGATTTCTTTCCTTTCCCTCACGCCCTCCCCGATTTTACCGGGCACACCCGCTCGTGCCTTCCTAATTTTCATAATCGTGAATTATGGCCCACACGCCTTCCTGATTTTCAGCAAAAATAATGCTTGAACTAGGATTTGATCTCTGTTCTGCAAGTAATCAACAAAGGGAGCTAACCACCTCACCTATGGCACTATTTGTTGAACAAACTAAGGGAAATTCTGTTTTTGACATGTTCGTGGTAACTTTGATCATTGGGAATAAATTTGTTGAACCCGACCCCCGGTAATTTCTGTAAATAGCACGATAACATTCACGCCATAGACCTGATAATTTAGATACAAACATCGTGGTAACTTTAACCATTGGGGAAGACAAATGTGAAAAGATACCCGATAATTTATGTGTAAATAAATGGTAATATACGCATCGCACATCTGATAACCGAGGTAGAAACACCATGGTAACTTTGACCGTAGGGATTTTTTTGAAAAGATACTCCGGCATCTTCTGTGTAAATAGCATGGTAGTATACCTCCCTCCCCTGGCATTTTTATGTGTAAATAGCATGAAAACATATGCACTGCGATAACTAAACACCATGATAAGTTTTTGACCCGTGGGGGGAGGGGGATTTGCTAAAACATACCCCTGATAAATTTTGTGTAAATAGCATATGATATTTTAAGCACTACGGGCTTGATAGGTTACCTAGAATCACCATGATAATTTTTTGTCCCGGGAACAAGTTGTTCAAAACATCCTCAATATTTTTTGTGTAAATAACATGATAATATAAGCACCGCATAACCGATAACTTGCAATATAAACATGATGGTAACTTTTTTATCAAAGGAAACTAAGTTGTTAAAAACATACGCTCGCCTCGCGCGTGGGCCTCTTGGTTGAACAGAACGCATGGCGTGCCACGAGAAAGTCACATAATGTTTAGTGTCATGAGGGGCACACGTGCTATAGGCGTGATAAGTTACGCAAAAACTTCGTGGTAATTTTTGACCTATGGAAAAAGCTACCGAAACACACCCAGGTTTTTAGGTGCAAGTATCATGATAATATACGAACTGTAGACCCGGTAACTCATGTACAATCCCTCATGATAACTTTGACCGGGGGGGGGGGGGGGAGTTTGATGTACATATACCCTCATAACTTATGTGTAAGTACCACGGTATTTTACGCATCGAAGACCTTATAACTTGTGTACAAAACACAGAGGTAACTTTGAACGGATGTAATTGTTGAAGCATAGATACCTGGTACATTCTATGTAAATAGCACGGTAAGTTATGCAACACATGCCTGATAACTTGCATACAAATATCATGGTAACTTTGTCCCGAGGAGAAATCATGTGGTAGACGTGAAGAAGTGACAGTTTTTTCAAGGGTGGGCGCCCGAGATGTGCGGAAGAAACAGGTTTCTCGGGCGAGCCTACAGGGTCGTTTTGGAGGAGGTGAGGTCAAAGGACGAGGAATCGTGTGATACTTTAAAATGAAAAAAGTAGAGGTGTGACAGTTTTGCTTATATGGCACACATGTGTCAAATATCACAGTCCTTATTTTTAATATTTCGTGCTACTTATTAGTCAGTAACGGTCGTCATCTCTAGTGGCTAACAACGTGCTACGCCAGCAGGAGGCCTCTTGGTTCGATCCCTGGCAAAATACTCATTCACTCATACTGGACGTTGCAACATGCAGTTCAACTCTAAGCCACAGCCCAGACATGCACACATCCTAACTCATCACACATGCCACCTCATCAAACAAACTAACTATATCACTCTTAACATGCATGAAAAGTGATATCATCCAAAAATATTGCAACCAATCACCGCAGCAACCCACGGGGCATCTTATCAAAGAGCGAATCCAAATGACGAGGTGGACCAAGAATCCCTCGCCCTCCTCTATACATCTAACGAGGTGGACCAAGAATCAGGAAAACCATATTCTGGATCGACACGTTGCCGCCATCACCACCACCGGAAAAAAAAACACTCTAGCCCTCAAAGACGTGACTATATTGATGCAACGTGGATCCATGGTATGATACGAGGTGAATTATAGCATGCATGAGAAAGAATGCTACAAAGTTCAAATATATGTTAACCATGCACACTGAAGGACACAATGTGGGGGAAGGAAAACACTCCGGATTTTTTTCCGCATGAAAAACGGTGAAAGCACCAATGTCGATGTCAAAACCAGCGGATCTCGGGTAGTGGGTCCCGAACTGTGCGTCTAGGCGGATGGTAACAGGAGACAAGGGACACGATGTTTTTACCCAGGTTCGGGCCCTCTCGATGGAGGTAATACCCTACTCCTGCTTGATTAATATTGATGATATGGGTAGTACAAGAGTAGATCTACCCCGAGATCGTAGATGCTAAACCCTAGAAGCTAGCCTATAGTATGATTGTTGTTCTGTCCTATGGACTAAAACCCTCCGGTTTATATAGACACCGGATAGGTTAGGGTTACACAGAGTCGGTTACAATGGTAGAAGATCTACATATCCGTATCGCCAAGTTTGCCTTCCACGCCAAGGAAAGTCCCATCCGGACACGGGACGAAGCTTCAATCTTGTATCTTCATAGTCTTGGAGTCCGGCCGCGATGATAGTCCGGCTATCCGGACACCCCCTAGTCCAGGACTCCCTCAGTAGCCCCTGAACCAGACTTCAATGACGACGAGTCCGGCGCGCATATTGTCTTCGGCATTGCAAGGCGGGTTCCTCATTGAGAGTTCCTCTGTGTCGTCACCGATAGGCCCGATGGCTCCTTCGATCATCAACAACGACGCAGTCCAGGGTGAGACCTTTCTCCCCGGACAGATCTTCGTATTCGGCGGCTTTGCACTGCGGGCCAATTCACTTGGCCATCTGGAGCAGATCGAAAGCTACGCCCCTGGCCATCAGGTCAGATCTGGAAGCTTGAACTATACGGCCGATATCCGCGGAGAATTGATCTTCGATGGATTCGAGCCGCAGCCAAGCGCGCCGCACTGTCTCGATGGGCATGATCTAGCTCTGCACCCGAACAGTGCCCTGTAGGCCGCACCAGCGTCCGCTCCGACCCCTAATTCGGAGCCAGATTCCCCGATCGAGGACGAGTGGTTGGACACCGCCTCGGGGGCTACGATCTCTACGGCGATTGAGCCGAACTCTATCCCTGTCCTTTGCGAAGACCTCGACTCCAGGGTGCCGGACTCCTCTTCGGACTCCGAACCCTCCGCGCCCCTGCCAATCGAATCCGATTGGGCGCCGTTATGGAGTTCACTGCATGGACATCTTTCAGCACTCGCCCTTTGGCGACATCCTGAATTCACTAAAGTCTCTCTCTTTATCCGGAGAGCCATGGCCCGACTACGGTCAGGAAGGTTGGGATGCGGACGACGAAGAAATTCAACGCCCAGCCACCACCCACTTCGTAGCCACTATCGAAAGCTTACACGACGTGCTCGATTTTGACTCCGAAGACATCGACGGTATGGACGACGATGTAGGAGACAACCTTGAACCAGCGCCTATAGGATGCTGGACAACCACTTCATCCTATGATGTATACATGGTGGATACACCTAAAGGAAATGAAGACGAGGAACAACGGGACACTACGAAGGATAAATCCCACGAAAAGCAGTCAAAACGGCAACGTAAACGCCAAGCTAAATCCCGCCTCAACAGAGACCCAGCCATAGAGCAGGGCGAACCGGTGGACGATGAACATGCTATCGAGCAATCGTCTGAACAAGAAAAACTTGGATAAACAACCCGCCCCCGGCGAAGACAACAGTCCGGACGATCTCACGCCGGACAAATTGTTGGAGCAAGATAACCTCCAGAAAAGGCTCGTCGCCACTGCGCGTAGCCTGAAAAAGCAGAAGCGGAAGCTCAAAACAGCGGAACATGCACTCAGGATCAGATGGAGCAAAGTATTGAACACCGCAGACAAATACGTCGACAGTCGCCGAACAAAGAGCTACCCAAAAAGAAAGCTACTGCCTGAATTTGACGAGGAGGCCTTAGAGCCTCCACAATCAAAAAGTAAGAAGGCCACCCGGTCGGATGGACGACCCCACGGCAAAAAGAGAGCGGCAAATGGCGCCGCACACAAGCTGGTATGCGATCCGCATAAGGATTCACAGCAAAAGGATGGCCCAACTAGGTCCATCTATGGGCCAAGAAAGCAAGCTCTTAAAAGCAATGCAACACGCCAAAAATCCGAACATCACGGCACACCCAAATATAGGGGCGCCGCACACCCCCTATGTTTCACCGATGAGGTGCTGGATCATGAATTTCCAGCGGGATTCAAACCCATAAACAAAGAGGCATACGACGGAACAACAGACCCTGGAGTCTGGATTGAGGATTACATCCTCCACATTCACATGGCTAGAGGAGATGATCTCCACGCCATAAAATACTTACCCCTTAAACTCAAAGGGCCAGCTCGGCATTGGCTTAAAAGCCTCCCCGAAAATGCCATTGGAAGCTGGGGAGAGCTCGAGGATGCGTTTCGGGCAAATTTTCAGGGGACCTATGTCCGCCCTCCGGATGCAGATGATCTAAGTAACATAACTCAACAGCCCGGAGAGTCAGCCCGGAAATTCTGGAACAGTTTCCTTACTAAAAAGAACCAGATAGTCGACTGTCCGGACGCCGAAGCCTTAGCAGCCTTCAAACACAACGTCCGGGACTAATGGCTCGCCAGACACCTCGGCCAAGAAAAGCCAAGAATAATGGCCGCATTAACAAGCCTCATGACCCACTTTTGCGCGGGAGAGGATAGCTGGCTAGCAAGATGCAGCACCAGCGACCCAAGCACATCCGAAGTCAGGGATGGAAACGGGAAACCACGACGCAACAAGGACCAGCGCCGGATTAAAGGGAACGGTCCAAAGAGCGCGGCGGTCAACGCCGGATTCAAAAGCTCACGGCAGAACAATAAAAAACTGCCACTTAAGGACAATAGCGATGAGCTATCCAACTTACACAAAATCTTGGACAAGATATGTCAAATCCACAGTACTCCGGGGAGGCCTGCAAACCATACCCACAGAGATTGTTGGGTCTTCAAACAGTCCGGCAGACTCAACGCCGAACACAAGGGGCTCGACACACCAAGTGAAGATGACGACGAGCACCACAAGCAGAGCCCCGGAAAACAAAAGAATTTCCCACAAGAGGTTAAAACAGTAAACTCACTTCACGTGACCAAAGGGAAAAACAGAGCGGCGCCCACTAGAATGCGCGCCGCACAAACTACCCTAGCGGAGTACCCACACTGGTTGTCAAAACCAATCACCTTCGACCATCAGGACTATTCTGAAAGCATCCGGAATGCAGGATGGACTGCCTTGATATTGGATCCTATAATCGACGGATTCCAATTTACACAAGTCCTCATGGATGGTGGTAGTGACATAAACCTGATATATCAGGACACAATCCGCAGGATGGGGATAGACCCAACCAAAATTCGCCGTAGCAACACCTCCTTTAAAGGAGTAATGCCAGGCCCATATGCCCATTGTACGGGCTCCATACTGCTAGAAGTTGTGTTCGGTTCATCCGACAACTTCCGTCGCGAAAGGTTAATCTTCCATGTCGCCCCGTTCAAAAGTAGCCATCAAGCACTATTGGGACGCGAAGCTTTCGCCCGCTTTAACGCAGTACCGCATTATGCATCTCTCACACTTAAAATGCCCGGTCCACGCGGCATCATCTCATTAAAAGGGAGTATTAAGTGTTACTTGAGCACGGAGGAACGTGAGACTGCCTTGACAGCCCCACACCTATCCGGCTCCGCTAGTCAAAGAACCTGAATTGGTCATTCAAACCCCGGACACGGCTAGACGAGTCCGGCGCCTACTAGCGGCATACCCCCATACAAGGGGCTGCATGCATGTATCACAAGAGACAATAAAGCTCAATCTTATCCACTTCTTCGACTCGTACTCTGTTTATTTAATATAAAATACATCTTTCGCACGATCTTTTTTTCTTTTTTAAACTAAGTTCCTCCCTTTTACTGATGAACAACGTGCTACACCCGCCGAGGATACGGCACAACGGAGACATAGGCGCAGACGTGCAGTAGGGACCTGTTGCAAGGATTCTTTTCAGATTAAGACCCTGCGTAAACCTTTTTTACTGTCTCTTGTTGATATACATCCCCCGGTTTCTTACTATAACCGAGGAGGAGGCTGGCGTTTTGGCATTGGCCGCACCAGAATTTTTGCGCGTACCTGGACACCAGGGGCTTAGGGCATTATTCTGCCCATTTTTATAAAGACCGAATACCTTAGGGAGTATTCGGCGTCTCGAGTTAGGCCTTATATGCATCAGCTCCGAATCATGTCTTTGGTCAAATGTTGGGTTTGCCCGCCTCCTGTGTGTTGCTGCCTTACGTTCCGTTTTATCGGCTAACGCGACACCAGGAGAACTACTGTGATTGTGCCCCGGTTCGGCCTGGCGAGCACCTCAGTAGAGAAAGCCGAAATCTGACTGTCATGATATAGCGAGAGACTGGTCAACCACTCGATGACTCACTGGCATGTTTAGGATTCCTCCGCATTAACGAAGGACCGGTTTTCGGTCAGGCACATACGCACCCCGAATTCGGGAGAGTGCGGTGCCCCCAGGGGCTATATAGTGGCCCCACCCTCGAACTCCTATGGCTAAGTGAAAGTGATAAAGCATTATAGTCCGGTTGCCTAGTTTGCTACGCTATCACCTCCTTAACAGGACCAAGACGTTGGAATAAGTGTGACAAAGTGCTTTTTTTGCAAACACCCCCGCACTATGTGCGTGGGGCCTGAAGCCAAGGACTGCCATCTTTCAGGTTATATATACATATACATAAACGTCCGCACAAGGAGTAGTTTATTACTTGAACGCACAAGTATAAAAAACTCTTATATTATATTGAAACATTGTTTTCACAAATCATACATGTCATTTAAAGATAATATCCTTCGAGCACTGCGTCTCTATTAAACGAGCGCCCTGCAGGACTTCTTCAAAGTAGTGCTCGGCAGGTACTCGGCTTCTGTCCGAATCTTGGGATGCAACGTCGGTGGCCTTCATCTCTGTCCAGTATGTCTTGACACGGGCTAGAGCCATCCGCGCTCCCTCAATACACGCCGACCGCTTCATTGCGTCGATACGTGGTACCGCACCAAGGAACTGTTGCACTAAACCAAAATAACTCTTCGGCTGGGGTCCGCCCGGCCACAAATGAGTCAAGACATGCTTCATGGCAAATCCGGATAATCGATTCAGCTCGGCCCATTCGCCAACCGATCGGTCAGCGGAAGAGGACGCCCGGACTATGGAATTGCGACCAATATAGCTCTTCCTTCAGGCTCCTTCGGCCCCGGAAGTGCTCAATCGTCAGACGCAGCTTCGCCGCCAAGTCCAGATAAGCATCCTCCGAACTCCACAACTTGTCCAACTGAGCATACTTTGGATCCGTCTATTTCCTCCGCAGCAAAAACGGTTTTCCAGCCGTAATAGCCCTGGCCTGACTCAGCTCCTCCTTGGCAGCTCTCAAAGCGGAACGGGCATCCTTGGATTCGCTGGTGGCCTTTTTCAGGCCCTCTTGCTCCGCTTGACGTTCTTTTTCAAGAACCTCGCAGTGGTCGGTAATATTCTTCAACTTTCTGGCCATATCGGCCATTTCCTCCCTGCTTGGCGATAAGCAGCCCGTTCGCTTTTAGCTCTTGGCCGCCCTTAAAGCGGCCGACATTATTTCTGCTTGCTCTTTCGCTCGGGCGAGTTCCGCCCGAAGCTCCTCCACAACAGCGACACCATCTGCATTAAGCATACAAATAGTAAGACATGGGCATCAAGCTCCCTTACCATGTGTCCGCGTAGAAGTCGCATACCTTGTGACTCATCGAACCGTTTATTGACCAGCGTGATGTCCGCATCCGCCTCGTCAAGCTGCCGCTTTAGTTCGGCATATTCATCAGTCCGGCTGGCCACCGGACGCCCGCCACCTGTTTAGGAGCGGCGATGTGTTATAACTGAGATTTGATCCTCGCACGCTGTCAATTTTGACAACATACCGAGTCACAGGGCTACTATCTATACAGGCGCATTTTATATGCATAACGCCGAAGGTACATCATTTTGCGTACCTCGAACCCCGCCGAGAAGCTTCGACGGCTTCATGCAATCCGCTCTCCGGGACGCAATTCTTTCAATCACCGTACCCATTAGAACACGGTGATCTTCGAGATAACCGCCGCCCGAGCAGATCCTTCACTCCTCCGACCGCACACCCCTTGGCGCGGACCTTCCGCCCGCGGACTTGGGAACCCTCGCGACGACACCTCAGGGTCGTCCGCCTCGCATGAGGGTGCGACAGGTGGAGGCGTTTCGCTCTCCATCATCTCCGGAAGAAGATCCCCCGAAGACGAGCTCTGCTGAGAAGGGCTGAGATCCGAACTACAAGGTACAATTTCGGTTATCTTTAGAAATAAATACAGGGATGTTCCTTATTTACAAGACCCCAACTTTTTACTTACGGCTCGCTGGAGGGCTGATCCCCTTGGGAAAATAGTGCGGCTGGGTTACTCCCCAGCGCCGGACTCTCTGACGAAGATTTCTTCCCCCTCTTCGAGGCCTTGACCTCCAGATCTTCCGAAGCGGTCCTCTTCTCTCCTTGGAGGGTGGGATTTTTTATCCCTCCCTCCTCAAAGACCTCCTTCATGGAGGCAGTTGCCTCCTCGCTCCCCTCGCCTTCTTTAAAAGGCGCGGCCTTCAACATCTTAGCCAGCATGGGATCCGGCGTGTTCTCTGGGAAGGGAGCCGGACACTTTATTAACTTTGCCTTGGCTATCCACTCCTGTTCAAGAAACGGCTCCTTTAAAGGGCATGTGTATATGATAAATGAATGAACAGCTTGTCCGGTTACAGGACTACTTACTTGAGTATCTGGGCGATTGCAGCTTAGTCCTGCGTCCTCAGTCAGGTCCGGACACTTCTCTTGTGATCCGAAGAACAGTTTATATATCTCCACGGGCGTCGTACCCATAAAATTTTGGAGAGCTCGTGGTCCCTCCGGATTAAATTCCCACAGACGGAGGGGGCGACGTTGGCAGGGCAGAAGGCGCCGAATCAACATAACCTGCGCCACTGCCACCAGATTGATCTCTCTTTCTTGGAGGTCTCGAATATGGCCCTGCAACAAAGGAACGTCCTTGGACGGCCCCCAGTCGAGCCCCTTGTTGACCCATGACGCCAGCCGCTGTGGTGGACCTGAGCGGAAGGCGGGAAGCGCCACCCATTTGGTGCCCCTAGGAGCGGTAATATAAAACCACTCCCGTTGCCACAAACCAAGCTCCTTTTGAAAAGAGCCCTCGGGCCACGGAGCATCAGCACATTTGCTTATGACCGCCCCTCCGCACTCTGCTTGCTGCCCCTCGATCATCTTTGGCTCCACCTTGAAGGTCTTGAGCCACAATCCAAAGTGAGGGGTAATATGGAGGAAGGCCTCACATATGACAATGAATGACGAGATATGGAGGATGGACTCCGGATTCAAGTCATGGAAATCAAGCCCATAATAAAACATGAGCCCCCGCACAAAGGGATCCGTCGGGAAGCCTAAACCCCGAAGGAAGTGGGACACGAACACCACGTTCTCGCCGGGCTCAGGAGTGGGAATGACCTGCCCTGGAGCAGACAGCCTATGCGAGATCTCGCCGGTTAGATACCTGGCGTCTCGCAGCTTTAGCACATTTTCCTCTGCGACGGAGGAAGGCATCCATCAGCCGTGCTGGTCGGAACAGGACATCGTCGAAGGTCCGAAGCGCCTGAATTTGAAGCTTTGGGTGTTGGAACTCGAAGCGCGAGGCGAACTCGATGGAGGGTGTAAAAAAAGAGGGCCTTGGTCTCATTATAAAGAGGTTGAATACCAAGAGCCCACCCTGTGGTCGATTAGGACTCGCCTTTGATAGAGGCGTGCCAGCGAACGCAGTTGGGTTACCCACGTTCGTATTGATGAGAATCCCGGAATAAGGGGGCACGATCTATGCTTTGATAAGACGTGCCAAGTAAACCGCCTCGCTAAACGCGCTGAGGTGGAACATTAAAAAAGATTCATATAAAGGCCTGACCGCGGTGTGATGTCACGCCGCGGAATACGTCAGCAGATCTGTGCAAAAGTTATTCTCTCTACGGTGGTATGTGGAGCTTGTTTTGCAGAGCCGGACACTATCCTGGTGTTCAAAACCTTCTATGAAGTATTCGGAGGAGGAACCCGCCTTGCAATGCCGAAGACAATATGCGCGCCGGACTCGTCGTCATTGAAGCCTGGTTCGAGGGCTCTTGAGGAGTCTGGACTAGGGGGTGTCCGGATAGCCGGACTATCATCGCGGCCGGACTCCAAGACTATGAAGATACAAGATTGAAGACTTCGTCCCGTGTCCGGATGGGACTTTCCTTGGCGTGGAAGGCAAGCTTGGCGATATGGATATGTAGATCTCCTACTATTGTAACCGACTCTGTGTAACCCTAACCTATTCGGTGTCTATATAAACCGGAGGGTTTTAGTCCATAGGACGAACAACAATCATACCATAGGCTAGCTTCTAGGGTTTAGCCTCTACGATCTCGTGGTAGATCTACTCTTGTACTACCCATATCATCAATATTAATCAAGCAGGAGTAGGGTATTACCTCCATCGAGAGGGCCCGAACCTGGGTAAAAACATCGTGTCCCTTGTCTCCTGTTACCATCCGCCTAGACGCACAGTTCGGGACCCCCTACCCCAGATCCGCCGATTTTGACACCGACAGACCGCTTCTAGTGCGCATGGATCCCATGACCACACAAACCATGGCACTTGGAGCTGTCATTAGCTATCTAGACACAATACAAATATTTTGTACATGCGCACGTCTCACACATGTCGTGAGCTTGTGCGCTAGCTTATTTGGAAAAGAGAACACACTTGCCATTAAAAATATTAAAGATACAATGCACAATTTTTATTTAGTTGACGCACGTCGGCGAAACCGGGACTAAGGATGATATCTTGGAGCTTGACATCAGGGTGACCCCTGGCGGTAGTGGTAGCTAAGCATCTGGCAGTGGTAGAAAAGGGCCTAGTAAATGCATGAGTTGGAGGACATGCGTCACGAACTCACCACCAGTACTGAGATGATGAGCATGGAAAGCGCCCCCGCAGCGAGGCGCGATGTAGAAGAGCATCTCCAACCATACCTCCGTGATGAGGTCCCAACGGTCGTCTCGAGGCATGCCATTCAACTCAGTATACATTGTAAATGCACGAGGGTACACCCGAGAATCAAGAGCCTTCATATTGTTTTTCAGAAGTTGCACTTGATTTACCGGATGGCTGCCAATATTGTGCGTACCAGCTGATTGTTGCCCTTCTCTGATAACTTCATGCAGTATGCTGGTAGCTTCTAAAACAACTAGAATAGGATTTCCTCCAAAAAGTTTCTTGAATTCAGTGTGAGTTTTGGTAAGTACGTGCTTGGAGCTTCTTGTAAGCATCACACCGCACGTAAAGACAAGGTACATCATATAGTTTGATAGCTCTCTGCTCACCCTTATCTTTTCAGTTTGATGAGGACCAGTGATGCTTTCTTCTTCGGAGTAGCATATCTCTGTTGCAATGTGCCAAATTAGCACACTTGTTGGCAGGTCAGCGTTGTCAATGATCGTGCGCATACCAGTCCACCTCTGAAGCGCTAGCTGTCCACGAAAACTAGCAAAGTTCCAGCCTCCTTGCTCCCCTGTTCCCAAGTCTAACAACTTATCAAGGACAAGCTCCTCGAGATCATTACCTATGGCGATTCTTGAAAATGTCTTGTGCTTGTCAGTCATCATGCTATATTGTGCAAGCATTTTGGACCACTGTTTTCTATGTCGGCCTGCAGGGTGAATATAGTTGGCTGCACGCAGGACTACACGAGGTGGTGTACAAGATTTAGGTGCATCACTCGATGCGAAGTAGGAAAGAATGGACATGAAGAGAGATGCCAACTCGAGGAGTATGGCCCCTATGAGTAATATGTAGGAGACTGTGACATCTGTCTGGTTGTAGAGTTGGGCCTTGGCAACGACCATGAAGAGCTCCAATGTTATCAAGGCCGAAATAAGTGGGAAGAGCACGAGAAATGATAAAATGAGAGAAACTACCATGCTTATTAGCACTTTTCCAACATCAGATGGATCTCGGAACATTATTCTGGAACAGTCCATCCACAAAGAATGAAGCCTGAACTTGGTGTAGACGAGTTCATACTCACGAACAAGCAGTGCGCTGACATAAACGTAAGCCCTGGAGCGGTCTGCACTAGACTTGAGCACATTGAGCAACTCTGGTATGATATCTGCACCTTCAATAGTATCCCTATCATTGAGTGGGCTATCCAGCAGTATATCTGAGATATAGGTGGGAGGGGGCGGCAGCTTCACATTGTCGTCATTAAGCATCATATCATGTACTCTTTGCTTTAGTATATCCTCAGAAGATTCCCTCCCCGAACTACCACCGCGTACATAATCCTTAAAATCAAGCGCGCTATTAAATCCGAGGAAATCTGGGCTAGATGCGAAAAGGCAAAGGGTACGCCCAATGTACTTGAAAACCCCAGACAAGAACATGAGCACCGTACCAGCTAGTAATCGGCTGTCTTGCCAAGATGATATGGAGATAACATAGCACGCTGTTAATGCTTGGGTGACCAATCCTAGTAGGTGGCGCCGCCAGAGCTCGTTGTCTTGCATGGAGAAGGCAGTGATTGTGTCCTGCCCTCCCAGGTGGAGGAGTAGGAACGGTGCCCAGAAGATAAGAAGATGGTGTGAGCTGCTTGCATGGACCGCGAGATGTCCGAGAATAAAAATGGCCACAAAGTCAGCTGATAAGTAGGCCAGCCATATAAGGGAGTTGAGGATGCGGGACACGCTGTGCCTCCGCATGCCTGCTGTGAAGAAGAGGAATACTTGTAGACCAAAGCTTGCAAGTATGAGGCAATGGATCTCCCATTCGTTCCAGAGCCCTTCGACAGCCTGCAGGCTGCTAATTGACAAACCCAAATAAAAGAATCGTCACTTAGTGGAGCAGGCTGCTAACATGTATTAATTTAAATGATTTCTTCTTTTTTTATATCCAACATGATAATTTATATAAAAAATGTAGTGCTCAATTTTTTGAGATTTTTGCGCCTAAAACTGCACATAATTCAAAATAAAATTGCTGCATTGATAGAGTGTATTTTTAGCAACATGTAACCACAATTTGGTCTATTTCTAGGTCATGTACGGATTAAGATAGGTATAGTGGTGGTTGGATGTTGCTCAAAAAGGATTGAAAAGGTGACTGGAATTGCCCTAAAAAAGGTGACTGAGATTAAAGTTTATTTGAAATATAGTTTTTTAGATTCTATTTGAAAATATACTACTTTCTTGTTCCTAAATAAATAGATCGTCTAATTTTTGTCCATGCAAAACTTTAGGACCTATGTGTGTATTAGGATAAAGAGAGCAACTTGATATATAGAAACTGTCTGAGTGTATAGCTGAGGGAGAAAGCTATGGAAAATAAGGAATTCATTGCATGGGCTGCACTTAATCTACAGGCATGGACATCACAAAGAGTGTGGTTTTCTGTAGCTCAGGCTACACGGTACCCCTTATCTTTGCCATCCATTTATGCATCAAGATCCGTGCAGACACATTTGTCTTTTTTGTTTCTCTCAAACGACACAACATATGAACTTTAACTTTTGCAGAACAACAATACATTCTAACTACAATCTAGGAAAAAAACTTTCAGATTTTTTCATGCATTTTAAATACTTGAAATAATATTTTTAGTCAAAGAAAATCTCATTTTGTATATTTATATCAGACCAAAAAATCTGAAAGTTTTTTCACACATTGATGTTCTAATGTTTGTTCGATCTGCAAAGTTTGAAGTTCATATGTTGTTTCGTTTTCGAGAAACAAAAAAGAGAAATCTTCTTGTTGTTAGTTAGTTGGAGAGTACGGATCTCAAAGCAAGGTTGGAGGATTGAGGATAAGAGGTTCCATGTAGCCTGAGCTACAAAGAAACTTTGTGCATCACAAATTACTAGTTTCCGTTTTCCTATTGAGGTTTGAATTACTAGTCTCGTGTGCATTGAAGGGTTGGTCCATATAGTACTATATATAGTCAATAACACTGGGAGTCATAGAACAGAGCATGCTCTAGATGTTTAGTTTGATGCTAAAACTTTGAAAGTATGGATTTGTGGTCACCTAGCTTGATATCGCGTGCGAATACGGCACCTCCTCCCTTGTGACATGCTCATCGTGGCACTTGCCAACCGGTCAGTGGGTGGGAGTGTGGAGGCGTTGGGTGCCATGCCCTTTGGTTCTTTTGCAGAATGATCCCTAGCATTTTATTGAATTATGTAGAAAAGCCCTCAAATTAAGAAAATACGCGTGTAGTTTTTTAGCAGAAACCACCCTTGACTTTTATTTAATTACGCATGAAGCCCCTCCATCGATTGGATGTAACATCTATCCCCAAATCTTCCCGTTGAGAGAAAATAGCACCAAAAATGACGCACCAAGGATTCAAACCAGGGACCTCACTCAAGCTAGCTCTCATATGCACTAACCCCTCCACCAGAGACCATTTTGTTGCAAGCGCAGCAGATAAATATTTCTTTAATCCTATTCTTACCTGGACATCAGCTCAACAAAAATAATAGTAAAAGGAAATTCAAAATGGCAACGCCAAAATTAGATTAAATAAACAGAAACTAAAAGGCTATAGACCCTATGATCGGGTCCCGTTAAAAAATCAAGTTGTGCTTGTGTGGCAGCATGCATATAGCATTTTCAACAATTCCATTATGCATGTGTCTATGTAATCTCGCGTGTGCTTTTAAGGGAAAAATCGGTTAAATTTTGACAATATGGTTGAAATTTTTGCAGGGTGCCATTCTTGAAAACTTTATGTTGTGAACTTCGAAAATTTTAAAATAAGATAGAATGGGCTGATTTACATCTTGGGACATTGTATGGACCTGGAATTTTTTACTCAAGAGTGTGTTCGTGTGTAAAGAAAAGATAAATAAAAGTACTCAATTTTTTTTTTGACGAAAAGGCAGGGCCACTGCTTTTCATTGCGAGTAGGAGAAATAAACAGTTACAAAAGAAGGATTAGAGAAGGGGGGAAACAGTTACAAAAGTACTCAATTTTTACAGCACATAAATGGAAGTAATTGGGGTTCAAAGTTCTAGATAGAAAGGATGTTCCGAGTTCACAAAATGTATTCTTTCTTAAGTATGATTGGCGTAATTTATGCACATGTAAACTAAGTAGCCTTTACATAGTCGAACCAGTGTCCCGTCAAGACTTATGTCTTGTTTGTTTGGGCTTTTTCTTAGCTTTTCCACTTCGGCTTTTTGTGGGCAAATGAAGAAAAGATGAGGGGGGTTTGCGCAAAAATATGTTGTACCCATGTCTACAATAAGATTAAGGGAGGGCTTTTGTGCGCAAATAAAGAAAAGATGAGATGGTTTTTTGCAAAAATATGTTACACCCAGCACCATCACTGGCCGGCAGTGGGCCGTACAAACGTGGCACGGCACGCAAGTGGCTCATACGCCTGCATATGCGTTTTGTGACCGTATTTGCATGCGATGCCAAGTTAAGTGACCACAAATTCGTATTTTTATAAAGCTTTGGCATCAAAACATCTAGAGCAAGTTCTGCGATTCTCGGTGATATTGACTCTACTAGATACTACTAAAATAGTGACCTAATACTCCCTCCGTTCCATAATAGATGACCCAACTTTCTACTAACTTTAGTATAAAGTTAGTACAAAGTTGAGTCATCTATTTTGGAACGGAGGTAGTACGTCTTATAAAAGTTTACAGAGGCAGCACTATATACTTTCGAAATGTCCTAAGTAGTCAAGTAGGAATACAAGAGAATATGTAAGAAAATGAAAGCAAGGAGTTGCATGCATTGTTACCTTTGTTTTTGGGTCGGATTGCCCCCTCCAACTTCCGCAGCAATATCTCTTAGTGGCCTCATTATTTCGGAACAGGGGTCGTGGAGATGGATAGCAAGCAAACCAAATGGATGGTGCGAGATGTTATACTGCTTGCTGCACGAATGCGTATTAATTTATACACGCATGTCCGAATAGAGTAGATCCCAAGTCTTGCGGGTGATGCTTGCTTCCATGAAGAGCAAGTGTGCATGTGAGCTTTAGCATAGACATTCGTTGTAAGAAGAAGAAAAAAAAAAATAGATTCCCAAGTTACTAATAGTACATGAGAAATACAAGACATATTTCCATACGGTTATAACAATCTAATTATTATTATGTTTAATTCTCATTTTTTATTAGTATTTAAGAAACACCGTGAATGATCTATTTTAATGAGACACACAACTCTGATTTTTGTTTTGAAAAAAGGTTCATAAAAAGTACACGACACCATAAACATAATAAAAATTAGGAGTACAACCCTATTGTCATTTTTCTTATTTTGCAGAAGGTTTCTCTAAAATCAATTATCCAATCCGCAATCCATGCATCTTCCTCCATGGCTAGCCGGTGATATGATCTTCCCGTTGAAATATGAGATGGGCCTAGAGCCCATATGACAATTTCAGATTTAATCTCTAAGGGCCCATGTAGGTGGCATGACAAGGTGGTGGAAAGTTTAGTCCCACCTTGGAAGTGGAAGGAGAGTTGGAGTGGTTTATAAGGGACTCTCTCCCTCATGCTATTGGAGCTTGAGAAGAGATGAGGCCCTCGCGCACTCCTCCTCCTCGTGGAAGAAGGCAGGAACTATATTCTAATCGCTTTACTTTGTCTCGGAATTCCAGCATCCCGTATGAAGTTTCTCTAGGAAAAGAGAATAAGATTCCTCCGTGTTCATCCTTGCTCGACAGCGTCAGCGAAATTCCAGCGTCCGGAAAAATCAAACTAAACTCCGGCGACGATCGATGGGGCTTTAAGCATCGATTCAATTTTTCCTTCCTTTTGTCTTGTCTGGAACTCTGGAGCGGATACATGTTTTTTTTTTGAAGGGCTGTTTCCTTTTTCTTTTTTGAGACAAAATTGTTCCTTTTTTTTTCGAAAATGTTTGCAAATTTGTAAAACATTCACATTTTCAAATTTTCAAATTTTGTTCCGAGTTTCAAATAATGTTCATGTTTTCAAATATTGTTCGTAATCTCAAAAAATCTTCATATATAGATTAAAAAAATGTTCGTGTTTTCCTAGTTCTGCTTGGAGTTTCGGAAAAAAATGTTCCTATTTTCAAAAATTGCTCGGGATTTAGAAAAATGCTTGAGTTTTCAAAACAAATCTCAAGTTTTTTGAAAAAATGTTCTCGTTTCAGAAAACATGCATTTTTTTCAAAAGAATGGCATTTGAAATTTCAAAAATAGAAGACTGAATCTGCCGTCGATGTTTGTTCTTATTGTTTCGCGCTGCTTGTAGTTAGTAACGGCCGTCATCTCTAGTGGCTAGCAACATGCTGCGCCAGCAGGAGGTCTCTAGTTCTAGGTACATCCATTTTATCCATTTCTCCGACAAGTATTTTCGGGCAGAGGGAGTATATTCGTTGACTTATACTGGAGGTTTGGTACAAAACACTGGGTGTTACAGAAGACTTGCTATCACTAGCTTGCAACATGTAGTTCAACTCTAAGCCTCAGCCAAGACATGCACACATCCTAACTCACTACACATGCCACCTCATCAGTCACACTAATTATATCACTCTTAACATGCATGAAAAATGATACCATCCAAACACATTGCGACCAATCCCCGCAGCAACGCGCATGGTATGTTATCAAAGACCGAATCAAAATATGATGAAAGAATTTTTACCAACAAGCCAAAACATGTTACACACGCTACTCATGTTGACACCCCGTGTAAGGCGTGGCATCCGCTCTACTCCGTTCCGATGTTGAGAATGGCCAGTGGCGAGAAGGGTGGTGGCGCTAGTGTAAGGCCGTGCCACTCCATTGGAAGGGAGCTGTTGCCACCATGGACTTGACAAGGCAATACAAGTCCGGGAGTGCCACCACTATTGTGAATTGAGAGATCTTGCTCCTAGAAGCTAATACTTCATAGTTGATTATGGCCACATTCATTTCGCAATGCATTTAACATCTTTTGTTGATATGTTAAGAATGAAACCCAAGCTTCACAAGGCAGACATGCTTAGACATAATGTTCCACTAAAAATATAAACCCAGTCAAAGTGGGGAAAAAGAAATAAATTCTAGTATCCTATTAAACTTATTGCTTAAACTTAATTAGAACCTCAGTGTTTCTTTATGGCCAAACGATACAATGTTGGGCAGAGTACTACTGACGAAGGTATATCATAAAGATCACCGGAATAAGAAAAAAAATTAGCCATGAGCTTATGGTTCATTAGCTTCTCAGGCACTTGCGCGTATTATTCAGCTTCATATGCCTCCTTAGCCTGCATAACACACATTTTCAATAACTTTCTTGTATGAGCCCTAAAACCGTAAACTTGCAGCATTTGTCTAGAGACTTTCAAGCAAGCATCCTTATCCAGCTTAACTTCATATTTGTCTGCATCACTGACCAACCTTGATACTTCGTCCTCTGAAATCTGACATAATTAGGAAATTTATTTGAGAGTGATTTTCCCCCCCAAGAATGCACCGCATGCAGCTGAGAACACATTCACAAAATAGTACTCCCTACGTTTTTATTTAGTTCGCATATTAGCTTTGGTCAAGGACAAGCTTTACAAACTTTGACCAAGTTTATAAACAAAAATATTAAGATATACAATAACAAATCAACAACATTAGATTAATTATTGAATGTAGTTTCACATCGTATAGATTTATTATGATAAATGTGTATATTGTTTTCTATAAACTTAGTCAAACTTTACGAAGTTTGACTTCAGTCAACTCTAATATGCAGAGTACATACATACAGTAACTTACCTTGCAGGATTTGGCAACTCTTTCAATGCGCCACATCTTATTCAGAGCTGTTGCAATCTTCCGTAAGCCCCAACCATCGGTGTCGATGCCGGATACATCCTTAATGAGAGCAGCTGCATGATACAACTCTCCAGACTTCTCATTCTCAAAAGAGTGACACTTAAACAAGACGTGAGCCAACATGACAATCCGCTCATTGACCTGGATACAAAGAGTATTTCTTCATCATCAGTTAAGCAAATGATATATTCTTTTGTACTCCAAAACGTTGCATCATCATTAGGGCATGCGAGCTAATTGCCATTGGGATTAACCCCGATTGGTTTCCCTGTCCGGCACGGACTAGTAGAAGTTATCGAATAGGTTTAGTAGCAGGCTAGCTATTGGTGCTATACGTAATAATAAAGCATAAAAAAACAAATGATAAGTGACACACGTGTGGCACGAAGCAATTCCGCACTGACGTTTCACGACAGCAGCTAGTTAACTCACCATCTCCGGGTTGACATAGTTACAGCCATAACGAGTCAAGACATTTTGCAGCCCTTGACTAACCGGGATCAGGTCATCACCTGTCAGACACCAATCCGCGCTAGGCACAAAACTTGCAAAGCAAATCTGTATGCCCCACATTAACTCCATCACAGTTGGATCATACAGGCAGGTTATTTTCTGAAAGAGGGAGTCACAACAACAAAAAAATGGTGATAGAAGTTGTTCAAAAGAAAGGAAAAGAACAGGCAAACAAGGAGCTAGCTAGCTTATCACTCACCAATCTCTCTTCAATGATCTTTTTATATCCAGGCTTTGCAATAGCCACCCTCTGCCCAGGGCAGTGGTACTTGATGATCATCTGAGTAAGACTTTGGTTAACACCAGTGTCTTGGTTAATGGCGCTCAAATTGTCCTCCAAAGTTCGATACTCTATCAGCCAAACAACCTGACAATGATGAGCATTATGCATGTTCAGGCGCAAAAAGGTAACAATGAATCGAATTACTAATGAACTGTGTGTGTTTCTGTTACGTTCCTCCCTCAATGCAAGAAAATGAGATTAGCATGCAACCGGAAGAAGGAAATAATTATGGGGGGGCACTAAGCCACCTTCTTCGCCTCGGCGCCGCAAGTGAAGTGAGTCCAGATTTTCTGGTGGGAGGAGATAAGGGATAAATGTGAGACAAGATCAGTAAGAAGCAAGCAGAAGGAAGAAGAAGGTATTGACCTCCATGGCATTAGGTTGTTCGACGAGCGTCGCATGAAAATTGAAAAGCGCGAAGCCGAAGGGCGTCTCAAACAGCAGCAGCATCTCTCTGTCAGCTGCAAATTAGCCCACAAGCTTAAGCAAATATGCATGATTACCAAGAAAGGAAGAAAGTATAGAATTCAGATGTCAAAGGACCAGTAATAATCTAGGGTTTCCTTCCTCATCCTCGTTCACTATAGCTAGTAAATCTTTCCCTGCCGACTCGGTGATGCTGCGAGGCTAGACGATGGCGGCTCACCTATCTTCCTCGTCGTAGGACGTTGTTGGCCCGTCGCCGGCGGAGGAGGACCAGGCCCGCGCCGCCGCTTCAACGCCGGAGAAGGCTCCATCGCTGGAGGAGCTAGCCCTATGGCAGAGACGGATTGGTGCTTCTGCTCTCACGGGCAACCGTCGGACCTTCCACGCGCAGCCCATCAAGGGCCAGTAACCCAAAAATTTAGAATTAGATCTTTATTTTATTTCTTCTAAAAAAATCTTTATTTTATTTTATATATGGTATAAATACAAACGCTCACACACATACGGTAGAAAATACCTAGTACTTCTGAAACACCATGTCTGTACGTGGCTTGTACTATAATTCTTTTGATATAAATGAGACTAGTATTACCATGCAAAAAAGTTTATCTAAAAATGTGAAAAAGCTGTCCACGTTTGAAAGACTACATCACTCAACAGTATTGAAACATCATTTCAATATTTTGTATATAAACAATATTTTGTACATAAACAAAGGTTGAAGTGGTACACCTGCAATGTTGAACAAGTGCATTGTGTTAAAATATTTAAAAACTATAAAATATACATTCATTTTTCCGGAAAACCGGAGAAACCATTTGAGTTTCATTTTAGGGGAAATTAGGTGTGTGCCACGATCTACTATTTTTGTGAAATTGTGGTTGTGACCACTAACAACTACGAAAAAATTAGGCAAAAGCCCTTGCGCACTATTTCCACGAGGTGAAATACATGCAACCAAACATGCCCAAACTGCTTGCAGATATCTTTGATGCTTGCATGAGCAGACACCCGCATGGAAAACACAATGTTGCAAAAAGAAAAAAAACAGAGAACACATTGTTGCCACAAAACTAGCATGAAAAAGTTATTGACACAGAGAGTTCAAACATATAATACTCCCTATGTAATTGAAAAAAAGCCGTGAAAAAAAACTAGTCTTTTGCAGGGAGAAAGGGGTCATGTCCCGTTTGTGTGGTAACATGCTGAAACTATCCCCAATTACCCATTCTGTTCCACAAAACACCACAACCCACAAATTGATAATCCCGGCGGTTTCCTCCTAAGAAAGGGGTCTGATATGCCATTGACTCATAATGTCGCATGCAATCTCCCGTTAGGGATCCAAGGTGACGAGTTATAGAAACAAGGGGCCAAAATCACGGGGACCAAGAAGAGCAATTAATACATTCGTTAAAATATGACTAAAACACAAGGTGGCTGAGAGGTGCTTTAAGTTTCGTGCTATGCAGATCCAACAGTGCTCACAAGCAACCAAAATGCCCAAAAATGCATCCCAGCGTCTGGAAGGTATGAAAGAAACACCAAAAAACTGTTTAGAATTATGAAAAATTCCCAAGTTTTAAATATGTTCTTGACTTTCAAAAGTTCCTAGACTTCAAGAAAAACGTTTAGAATTTCATGGAAATTTTTGCAATTTGGAATATATTATCAAGTTTTTAAAATATTCCTGACTTTTTTAAAATTTAATAAAATTACAACATTTACATGAATTAAAAAATAGTTTGGGATTTCAATGAAATCATGTATTTCTTAAATTCAATTTTTTTATGAATTTAGGAAATGTCTTGAATTTCAAATAAATAATCTCAAATTTAAAAATATTTCTGATTTTTTTTAATTCTCAATTTTTTAAATAAAAATGTAAAATTAGGGAAAATGGCATATTTTAGTATTTTTCACGTTGCAAAAAATATTTAAGGAAATTTAAAAGCAAATAAAATATTAAAAAAACGAAAGAAAGAAGAAAAGTCCGATTCCAATAATGTTCTAGAATCTCCTCAAAACTGTCGAGGAGGAACTAGGAATCAGCCAGCCTATATAGCAAACACTCTCGCTAGCGGATACACATTTGGTCAGTATTTTTCGCCCTAGCAAACACGTCGCTAAGGGCATCTCTGACAGATGATGTAGATGTAAAAATAATTGAAATATACATTACCAAGGTCCAAAAACGTCCCATCAATAGATGATGTAGATGCATTTTTTTTACATCTGAGTTTACATCTAATGTGAAATGCATCACCAAATGATGCAAATATACATCTCTTGCTGCACGAAGCCCAACTGCCACTGGAACTTTCCACCGCTCACCCACCGGGCCCTATTGCAACTCGCCGTCACCGCCAGATCCGGCCTCCCAACCCCCGTCGCCGCTTTTGCGCCGCCCCACGCCTCGAAATCGTCGGAATCAAATGCGCTCCGCCACTGCCACACTGCCCTCGATTTGAAGCATCTCCATCCCCTCCTTCAAATCGATGGAGCATTTTTCTTTTAGGAATAAACTGGGGGAGTAGGGGGAAATATTAGGTTACAGTACCTCTAGAAGCTCTTGACCATTTTGTAAAATAGTTATCCCAGACTCTTAAAATTGCGCGCGGACACTAGAGCTTCTTAGATGCCGTCGGATACTAGAGCTCCTTAGATGCTGTCGGATCTTAGATCTAACGGCCAGAGCATGTATTACGGTATTACCTAAGAGCATCTCTAGCAGACCCCGTATAATGCCGACCTGCAAAATGCATTTACAGTTCACGAAAAAACGGCTTTGGAGGGTCTGTTCGGCCACCACACGCGCCGGCCCGTTAATCAGTAATTTGCATTTCAGTTTCGGGCATGGAAACACATTCCCTTGATTCTTTATTTTCTTCAAGGGCATTGGATACATAGTAATTCACCGAATCTATGCTGGAATAGTAAGACCAAAGAAAACAAGAACCTCGAGTAGGCATTTTAGAAGATATCCAACTTCAATAACTGCTCCCACTAGTTGGACCAACATCTTCTCCATGCCTTCATTGTTGATCTGCGGATTCTTAATTTTCCATTCTTCATTCTTCTTTTTTGATTCTAAAGAAGTAGACGTTGCTTCCCTTCTAATTTCTTCTCTAATTGCACATGCAGCCGCATCATTAGCCTCAATTCTACCAACGAGTGCACGAACATCTATTAAGTTTCTTCCTATCAATAAATCGATGTATTCTTCTTCCCAATACCAAAATGAGCATCCACCTTCCTACACACATGACCATCTCAATAAGCTACCGAAATTGAACCGAATAGGTTGACAAAGCCGAATGAAAACAAGAACATACCCCATCGTTTTCGCATTGGCAGAATACCCATCCCGGTTGTTGCGGCGTGCTAGATGTTAGCTGCAACACTGTCTGTATGCAGTCGTCGTACTATATGAGCGGCATCAACGAGCCGGCGAGCCGCTGCGTGAGCGCTGAGCCCGGGCGACAGTCGTCTGAGTCCTTGCCGGCAAACCGATGACGGTGGCTAGAGGATGAACCAGTACCTGCATGCGGCCCTGGGGCTGTGCAGGGTGCTCCCAGACCAGTCCATGGCTTTGGCGCAGCCGCCGGTGGGTAGAAACGCCAAATCCGGCTGTTGCGACAAATAGCCACCGATCTGCAACTTTTCGGCCGTCCGAGGCAAGAGGAAGTGGTGGAGGACAATCTTGGGCGTGTTGCGGCCCGTCAACGTGATCCCGACGACTAGTATGGCCGGAATCGTAGGCGGCGGCCCGGCGGCGGTGGGTGGGGAAAAGGGCGGGCGAAAATGCCCCCCTAGCCAACCGTTCCCGCTATATACAAGGCACCGACAGGGCGAGGGGGAAAACCTGCATTTTCGCGGGTTGGGGTGGAATTTTGCCGTGCCCCGTAAAAATATTTACGGGGCCAAGGCGTTTGCAGGGTCTGATCAAACAACTTTTTTCATGTGGACCCATATTTTAACAGTTATTTTACGGGTCGGGGCATTATACAGGGTCTATCACTCTAAGGCTAACTCCAGCGCGCGACCCCATTCTGTCCGGATGCGTCCGCTTGGAGCAAAACAGACAAACCAGACGGCCCAACGCGCGGGCGCAAACGGACTTTTGTCCATTTTATGTCCGCTTTCGACCCATCCCCGGCCCAAGTTTGGGCCGCTTTTGGGGTGAAATGGATAACGCGCAGACGATCGGGACGCGCGCGCTTGCCCTCCCGTCAGTGGCACAAAGCACCACCACGCCCCATTTCGCGCCATTTCCCCCCAAACCCTCCCACGTCCCGCCCATCACCATCCCCGTCCATGGCCGACACCCCACCGAATTCTGGCGGCCAGGCCGTCGACGCGCCAGCAATGGTGAAGGAGAAGGCAGCGAAGGGTCTGAGGAAGCCGCGGTCGGAATGCACGCCGGCGGAGCTCGCAATGTTGGACGCGGAATCGGCGAAGAGGAGGAATCGGAGAGCTAGCGGGAAACGTTTTACTTGGCAGTGACAACATATTGTAAATAGAGGGAACTCCATATTCTGTAAAAAGGGGAGCTCGGTTTTGGTTGCTTCTCAAAAATACACTACGGCCCAAAACAGCTTGGGGCGTGTTTGGTTGCAGTTTGCAACAGTAGTTTGCATTGCATGTCCATCTCCAGCCAGCCTGGTTGATGAAATGCAGCCCCATATGCAGCAGATGCAACCTGTTTGGTTGCCTGCATCGCATGGAGAGGCACTTACCCCCTGCTGTTTGGTTGCCGTTTTTGTGCTTAGGGTGTATGCAGATGCAAACTTCAGTTGTTTGGTTGCAAACAGCGTTTGTGTTCTGCTCACCCCATTCAAATATGGTGGCCTTACCACCACACATGATCAGCAAAACAGCAACAGCACAACAGCAAGATCAAATAAAGCAAGCAATGTAATGACAGCAAACTTAACACAACAAGCAAGGAAATGACAGCAAACTACTTAACTATATAGCATAAGTCTAGATTAACAGCAGGGGGATCCTCCTTCCCTGCTCCATGCCAGGGTGCTGCTCCTGGCCAAAATATGAACAAGTTCCCAGCACAAGTCTCTCCACACACCATAAAAGTTCTCCACTAACACCTTACTTAACTTAACTACATAGCCTGCTCGATGTCACCATGGCAGTTGTGCCTGCTGCAACAAAACCTGCACATGACCGAGGAGTCGTGGTTGTAGATCTGAACCTTCAGTCCGAGTCCTTATGCGCACAATGACGAGGTCGCCGGGGATGATCCGGTGGCGGCAGCAGAAGTAGTTCCAGCCACGTCCAAGCACCATGTGCCCCTCGAAGTTCTGGACCCGCACCCAGAACACGCACCGCTTGTTCGCCGACAGCCTGACCATGCACGGGAGCCGCTTGATGACCAGCCAGGTGTTCATCACCTCCACGAACTTGGGAGGGATGACGAGCATGGCGAGGTCCTCGTTGTCCTTGATCTGCTGGTAGAAGCGCGGCGGCTCCCTGGCCCCCTCCTCGTGGCGCTGCCTCAAAGATCATCCCCTTGAACGAGGCACGCTCATGAAGGCGATCCTGCCAGGCAGGTCCACCATCCTGAGACACCTGTTCGTGGGGATGAAATCCTCGGCGCACTCAGCTCCGGCCACCACCTGAGCTCCTCCTCCCGCCACATCCCAGTCAGTCTTCAATATCTTGTCAGTTAAGATGACAAGTATTAGTGCACAAACTCTTTGCAAAATGGTACTGATCAGAGACATTTGCCCAAGAGCAAATGCCACTGATCAGTGCACAAACTCTTTGAGCAGATGCCACTTATCAATGGCGCTTGCTGTTAGGCGAATGGCACTGATCAATGACACTGATCAGTGGACTTGCCCAATAGCAAGTGCCATTGATAAGTGGCATTTTGCCCAACAGCAAGTCCCATTGATATGGGCAAATGCCACTTATCAATGACACTTGTTGTTGGGCAAATGACACTGATCAGTGGCACTGATCAGTTGACTTGCTGTTGGGCAAGTCCACTGATCAGTGGCATCTTCTTTGCTGCAACTGGCACTCATCACTGCACTATCCTAAACATGGAAATATCTAAAAATAACAACAACAAGTGCCAATAGCACCTATGTGCGGCCATACGGATTTGGCACCATCCTAAAATTGTCCTACTACATGCACGTATAACATTCAATTGGGCAAGTCCACTGGTGGCACAAACCCTAGCTTCAACATGTATGTTAGCAACATGAAACATGAACATGATCCTAACATGAACATGTATCAGTATAACATTCATCAGTCAACATGAACATGATTCTAGCATGAACACAGCTACTAGCATGTAGCACAAATCTTAGGACACACAAGCAGTAGCACAAGAAAATTATCCTAGTGTACAAAACAAGAACAGATCAGTCCGATTGGATTCGATTGGGATCGCACCCAATCGGATATGCTAGAATCCTATCTAATCCTATCGAATCCACTAACTACTAGCACATGCCTAAGAAATTAACCCCTAATCTACATCTAGGAGCAAGCATTGAGGGGGTTTGATTCACCGGAGCACGCGCAGCCACACACCGAGGCCGGGGTGAAAACCCCGGCGGGAAGGAGAGAGGTGGCGGAGCAGAGGAGGAGCCGGCCCTGGCGACGGCCTGCGGCATCGGCCCTGTGCTGAACGCCACGCCGGAGGTCGAGAAGGACGGCCCACCGACGGGAAAAAACCCTTGGACGGGGGTCAAGAAAACCCCCGCGCCCAATGGGGTCCCAAGAAGGGGCGGCTATGTCGACGGCGCCGATGCCGAGCTCAGGACCATGAGGTCCGGAATCGCGGCGAACAAGTCGCGCAAGACCGCATTGCCGGCGCTTCGTGGTGGCCGGCGGCAGATGGGGACGGCGCTCGCGCAGCCGACGCTGTGTCGTGGCCCGAGTTACGAGCCCGGCCACCCAGCGCTCTGGATCTTGGCGTCTGTTGGTCGACGGGATCGAGGGCGGCGTGATGGTGGGTGTGGCGGAGCCATCGGAGAAGAGGAGAGGGAGGGGCGGTGAGGAAGAGAGAGGGAGCGGTGGGAACAGTGCGTCTGGGCGATGACATGAGAGTGGGGGGCGAGTAATGAGACGTCGTCTCCGTCTCCCGCGCTGCCCGGCGGCGCAGAATCGCCAAGACGCTGGCAGCGCCCGCCAGCTCGGGAGAAACTGCAAATTCGGCAGTTTCCACCGGGCCAGGCTGCGGGCTGCTTTAAGGTCCGTGCGGGCCTCAAACCTCATGTAGCCCAGGCAACCAAACAGGCCGCGCACATCCTGTGCGGGCCTGGTTGGGCTGCATGCGGGCAACCAAACATGCCCTTGGTGAATTTTGCTTCTGGGAGCTAAACCACGCGGCTGCGTTTTGACTCTAGTTTCTGAAGTTGAGAGCTGGAGAGTTTTTTTTTTTTTTTTTGTGTGGGAGCATGAGACTTGCGCGTCGATTTATTAAGAAAGGAGAATGAGAACATGATTTGTTGAAATTACAACTCAACTGCTCAAGTCCAGGAAGACCCGCGCGCGGCGCCACAAGCCACCGAACGCACCTAGGAGAACTACTCACGAGCAACCACCAAGCCCTCCGCTCCTCCAATGTACTTAATATGCCTATTTTGGAGATTAACTCTCTTGTTGAGTTGTTTTACGATGACTTGCTTGTATTGGCACACTACTGTTCCACACGATTGCCTTACTTCATCGTGTGAGTAACGATTGCTGCTGTATACTGCATAGTATATTTGGGTTCTTTTCCATTCTTGCCAGAAGAAGAATCTGGATTTCTTGCTCATCACATATTTTTATATATAAAAAAAGGCGGACTTATAAAGGTCAAACCAGGGTTTACAAAGTCAATACAAGCAAGCACAGCAAATGGCTGGCGGAAGAGGGAAAGGCTAAGTATGCCCCGCCACCATTAGTTCTAGCAAGATTATCAACATGCATCTTGCCCTGCTTCGTTTCGCCGATCTTCATAAACTCACAGCTTGGGAGTTGCTCGCTGGAGATGGCTATGTCACCAACTCACGATAGATTCTTCCGTGTCTGCTGTAGCAAGTCTCTGATGAACGGACTCTGTTGATAACTGTAGCACAGTTAGACTCCACGAGGACACTGATGGGCCAGTGCCAGTGTTCATTGGCTAGCTGCAAACCGAAGAGAACAGCCAGAGCTTCGGCTGCCTCTGCCTCGCTGCAAGAATGGGTTTGCAGCAAGAAGAATATGGCCCTCATCACGGATACAGTTTGCATGAGCATGATATGGACTCTGGGCGTAGTGCACAAAATGGTACTGTTTGGAGAACAAGTGATGGTAAACCAGTGAGAATTTGGAGGCATGATTTTGGTTACCCAGGGCCTAAGATCTCCAAGTGACCACAGCGAAAACTAACTCAAGACTTAACCAAGTCACAGTGCCGGGCACGAATGAATGGGATGCGCAACTGATTGAAAGAATCTTCTATCGGCATGATGTGGACGAGTGTTCACCACTTCTTACATTACCAAGTACCCTGAATTCCAAATCATACATTGTGAATTCTGGTGCGCTGTTAAAGGAGAGATATTACACAGTGAAACAAAAGCTACTCCAGTTAGTCTGGAGTACTTGCTAGATTCATGCCGAAGGTATTAATGGCTTGATTTACAATTTGACAGGTAGATTAACACTAATTTAATACACAGCTTGTAATCTTGTGCTCATTCAAAACCACAACTGTATGGGGGTTTGGTTTCAAGCATTAATTAAGGAGCTCACCTAAGAGCTTCTGCGACATGGATTAGTTGCACCTTCGTCCTAAAGTTAGCAGGAAGTATTTTCTTTTCTTTTCTTTTCTTTTCTTTTCTGTGGGACAGCAGGAAGGCTTTTCTGCCTGTTTGACAACCAACGACAGGCTCTACATCATCCGCCAGTTCAGACTTCAGAGCAAGAAGAGTGAAATAAATGCACGCAAGCTCTAAAAAGTAAAGATGGTCGAAAGTGTCGTCGGTGAACTGACCTGCCTTGCTGATGAACACTATTCGTCGATTTCCACTTCGACAAGCCAATCAATTATATGATGTATAGTTGGTCTCCTCTTTGGGTTGAAGTTAGTGCACTCCATCCCTATCTCAGCACATACTCGTACTTGTTCCAGTTGAGCGCCTCCCCGTGACATGTCGATTCTGTTCCTCCAACTTTGGAGTATCTGCGATATTAAATAGTGAGATGTAGGTTAATGAAAGGATAAACTTACTACTGTATCTAATCAGCCACTGAGAATGTAGTCTACAAACCCAATAAATATGATGTTAATGTGCGCACCACATAAATATCAAATTAACTAACAACTTTTTACCACAAATGTAAACTGCACCCAACTGTTCTAACGTGTGTAATCTGTATTTTGATGTTCGGTCAAACAAAACAAATAGAAATAAAAAGTTAGTGTTAAAGCATTTTAAAGACTGCATTAATTTTCGCCCATTTGCATAACTACAGGTTTACATTAACAGGCAGGAATGGGACGAGACTTGCCTGCTCCCTGTGTGTGTGCCCATCCGTACTCCCGCATACGTGGCATGATTTGATTGGAACAAAATAAGGCCCGGCCCTACCCCCTTAAAATCAGGGGGAGGGGGGGGTAATTAGATTAGAAAGAAAAAAAGAAAAAAGACAACCGTACGATGAAGTGGGAGCACGGATGGGAGCACGGGAAGGGAGCAGGCAAGCCGGATCCGCAGAAATGAATGGGGTGTACTCCCTCCGTCCGGAAATACTTGTCATCAAAATGAATAAAAGGGGATGTATCTAGATGTATTTTAGTTCTAGATACATCCCTTTTTGTCCATTTTGATGACAAGTTTTTCCGGACGGAGGGAGTAATACTTTGCAGCTATTTTATGCTTAGCGGTGCTGCATGCGCTTCCATAAGAAAAGAAAAAAGGCATAGCATCAATATTTAAACCTAGCATTTATCTTGGAACGGTTATATAAATTCATACATCATCAACATCACAATATCCTTTCTTCCCTGTTAGCATCTCCATGATTATGACACCAAGACTGTATATGTCTATTTGGAACGTGAGTATTCCATTGAAGTATTCTGGTGGCATATATCCCCTGCATGAAACAAGAGAATGAAATGAATATATAATTTGTAAGTGAAAAAGGAGCTTTCAGGAGGTTTAGCTGCTTACATTCTTCTGGCTAGTCTTCTAGTATGGGCTACTGTTTGGGTTTGTTGTTGACCAAAGTCAGCAATTTTGGGAGCCATATTATCATCCATAAGTATGTTTTCAGGGTTTAGGTCCAAATGAAGAATACGATTCTGGTGAAGATAATTTAAACCCTGACAAATTCCTTCAATTATCTTATAGCGCGTTCTCCATTCAAGTCCACTAGAAGCATCTACACAGGGAAGAGGAGATGATAAAACAGTTTACTGTTTGAGATACTTCAAATTCTTCATCTTTAAAATCAGGATGTAGACGAGAGGATATATTTATATACTACCATTCCATTTGTGGATAACTGAAATAAGGAAAAAACAAAGATGGAAAAACATGTTACATCCAACGTGATCCTACCGGTGATATAGTCAGAAAGACTTCTTGGTAGATGCTCAAAGCAGAGCAACCTCTGTTGTACATCTGCCATGACCAACTTTCCCTTGTAGGATAGCATTTTTCCCTGTGTGTCGGAACAATACCCCAGAAATCGTATTATGTTTTTGTGCTTTGCCTTCATCAAACATTCAATCTCCTGGTGGAATGACCTCTCACTAATATCTATATATCCGTACAGTTTCTTCACGGTGACTGTCACATTCCCAAGCATTCCCTGCAGTCGGAACATGCCTTTTTAGCATAAATTCAGTCTCAGATCACGGGTACTTGAGAGTTACCGTACCTTATAAACAACTGCAAAGCTCCCTCTGCCAATTTCATGATCATCCGAGAAATAATTTGTGATTTCTTCTAATAGATATAATGGCAAGGCCATCGGCTCAGCATTTTCATCAAGTACCATTTGCTGGAGATGATCTGCCGTGAGTGTTGTGCGGTGCCAAACAGATGAACTAGCCTCACTAGTTTCAGTTGACACGTCTGTAAGTTCCACTTCATCAAGCCTAGTGATTATACTGTGTGGATCTGGTCTCATCTTTGGGTTATAGTCAGTGCACTCTTTTCCTACCTCGGCGCATACTCGTACTTGTTTCAACTGGGCGTGTATGTCTCCTCGCGATTTCTCCAACCTACCCTTCCAGCTTTCAAGTACCTATGAAATTACATTGTGAATTGTGATTTATTTATGAGAATGTACTAACGTCATAATAATATGTACACGTGTACTAATGTCATACATAATATGTTCACGCACAAAGCCATGTAAATTGAAGTGTACTAGCTGCATATATAGTTCGTCAACTATGAATTTAAACTGATTAAAAGGTTCTCCAAAGACCAAATTTGCTCACACATTTCTGTGTCAGATCACGCCATGTAAATTGGGGTTTAACGTTCAGCCAGAACAGCCACCCAGATGATAAGATATGCAGTTGTGTTTATTTCTCCCTTCAAAATAGTATATTTCCTTATTCTTAGTAGTTTTAGGCAAGGTTCTGGTTACTCGATAGCAAAATTTTACCAAGGGGCATTGAGATTCACAGTAAACAATGTTGATAACATTATGCAACTTTCCACAATAGTAGGAAATCGGGCATGATATTATACATGCAAAGAAAGGAATGGCATAACTTTCCTTACATTCTCAACATCGGTATACCCCTTTTCTCCAGTCAGTATCTCCATGGTTATAACGCCAAGACTATACATGTCTGACTTCTCTGTAACTTTTCCACTATAGAATTCAGGTGCTAAATAAGCCCTGCATAAAGATCCATATATATGCTCCATTAATTAACAGGAAATGGGGATGATGCATAAAAATAGTAAGTAGTCAACAAAATGACCTTTTGAGGAGCTTAACCGTCTTACATTGGTCCAATCAATTTGGTAGTAATTGTCCAGCTTTGATTTTCATCAAAGCACCTCGAGAGACCAAAGTCGGCAATCTTGGGCAGCATATGTTCATCCATCAATATATTAGTCGGTTTCAGATCTAAGTGAATAATGCTATTCTGGTGAAGGTAATATAAGCCCTCACAAATCCCTTTAATAATCTGATACCGCTTTCTCCATTCAAGTCCACAAGATGCATCTATAATACCAGATAAAATTGGGTTTAGTATTTGAATACTTCAAGTACTTAAGCTTTGGATATTGGAGGGTATACAAGATACATCTGATGCTTGAACCAAATCTTCTATTATCATGGTAACCAAAGTGATAGGCAAGAAAATGAAACAAAAATACGGAACAAATGGCCATGGTGTGCCATCTTATAATTATGCTCACAGCATCTAAAAAAAAGTGCTCACAACCGATGGATCTTCACAATGTTGCGGGAGAAAATTATATTTTATAGATAATCACGACTGTATCTAAATATATCACAAACGATAAAATTCATAATTGTATTTAATATATCACAAAAGATAGAATTTCACAACTGTGTTTTAACATATAAAAAGGTCATTGATCTACTGGCACTCTTATTACTAGCGGACCACAACCGATATACCTTCCTAACAGTCTAAAATCTAAATAGCCCTTTGAAAGACACTCTTATTACTAGCCCTTTGAAGACCTTAATGATCTAATATCATATGCAGACTAAATAGACCAATCCAGTATCACGTGAAAAATGCCAGAATTTTGAAAAGTTGGGCTTCTTTGCGCTGTAAGTTTTCCATTTGCCATATATAACCGTTGTTGGACCGCTGATCGCCTCGCCAAGATAAGGGTTTGGACGTCGATTCTCCAAAGGTTTGGCTTTGCTGCGATTGCGCCACAGCTTACTGCAGTTCGCTTCTCAAGTTGGTGGTTCAGCGCATGCAATGGAGTCCCCAAAGAATTCCAGAAACAGAATGGGCTCAATTATCTCATCATCTCAGGCCTGGGAGATTTGGAAGCATAGGAACGACTGTGTGTCGAATGGAGCTGGACCGTGAGTCCCCTTGGTCTTACAGGCTGTGGCAAACGAGAGCGCTTTGTGGTGTTCAGCTGGTGCCTCGGGACTCCGCGAGCTGCTCCTAAGTTTGTTCACCCCGGACAATTAGTTCCCCCGCTAGGCGACTCATTCGCCTGCATCTATTGTGTGGCGATCCTTTGCTAGTTTGTGTGTTGTGTGTTTGGGGCGGGGGTCTTGCTGACACCTTCTCTGTAGTTTTTTTTCATCTTAATGAAATGATACGCAACTCTCCTGGGTGTTCTAGGGAAAATAAAATAATGAATGCATAATAGTACACCATAATGTCTTAAAAAGATTGGAAATGGTTAAAGATATTTCCCACACAATCACCAGAGATATTGTGCAAGTTTTATTGATAAAGTAAGAGAGACGGTAATGTGACCCTACCGGTGATGTAATCATGAAGACTCCCTTTAGGTAGATACTGAAAGCACAGCAATCTTTGTTGTACATTTGTGGTGACAAATTTTCCATTGTAGCTTATCCTTTTTTGTTGCGTGTCAGAACAACATCCCAAGAATCGTACGATATTTTTGTGCTTCGCATTCATAAGACAGCCCACTTGCTTGTAGAATTTATTCTCATCGATTTCAATGGTTGTGAACAGCTGCTTCACAGCCACCATCCCATTCCCTAGCAATCCCTGTAATCTCAACATGTCTTTCACTATGTCAGTATTCGCCAACTTCTTGCACAACTGTGCTATGATTAATACCATGGTAGTTTAAAGTTATCGTACCTTATAAACAACTGCAAAGCCGCCCTTTCCTATTTCCTTATCATTGGAGAAATAATTTGTGATTCCTTCCAAGAGAGATAATGGCAGGTTCTTCGGCTCTGCATCTTCATCAAGTAGCATCTGCTCCAGGTCATGTGCCGTGAGTAAACCAACCTGCTTCATGAATGAACTACTCACGACATCTTCAGCGAACCCATTCATGTTTTCTGTTTCTTCAAGCCTCCTGATAATACTCCCTGGATCTGGTCGTATCGCTGGGTTATATTCAGTGCATTCTTTCCCTACCTCTGCGCACACTCGTACTTGTTCCAACTGAGTTTCCCCATTTGATTTGTCCAATCTATAACTCCAACTTTCAAGTATCTGCAAAATCGCGACCTTGAGTTATGGTTAATGAAGATGGGTAACAACTTTTTGGATGAGAAACTAAAGTAGGTAGGCTACGCAAAGTTGCGAACACCCTGCAAAATATCATTGTGCAAACAACAAAATTTCTAACACCAAACAAACAACGAAATAACCTACGGTTCCTTGTCAGAGCTACTTGTATGCAGATTGCACTTTTTTGTTCGATCAAAACAAGTACAATAAAATGGGAGTTTTCCGTGCCAGCAGCAACTTGTGCGACTATTACCAAAAAAACATAAAGTTATGCAGCTATACTTTTTCATACCTTCAAGTTTTGCATGTGTTCATCTTTCTTATATTGCTTGGTCTCTTTAAGGAGTGTTAGCTTTTTTCAGCTTTGCATTCTTTTTAAGAAGTTACTCATGTTTGTTGGTTATATTACACAACCAAAATTTGAATTTTTTTTCCTATATATTCTTCCAAGAATGTTACTTTTCTATGTGCCAAGAATGGAATAACGACTCGGCGATTCTAAAAAAGAAAGAACTGATGACATTATGCAAAAAATGCACACATGATTTTGTTAAAATTGGACTGCAACATTACACTTCATATTAAAGACAATAATTCGTACCTTCTCCATTTTGGTATATCCCTTTTGTCCTGTTAGCATCTCCGCAATTATAATACCAAGACTATATATGTCCACCTTGGGTGTGATTTTTCCACCGTAGAATTCCGGTGCCAAATAACCTCTACATAGAAATGGATGGATGAATATGAAACGAGACTGCAATATAATTCATGTATGCCTAACAAAAAATTCAGAACATGAGGATACTGGCCAGCTTACGGTGTTCCAGCAAGTTTTGAAATGTTAATCTGGCTTTGGTCTTCACTGAAGCACTTTGACAGACCAAAGTCGGCTATTTTTGGTACCATATTGTCATTCAACAATATATTAGCGGGTTTCAGATCTAAGTGAACAATCTGATTATCATGAAGATACTTTAAGCCATTGCAAATGCCTTTGATTATTTCATACCGCTCTTCCCATTCAAGTCCACTGTATGCATCTATCACGGAGAAAAGAAAGTGGAATTAGGATTCTAGATAATTGAAGTCCTTAATATCTGAATACCAGAGTAACTTTTTTTGTGTATATATGGAAACCAAGTAGGAAGGCAAGTTTTGTGCAGAGTCTTCATCGATAAAGAAAGTTAATACCCAACAGAAGTAATGTGCAACATGTTCCTACCGGTGATATACTCATGAAGAGACCCTTTGTGTAGATACTCAAAACAGAGCAACCGCTGCCGTACATCTGCCATAACAAAGTCTCCCTCGTAGTCTACCATTCTCCCTTGTGTATCGGCACAATATCCTAGAAAACGTACGACATTTTTGTGCTTGACCTTCATAAGGCATTTGACCTCTCCCTGGAATTTGTCCTCATGGATATGCGTATTGAGTAGCTTCTTCACAGCGATCAACCCATTGAAAAGCACCCCCTGCATTTGGAAAATTACTAGTGTGCACACATTTTTGAGTTATCATATCAACTGATGATTAAGGGATTAAGAATTAATGTACCTTATAAACCACCGCAAACCCACCCCTGCCAATTTCCATATCATTGGAGAAACTATCAGTGATGCTTTCGATAACTGATAATGGCAGGGGCCTTGGCTCTGTGCTTTCATTGTGTAGCATGTGCTCTAGGTCACTTCGTGTAGCACTAACTTGGTCATCCATTTGTAATAAGTAATAACACACTACAATACCCTGGAAACAAGCTAGAGCAAACATACATGATTTATGAGGCTGGCAAACCCAACTCTCGAATTACTGGGTATTAGGACAGAAATACAGAATGATCACTCCTCTGTTCTGCTTACATAAAAGGCTCCATAACAAAGCTCGGTGGGCTTCATTGGTTACGTCTAGATACATCTCTTTTTGTCCATTTCGATGACAAGTATTTTCGGACGGAGGGAGTAGAATTGTTTTTCTTTTCTTTTGGATAACATTAGGACAAGGTTTAAAAGCTTGGTAGAATTTATTGTAAAGTATTTTATTTAGTTAAGCCTTAGATTAACGGTTAAATAAATTTAGCTAAAGTTCCTTTTCTTTTTTCTTTTTCTTTTTATCTCTCTGCCCTGGCCCTGTCCACAGGCCACGGTGCCATCATGGTCCAAAAGACCCAAAAAAGCTAAGCTTGCAGTCCCCCGCAAAAGAAAAGAAAAACTAGCTGGGGCGCTGGTGGCGGCAAGTGATGAGCGGTGTTCTTGACAGTGTCAATTCTTCGCAAAAAAGTAAATAAATAGACAGTGTCAAAATTCAGGACAAGCGGCCTCGTCGTGGGAGCGACAGGAGGCGTTGGCCACCTTGAGGATTCCCATTTTATTTTGAAGAAGAAATGGTTTCCATCAAAGAAACCAGAACACCAAAGGATTCACCCCTCGACACAGCCCACTCACAATCTTGAAAGAAAAAGAATCTTGTTGCTCGGCAAAACAGAGAGTAGCAATCCACTCCCCGGATCCGGATCTTGGCTAGAGCGTCAACACTCAACCGTCAATCCACTCCCCGGCCCGACGTTGACCACATGCACATCGGGAAGAAAAGAGGGAATAGAAACGAAAGATCCCAAAACAGAGCCTGAAATCCTTACGAAACTAGGACACACCAAGGTTGCTCCCCCTCCCCGCCGCCGCTGATAGATCTCTCGGCAGCTCAATTAGTTGGAGGGGATAATAACAAGGCGGAAGCAAAGTTACTAGTGGTGGCCAGTTCATTGTAGGGCTGCTCGTGGTTACCTTGCAAGAAGCGCAGATGCGATCTTCAAATGTTGCACGAGTCCGCGGCAGGAAGACGCGGATGGTTTCTGAGCTTGACCAAGTTAAAGGAAAAAGGGTGGGTGTGGGTGGTGTCAGGATAAGGACCAAGACGGCCACTTGGACGGAGCATTGGAATGGAATAATATAAATATGGTGGCCTGCCTAAAAAGAAATTGAAACAAGTACCGGCAACTTAGAGCATCTCCAACCGTTTGGCCTCTCAGAACGCCGAAAAAAAACGGTTGGAGAAGACCCAGCGCTAGATTGGCCCCTGGGGTTCGGTTCGCTCCCAGTCATCGGTCCACGGTCGCTGCTGGTTCGGCGAAGTTCCTTTCAAATTTTTGCAAACTCGGCGATTTTTGCAGGAACTCGGCGATACTTTATTGACATTTGTACAAAAACATAAAAACATGCAAAAACTACGCCTAACTTAAAAACAAATTAAAAAGCCTAGCCGTCGCCGCCGCAGTCTACATGCCCTGTAGAAGCGGGTGTAGTCGTCGCGCGCCTCGCCTGCGACGTCCCTGCTACAGCCCTGGCCGGGGTCGCCGACACGTGGCGGGGAGCTTGACGGCCGATCTCGCCCTCCTCGTCACTGTCGAGGACGAGGACGCCGCCCTCCTCGGCGCGGCGACAGGCCTGGAGCTCCAGGTACGCCCGGCGCTGGCGGCACACCTACTCGCGGACGTAGTCCTCCTTCGCCCATTTGAGGGCGGACTCGTCGTCGGGGGCTACCATGTCGACGTGCTCCGGCTTCACGGGGAGCAACCCCGGCTCGGGCTTCGGCCGGACCAGGCGTAGGGAGCGCCTCGCCGGTGCCGGGCCAGGCAGTGAAGGCCGAGCGCCCTCGTTGATGGCGATGGCGCCGCTGCGAGTGCGATGCCCAAGCGGTGTCTCCTCTTGCTCGGGCCTGGCGGGGTGGAAGGCCGGCGAGCCGGAGCCCGACGACGAGGACGACCCGGCTCCATCCGCCTTTGTCGTTCGTGAGCTGCCGCGGCGCGAGAAGGAGGGCAGCGCGGTACTCGGCGGCGCGCACGCTGCGGTCTCAATGTGGTCGAGAACAGCCTCGAGGGCGCGGCCGCACGCCCACCACTCGCGCCGCCTTCGCGCTCAGCGCCCCGGGGATGATGCCGTTGACGGAGGCGATCTGCTCCTCGCGGTGGCGCCAAGAACATCGCCCACAAGTGCCATTGTTGGCGCGTACCTCGGTTGTTCCATTGCTCCTTCGTCGAGGAGGAGCGGATGCGGGCGATCTCCGCCCGCCGTGCCGCCCCTTCGGGCACAGGCGGCACCGGGACGCCGCCGGCGCTCAGCCTCCACACCCCCGGTACGCGCATGCCAGGGGGCGCCGGGTACTCGGCCTCGTAGAGGAGGCGCGCCTCCGGCTCTTCGAGGTGTCGGCAGCCGAAGCCGTTCGCCGCTGCTCCATCGCCTAGGAACCTCTCGGCCATCTTTGCTTTGCTCGTCGGCGGGAAGATGGATTTTGCGAGAGGGAGAGGGGGAGGTTGTGACGCTCACCGGCGGGGACTGGGTGCCTTTGATAGCCCAAGCGGGACGGCGGGGAGGCGGTGAGGGAGTCCCGGATTAGGGGGTGTCCGGATAGCCGAACTATCACCGTTGGCCAGACTTCTGGACTATGAAGATACAAGATTGAGGACTTCGTCCCGTGTCCGAATGGGACTTTCCTTGGCATGGAAGGCAAGCTTGGCGATACGGATATGTAGATCTCGTACCATTGTAACCGACTCTGTGTAACCCTAACCCTATCCGGTGTCTATATAAACCGGAGGGTTTTAGTCCGTAGGACGAACAACAATCATACCATAGGCTAGCTTCTAGGGTTTAGCCTCCTTGATCTCGTGGTAGATCTACTCTTGTACTACCCATATCATCAATATTAATCAAGCAAGAGTAGGGTTTTACCTCCATCGAGAGGGCCCGAACCTGGGTAAAAACATCGTGTCCCTTGTCTCCTGTTACCATCCGCCTAGACGCACGATTCGGGACCCCCTACCCGAGATCCGCCGGTTTTGACACCGACATTGGTGCTTTCATTGAGAGTTCCTCTGTGTCGTCGCCATCAGGAAGGATGCCTCGTCCTGTCTTTAAAGACGGCACCATTTCTAAAGGAGCTTTGGCCATCGGCCAAACTCTCCGGCTGGGCCGTTTTCTTATGACCGCCTGTTCGGCCGCGGCGCCGACGATGACTTCTCGGGTCATCAAAAGCAATCTTCACATCAACTCGGAATTCGCCGAGCAGCTTGATCCGATGGAGCTCTCTTCCTTAAACGAGCTCTTGGATCGCATCGCCGCACTGGGAGTCTCTACAGACTATGACCGGATTGGGCCTAAAACCGATCTGAGAGAGATTAACTCTCCCCAGGCTACCCACCACATTGTTGTGGTAGAGGAACAATACGGCGACCCTTCTTCTATCTTAAGGACTAGCTATATCCGGATTCCCGACCCCTCCATGCCGGATTCCCGCAGAGGGGAGAACACCACTCAAGCCCTGAACCTAAAGTCAGGCAGCGGGCTAGATTCATCGAACGACGCCCAAGAACCCAAGCTTCCAAGTTCGGAAACTTCTTGGCCCCTGAGTCTTAGATCGAACGGAGTTCGGAATTTAACTCCACCCGCCCACCCAAACATAAGGGATCTATCCCCAAACCGGCAAGAGCCCGCTGAAACAGTACATCATTACTGGGCCAGATTCCACCTGGTCATGAACAGGATAAAGGACTACCGTGAAGAGGAGCAATTTCGTTCTTCTGCATTAATTGCACGGACGAAGGACTCCTCAATGACATAAGTCGCCGCAAAATTACACGCTTTGCTGACTTGGCGTCCATAGTACAAAAGTACTGTGCGATGGAGAGCGCCTGGAAAACTGAAACCAAATTTTGGGATAATCCGGCCTTGAACACAACCTTTGTCCGAAGTAAAAGGATGCATCATTACCAGGCACCCGGGTTAAATACCAAAAAGCAAAAACCCTTTAAAGGGCATGGAACTGTACTGGAGGGATGGCTCAATGGACCCTGCAAAATTCATAGTACAGAGGGCGCCACTCCAACTCATAGCCTTAGAGCATGTTGGATACTACGGCAGGTGGCCAAAAGTGGCGAAGAACTTCTAGCTCCAGAGCACCAGCCCAGCAATTCCAGTACGGTATTAACAGTCTTCGAAACTTTCGCATCAAATAATATGCGGAAACGAACACTCCGCAGCCTTGCCGAAGTCCACCAGGTAGCAACAATAAATCCATGGAGTGACACGGCTATTACCTTTAACGCCAAGGATTTAACCTAAATTCCGAACAGCACGAGCACCAGCCGCATTGGTCCTCAGTCCGATAGTGGACGACTTTCGCCTTACCAAGGTACTCATGGATGGCGGCGGATTAAACCTCATTTACGAGGAAACCCTTCAAAAATGGAAATAGATCGGAGCCGCATTGAGCGAAGCAGCACAACCTTTAGAGGAATAATCCCGGTCGGAAGCACATCAGACAGGAAAAATCACACTTGGATGTGGTGTTCGACACGCCGGATAATTACAGGTCCAAGAGGTCACATTCCAAGTGGCCCTGCTCAGCAGCGGATACCACGCTCTATTAGGGCGAGAGGCATTCACAATTTTTCAAGCTATACCCCATTACGGGTACATGAAGTTCAAAATGCCCGGACCCAACGGAATCATCACTCTTGCTAGTGACCCGGACACAGCACTCTGCGCCGAAAATAAAACAGCCGCACTTGCCCTTGAGGCACTATCCGAAGTCCTAGCGGCCGAGGAACTCAACGCACAAGCGCTCCACGGTCAACAGGACGATGTGATACTCGATAAGAGATCCAAGTCCACCTCTTTTAAACCGGCGGACGAAATAGTCAAATTCCAAGCCCATCCAACGGACCCTACAAAAACGGCCTCCATCGGGGCACAATTAAACCCTTATGTAGACGCCGCACTACGAGAATTCCTACGGGAAAATTGGGACATCTTTGCATGGCACCCTTCGGACATGCCAGAATCCCACGCCGCTGGCCGAAACACAGCCTAAATATCCTAAAAGGATTCAAGCCACCAAACAAACTCTTGGCGTTTCTCTGAACCTAAGAGACAGGCCATGGGAGAGGAGCTAGCCAAACTATTGGAGGCCGGATTCATTAGAGATATAAAACATCCGGACTGGCTAGCAAACTTGGTAATGGTACCAAAGAAGGACAAATCCTGGCGCCTGTGTGTCGATTTCAAGGACCTTAACAAGGCTTGCCCGAAGGATCCCTTCCCCCTTCCCCGCATCGATCAAATTATCGACGCTACCGCAGGATACGATTCATTGTGCTTCCTCGATGCATACTCCGGCTACCACCAAATTAAGATGGCAGAGCCAGACCAAGCCGCAACGGCATTCATCACTCCATACGGCCCATTCTGCTTCAACACAATGCCCTTCGGGCTCAAAAATGCCGGCGCAACATATCAGCGCATGATTCAGACATGTCTGGCAAACCAGATTGGAAAAACAGTGGAGGCATACATAGACGATGTGGTCGTCAAATCCAAGCATGTCGAAACTCGAGTAGACGACTTGAGGCTCACATTCGACAATCTCTGAGCATATGACATTAAGCTCAACCCGGAAAAATGCGTTTTCGGCGTACCAGCCGGAAAGCTCTTGGGCTTCATTGTATCCGGTAGAGGAATTGAAGCAAACCCGGCCAAGATCCGAGCTCTGTCACAATTGAATATCCCAAAAGACCTCAAACAAATACAAAAATTGACTGGATGCGTGGCGGCTCTAAGCCGCTTTATCTCCCGCTTAGGAGAAAAGGCATTACCCCTTTATTGCCTCCTACGGCGCACCGAACACTTCGAGTGGACGGATGCCGCCACGGCCGGACTAGAAGAAATCAAAGCCATATTGGCAACAAATCCGGTACTGGCCGCGCCCAACATGGGCGAACCAATGCTATTATACATCGCGGCAACCCATCAAGTTATAAGCGCGGTGCTCGTTGTCGAACGAGAAACGGACGGACACAAATTCCCTCTCCAAAAACCAGTTTACTACGTGTCCACTGTCCTAACTCCACGCAAGTCAAGGTACCCGCATTATCAAGAGATAGCATACGCGGTGTTCATGGCATCCCGGAAGCTGCGACACTACTTTCAAGAGTGTTCGATAACAGTAGCCTCCGAAGTACCTCTTAACGACATTATAAACAACCGCGACGCAACGGGCCGGATTGCTAAATGGGCCATTGAGCTCCTACCATTCGACATAACTTACAAGCCACGTCGAGCTATCAACTCGCAAGTTTTGGCCGACTTAGTCGCCGAATGGACTGAAGCCGAACTCCCTAAAGAGTACGGCGCATATTCCAATTGGATCATGCACTTCGACGGCTCCAAAATGTTGGCCGGCCTGGGGGCTGGCGTCGTTCCGACGTCCCCAACCGGAGATACAGTCCAATACGTACTTCAAATAATGTACACGGACTCCAACAACGCAGCCGAATACGAGGCCCTTCTACACGGTCTCCGGATAGCAGTCTCCATGGGCATTCAACGCCTAGAGGTCCGCGGGGATTCAAACCTCGTGATATCCCAAATAAATGAAGACTTTAATGCCAAGGATCCGAAAATGGCAGCTTATCGCAATGCCGTCCTAGAAATGTCAGCTCGGTTCGAGGGGCTCGAATTTCACCATATAGCCCGGGAAAACAACCAGGCAGCAGACGTGTTGGCACGCATTGGCGCAAAGCGCGATGCCGTCCCTCCCAACATCTTCCTAGAGAGGCTTTTCAAGCCATCCCTATTATGGGAGGGAGAGTCCGGAAATAACATCCCGGACCCAACCACACTACCCCAAACCGAACATTCTGACACAATTGGTGGTTCTGCCAACGAAATAACACCATCAGCCCACACAATAATGGCAGTCATTGCCCCGTGGACAAAACCATTCCTAGCCTACCTAACTAGGCAGGAACTTCCCGAGGACCAAAACGAGGCCCGCTGCATAGTAAGGCGATCTAATGCCTATAAGGTCCATGAGGGAGAGCTTTATAAGAAAAGCACAACCGGAGTCCTTCAAAGGTGTATCTCCGAAGAAGAGGGGCAGAATCTCCTGGCTGAAATTCACGCCGGACTCGGTGGGCACCATGCCGCAGCCCGGGCCCTTGTAGGCAAGGCCTTCCGTGCAGGATTTTATTGGCCGACGGCCCGGGCAGACGCTCAGGACTTAGTCCAACGATGCGTCGGTTGCCAGCTCTTTGCTAATCAAAGCCACATGCCACCCACCGCCCTCAAAACTATACCCATCACCGGCCGTTCATGGTGCAGGGGCTTGACATGGTTGGACCCCTTAAAGGAGGAACCCACAAGCAAAAATACCTATTGGTCATGGTGGATAAATTCACCAAATGGATAGAGGCAAAGCCTGTTAAGACGGCCGAATCTGGACCGGTGATAGACTTCATATCAGGGGTAGTACACCGTTACGGCGTCCCCCATAGCATCATCACTGATAACGGCACGAACTTCACGGCCGACGAGGTCAAACTCTGGTGCAAAAACATGGGCATCAAGCTCGACTACGCTTCAGTCTATCACCCCCAAACTAATGGTCAAGTCGAGCGAGCAAATGGTCTTATCATCAGCGGCATTAAACCCAGACTAGTGCGGTCCCTCAAGGAATCTAATACGCACTGGGTAGAGGAGCTCGACTCCGTACTCTGGGGGCTGCGGACCACGCCGAATCGCACTACCGGATTCACACCATTTTTTATGGTGTACGGCGCAGAGGCAGTTTTGCCCTGCGACATAATTCATGACTCACCTCGCGTGCGCATGTACAAAGAAAGAGAAGCCAAGCTCGATCAGCAGGATAGTTTGGACGCCTTGGAGGAGGAGCGGGACGTGGCAAAAGCTCGTTCCGCATTCTATCAACAGCAGGCTCGAAGGTATCAAAGCAGGGAAGTACGGGCCAAAGCTTACAATGTTGGCGAACTAGTTCTACGCCTGCCGGACAAGAAAAGGACAAACTCAAGCCCAAATGGGAGGGTCCCTTCATCATCGACCAAGTCCTGACCGGCGGAGCGTACCGTCTGCGAAACGCATCGGATAACCGACTCGAGCCGAACCCATGGAACGCAGCCCGTCTCCGAAGATTCTATGCCTAGCGCCGGATTCTGAGTTCGTCTCCTTCCTCCGTCTATATTTTATACTTAAGCTGTCTTTTATTTCTCTCTTCCTCCCTTTTTCCGAAGCCGTTAAAGGCTCGTTTGCGCATCGTTCGCACACACTTGACGCGCTATCCGCGCTCATTATACCCGGGGGCTTCTTCAACAGAAGCTTGTTTATACGGGCTTTATGCCCAACACATGGGTCACACTTCCGCATGTAACTTTTATTCACCATTATATGCATCGATATGACTTAAGTTTTGGCCAAGCTGGGTTGCCTGGCTCCTGTGCTTACCCGTACGTTCCCGATTGTTCGGCTAGGTGGTAAAGGGAGCACCTCTGCGATTATTACCGCCGAGTCAGCCGGACGCGCACCTCGAGACGGGTGAAGCCGAAGCTAGCGTTCTTAAGGGAATATTCGATCGGTGATCTAAAAGATGATTTTTATTTTCATTTATCTACCCCAGATGTTTTTCTGCTTTTTTCGCAGTCGGACATGCACTTTAGGGCATGCCTCCCGAGGAAAGGAACCCCTAACGGAACTATTCTCCTGGAAGATGTTTCTTACTAACCATGTAATATAACATAACTAGTTGGGCACTTGTCCGATAAAGCACTTATGACCCCTCGCCTGGTCTCCACGCATGCCCCGGTTCTTACATAACCGCGAGGGTATTCGGACACACTCCGGACTGTTGGGTCCCGAGGTTGAAGCGAAAAGGTCCGCTACGACAAACGATCTACAATCCGGCTAGAAGGCATTTTACATGTCATTTTAAATTACATAGTCAAACTGACTGATTGTATTCCTCTTCAATACCATCTAATAGGATGTCTAGTTTACAGTCCTGCAAGGAATACTTTGCGGCCAACTCTACTTGGCCATACACTAAGCTCACAGGGATCTCCTTCCCATCGGGCCCCACAGGTCCGACCTCGGCCATGTGGTTTGGGTCAGCCTTCGTGTACCGCGTCTTCACCATGGCCCAGGCCTCCCTGGCGCCTTGACGGCGGGCCGATATCTTCCATAGCCGGAAGCGCCGCGTGCTCTCAAGCTTCTCCGCAAGCTCTCCAAGGCCTTGGTAGGGAGATGGATGGCCACGAGGCCTGGCGACGCTCTCATCACCGCCGAACTTCGTTCGTGCGATTGCTGCAGCATTCGGAAGTAGGTCACCCGTTGAACCGGGCATTTCTCTGCAGGGCGACATGTGAGCATACCTACGCATATTTACATTAATCGACTTCCTCGCCAACTTTTTTTCCAAAAGTTCGCTCAAGCACTTATCTTGTACATGCCGCGACGGTTACCGATTCTCCTTAATCTGAGTCGAGACAGCGGGCTCGAACATCTTTTAGTTCCTCACCCAGCTGGGTGTTGGCATCTTGGAGACTATTTTTCTCTTGCCTCACCCTTGTAAGCACATTCTCCCCGGCCTTTAACCGGCGCAGGAGCTATTGCTTGTCCGGATCTAGTCCGGCGCCATCTGCAATATCATTGTCAGACTTATACACACGCCGCACTTCACAAACTACTTATTTTTCAAAGTATATATTACCGGAGGGGGTCTCTGTGGCTCCCCCTGTGGCGGCTAGTGCGGCCTCAAGCTGGGCCTTGCACTCTTCAAGCTCCTGGGACAGTCGGGTATTCTTTTTCGTAAGATCCTGCATAACAAATGATCCTTAAATCAGTTCTTCTAACTATTTTAGGTCTCGGGGGCTACTGGCATATACAACTGTCAAATTTCCTCACCCGTATGTCCTTTACATACTGCTCCGTGGCTCTGGCTAGACCATCTTGAGCGGCACGGAGGTGCGCATCTCCCGAATTGAAGGCATTCAATGCCTCTTGGGAGAAACATGCGTCACGAAGAACTGTCGGGCGGCGCCTGTGATTCATGGCACCCTCCACCTCGGAGTTGGTGGCGGACAATCTGTCGGCATCCTCTGTCGGAGGAGCATCCGACGCATGCCTCGTGTTTACCTCCGCTTTCGGACCCGGCGTTGGAGCACATGCGGCGGAGGCTCGATTAACAATCTCCCGGACCTGATCTGGCGGCGCTTTTTCCTGAAAAGAGCACTGGTGTTAGTACGCCTTCCAGGAATCAATCCTGGGGATATGGTGACGCGCCTTAGCGTTGCGGCGGCGTTTCAATCCGAACCGCACTTCTTTTTATCCTGCATGGCCGCGCTGCCCCTTGTTGGTTAGCCGCCGCGGGCTCGGCCTCCTGCCTCGAAGGCACCCCCTGCAAAATACCATTGGTATACGGTGATCAAAAATAAGCACGGATGGGTCATCATCACAGTATTGGTACCTCGGTCTCACTTACCTGTGAGGCTGGAAGTATTCCGGGGTAATCGGCCGTAATGGCAACCAAGGCATTGTCGATGCTCAGTTGGTGATATACCCCATCAATCAATTCCACCAATATGTCCGGATCCTCTTGGGAGGCCGGATCGAGGAGCCGTTCCGGATCCTCGAGTTGTGGAGGCGGGCTGTTTATGTCTTTTACGGCCTGGCGCAGTTCCTGTGTCAAAATTACAAAATAAAATACCTAACCATGGGAATACGGATCGGATGAGGAAAAAAGAAATGTCCGCTTACCCAGCTTCGAGGATTGTTCATAAAGAATCCGTTCAATGGATTGACGCGGAGAAATCCTCCTCTTCTCCCGTGTACAGCGCGGACAAGATCTTCACCAGATCGGTGACCGATCCCGGCCCCTTACGGCCATAACGGGTAGCATCATCCTCCCCGTTGAAGTCCCACATGGGGTTTCCCCTATACTGAAGTGGCTGCACCCCCCGCATAATGCATGTGGCCATGACACCGATCATGGTCAGTCCGGAATGAGCCAACAATCTTATTCGGCTCATCAGGTAACGGACGTCCCTGCCGTCTTCCCTCTGGGGGCTCCGCGGGCGCCAACTCAGGCGTTTCTTCAAAGGAGCATTGCTGAACTCCGGGAGACCGATCCGAACAGGATCCGGCAGCGGGACGTCTTCTATATAAAACCATTCCGAAGGCCAATCTTCGGACGCCTTCTTCGGGGTTCCGGATAGATATCCAGTCCCAGCGATGCGCCACAGATCGGCTCCGCCCACTTGATATATTGACCCCTCATGAGAACGGGGCACAAGGCAGAATAATCTCTTCCACAGCGCAAAATGAGCCTCGACGCCCAAGAACAGTTCGCAAAGGGCTATGAAGCCCGCGATGTGCAAAATGGAGGCAGGCGTCAGGTGGTGCAACTGGAGGCCGTAGAACTCCAAGAGCCCCCGGAGAAACGGATGAATTGGAAATCCGAGTCCTCTTACTAGATAAGAGATAAAGCATACCCGCTCTCCTTTGGAGGGACGGGTACACTCTCCGCTTGCTTTCCGCCCTTATAGGTGGCGAGTCCGGCTCGAACCGGAACCATGAAGGTCGGGGGAAGGAGTCCCTTGGTTTGGAGTGTCACTAGCTCGCTATGCGGAACTGAGCATCTCTCCCAATCTCCAGGCTGAGGGCTGGGAGCACGAGAGGAGGAGCCGCGTCGACTGTCCATGATAGAATGGATTTTTGTCAGAAGCGCTCCGATGAGAACTTGCGAGAGGGAGGATGGTGTGACTTGGATCTAGATCCTCATCCCTTTTATAGACGGCTCATTTGCGCAGCTAGGGGGATAAGTGTAAAAATACCCCGGATTTTCGCATTCATTCAACACGTGGAAGATGGCCATTATTGGGCGTAGAAGCCAAGGAGCGCAACATTTATCAGAAGCCGGACACTATTCAACAAGTATATGGAATTTGGAGAAGAACCCGCCTCGCAATGCCGAAGACAATCTACGTGCCGGACTCATCGTCATTGAAGCCTGGTGCGGGGGCTACCAAGGGAGTCCCAGATTAGGGGGTGTCCGGATAGCCGAACTATCACCGTTGGCCGGACTCCTGGACTATGAAGATACAAAATTGAGGACTTTGTCCCGTGTCCGGATGGGACTTTCCTTGGCGTGGAAGGCAAGCTTGGCGATACGGATATGTAGATCTCCTACCATTGTAACCGACTCTGTGTAACCCTAACCCTATCCGGTGTCTATATAAACCGGAGGGTTTTAGTTCAAGGGGCGAACAACAATCATACCATAGGCTAGCTTCTAGGGTTTAGCCTCCTTGATCTCGTGGTAGATCTACTCTTGTACTACCCATATCATCAATATTAATCAAGCAGGAGTAGGGTTTTACCTCCATCGAGAGGGCCCGAACCTGGGTAAAAACATCGTGTCCCTTGTCTCCTGTTACCATCCACCTAGACGCGCAGTTCGGGACCCCCTACCCGAGATCCGCCGGTTTTGACACCGACAGGCGGCATGCGGGACGATGCATGGCCGGAGCAGGCGGGACGACGTGTGGCCAGAGCGGGTGGGACGCGTGTCGGCGGCGCCTTCACTACGCCGCCCGTGAGGCATTAATGGAGGATGACCGGCGCGGCAGCGCGGCAGCCTTGGCATTGATTCCCACGGGAACTGAGGCGATGAGGGCGACGAAGCGGCGTCTTGCTGACTCGGCGGGCCCGCGGCTCTTTAGCGTCAAAACCGCTCGCCCCGATGCCCTCGGGCGCCCCCCTACGCGTCGGGTTCGGCCTGGGTCCGCCGGCACTAACTTCGGCCCAAACCGCCGAAAAACGGGCTCTTGGGGACGCGACTGGGCCATTTTTTCGGCGCCGACGCGAAAAAATTGCCTAGGGAGGCCGTGTTGGGGGCGCGGCTGGAGATGCTCTTAGGTCGGCTGTTTGGTTCTCTGCCTTGCATTGTCACATATGGTTTGGCGAGTTAAGAGCAACTCCAACGGGCCGACCCAGACGGACGGCGCATTTGTCCGCTTTATGTCCGTTTAGGTCGACCGCCCGCCCGGTGTCCGCCCTGTTTTGCATTTGGGTCGGCAGTGCGCCCAACGTGCTGACCCATTTTCATGTCCGCACTCAATTTTTAAAAAAGGCCCGTGGCCATAGATCATGCCAGCGGCCATGTCTCATGCCGGCACCATGCCAGCGCCGGCATACATTGTCGGCTTCAAAAAATATCACACAGTTCATGCTGGCGCACTCGCCAGCGGCCGGCATACATGCCAGCGCACAAAAAGGGGGTGGGACTTGAGTTCGACCACGCCATCACGGCCCCGTGGTCATGCCAGCGCACAAGCCGGCATACAAAAAAGAAGGCGCTTGCGGCCACGAGATCACTCATCGGTGAACTTGTGCATGTCAGCCTGCATTTTCTCGAACCACAGCCTCTTCCTTGGCGACACGGTGTTGAGATCTACCTTTATGATCTCCACCCCGATCGTCATGCTTGCGAGAGCCACTTCTTTGCCCTTGGTCTTGGCGTTGGCGGCCTCGATCTCGAGCATCTTGGCTTGCTTCTCCGCCTCCAACTCAAGCATCTTGGCTTGCTTCTCCACGTCCATCTCGAGCCTCCTCCTTTGGATCTCCATGAAGGCGTTCATTTGCTCCTCTTTGAAACGCCGGCGCTCCTCCTCTCTTGAGTCCTTCTTGTTCATCATGCCCTCCACGCTTGCGATCAACGCATTTGATGCCGCATCCCGCTTGTCCTCCTTCTTGGAGTTGTTCTTCCCCCGCGGCCAAGCCGGCTCACCGTCCCCAACCTCCTCCACGGCTTCCTTCCCCCCGCGCGACTTGAGGGCGGCATATTGCGCCTTGAACTTCTCCTCGTCTTTGATGACCCTATAGCAATGGGAGAGGTAGGAGCACTTGCCGTTGTGTTGGACCTTGAATGCCTCCAAAGCTTGAAATGCCTACAAATTTTTTCATGCAAGCATGTTGGCACAAATGGTATGCAAATGAACACGCAAGCATGAACTTGATGACACAAAAGAGGGCGGCTTGCTACCATACCATCTCTTGCATGCCGATGCCGCTCACGGGGCGGGCCTTGACGCTCTCAAGAGTTGCACAAAACTTGTTGCACCCTTGTTGGATCACTCTCCGTCGCTTCGAAATGGACACCCACCCACGCGTGCTCACAATTTGGTAAGGAGGAAACTTCTTGCGCTCATGAAACTCCCGATGGACACGAATCCAAAAAGTGGAATGTTTTGTTCGTCGCCGATCTTGTGGTCTTGTCCAATGTCTCTCCAACACTCGCAAAGAAGCTTGTCCTCGGTCGCTGTGTATGCCTTCGTGCGCTTGCTCTTGTGCTTCGGCTTCGGCCCGGCGCTTGGTCGGCGAGCTCGTCCTCAAACAAATGCTCCACTTCGATGTTGCACTTGTCTTCTTCCTCTTGCCCGTAGTCATCCGGAAACTCGTGGTCAAGTGGGAAGCCGTCCAGGTCCATGCCGACTGATCATAGCCAGCGCCCGGCGTGAACGCCCCGTGGCCGTCCTGGCTTTGTGTCTCGTCGGGGTCGTACCCAGCGGCCGTCGCACCGCCCTCAAAGATGAGGTTCTGCATGTAGTCCTCGTCGCCGGCGGCCGACATTTCGTCGAACAGGTTGCGGGCGACTGGTATCACCTCGGACGGCATCTGCCGCGCACGTTTCCTCGCTCCACCGGATGACGAGCCACCGGCTACCGGTGTGGCGTTGAGGTCGATGGGCGCGGGCGCGGGCGTGGAAGGCGCCACCACGCTCACGTCGGGCGAGCACTCCCCGGAGAGGCAGGAGGCCTGCGGGTACACGTGGAAGCCGGGTATCGGGGTGCAAGCCGACGCGCGGGGCGAGTCGGGTAGCACCATCCGAGGGAACGCGGACGAGCCGGTGCTGGCCGCGGCGGCCACGGCAGCGTTGACAAGGCCGTGCTGGCTAGGGTTTAACCCTAGCATATAGCGTGCCTCCCTCGTTGCCGCCGCGATGCGGGCGTTGGTGACCTCCTGCTGGGCGGTGGTGGCCGCGATGGCTTCACCCCTCGCGTCCGCGGCGTGCCTCCGGCTCTTCCTCTTTGCCGACTCCGCCGCCCGCTGTCTGGGCATCAGCGTCTTTTTTGGCTTGGCCGTGGCGGCGGTCTTGCGTGGGGCATGATACGTCTCCAACGTATCTATAATTTTTGATTGCTCCATGCTATATTATCTACTATTTCGGGCAATATTGGGCTTTATTTTCCACTTTTATATTATTTTTGGGACTAACCTATTAACCGGAGGCCCAGCCTAGAATTGCTGTTTTTAGCCTATTTCAGTGTTTGAAGAAAAGGAATATCAAACGGAGTCCAAAAGACCGAAACTCCACGGAACCTATTTTTGGACCGAAGAAGCCCATGGAGTACCTAAGCTCACGGGGAGTCTCGGGTGCCCACGAGGTGGGGGCGCGCCACCCCCAGGCGCGCCCTACCTCGTGGCCTGCCCGGAAGTCCACCGACGTACCTCCTGCACCCATATATACTCTCGTACCCTAAAACTTCCAGAATGGAGATCAGATCAGAAGGTCAGCCGCCGCAAGCCTCTGTAGCCACGAGAAATCAATCTAGGCCCTCGCCGGCGACCTGCCGGAGGGGGCCATCCTCATCGGTGGCCATAGAGGAGTATCCTGGAGGGGTCTTCATCATCATGAAGGCCAAGGACCAGAGGGTGGAGGCCATGGAGGAGGAAGCACAAGGGGGAGAACCTCTCCTCCTCTCTTCCGGTGGCGCCGAAGTGCCATCGGGAGGGGAATCATCGCCACGGTGATCGTCTTCATCAACATCACCATCATCATCACCATCCTCATCTCTTTTACGCGGTCCACTCTCCCGCAAACCGATGTAATACCCTACTTGAACATGGTGCTTTATGCCACATATTATGATCCAATGATGTGTTGCCATCCTATGATGTTTTGAGTAGATATCTTTTGTCTTTGGGTTGATTGACGATCTAGATTGGTATGAGTTGTATGTTTTACTTTGGTGCTGTCCTATGGTGCTCTCCGTGTCGCGCAAGCGTGAGGGATTCCCGCTGTAGGGTGTTGCAATACGTTCATGATTCGCTTATAGTGGGTTGGTGAGTGACGGAAACACAAACCCGAGTAAGAGGGGTTGTTGCATATGGGAATAAAGAGGACTTGATGCTTTAATGCTATGGTTGGGTTTTACCTTAATGATCTTTAGTAGTTGCAGATGCTTGCTAGAGTTCCAATCATAAGTGCATATGATCCAAGTAGAGAAAGTATGTTAGCTTATGCCTCTCCCTCATATGAAACTGCAATAGTGATTACTGGTCTTGTTAACAATTGCCTAGTACAATTCCGCACACTGATCCACCATTATTCCACACTCGCTATTTATAATATTTAGTATTATATTCTAACTTTATGATAACAGCACCTACTTTTATGTTTTAGCTCTCCGATATCATACAAAGTTATCCTCTTCATACCCACAATGAAGTTTTATTTCTTGTTGCTAGTTGGAAGCAAACGTCCGGTGCACGTAGAGTCGTATCAGTTGCAGATAGGGCTTGAGAGAATATTGATCTTACCTTTAGCTCCTTGTGGGTTCTACACTCCATACTTATCACTTCCACCTTTGGAAAGTGATACGATGATTCCTTGCACTTGAGGATTATCAGGGCACGAGGCTTGCCTTTGCCGAAGGGGGAGGTCTTCATGCCGGAAGTGGCGAGGGAGGCGAGGCCAGTGGCGGCGTCGAGGTTGAGGTCATCGTCCATGGCGGGTGTGGGGCGGGAGCGCGCGCGGGCGGGGAGGGTTTTGGGGAAAATGGGGGGAAATGATGCTTGCTGCCATCGACCGGCGGGCCCGGGGAGAGGAGTAGGCGCGCGCGCGTCCGTCGCGTGTCCACGCCAACTTAAATCCGGCTAAAAAATGGGCCAGGAAGGGGTCGCCCGCGGACGAAAAGTGGACGCGCGTCCGTTTGGGTCGGCGCATTGGGCCGCCTTTTGTGTCTGTGCCGACCCAAACAGAAGGCGGCAGACGAAATGGTTCGTCCCATTGGAGTTGCTCTAATTCTTAAATATATGATCAAATTACTACGAGATTTAATTCAAATAAATAGTAAATAAATCATGAAAAGAATAATGGAGATCGAACTAAACATATAGACTAGTATAGTAAACCCACGTTCAAGTCGGTAACAGCCTCACGATTCAAAAGAATCGGAAACGACTGAGTTGACAGTAGCAAAAATATAGACAAGATGCCTAACTTTGTCGTCGGCTCGGCTCATTTTCAAAAACCGACGCGTCGTGACGAGTCGAGCGAGGAGGAGCGCGCGTACAGGTCTCCTCTTCTCATGCTCAAATTACTAGGAGAAAGCCTACTAGCAGCGCTGGAAATACCTATAGCAGTAGCGCTGGGTCCAGCGCTACTGATAATGCGCTATAGCTAAGTTGTAGCAGTAACGCCGCTTGTCGTGGGAACGGATCTGGCAGTAGAGGTAGGGGGGTACGTAGGAGAGGGCAGAGCCTAGCTACAGCGAGATTGTACACCCGGACTTACGAGTTCAGGCCCCTCTCGGAGGAGGTAATAGCCCTACGTCTTGGTGCTGCGGGAGCTTTGTTTTCTTGGAGTGTTGAGTTACAGGGAGTGTGTGAAGGAAATATGCCCTAGAGGCAATAATAAATTTATTATTTATTTCCTTATTTCATGATAAATGTTTATTATTCATGCTAAAAATTGTATTAACCGGAAACTTAGTACATGTGTGAATACATAGACAAAACATAGTGTCCCTAGTATGCCTCTACTTGACTAGCTCGTTAATCAAAGATGATTATGTTTCCTAACCATAGACATGTGTAGTCATTTGATGAACGGGATCACATCATTAGGAGAATGATTTGATGGACAAGACCCATCAGTTAGCTTAGCATTATGATCGTTGCAGTTTCATTGTTACTGCTTTCTTCATGACTTATACATGTTCCTCAGACTATGAGATTATGCAACTCCCGAATACTGGAGGAACACCTTGTGTGCTATCAAACGTCACAACGTAAATGGATGATTGATGTTCTACAGGTGTCTCTGAAGGTGTTTGTTGGGTTGGCATAGATCGAGATTAGAATTTGTCACTCCGTGTTTCGGAGAGGTATCTCTGGGCTCTCTCGGTAACGCTCATCACTATAAGCCTTGCAAGCAATGTGACTAATGAGTTAGTTTCGGGATGAAGTATTACAGAATGAGTAAAGAAACTTGCCATTGCCGGTAACGAGATTGAACTAGGTATGATGATACCGACGATCGAATCTCGGGCAAGTAACATACCGATGACAAAGCGAACAATGTATGTTGTTATGCGGTTTGACCGATAAAGATCTTTGTAGAATATGTAGGAACCAATATGAGCATCCAGTTTCCGCTATTGGTTATTGATCGGAGATGTGTCTCAATCATGTCTACATAGTTCTCGAACCCGTAGAGTCCGCACGCTTAACGTTCGATGACGATATGTATTATGAGTTATGTGTTTTTGATGACCGAAGTTTGTTCGGAGTCCCGGATGAGATCACGGACGTGACGAGGAGTCTCGAAATGGTCGAGACATAAAGATTGATATATTGGAATGCTATGTTCGGATATCGTAAAGGTTCCGGAATGATTCGGGCATTTTCCGGAGTACCAGGAGGTTACCGGAACCCCCACCCCCCACCCCCCACCCCCGGGGGAAGTAATTACCCTTATTGGGCTTTAGTGGAAAGGAGAGGAGGGCTACTATACAGAGATCACTTAATACTAAATTAGCTACTAACCTTCCGTGCACAAGCTAGGAACCCACTATCCACTGATTCAAAGGCAACTAGCTTCTCACACACAACTCCATGCCCACATCTAGCAGCTAGATTTGTACCCATGCTTCTCCACTCCGAGCAAGATGGTGGCAGCTGGCTAAAACAAAAGGAAATCAACTTGAATTCACCATCATCCAAAAGAAACCTAACCTAGCTGAGATATATGACTAACCTGATCGCTGACGGAATCGCCGCCGGACAAGCTGGACAGTTCGTCCCACGAAACCATGGCTAGGAGATGTGGAAGAGTAGGCAGTAGGGTGACAAGCTCCTCAGCCGACGGCCGACGTCCAGAAAGGGAAAGGGGGAAGAGGAACAAGACAGAATAGAAAGGGAAAGGAGAAGGAGAGCTAGATGAGTAGGGAATAGGGTGTCCTGCGGGTTGAATAGGAAAAACAGCTTGGGGATGCTTGATACGTCTCCAACGTATCTATAATTTTTGATTGTTCCATGCTATTATATTACCCGTTTTGGATGTTTATGGGCTTTACTTTACACATTCATATCATTTTTGGGACTAACCTACTAACCGGAGGCCCAGCCCGTATTGCTGTTTTTTTGCCTATTTCAGTATTTCGAAGAAAAGGAATATCAAATGGAGTCCAAATGGAATGAAACCTTCGGGAGCGTGATTTTTGGAACGAGCGTGATCCACAGGACTTGGAGTGCAAGCCAAGAAGCAGCCGAGGCAGCCACGAGGGTGGAGGGCGCCCACCCCTACAGGGCGCGCCTTCCTATCTCTGGCCCCTCATGCGGCCACCGACCTACTTCTTCCTCCTATATATACCCACGTACCCCGAAAACATCTAGGGAGCCAACAAAAAACAATTCCACCGCCGTAACCTTCTGTATCCGCGAGATCCCATCTTGGAGCCTTCGCCGGCGCTCCGCCGGAGGGAGAATCGACCACGGAGGGCTTGTACATCAACACCATAGCCCCTCCGATGAGTTGTGAGTAGTTTACCACAGGCCTTCGGGTCCATAGTTATTAGCTAGATGGCTTCTTCTCTCTTTTTGGATCTCAATACCATGTTCTCCCCCTCTCTTGTGGAGATCTATTCGATGTAACTCTTTTTGCGGTGTGTTTGTCGAGATCCGATGAATTGTGGGTTTATGATCAAGTTTATCTATGAGAAATATTTGAATCTCCTCTGAATTCTTTGAGTTATCTTTGCAAGTCTCTTCAAATTATCAGTTTGGTTTGGCCTACTAGATTGATCTTTCTTGCAATGGGAGAAGTGCTTAGCTTTGGGTCCAATCTTGCGGTGTCCTTACCCAGTGACAATAGGGGTAGCAAGGCACATATTGTATTGTTGCCATCGAGGATAAAAAGATGGGGTTTATATCATATTGCATGAGTTTATCCCTCTACATCATGTCATCTTGCTTAATGCGTTACTGTGTTCTTATGAACTTAATACTCTAGATGCATGCTGGATAGCGGTCGATGTGTGGAGTAATAGTAGTAGATGCAGGCAGGAGTCGGTCTACTTGTCACGGACGTGATGCCTATATACATGATCATGCCTAGATAATCTCATAATTATTCGCTTTTCTATCAATTGCTCGACAGTAATTTGTTCACCCACCGTAATACTTATGCTATCTTGAGAGAAGCCACTAGTGAAACCTATGGCCCCGGGGTCTATCTTTTATCATATAAGCTTTCAATCTACTTTTATTTGCATCTTTACCTTTCCAATCTATATTATAAAATACCAAAAATATATTTATCTTATCATACTATCTTTATCAGATCTCACTTTCGCAAGTGGCCGTGAAAGGATTGACAACCCCTTTATTGCGTTGGTTGCGAGTTCTTTGTTTGTTTGTGTAGGTGCATGGGACTTTTGAGGAGCCTCCTACTGGATTGATACCTTGGTTCTCAAAAACTGAGGAAAATACTTACGCTACTATTGCTGCATCACCCTTTCCTCTTCAAGGAAAACCAACGCAAGCTCAAGACGTAGCAGGGTTTATGCAAAAGTGGATGCGACAACCGATTAGGCCACCTGACTGCAAATTGTCGTGATGTGATAGGCTCGGACCCAAATCATCACATTCAAGACAAGTTTGAGGATGGCAGGGGTGGAGTTTTGCAAATTTTGGACCAAATCATCACATTTTCTGCAAGTTCTAGGACTTGGGGTGCTTTTAACTCATGTTAAAAATTAGTGATCACATTGGAAGCCAATGTCAGCAAACTTGTGATGGATGTGATGGTTTAGTCCACAAATTTGTAAAAGATGATCACCTCATCCCTAAACTTGCAATGTATGTGAAGATCTAGTCCAGAGTTAATCACAAGTTGACAAATGGCGCCATGCTGGCCACGTCGTGGCACACCTGCTCGGCCCGGCATTTTTTTGAAAAGCCCCTCCACCTTTATAGAAATCATGAACGCTGTTGCGCTTGCGCCTACATGCCGAGGGCAGTGCTAGCAATCTGGCTGGGATTGGCGGCTGCCATACCTCAAATTCCACCAATAAATATGCTGGTATATATATATGAGTACTAGTATGTGTGCATATTGATTATAATTGATAAGGTATTGTACGTGTTGAGCCAGCTGAGTTGATTGCTGACTTGCTAATGGTCCTGATGCATCGGCAAGTGGTCTTGCGAGTTACACTCCACGCCCCAATCAACACACGTTCGCCGGTTTCAAAATTCTGGAAAGTGGAAATCCTTTCACTGCATGGCCGAATGTGTGCAGCAGCAAACAACAAGCAGGGAGCGGTAGTGGCCGGCACTGAATCAGGCCATACGAGGACGCAAGCGCGACTGAGCATAAAATGGCATAGAATAAGAAGATCAAGTAATGAATGAAAGTGTTCTAAAAATGTAAAGAATGGAAGTTAATTTAGAATTGAAATTGAACTTTGAATTTTGAAGCAAATTTTGTTGCCGTCTGCCAAAAATAAGCTCAAATATTTTAGGTATCCCCTATTGACAAAACTAATCGATTGGTTTTGAATTTAGATTATGCTTGTCCGGCGTTCTAACGTCGCATGCTTTTGCAACAATGATGTTCGACCTTGTGGTGATCACCGACCTTGCAGTGTGTCTAGCATCATTTAAAAGATTGTGATTGTCAACCGTGTACGTCGCGAGGCTTTGCAACATGCTAATCCATTTTGCATCAATACAAATTTGAGGCCGCGGACCTTGCATCGCATGAGGTTTGCAACAACATTGTCTGGCCTTGTAGTGATTGCCGACTTTGCAGCATTGGGTCGCCGACCTTTCACTGTCGCTCGTCTTTGCAACACAACAGCCCGGCTTTGTCAAAAAATATAGAAACAACGGCAGGCAACAACGGCGGTAATCGTTCTTGTAGCGTTGTAAATCCGGCTTGCACTGTCGGCAGAATGGGCAACAACAAAATTCTACTCCCTCCATTCCTAAATATTTGTCTTCCTAGAGATTTTAACAAGTGACTACATACGAAGCAAAATGAGTGAATCTACGCTCTAAAGTATGTCTATATATATCCGTATATGGTAGTTCATTTGAAATCTCTAAAAAGACAAATATTTAGGAACGGAGGGAGTAGCTTGCAAAGGCACACGTCCCAAATGCATCAACGACGCCTAGCCGGCATTTACATGGATATCAACCAAGTCATTTTGATTTTTCATGTAATATAAATCCAATTTTTTTAAAACTTATAAATCCTCATTTTGATTAGCTAGCAAAGTGACTCATTGCTAGTAAGTATACTACGGTGCTGAAGTTTTTTTTTTTTTGAGGGACTACGGTGCTGAAGTTAAACACACTTACACACAGACAGTATACTAGTACTACTGGGACCATGCACATAGAAAGAAAGTTTGCATGCCGCCCTGATCGGACGGAGGAGCGAGCGGCTGATCACAAGGCTAAAATCAGTCGGCTGAATATAAGACTTTCCCTTAAAAATATAGTTATCAAAAAAATATACCGCGTGTGTGATTTCCATAAAGGTGGAGGGGGTTTTTCGTAAAAATGCCGGGCCGAGCAGGTGTGCCACGACGCAGCCAGCGTGGCGCCATTTGTCAACTTGTGATTGGCTTTGGACTAAATCTTCACGTACATTGCAAGTTTAGAGATAAGATGATCACCTTTTGCAAGTTTGTGGACTAAACCATCACATCAATTGTAAGTTTGTGCGTCTATAGTGCTCTTGCCTCTTAACATAGGTAGTGATGGATTACCATGTGTCCCAAGCGACTAGTAAAATTCATCAACAGTGATATGCCATATTGGCACGACGCCACCAGTATGATTTCATGTATAAAATAAAAGTTGTACACCATTGATTTTCCAGCCAATTGATAGCGTAATTCAATTCAACAACAAAAAATAAATCCAATTTGACTTTACTAAATACAGGCAAATGACAAATCACTAGTAGAAAAGGGGGCATTTGTCTCGGTTCGTAAGGGCCTTTAGTCCCGGTTCATGAACCGGGACTAATGGGTCGTTACTAATACCTCCCCCTTTAGTCCCGGTTCTAACACGAACCGGGACAAATGGTCCTCCATGTGGCGGTCTTGAGCCGAGCTCAGTAGGCCTTTGGTCCCGGTTGATGGTACCAACCCACCAAAAGGCATCCACGCCACGACATTCTAGCGGTGGGGTTTTGTTTTTTTAAGGGGGGTTGGGGTTTTGGGGGTTAATTTAGGAGTTTCATATATTGTGTTAGCTAGCTGATTAATAGAGAGAAGTGTCCTCTTTTATGTCCGTGGTTGGTCGACGCTACGTACTATACATAGAGAGGCCCTCGACACGCTAGCTAGTAAGAAAATGAAGGAACCATTAAGTACAGAAGTTAACATGCATACCGAGAGAAGTGATCGATCGACCTCTCCTTCTCCGAGAGATTGGTCGAACAACAAGTTTTCGTATTATCTATCCGACGCTACTGGCTACATACATATACAATATACAATATGTAAGATCTCTTAATTACAATCCCCTAGCAATTGAAATCAACTTCCACATGGTATTCTCCGGCTTTATTGATGACGTGGTCAAGAAAGAATCCCGTCAATTCCTCTTGAATTGCTTTCATGCGATCTGGTTCTAGGAGTTCATTCCGCATCTGCCACGTCTAATTTGAAGAAGGGGGTTAATTAATACATATATATGAATGAAACTCAACAGAAATGATGGTGTAATAAAATGAAATTGTGAATATTATTGCTTACGCACTTCATATTGTCTTTTAGAGTAGCCCGCTTATTTTTCAAAGTCGCGTTGTGGATGAACTACGCACGTAGTATCCACAGAAATCATTCCTTGTTCCTGCCACAAGCACTTTCACGAGAAATAGAGGTCAATCAAACTGATAATGAAGCATTATAAATGGCATTGATGAAAGTATAGCTATAGAATCAGCGGAGATCGCGCAACTAGCTAGCCAGTAGTACTTACTTTCGGGTATGTATATCGCAGCTCCTTCGGCAGTCCCGGAGCTTCCGTGGTGAACTGTTTCCAAACCCTGCAAGACAAAGAAAATAATTATTATTACTTTAGATATCAGGAAATGAACAAAACGTTGCCGATATGGTGCGATAATGATCGATTGAACTTACTTGTTGAGCAATTCAGTCATTTCCGCATAGGTTTCCGGATCTTTTCGTCTCGAGTCTAAGACGGTTACTAGTCCCCGCTCAAGCTTAATCTCCAGAAGAACATAGTGATAGCTGCGCACGCATGCATAACTCATCAATTACATTACTATAACCTCGCTCGAGTAATAAGGGAAACCGAATATGCACACGACAGTAACACTCACTTGAAGTTGTAAGGAAAGAGTATGGTATCTTTGTTCTGATTTTTGATCAACGATTGTAGCAAGTTGGCCTCGACCTCTTCGGCGTGCTTTTTAACCTGATTATCATCTATGATATTTGTGTTAATGAGCCCAATATCATAAATTTCTTGTTTTCTGCACTCGACGATCTTCAATCTGCATAATATATTGAGGATAATTAATTATAAATACATGCAGTGAAAGAGCCGAGCTATATATAGAGACTTAATGACAGAAATAGTACTTACAGGTAGTAGCAAAAGACCGTTAATTTATAGAGGGCCTTTTGATTGAAGAACGCGAAGAACTCCTCAAATGGAACACACAACAGATCAGTTCCAACGAGGTTGTGCTCCTCTTTAATGTTCAGATACAAACTATTCGCCCCCCCAGACTCTCTGCAGGTTTTCATGTACCAATTATGGAATCTTCGCATCATCGTTGTTAGAGATTTTTCATCTTTGACGAGAGGCTTCCCGTACTCGTATCTGTGTTCGTCCACCTCCATGAAATCAGGAAGTTGATCGTCAGGCAGGTAATCTTGTAGATGCCATAACCGGCCACCATCCCCGGAGCATTAGCGATGATGTTGCCGCTAGACACATTGAGCGGGGGGCACGATTGGTTTGCTTATTCGCCGAGCTGGTCAATTTTTTTCGCAGCTGCTCGTTCTCTTGACCTTTGATGTCTGACAGTACTTCCCAACCGCTCCGCTTGGAGATATGTCTGTTCAGTAATGCGCTCATAGTTGGTTCTCGGCGGAGACTTTGCCGGTTTCCTCAGGGCATCGAGAGTGCGCTTTGCTTTCACTGGATCTACCTTCTCCTCCGGAGGTGGATGTCTCTTTGCTTTCACCCCTTCAAAGAACTCCTTCACGTGGGTCCGCACGATCGTCGCGTTTTCCTCCTCGGTCCTCTCGTACGGTAACTTCTCTAGAGGCTTGAGAGGTGGACCGTATCTGTATTGCCTCGCGCCTCTGGTTGTGCTGCTAGACGCTGGAGCAGACGGAGCGGCTGCGGCGTATGTCTTCTTTCGTGCTTGCTTATGAGGCGGAGGAGAAGTACTACGACGTGCCGGAGCAGCCGGGGCGGCGGCGGGTCTCTTCCACCCTTGCTGGCGAGGCGGAGAAGGAGGAGGCTGCTGGCTGCTCGGGCGCCGCCTTGATCGGAGAAGGAAGCGGAGTGCCGCCATGCGCGGAGAAGGAGGCCCAGTGCCCTGATCGTCACTCGCCGTGGGAGGCGGAGTGCCGGACTTCACGGAGGAGGAGGAGGAGGCGGGGCGTCCAGTTCGGAAGGTTGATGAGCTCCTTCCGCCATAGGAATGGAGTCTTGAGCGTAACCCAGCCTAGTCTCCCCTTCACCGGTAGGGTGGTCAAGCTGGAGGTCCTCAAATCCCTCCGTTATTTCATCCACCATCACCCTAGCATATCCTTCTAGAATCGGCCGGCAGTGATAAGTTGCGCCGGGTCCAGTAGGATAAACAGAGCCAACAGCGGCCTTGACCTTCAAATTCATCCATCGCGTCATAATGTGGCAATTTTGAGACTCCGTGATAGCATCCACGGGATAGCTGGCAGGAGCCGTCAAGACATGCTCCGGCTGAAGCAGCTCGGTGGAAGCCACGCTGCTTCTCCGCTGAGATGGCGGGGTAACCGGGGAAGCTTCGGCGTCGTTTGCTGCGATCTGCTGCTTCTCGTTCCTCTAGCCCCATTACCCTTTAAATGCGATTACTGCAGTTGGCCCTGCTCGAGCTTTCTTCCTCCTCTCGTGGGTTTTGTAACCCCTGCGTCCGAAAACCAACCTTCCACGGAATGGAGCTGGCGTGCCTCGTGTCCGTCCGGTGCTCGAGATTCGAGGCCATTGTCACTCGTCCTTCTCCCCGTGCGAGCGAACGTCCCTCGCTGCGCTGCATTGATATAGTGCCGAAGGTTCTTGACTGGTATTTTCAGTTGCTCGTCCGTCCAATGGCACTTCCCTGATAGAGGGTCCAAGGTTCCGCCAGCCCCGAAGAACCAAGTCCGGCAACAGTCTGGCCAGTTCATTGTCTCTGGTTCGATCCCTTTTTCAAGCAGATCATTCTCAACCTTGGACCACTTAGGTCGAGCTTTGAGGTAGCCACCTGACCCCGTGCGATGGTGAAACTGCTTCTTCGCAGCATTTTGCTTGTTTGTCGCCGACATCTTCTTACTCTTTTCCGATGTCTTGTGGGCCACAAATGCGGGCCAGTGATCTTTGATCTTCTCATATATGTCGATGAATTCTGGTGTCTCTTTTTTGTCGACAAACTTGTTCAGCTCTTTCCTCCTCCTCCTGAATAGGGTTGCCATCTTCTTAAGAGCACAAGACTTGATTAATAGCTCTTTAACTGGCTTCTCCGGATCCGCCTCTTGCGGTAAGGTTTAAATTTGCCTGCAGCTGAGTCCAAAGATCTTCTTTCTGCATATCATTGACATAAGACACCTCAGGGTCTTCCTCCTTAGGCTTATACTATTGCTGGATGCTGATCGGGATCTTGTCCCTAACAAGAACCCCGCACTAAGCAGAAAATGTGTTCTTTGTCCGGATGGGTTCAATCGGTTCGCTGTCGGGTGCGATTTCTATGATCTCAAACCTTTCATCCGAGCTCAACTTTTTCTTCGGGCCTCGTCTCCTTACCGAAGTTGTGCTCGATCCGGAGGGCTAGAAAAAGGAAGAAAGACGAGAGTTAATTAATATGTGTACATATACCAAAACAATGAATGCATCAATTAACTAGTCAGCACGGGCTTAACTAATATATATATACTTGGCCGGACTCGGTTCGGTCACCGGAGCAGTCAGCATGGTCTCCTTCTTGTACCTCCATTGGGTCACCGGAGCCATCATGAACATAGCCCTCTTCTTGTACCGGCATTAATGGGCCGGAGCCATCATGAACATAGCCCTCTTCTTCACCCAGTCCTTCTTGACCATCGGTGTCGTTGAGAAATGACGCAACGACATCACTTCCTTGTGCGATTATGTCCCCCAACATCGCTTCATTGCTTCGTCTAAGGGTGCCCCATAGTTTCGCAAATATTTACAACATGTCAATTATTATTCAAACATGGTACATATGGATATATATTAGTGGCAAACGTAGAACTAGCTAGCTAATCACAATAAGGAATCATGTTAGTGGCCTCGACGCTGCTTCTCTAGGGTTTGGGGTGGCCTCGACGACAACGCTCTTTTAACTTGGTAAATTTGGTTGGCCTCAAGAGAGTTAATTTGTCGGGTAGGGGCGCGGCGGGAGGGGGTAGGAGACGAACATCGTTTTCTCTCTAGGGTTTGGGTGTCCTCGAGAGTTTTGGTCGAGCGAGAGGGCCGAGGGGGGTGCTGCCGTGGTAGAAGTTATCACGGTCGAGAGGGAGTATATATATCGACCGCCCCTCATGTCGAAGTTATCTCGAGGGGGTTATATCGACAACGACGCGACATACATATACATGGAAAAATAATGTTATCGGGGAGGGGGTACCGGTACCCCCCCCCCTCGTGTTGAAGTTTCTTCTTTCTCCTCTATTCCTTTCTTCTTCTTCTCCTCTTCTTTTTCTTCTTCTCCCTCGAGAAAGGAAAATAAGGAAAAGGAAGAAAAGAGGAAGAAGGAAAAAGGAAGAAGAAGAAGAAAAAAAAGAGGAGAAGAAGAAAAATAGAAAAAAAATTCTAGTTTTTCTTCTTCTCCTCTATTCCTATCTTCTTCTCCTCTTCTTTTTCTTCTTTTTCCCTCTTCTTATTTATTTCTCCTCTTCTTCCTATCCTCTTCTTCTCCTTTCTTCCTCTTCTTATTTTCCTTTTTCCTCTCATTCTTTTTCTTCTTCTTCTTCCTTCTTCCTTCTTCCTCTTTTCTTCCTTTTCCTTATTTTCCTTTCTCCTCTACACTAACCTAAAATGCACTAACCTAAAACCGATATCTACTAACAACCTAAATAAAAAATTAATACATATATAAACAAAAAATGCTATGAACATTATATTCATACATACATAGCCACATCCATTCATCATATATATAGTTACCACATACATATATACATTATATATATGAAAAAAATGCATTGAACAAAAAAATACACTTAAATACTATGAACATGTACACTTTTATACACATACAAACACATATACACAAAAAATGCAAAAAATGCTATGGAAATTGCTATGGAAAATGCAGGGCAGGGGCGGCGGGCGCAGATGCCTATGACAGGCAGCAGGGCTGCCCTTGTGGGCAGAGGCAGTGGCGGTCGCAAGAGATGTGGGCGGCGGGCGCCTGTGATGCAGTGGCAGCAGCCAAGGCCAGCAGCAGGCAGGGTCGGCGTGTGGCTTGCGCCAGCAGGGCGGGACGGAGGGCGCGGAGCAGGCTGTGCTCACGTGGGGCGGCGACGGCGACGAGCAACTGAGCACGTCGGCTGGCGTGGGCGGCGGCAAGGTGGGTGGGCGCGTCGGCGTCGGCGGGCAAGAACGAGGAGGAGCAGGGCGTCGGGGAGAAGTGGGGATTTGGTCGAAACTGCTAAGTGTTGTATATATAGCAAGAGCATTGGTCCCGGTTCGTGGCTCCAACGGGACTAATGCACCTTTAGTCGGTTAGTGCCACTAATCGGGACCAAAGGCCTCGGCGGCCTTTGGTCCTGTTGGTGGCACCAACCAATACTAAATAGGGGGCATTGGTCCCGTTGGTGCCACGAACCGACAAAAGTGGAGTGGTCGGTTAGTGGCACCAACCGGACCAATGGCCTACACAACGGCGTGGTGGTGGGATTTTAGTCCCACCTCGCTAGTTGAGCGCCCTTTTTGTTTATAAGCTCATGCCTCTTCCCACTTGAAGTCCTCTGAACTGCAGGCCAATGGGCCTAATCTGACACTGCTTTGCCTGTGGGCCTGCTAGGCCTTTTGCGGGCCTGAATCCTGGCCCATGGTAAGGTTTCAAGTCGTATTCAGGCCGTGGGTGCCTAGTAGGAGGCACTTTTTTTTGTTTTTTGGTTTTCTTTACTTATTGTTACTATTTTTATTTTTTTCCAGTTTTTTTGTTTTGTTTTCTGCATTATTTATTTTCTTTTGTTTTTTGCTTTATTTTTAAATTCTTTTTGCTTTAAGTTTTAGGAAAATTATAAACTTTCTGTCAGTTCCAGTAGTTTTCAAATTTGGAAACACTTTTTTTGTTTTTTTGTTTTCTTTCTTGCTTTATTTATTTTATTTTGTTTCTACTTACAACAAAATACTTATTGTTGCTATTTTAATTATTTTCCAGTTTTTTGTTTTGTTTTATGCATTATTTATTTTCTTTTGTTTTTTGCTTTATTTTTAATTCTTTTTTGCTTTTAGTTTTAGAAAAATTATAAACTTTCTGTTAGTGCCGTTAGTTTTCAAATTTGAAAACACTTTTTTGTTTTTTTTTTTCTTTCTTGCTTTATTCATTTTATTTTGTTTCTACTTACAACAAAATACTTATTATTGCTATTTTAATTATTTTCCAGTTTTTTGTTTTGTTTTCTGCATTATTTATTTTCTTTTGTTTTTTCTTTATTTTTAATTCTTTTTTGCTTTTAGTTTTAGAAAAATTATAAACTTTCTGTTAGTGCCATTAGTTTTCAAATTTGAAAACACTTTTTTTGTTTTTTTTCTTTGTTGCTTTATTTATTTTTCTTTTGTTTTTTGCTTTATTTTTAATTCTTTTTTCTTTTGGGTCAGCAAAATTATAAACTTTCTGTTAGTGCCATTAGTTTTCAAATTTGAATAGTTCAAGCTTGAATTCTTTGAAATTTGTGTGAATCACAAGTTTGTGATTAACTTTACTAAAAAAATGAACATAGATGCGCCTATAGAGTGTTCTTGGTGAGAACATAGTTGACAAGGAGCGAAACGGGATTAATGGTATTACGAGGGTCGAACCATTAGACATTAAAGCATTTCAAATGAACTCTGAAAAAGTTGAAAGTTGGCATGGTATCATAAATTCACCCACATAGCATGTGCATGTACAAAACGGACAATGGTATCATACTAAATCATTACAAAGTTGGCATGGTATCATCATAATAGTTGCGGAGAAAGTCTTCACTTTTTCTTCGCTTGTGTCATTTTCTTATTGCGCCAGAACCATGGATAATCTTCATCGTTTATCAGGATGCTTGGGGTTAGCCTTGACTTTGAAGGAGGAATTTCATGAAACTTTTCATAATCTTGAGACATGTCATCTTGCCCTCCACTCCCACGATGTCCCTTTTCCCGAAAGAACTATGTGGCGCTTTGGCTCATCGTATGATGTATTAAGCTTCCTTATCTTTTCTTTTCTCGATCTGGTAGACATGTCCTTCACATAGATAACCTGTGCCACATCATTGGCTAGGACGAGCGATTCGTCGATGTACCCAAGATTTTTAGATCCTTTGTTGTCATTCCGTCTTGTGGGTCTACACATACCCGCCTCTCTGAGATTGACCCATTTGCACTTAAACAAAGGGACCTTAAAATCATGTCCGTAGTCAAGTTCCCATATGTACACTATGTAAGCATAATATGTGTCCTTTCCCCTCTCGGTTGTTGCATCAAAGCGGACACCGCTGTTTTGGTTGGTGCTCTTTTTTGATCTTGGTCAATCGTGTAAAATGTATTCCCATTTATCTCGTATCATTTCCAAATCGTAACAGTCGGAGATGGTCCCCTGGACAACAAGTACAGCTCATCACAAACAGTGTTGTCACCTCTGAGTAGTGTTTCCAACCAACTGCTGAAAGTCCTGATGTGTTCACATGTAATCCAGTCGTCGCACTGCTCCGGGTGTTTGGAGCACAGACTGTTCTTGTGTTCATCGACATACGGAGTCACCAAGGTAGAGTTATGTAGAACTCTGTAGTGTGCTTGAGACCAAGAATATCCGTCCCTGCATATTATTGAGTCCCTTCCAAGCGTGCCTTTTCCAGTTAGTCTCCCCTCATACCGCGATTTAGGGAGACCTATCTTCTTAAGGCCAGGAATGAAGTCAACACAAAACCCGATGACATCCTCTGTTTGATGGCCCATGGAGATGCTTCCTTCGGCCTAAGCGATTCTGGACATATTTCTTTAGGACTCCATGAACCTCTCAAAGGGTACATATTGTGTAGAAATCTGGGGCCCGTAATGACAATCTCGTCAACTAGATGAACTAGGGCGTGCGTCATGATATTGAAGAAGGATGGTGGGAACACCAGCTCGAAACTGACAAGACATTGCACCACATCACTCCTTAGCCTTGGTATGATTTCTGGATCGATCAGCTTTTGAGAGATTGCATTGAGGAATGCACATAGCTTCACAATGGCTAATCGGATGTTTTCGGTAGAAGCCCCTCAATGCAATCGGAGCGATTGCGTCATAATCACGTGGCAGTCATGAGACTTTAGGTTCGAAACTTTTCTCTGCCATATTTATTATTCCTTTTATATTCGACGAAAGCGGTCGGGATCTTCATACTAAGCAGGCATTCAAAGAAGATTTCCTTCTCTTCTTTGGTAAGAGCATAGCTGGCGGGACCTTCATCTTGCTTTGGAGGCATGCCGTCTTTTCCATGCAAGCGTTGCAGGTCCTCCGTGCCTCGGTGTATCTTTTGTCTTCCCATACCGCCCAAGAAGCCTAGCAGGTTCACGCAAAGGTTCTTAATCACGTGCGTCCACGTCGATCGAAGAGCGGACCTCTAGGTCTTTCCAAGAGGGTAGGTCCCAAATATAGATTTCTTCTTCCACATGGGTGCGTGTCCCCAGCGTCATTCGGAACAGCTAGTCCGCGGGACCCTTTCCAAAGATTACGTGTAAATCATTGACCATAGCAAATGCGTGATCACCGATGCGCATGGCGGGCTTCTTCGGTGATCTGCCTCGCCTTTGAAATGCTTGCCTTTCTTTCGACATTGATGGTTGGTGGAAGAAATCGGCGATAGCCCTGTACACATTCTTCCTGCAGCTTCGGTATATACTATCGGTGTCAAGTAAGCAGTGCGTGCATCGTGGTATCCCTTGTTTGTCTGTCTGAAAGGTTCTTGAGAGCGGGCCAATCGTTGATGGTCACGAACAACAACGCCTTTAGGTCAAATTCCTCCTGTTTGTGCTCATCCCACGTCGTACACGTTTCCATTCCACAGTTGTAAAGTTCTTCAACTAATGGCCTTAGGTACACATCAATGTTGTTGCCGGGTTGCTTAGGGCCTTGGATGAGAACTAGCATCATAATGAACTTCCGCTTCATGCACATCCAAGGAGGAAGGTTATACATACATAGAGTCGGGGCAGTGCTGTGATTGCTGCTCTGCTCCCGAAAGGATTAATGCCATCCGCGCTTAAAGCAAGCGTCGTTCCTTGGGTCACTTGCAAACTCATCCCGATACTTTCTCTCGATTTTTCTCCACTGCGACCCGTCAGCGGGTGCTCTCAACTTCCGTCTTTCTTACGGTCCTCAACTGTGCCATCGCATCAACTTGGCATGCTCTCCGTTTCGAGCAGACGTTTCAACCATGGTATTATAGGAGCATACCACATCACCTTCGAGAACCCTCTTCACAGGGGGCTCGCCGTCAACATCACAGGGTCATCTCGTCGATCTTATACCGTAATGCACCGCATACCGGGCATGTGTTCAGATCCTTATACGCACCATGACAGAGGATCAGTCATTAGGGCATGCATGTACCTTCGCACCTCAATCCTATAAGGCATATGACCTTCTTTGCTGCGTATGTCTTGTCGGGCAATTCGTTATGCTTTGGAAGCTTCTTCTTCAATATTTTAGTAGCTTCTCAAATCCTTTATCGAGCCTGACATTCTCTGCCTTCCTTTGCAACAATTCGATCGGTATCGAGCTTTGTGTTGCCATCTTCGCAATTGGGGTACAACCCTTTTTTGTGGTCCTCTAACATGCGATCGAACTTCAGCTTCTCCTTTTGACTTTCGCATTGCGTCCTTGCATCGACAATGACCCAGCGGAGATCATCATCATCGGGCACATCGTCTGGTTCCTCTTGATCTTCAGCAGCTTCACCGTATTCAGGGGGCACATAGTTGTCATCGTACTCTTCTTCTTCGCCATCTTCCATCATAACCCCTATTTCTCCGTGCCTCGTCCAAACATTATAGTGTGACATGAAACCCTTGTAAAGCAGGTGGGTGTGAAGGATTTTCCGGTCAGAGTAAGACTTCGTATTCCCACATATAGGGCATGGACAACACATAAAACCATTCTGCTTGTTTGCCTCGGCCACTTCGAGAAAATCATGCACGCCCTTAATGTACTCGGAGGTGTGTCTTGAACCGTACATCCATTGCGGTTCATCTGCGTGCATTATATATAATTAAGTGTGTCAAAAATCATTCTGAACATCATGAATAGATAATTAAGTGACCAAATTAATAGAAGTTCATCATCACATTAAAACCAAAGTACATACATAGTTGTCATCTAACAACATAAAGCTCTGCGAGCATCTAAATTAATTAAACCATACATTGAAACTATGTAAAACATTTCAATGCGAAAACAAATGCGATCATAATCGCAACCAATGTAACAACTGATCCAACGATATAATGATACCAAGCCTCGGTATGAATGGCATATTTTCTAATCTTTCTAATCTTCAAGCGCATTGCATCCATCTTGATCTTGTGATCATCGACGACATCCGCAACATGCAACTCCAATATCATCTTCTCCTCCTCAATTTTTCTTATTTTTTCCTTCAACAAATTGTTTTCTTCTTCAACTAAATTTAACCTCTCGACAATAGGGTCGGTTGGAATATCCGGTTCAACAACCTTCTAGATAAATAAAATCTATGTCACGTTGGTTGGCATAATTGTCATAAACAATAAATGAACCAATAGTTATGAAAAGATAATATATACCACATGCGAATCATAGACAGGACGAGGGCCGACGGGGGCGGATACCAAAACCATCGCACTATATAAGATGCAATAATAAAAGTAAGAAAATTATACAAGTATCTATATAAACATACAAGTAAGAATATTTTTCCTTTCAGAAAGAAGATAAGAACAAGAGGCTCACCACGGTGGTGCCGGCGACGAGATCGGCGCGGGCGATCGACGGCGGTGAAGACGGGGACGGGACATGACGGACCGCTAAACCTAGACAAATATTGAGGAAAATGGAGCTTGGAGGTTGAGCTTGGAGAGGAGAAAGCTTAAGTAGTGTGGCTCGGGCATTCCATCACTAGTAGAAAAAGGGCCTATAGTCCCGGTTTGTGAGGGCCATTAGTCCCGGTTCATGAACCAGGACTAAAGGGTCGGTACTAATGCCCTGGCCCTTTAGTCCCGGTTCAATCCAGAACCGGGACGGATCAAACCTCCACGTGGCCTGTCCGCTGAGCCCAGCAGGAGGCCTTTGGTCCCGATTGGTGGCACCAAGCGGGACCAATAGGCATCCACGTCGACATTTCTGCGGCTGGGGTTTTGGTTTTTTTTAAGGGGGGGGAGGTTTGGGGGTTTTGGGGGGTTAATTTAGGTGTTTCATATATTGTGTTAGCTAGCTAATTAATAGAGAGAAGTGTCCTCTTTTGTCCATGCTTGGTCGACGCTACGTACTATACATACGTATAGAGAGGACTAGCTAGACACGCTAGCTAGCTAGTAAGCAAAAGAAGGAAACAGAAGATCGTCATGAACATATATGCATACAGAGTGAAGTGATATCGACCACCTCTCCTTCTCCGAGAGATTGGTCGAACAACAAGTTCTCGTATATCTATCCGACACTACCGGCTACATATATACAATAATTATCTTTTACAAATATAATCTCCTAACATACGGACGCGTGGTCCTTATAGTATTCTCCATCTTCAGCAATCACGTGGTCAAGAAAGAATGCCGCCAATTCCTCTTGAATTACTGCATGCGATCTGGTGCCAGGAGTTCATCCGCATCCGAAACATCTAATTTTAAGAAGGGGTCAATATATATATATATATATATATATATATATATATATATATATATATATATATATATATATATATATATATATGAATGAAACTCAACACAAATGATGGTAATAAAATAAAATTGTGAATATTGTTATTTACGCACTTCATATTGTTAAATCGAGTAGCCCGCTCACAGGTCGTGTGGCGGATGGACTATAAGCGTAGTGAAGGAAATATGCCCTAGAGGCAATAATAAAGTTATTATTTATTTCCTTATATCATGATAAATGTTTATTATTCATGCTAGAATTGTATTAACCGGAAACATAATACATGTGTGAATATATAGACAAACAGTATGTCACTAGTATGCCTCTACTTGACTAGCTTGTTAATCAAAGATGGTTATGTTTCCTAACCATGAACAAGGAGTTGTTATTTGATTAACAAGGTCACATCATTAGTTGAATGATCTGATTGACATGACCCATTCCGTTAGCTTAGCACACGATCGTTTAGTATGTTGCTATTGCTTCCTTCATGACTTATACATGTTCCTATGATTATGAGATTATGCAACTCCCGTTTATCGGAGGAACACTTTGGGTACTACCAAACGTCACAACGTAACTGGGTGATTATAAAGGAGTACTACAGGTGTCTCCAAAGGCAAATGTTGGGTTGGCGTATTTCGAGATTAGGATTTGTCACTCCGATTGTCGGAGAGGTATCTCTGGGCCCTCTCGGTAATGCACATCACTAAGCCTTGCAAGCATTACAGCTAATGAGTTAGCTGTGAGATGATGTATTACGGAACGAGTAAAGAGACTTGCCAAGATGCGAGATTGAACTAGGTATTGGATACCGACGATCGAATCTCGGGCAAGTAACATACCGATGACAAAGGGAAAACGATATGTTGTTATGCGGTTTGACCGATAAAGATCTTCGTAGAATATGTAGGAGCCAATATGGGCATCCAGGTCCCGCTATTGGTTATTGACCTGAGATGTGTCTCGGCCATGTCTACATTGTTCTCGAACCGTAGGGTCCGCACGCAAGGTTTCGATGGCGGTTATATTATGAGTTTATGTATTTTGATGTACGAAGGAGTTGAGTCCCGGATGTGATCACGGACATGGCGAGGAGTCTCGAAATGTTCGAGACATAAAGATTGATATATTGGGCGGCTATATTCGGACACGGAAAGGTTCGGAAGTTTCGGAGAAAACGGAGTGCGGAGGGTTACGGAACCCCGGGAAGTAATGGGCCTTATTGGGTTTGATATGTTCCTAGAGAAATTATGAATCTCGATAGTAGTGATACACATATTCATAATGTTGAAACCAAAAGATGCAGAGTTGATAATGATAGTGCAACTTATTTGTGGCATTGCCGTTTAGGTCATATCGGTATAAAGCGCATGAAGAAACTCCATCTTGATGGACTTTTGGAGTCACTTGATTATGAATCACTTGGCACTTGCGAACCGTGCCTCATGGGCAAGATGACTAAAACCCGTTCTCGGTACTATGGAGAGAGCAACAGATTTGTTGGAAATCATACATCTGAGATGTATGTGGTCAATGAATGTTGAGGCTCGTGGCGGATATCGTTATTTTCTCACCTTCACAGATGATTTAAGCAGATATGGGTATATCTACTTAATAAAACATAAGTCTGAAACATTTGAAAAGTTCAAAGAATTTCAGAGTGAAGTTGAAAATCATCGTAATAAGAAAATAAAGTTTCTACGATCTGATCGTGGAGGCGAATATTTGAGTTATGAGTTTGGTCTACATTTGAAACAATGCGGAATAGTTTAGCAACTCCGCCACCGGAACACCACAGCGCAATGGTGTGTCCGAGCGTCGTGTCGCACTTTACTAGATATGGTGCGATCTATGATGTCTCTTACAGATTTACCGCTATCGTTTTGGGGTTATGCTCTTGAGGCGGCCGCATTCACACTGAATAGAACACCATCAAAATCCGTTGAGGCGACACCTTATGAACTATGGTTTAGCAAGAAACCAAAGTTGTCGTTTCTTAAAGTTTGGGGTGCGATGCTTATGTGAAAAACTTCAACCTGATAAGCTCGAACCTAAATCGGAGAAATGTGTCTTCATAGGATACCCAAAGGAGACAGTTGGGTACACCTTCTATCACAGATCCGAAGGCAAGACATTTGTTGCTAAAAATGGATCCTTTCTAGAGAAGGAGTTTCTCTCGAAAGAAGTGAGTGGGAGGAAAGTAGAACTTGATGAGGTAACTGTACCTTCTCCCTTATTTGAAAGTAGTTTATCAAAGAAACCAGTTTCTGCGACATCTACACCAAATAGTGAGGAAGTCGATGATGTTGATCATGAAACTTCAGATCAAGTTACTACAGAACCTCGTAGATCAACCAGAGTAAGAACCGCACCAGAGTGGTATGGTAATCCTGTTCTGGAAGTCATGCTACTAGATCATGATGAACCTACGAACTATGAAGAAGCGATGGTGAGCCCAGATTCCGCAAAATGGCTTGAGGCCACGAAATCTGAGATGGGATCCATGTATGAAAACAAAGTGTGGACTTTGGTTGACTTGCCCGAATTCGGCAAGCAATAGAAAACAAGTGGATCTTCAAGAAGAAGACCGACGCCGACGGTAATATTACTGTCTACAAAGCTCGACTTATCGCAAAGGGTTTTCGACAAGTTCAAGGGATTGACTACGATGAGACCTTCTCACCGTGGCGATGCTTAAGTCTGTCCGAATCATGTTAGCGATTGCGCATTTTATGATTATGAAATTTGGCAAATGGATGTAAAGACTGCATTCTGAATGGATTTCGGAAGAAGAGTTGTATATGATGCAACGAGAAGGTTTTATCGATCCAAAGGGAGCTAACAAAGTGTGCAAGCTCCAGCGATCCATTTATGGACTGGTGCAAGCATCTCGGAGTTGGAATAAGCGCTTTGATAGTGTGATCAAAGCATTTGGGTTTATCTGAGACTTTTGGAGAAGCCTGTATTTACAAGAAAGTGGGTGGGAGCTCTGTAGCATTTACGATATTATATGTAGATGACATATTACTAATCGGAAATGATATAGAATTCTGGATAGCATAAAGGGATACTTGAATAAGAGTTTTTCGATGAAAGACCTCGGTGAAGCTGCTTACATATTGGGCATCAAAATCTATAGAGATAGATCAAGGCGCTTAATTGGACTTTCACAAAGCACATACCTTGACAAAATTTTGAAGAAGTTCAAAATGGATCAAGCAAAGAAAGGGTTCTTGCCTGTGTTACAAGGTGTGAAGTTGAGTAAGACTCAATGCCCGACCACCGCAGAAGATAGAGAGAAAATGAAAGATGTTCCTATGCCTCAGCCATAGGCTCTATCATGTATGCAATGCTGTGTACCAGACCTGATGTGTGCCTTGCTATAAGCTTAGCAGGAGGTACCAAAGTAATCCAGAGTGGATCATCGGACAGCGGTCAAAAACATCTGAAATACGAAAAGGACTAAGGATATGTTTCTCGTATATGGAGGTGACAAAGAGCTCATAAATGGCAGTTACGTTGATGCAAGCTTTGACACTGATCCGACGATTCTAAATCGCAAACCGGATCGTATTTACACTAAGCGGAGGAGCTGTCGGTTGGTGCAGTTCTAAACAAAGCGTCGTGGCGGGATCTACATGTGAAGCGGAATACATAGCGGCTTGAAGCAGCTAATGAAGGAGTCGGATGAAGGAGTTCATATCCGATCTAGGTGTCATACCTAGTGCATCGGGTCAATGAAAATCTTTTGTGACAATCTTTGGAGCAATTGCTTTAGCAAAGGAATCCAGATTTCACAAGAGAACCAAACACATCAAGAGACGCTTCAATTCCATCCAGGACTTAGTCCGTGGGAGACATAGAGATTTGCAAGATACATACGGATCTGAATGTAGCAGACCCGTTGACTAAGCCTCTTCCACGAGCAAAACATGATCAACACCAAGACTCCATGGGTGTTAGAATCATTACTATGTAATCTAGATTATTGACTCTAGTGCAAGTGGGAGACTGAAGGAAATATGCCCTAGAGGAAATAATAAAGTTATTATTTATTTCCTTATTTCATGATAAATGTTTATTATTCATGCTAGAATTGTATTAACCGGAAACATAATACATGTGTGAATACATAGACAAACACAGTGTCACTAGTATGACTCTACTAGACTAGCTTGTTAATCAAAGATGGTTAAGTTTCCTAACCATAGACATAGGAGTTGTCATTTGATTAACAAGGTCACATCATTAGTTGAATGATCTGATTGACATGACCCATTCCATTAGCTTAGCATCCGATCGTTTAGTATGTTGCTATTGCTTTTATCCATGACTTATACATGTTCCTATAACTATGAGATTATGCAACTCCGTTTACGGAGGAACACTTTGGGTACTACCAAGCGTCACAACGTGGCGGGTGATTATAAAGGAGTACTACAGTGTCTCCAAAGGCAAATGTTGGGTTGGCGTATTTCGAGATTAGGATTTGTCACTCCGATTGTCGGAGAGGTATCTCTGGGCCCTCTCGGTAATGCACATCACTAAGCCTTGCAAGCATTACAGCTAATGAGTTAGCTGTGAGATGATGTATTACTGAGCGAGTAAAGAGACTTGCGATGAACTAGATTGAACTAGGTATTGGATACCGACGATCGAATCTCGGGCAAGTAACATACCGATGACAAAGGGAACAACGTATGTTGTTATCTTGATCGACCGATAAAGATCTTCGCAGAATATGTAGGAGCCAATATGGGCATCCGTGTCCCGCTATTGGTTATTGACCGAGAGGCGTGTCTCGGCCATGTCTACATTGTTCTCGAACCGTAGGGTCCGCACGCTTAAGGTTTCGATGGCGGTTATATTATGAGTTTATGTATTTTGATGTACGAAGGAGTTGAGTCCGGATGTGATCACGGACATGACGAGGAGTCTCGAAATTATCGAGACATAAAGATTGATATATTGAACGGCTATATTAGGACACGGAAAGGTTCGGAAGTTTCGGAGAAAACCGGAGTGCCGGAGGGGTTACGGAACCCCCGGGAAGTAATGGGCCTTATTGGGCCAAGAGGGAGAGAGGGCTGCACCAGAGGTGGCGCCCCCCCATGGGAGTCCGAATTGGACTAGGAGGCCCCCCCTTCCCTCTCCTCTCTCTCTTCCTTCCCCTTCCTTCTTCCTAGTAGGACTAGGAATGGGAGTCCTCTACTAGGAGGAGGTCTCCCCTCCTTGGCACGCCCCTAGGGCTGGCCGCCTCCCCTTGCTCCTTTATATCACGGGGGCGGGGGCACCCTAGAACACACAAGTTGATCTTCGTGATCGTTCCTTAGCCGTGTCGGTGCCCCCTCCACCATATTCCACCTCGGTCAT